>JBBDGP010002920.1:50000-650000 GCA_037952835.1 Lithobates septentrionalis
GTTGTGAAATCCCTAAAAAATATTACTTTTAGGACACGCAGGAATTTAGGGACTAAAAAGGCTACAAGACTGCAGTTGTCGCACTCTGCAGGTGCAGTTGCTAACCAGCTTACAGTAAATGAGGTAATGTAAAAAGGCATTCATGTTGAAAGGAGTACACAATCACAGGCAAGGGCAATTAATGAAAACACTTTGAGGCTTGCATATGATTTGATGATGGAAATCAGCAGAGCTTCTGCTCATTTACTAAAGCACTGGAACAAATGCACTTGTAGAGTGCACATGCATTTTGCAAACTGCAACATATATTTGCTTTAGACAAATCAAGACCACAGAACATTCAAGCAAATTTTAACGAGGGTGGGGGTGGGGGGGTTGTGAAATCTAGATAATTGCTCATTAGCAGCACACTATTTGGATTGAGTTTAGGTGGGGGGGGGGGGGGGGGGTTGTGAAATCTAGATAATTGCTAATTATAAGCACACTAAATACACTCCAACAAAATACATTCAAAATGAGTAGACTAGGTGGATATGTTCCCATCACTTCATGCTGGGAAGGTTATTAAAGGAAAATATACATGCATGACAAAAAATAACAGGAAAAAATTCCAGCATGTGTGAGGATAAAAAGGGGACATTCACACTATATTGCAATGATGGTAAGTAGTGTTTGAAGCAAGAAATACATTACATTATCAAAGATTACATAAAAGAACATGTGATGCTAATAAAAGAAAAATATCTTACCTTAATATAGTCCTTCTGCAGGACCTGTATGATGGCAGAACAGGTCTCTGGGATAATGATCCCCAGAGCCTGGGGGGAGATGCCTGTCGAGAACTTAAGGTCCTGCAGGCTTCTCCCTGTGGCCAAATACCGCAAGGTAGCGACCAACCTCTGCTCCGGAGTGATGGCTTGCCTCATGCAGGTATCCTGCCTGCTGATATAGGGGGTCAGCAAAGCCACCAAACGATCAAAAACGGGGTCCGTCATCCGGAGAAAGTTCCTGAAATCCTCAGGATTATTCTCACGGATCTCACGGAGCAAAGGCATATGAGAGAACTGGTCACGCTGAAGCAACCAATTCTTGGTCCATGAACTCCTCCTCGCCCTGTTCATGGACTGGTCTTGGTCTGAAGAATAAACTACAGCACCAAACACATACAATGCACGAGCTCGACGACGAGTACGTACAGGTAACATGGCTTCAAAACGGTCGGCTGGTCAGAACGCACTAAACAGAACGCACTGAAGAACAGCAAGGCCTGTGAAGAACGACCTGAAAATCAGGAACGAGCGGCCAATAAAACAAAGATTTCTCAATGCCAACTGACCAAACGCACTGAAAAGCAGATACAAACCTCACAAGCACAGACTGAACAACAGTTAAAACGAACTGAAAAATACGAGTCTCACAAGCGCGAATCGTCTCTCACCAAACTTCTACTAACACGAGATAAACACGAGATTAGCAGAAGGAGCCCAAAGGGTGTCGTACGGGCTATTGAACTTCCGTTTTATAGTCTCGTCGGACTTGGTGTACGTCACCGCGTACTAAGCTTTCGTACTTTTGTGTGGTCGTGTGTGGGCAAGTCCGTTCGTTAGAAAGTCTGCAGCAAGTCCGCCGCAAGTCCGCCGAAAGTCTGCCGGAAGTCTGTCGGACAGGCTGTCCGACTTTTGTAGACGAAAAGTACGACCGTGTGTACGCGGCATAAGGCTTTAGAACCATTTAATTAATCACCTAGCCACTGATCACTAAATATGACCGTAAAGCCTTATACTGGCCACACACACAAAAATTTCATAACAGATTCCTTCATCCATGCTACACAGCGTGGATGGTCTAATCTTCCGCTGCGGCTGTTATGTTTTGACAGCCTGGGCCTCCAGCTGTCAAAGTGTGCAAACAGTGCCTGTCTCTGTGGCCACTCATTAAAATTAAAAGAAGAGGTTCAACCTTAAACTACGTAGAGGGTTCTTTACTGTAATGCCGCGTACACACGGTCGGACTTTTCGTCTACAAAAGTCCAACGGACGCTGACGGACTAAAGCTGGCTGGTAATCCGATCGTGTGTGGGCTTCTCCGGACTTTCAACATACTTTTTTAGCCTCAAATCCGACGTACTTTAGATTTGAAACATGCTTCAAATCTTTACTTCGTAACTACGACGGACCCCGAAATCCGCTCGTCTGTGTGCTAGTCCGACGGACAAAAAGCCACGCTAGGGCACCTATTGGCTACTGGCTATGAACTTCCTTATTTTAGTCCGGTGTACGTCATCACGTAAGAATTCGATGGACTTTTGTGTGATCGTGTGTAGGCAAGTCTGTTCGTTAGAAAGTCCGCCGCAAGTCCGTCGAAAGTCCGCCGAAAGTCTGCCGGAAGTCTGTCGGACAGGCTGTCTGACTTTTGTAGACGAAAAGTCCGACCGTGTGTACGCGGCATAAGAGCAGCGAAGGATGTGGAATTCCCTTCCACAGACGGTGGTCTCAGCGGGGAGCATCGATAATTTCAAGAAACTATTAGATAAGCACCTGAATGACTGCAACATACAGGGATATACAATGTAATACTGACATATAATCACACACATAGGTTGGACTTGATGGACTTGTGTCTTTTTTCGACCTCACCTACTATGATGCAGGCAAAGTTTTGGACACCAGTTTTCCACCCAGCTACTTTGATTTTTTGATCCAGGGATGTCGTGCAGGAGGCAGCTGACAGGGCCACTCACCGAGTGTATTTCGGCCGGTTCATTGGCAGTTGAGTACTTCTTGGACTGAGAAGAAGGGAACGTCCTTGAAAGCTTGTCCTGAAAATGTAAATTTTAGAGGAAATAAAAAATATATATATTACGGTCAGTACTCGGTTCATCAGGCACTGGCCACAGCTTTGCTGACCAATAGCAATGCTCATACTAATGCTAATTCAAATACTTTAAAACAAGGAACATTGGACATTCTAAAGCTGCCTATAGATGAACTGAAATTTGGCCGGTGTCTTGCTGAGAAAGTTCCCCCGGCGCATAAGGACCCCACCGTACTGCGCAGGCGCAGCGCTTGCGCAGTACGAACTACTAGGAGCCGCCGAAGACAACCGAAGCTGAAAATCTTCAATCAGCTGTACACGGCGCCTGCGCCCTGTGTCCAGGTTCAAGCCCCACCATCCAAGTGGACCTAGAGGGAGAATAAAAAAGTGCCGAGCGAAGCGAGGCCGTGCCCGAAGCGTGGCGAGCGAAGCGAGCCCGCGAGGGGCCCTCTTACAGGCGCCGTGTACAGCCGATTTCCAACTATTCCGCTTCGGCTATTTCCGCCAGCTCCTACTGCACAGGCGCAGCGCCTGCGCAGTAGAGGGGGGTCCTTATCCACCAAGAGGAACTTTCTCGGCAGAACACCGGTTCACCAGGGACCAGGCGAAATTTAATTTATGACCATTCCTGCTCATCTGAAGTCGATCTAACAATCGTCTTCTATCAAATGGGTCTGTTGGAAACGTTTTGTTTTTTGTTTTTTTGTTTTTCCGATCAGCTGGCTGCAGGCACTGATCGGGGTATTCAGACAGGGGGGGGGGGGGGCACTGATCGGGGTATTCAGAATACAATGGTACTGTGGGGAAGATTCCTCCATCCCGCTCACATGTGTGGATGGGGGAACCTGCTCTTTTTTTTCCCCCATCAGCCGTCTGGCTGATGGAAAAAAATATGAAGCATCCATGGTCAGCCTTCAGAAATGTTTCATGTACACGTTTTACTGTAAAGCATCATGCACACTGGACGTTTTTACAGCTGCTGTTTTTGGCATCAGACGTTTTTTTCTACAGTCAATAAACTGCCCAGCATGTTATCCTATGTGTCCATGCACACATAGGTGTGTTATCAGAAGTTTTTGGCAGGGGCGTTTTTAGCCTGTTTAAAAAAAACCCCAAAACGAGTGCATTCTGAGAAGAGTTTTTCAGCTGTAAAAAGGCTCTAACGTCACTGGGGTTTTTAACGTTTTTGATCCCATTGATTAAATCACTTACGGACCGCCTGCCGTCGTTATACGTCGCTACTTTGAAGGGGAATATCGTTGTTTTGGCAGCAGCTAGCTGCCATAAACCCAGTATCCTCTTCTTCAGCGGGCGGTCTGCTTTTAGTTAAAAGTGGTCTCTGCGCAGCAAGATCACTTTTACCGGCGGCAGGAGAGGGACCCCCCCCTCTCCCGCCGCACTCCGGTGCTCTCCACCGCTTACCGGAGCCTTCGGTAACATTGCAGGGCGGAAGCGACGTCAAAACATCACTTCTGCTCATAGCTCTTAAAGGGACTTTTTTTTTTTTTCAAATGACATTAAATTATTTATTTTTTTTATTGCATTTTAGTGTAAATATGAGATCTGAGGTCTTTTTGACCCCAGATCTCATATTTAAGAGGTCCTGTCATGCTTTTTTTCTATTAAAAGGGATGTTTACAGGAATAAGTGACATTTAAAAAAATAAAAAAAAACAACAGTGTAAAAATAAATAAATAAAAAAGGTAAAATAAATAAGAAAAAAAAAAAAAATAATCCCACTGAGCTCGCGTGCGGAAGCGAACGCATATGTGAGTAGCGCCCGTATATGAAAACGGTGTTCAAAACACACATGTGAGGTATCGCCGCGATCGGTAGAGCGAAAGCAATCATTCTAGCCCTAGACCTCCTCTAACTCAAAACATGCAACCTGTAGAATTTTTTAAACGTCGCCTATGGAGATTTTTAAGGGTAAAAATTTGTCGCCATTCCACGAGCGGGCGCAATTTTGAAGCGTGATATGTTGGGTATCAATTTACTCGTCGTAACATTATCATTTACAATATATAAAAAAATACTGGACTAACTTTACTGTCTTATATTTTAATGAAAAAAAGTGTATTTTTTCCAAAAAAAAGTGCGCTTGTAAGACCGCTGCGCAAATAACATGTGACAGAAAGTATTGCAACGACCGCCATTTTATTCTCTAGGGTGTTAGAAATAAAAAAAATATATTAATTTTATATATATATATATATATATATATATATATATATATATATATATATATATATATAATATATATATAAAATGTTTGGGGGTTCTAAGTAATTTTCTAGCAAAAAAAAAAAACAGCTTTTAACTTGTAAACACCAAATCTCAGAGAGAAGCTCGGCCCTTAAAGGGGTTGTAAACCCCCATGTTTTTTCACCTTAATGCATTCTATACCCGAGCCCCTTCATCTCTTCGGCGGGGATACGCTGTTCCTCTCTCCACGGGGTCCCAGCTCTTGATTGGATAGATTGATAGAGGCGCAGCCATTGGCTTCCGCTGCTGTCAATCAAATCCAATGACGCAGGCGCCGGGGAGGGGGGGCGGGCCGAGTCCGGCATTCGTGCCTGTGGACGCAAATGCTGGACTCGGGAGCGCGCCCGCAAGGTAACCCCCTCGGGAGAGCGCTTCTCCCCTAGGGGGTTATCTGATGCGGGGAGAAGCCATGAGAGCCACCGGGGGGACCCCAGGAGAGGATGTTCGGGGCCACTCTGTGCAAAACGAGCTGCAGAGTAGAGGCAAGTATGACATTTTTGTTATTTAAAGAAAAAAAAAAGCGATCCTTTACAATCACTTTAAGTGGTTAAAAAAAAAAAAACGCTTAAAAACGCTAACGCTAAAAAAACTTTAAAAACTCACTGGCGTTTTTATAACGTTACTATAACGCCCAGTGTGCATGAGGCCTAATTGCACATCAAAACATTAGAAACTGCAGACAATCAGGGCAGAAAGCCCTCCGCTGATACACTTCTCCATGCAGAGGAAATGTGTCTTGTGTACAGGAATGGAGGGGAGCACTCATCACACTATAGCTCTGTGCATGTCTGTAAACAGAGGAGTGATCCTGGCCCGGCTCCGGCTGTAAATCTCCCATTCATTTACATAGTTTCCTGGCAGTGTTGTGCCATGTCTCTGTGATCAGCACTGTTTATGAGCAGAGCTCTATATAAATCTTCCCCTCCTAGTGACTCCTCTCCTCCTCTGTCCCTAATAAAACCTGACAGTGTTTACTCCCTTATAAATAAAACCATCACTCAAGTCTTTTAACCACTTCACCGCTCAAAACTTCAGTAACTGAGGATTCTGGGTAAAATCTGTATACTTTTAGGCATTTTTCACACATTATTTTTTCTTTCCTTTTGCCCATAGGATTGGGGGGGAGCTTTGAATATTGATATTGTAAAAGGTACAGTTACGGTAAAGACACGTAATATATTTTAAAGTGTTAGTAAACCCTTGATTTTTACCTACAGGTAAGCTTATATTATAATAAAACTTACCTGTAGGTAAAACGAATGTCTCCTAAACATCGCATTGTTCAGGAGACATTCTAGCAAGCAGCAGCAGCTGATGTCACCGGCGCATGCGCACTAAAGGAACGGTGTTCCATCGGATTAGGCGACCCGTCAGATTTCGTAAACGGAGGTGACGTTCCTTCACGGCCATCTTGGTACACCCCCGCACTCGTCCACACTAAGCCTGCAGTCTGAAGTTGCCAAGCGGACATCTTTTTACACCCACCAAAGTCTTGCATTTCACACTTATTTTTATTTATTTTTTTAACAAGAAATTTCACACTTATTTTTTACCACTAAACTGATCTTATATCGTGAAATACAGGATTTAGAAGTCCGTGTTTTGATGTTGAATTTTAAAAGCAGCGGCAAACCTGCTGATCGCACACGTTTGCTAATGTGACAGAAGACCGCTTGCTTTAAAAAATTCAACAGTGTCACAGGCTTCTAAATACTGTATTTCACAATATAAGATCAGTTTAGTAGTAAAAATAAGTGTGAAATTTCTTGTTAAAAAAAAAAATACTGTATTTATTGGCGTATAACACTCACTTTTTCACCATGAAAATCAGGTGCAAATAGCGCGTGCGTGTTATACGCCAATACTTCAATTTTAGCTGCCTTGGAGGAGACAGGGAGGGGGGTGGAACAAGCACCGTCAAAGTTAACATACAGTGAGAATCTCCTGTTTACTTGGCGGCCTCTGTAATAGGAAGTCCCGTCTCCTGGGACGCCACTGGACCACTGTTCTGTCTATCATAGGAGATTCTCACTGTATGTAATCTGTTGGCGCTCGTCCCGCCCCTCCCTGTCCCCTCTAAGCTGCAGATGGGCATCAATCAGGCTTCACTGATGGCAATGGTGAGGCTGCTGCATTGATGGCAATGGTGAGGCTGCTGCATTGATGGCATTGAGAAGGCTGCACTGATGTGGACTGATGAGGCTACAGATGGGCACTGACCCTTATTTTGCTTTAAAGTTCCTTATTTAAAATGTAAGTATTTTTCCTGAAACTTCCCTCTTAAAATAAATGTGCCTGTTATACGCCGATGAATACGGTAAGTGTGAAATGCAAGACTTTGGTGGGTGTAAAAAGGTGTCCGCTTGGCGACTTCAGAGTGTAGGCTTACTGCACTGTGTGTACCAATATGGCCGCGATGGAACGTCACTTCAGTTACAAGATTTGACGGGTCGCCTAATCTGACAGAACAATGGCATACTCGTGCTGCTCCTTCAGAGCGCTGTGCCGAAGGCCGTGACTTCCACCAAGTCATCGCGGCTCGGCTATTCAAGCTGCCAGAGCCCGCTAACCCGGAGGGAGGACCAGGTGAAAATGGAAGCCCTGTCAGCGGTGACAGCGTGCCGCTGGGAGGGATTCTTTGTAAGGTAAGTATTTCATATTGTAGGGGCATGGCCTGGAGCGTGATGGAGTAGGACACATGTGAGGAGAGCTCCGTCTGCTATCTATCCCTCCTCTCAATATCCTGGAGTTTATCCTGCAACCTACCCGTCGACTTCCACCCCAGAGAAATCCCATCACCCGCCATACGTGGAGTGTTGACTTCACGTAAGGCTAGCTCAAAGCTTAATAAATTCAGGCACAAGGAGAAGGAGGCCCCGGACTGCCGCATCGGTATTTGACTCGGAACCCCCCCGGGTGCAGAGACAGTGAGGGTGCTGGAAGCGATCTCCACCATCAAGTATTTTATAATGTGCTAGAACGCGATGCATACTGGCACATTATGTAATTAATTGCCTTGCAGGGGATTTTTTTAACCCCAATGGTGCAGTTTACTACCATTTTAATAGGAAAGGTTAAAGTGTACCTGTCATGAACATAAAAATGTAATTTTCAGCCTGTGGCTTCAATATTACATGGTACATCTGGTACCTCCTAAATGGTAGTAATGTCTTCTAGTCACTGCCAGCTTAGAGCTGTGGATGTGGCACACTACTTAGCATTGCAGCTGTGTTGACCTCCTTTCTACATCACCTAATACAAGGGAATGACAACTCCTGTCCCCGACATACCCCGCTGACCTCAGTTTAATGGAGCAGCGGTGATCATCAGTCAAGCAGCATCTGCAATAGGTGCGCTTCCAACTTGCAGCTATACATGCATGGATAGGAAATCTCCATCTATGCCGTGGTACACAAGGACTCCTACATGACCGTGGCCAGTGCCAGCGGGCTAATTACAGGCTTTGAATGCCTTTCACTCTACAGTAAAACCTTGGTTTGAGAGTAAGTTGGTTTGAGAGCGTTTTGCAAGACAAGCAAATTTTTTTTATAAATTTTGACTTGATATACAAGTAGCGTCATGTCACAACTGGGTATAAAAGAGAAGAGAGGCGCCTCTAAATCTTCGTACACGCGGTACAATTGTTGGCAAGGGATTGTCAGTTGACAGACTGTTGTCCTAAAATCTCACCGTAATGGCTCGATCACACGTTTCCGATTATCGTACGACGTATCGTTCGCATTTTGTTACATAAACCTAATATCGAATACAACAGTGCAAAATGTGCTCTACGAAAAGTAAGATTTTTGTCGTACGATTCTGGAAAAACCTTCCGCTGTGCGAAGCTACGTATTTGAAATGATGTCAAATATGTGTAACCCCTGTGTCCTTCTGGTTTATTTTCGTGTTTCCGATCACACGTGGTGTTCGTCTATCGATTTTTAGCAGATGCATACTGTACTAATTAAATGGATTGTCATACGATGGGCTGTCCTCCGAGCAAAGTTTTCGTGTTTGTCCCTTCGGATTTTGTTGGACGGACTGTCGTGATCGGCTGTCGAAAGCTGTGTACTAATGATCAGATTATCGAGCGATCAATCCGAAAGTGATTTTTATCATCATTTATATAAGTGGAACGTGTGTACAAGGCATTAGTACGCTCCTTTTGACAATTGTTGTCCAACTTTCGGCCAGCAAATGTTGCATGACAGGCTAGTAAATTTTCGGCAGACAACAGTCTGTTGTCAGATTTTCTGATGGTCAGTACACAAGTCTGTCACACAAAAGTCTAAAGTACAAAGATGCATGCTTGGAATCAAAGCTCAAACACGAAATTAGCAGAAGGGGCCAAAAGGTTGGTGCTCAAGAGCTGAAATTCCTTGTAATACGTTTGTGTTTGTTGCATGACAATTGTGTACCGTTAGTATTCAAAACAACATCCAGGCACACGCCCTTAATACAAAAATCAGACGCTCAGTTGGCTAACAATTGTACCGTGTGCACGAGGCTTAAGCCCCTATACACACACTATTATGCCGTGGACTTTTCGACCGGACTGGTCCGACTAACCAAATCCGGTGGACAATCTGACCGTGTGTGGGCTCCATCGGACCTGCAAAAATCTGACGGACTTTAGATTTGGAACATGTTTCAAATTTGTCCGACGGACTCGAGTCCGGTCGAAAAATCCGCTCGTCTGTATGCTAGTCCGACAGAAGAAAACCCACGCTAGGGCAGCTATTGGCTACCGGCTATCAACTTCCTTATTTTAGTCCGGTTGTACGTCATCTCATACAAATCCGTCAGACTTTGGTGTGATCGCTTGTAGGCAAGTCCGTTCGGTCAAAAGTCCGTCAGAAGTCCGTCGGACCAGTCCGGTCAAAAGTCCGCCCGTATGTACGCGGCATTAGATTTCCTGCAGATTTTTGTCTTCAGATTTACCAAAACCATATAATATGAGGTCAGACCTTAAGAGTTTAAATTTGTATGCGATCAGGCAGGCCCTTGCACTACATGGTTTTGGTAAATCTGAAGACAAATATCTGCAGAAAATCTAATAGTGTGTATGGGGGTCTAAAGGCCTGTACACATGGTCAGAAAATCTGAAGATAAATTTCGTCCGGTGAACGATCTGCCAATTTTCTGATCGTTAGTGTGCTGCTTTTGACAGCCAATTACGAATTTTTGGCAGACAAAAACTGGATGTGCAGGCTTAGAAATTTTTGTCTGATGTGACCACATTGTCCGATTTTCTTTTCATTAGTACGGTTTTCTGACAAAAAAAAAAAAAATCTGAAGAGCAATACTAGGCATGCTCAGAAATGAAAGAACACATACAAAACAATTCAACACATTACGTCACTTGTGTTGTTGAATTCTGTCGTCAGAAAATTTTCTGATGGTGAGTATCCTTCTTCACTTTCGATTTGAGACTAGCATCCAACAAAAAACTGACGAAAATTCGTCCAATAATCTGACCGTGTGTACAAGGCTTAAGTGTAGCAATATGGTTACATTTAATGAAGGTACAACATTTAGCAACATATTGCTGCACTTAAGCTGGATACACACTATACAATTTTCTGTAGATTTTTTTCCTTCAGATTTACCAAAACCATATAATATGAGGTCAAACCTTAAGAGTTTCAATTTGTATGCAATCAGGCAGGCCCTTGCACTACATGGTTTTGGTAAATATAAAGGAAATCTAGTTGTATAGTGTGTGTATAGGGTCTTAGAGACACCGCTCTTCTCTTTTATACTCTGTAGCTCCTGCTAGATTTTACTTCTAATTCCCTTGTGGGGGCTTCCATTTGTGGATGGACATTTTTTGGTTCCACAACCTATTACATTGCTATAATCTTTTTATATGGACTATAAACTGAGGGACCTATGAATAAAAGGTTGTGGAACGAATCATCTGAGTTTCTATTATTTCTTATGGAGAAATTTGCTTTGATATACGAGTGCTTTGGATTACAAGCAGGTTTCTTGAACAAATTATGCTCGCAATCCAAGGTTTTACTGTATTGAAAAATAAAATGTCTGTATTTTTGTGATTATTAATTAACCACTTCCATACCGGGCCTATTCTGGCACTCCTCTCCTACATGTAAATATCATAATTTTTTTGGGTAGAAAATTACTCAGAACCCCCAAACATCATATATATATATATATATATATATATATATATATATATATATATATATATATATATATATATATATATATTTTTTAGCAGATACCCTAGGGAATAAAATGCTGGTCATTGCAACTTTTTTATCTCGCACGGTATTTGTGCAACAATTTTTCATACGTGTTTTTTTGATTTCATGATTTAAAAAATAACAAAACAGTAAAGTTAGCCCAATTTTTTTATACAATGAGAAAGATGATGTTACACTGAGTAAATAGATACCCAACATGTCACGCTTTAAAATTGGGCACACTCATGGAATGACGCCAATTTTCAGTACTTAAAAATCTCCATAGGCGACGCTTTAAATTTTTTTTACAGATTACATGTTTAGAGTTACAGAGGAAGTCTAGGGCTAGAATTGTTGCTCTCGCTCTAACGCACGCGGCTGTACCTCACATGTGTGGTTTGAACGGCGTTTACATATGTGGGCGGGACTAACGTGTGCATTCGCTTCTCAGTGCGAGCTACCAGGGACAGGGGCGTTTTAAATTATTGTTTTTTTTATTTTACTTTTTTTTTTTTGATCACTTTTATTCCTATTACAAGGGATGTAAACATCCCTTGTAATAGGAATCATTCGTGACAGGTCCTCTTTATGGAGAGATGTGGGGTCAATAAGACCCCACATCTCTCCTCCAGGCTGGAAAGCATGAGAACGGAAAAAAAAACCCACGATCTCATGCTTACCAGCCGCGATTGCGGCTTTGTTTACATCCGCGGACCGGACGTGACGTCATAACGTCACGCCTGGGCCTCTGACGGTCCCCCTTTTCCAAGTCACCCCTTTTGTCTGCCCTCACCCACCTCGAGCATCGTTCCTTGGTTCCACCCCCCTACCCACCTCCCAGTACTGCCCTTTTAGAGAATACCGAACCACATATCATTTTGTGGTGCTAAGTAATTTGTATGGAATTTGGTAATGGTAACAAGAAAAGCAGTTAAAGCGGAGATCCACCCATAAATGGAACTTCTGCTTTAAGTACTTGTGACCCCCTGGCATGCCACATTTAGCATGTCATTTTTTTGGGGGGGTACCTAGTTTTCACAGGTACCCAGCTCCCACTTCCTCTCGTGGCGCCGGAAGGAAGTTCACCTCTCCCCCCTCCCTCCCTGTGACGTGTCCCAGACGATTGCCCGGCCATACATAACACGAAGCCACAGCCAGGCGCCCACACTTGCAATGCAATGCAATGTACTTAAAGCTCTTACATGCATCTGCTACAGCCATATGCCAGCTGTTGTGAACGGGATAAACGTCAACACTACCAGGTACTGTCTGAGCTTGCATTTTCTTTCCAGCCTCCCCACATTCCTATTGACCCATTTTATATGATGGTCTACCTCCTTGGCCTATTGGAAAGTGTGTACGAGTTGGGTGGGACAAACAAGTTCAATCACTACAAGGAAGTGTAGGAGCTTTTTCTATCTAGAAACACCTGGCATTCTAAGGGACACTCATAGGTGTATGCAGCCTATTGCATTAGAGCAAGGGTAGGCAACCTGGGGCCCTGCAGCTGTTGTGGAACTACATTTCTCATGAGGCATTGCAAGGCTGACAGTTACAATTATTCCCAGAGGCATGATGGAACTTGTAGTTCTGCAACAGCTGGAGGGCCCCAGGTTGCCTACCCCTGCATTAGGGTGTGCACCCCAAAGCTCAAACACAGATCTGTGTTTGTATGTATATATAACACAGTTTACTTTGCTTCAGTTATGTATGAACACAGTGAATGATTCACTCACTGTGTTCTTTCACAAAGGCAGGGGGCCAGTAAATGACATAGGGGTCAGGGGGAATCTATGCCACATGGGGTGGTTAGGGTGTGCCCAGGCAGATCCGACACACTCTGTACGCACGACTATGGTGCACAGCCTATTGCATTAGGGTGTGCACCTCAAAGCTCAAACACATACTGTATGTGTGCGTGCATGTGTATATATACTGACGGTGTCAGTAGGGCAGTGGATGGTGTCAGTAGGGCAGAGATTGGTGGCAGTAGGGCAGTGGATGGTGTCAGTATTCTTTATTTGTATTATTTGATTTTTTTATTATTTTTTACAATTTTATTATTGTTATTTTTTCACTATTATTTTAGGAGCCCCGTTAGAGGGGTTTGGTGAAATATCAGGGGTTTAAACAGGGGTAATCTGCGTCTCGCAGGGTGATTAGGGTTAGAGGTCGACCGATATATCGGCCGATATTTGGCGTTATTTACTTAATCGGCATCGGCCGATTGTGCTGATAAAAAAGGCCGATTGTAACTTCAGCCGTGACTTGCAAATGACTTCTGTAATGGAAGTTAATGCAAGTTTCCTGAGGTTGTCTGTGAAGAGGATTCTCTCCTCCTCTGGGCAGCCTGCCAAGTCTGATAAGAAGATACATTTGTATCTTTCAGGTTCTTTTTATCAATAGACTGAACTCCGTGGAGAAGTTTTCAGTTTAACCATTTAAAGACTAAATCTTTTCTGACACTTGTTGCTTACAAGTAAAAATCCTGTATTTTCTGCTAGAAAATCACTTAGAACCCCCAAATATTATATATATTTTTTTAGCAGAGACCCTAGGGAATAAAATGGTGATTGTTGCAATATTTTATGTCACACGGTATTTGCGCAGCGGTCTTTCAAACACAATTTTTTTAAAAAACAATTACAGTAATGAATTAAAAAAAAACCTAAGCAGTAAAGTTAGCCCATTTTTTTTTCGTCCAAAAGTTTTGATTACCTGTTTTTGTGTATTTAATATTTAAGATAGTTTTTTTTTCCCCTAAATTATACATACAAGTGAACTGATTGGAGGTTTGTTTTGTTTAATGTTTAAATGAAAAAAAAATTCTGTATTACTAAGGCCCCTTTCACACTGGGGCGGTGGGGGCGTCGGCGGTACAACAGCGCTATTTTTAGCGCTGCTGTACCGTCGTTTTAGCAGCGGTATTCGGGCGCTAGCGGTGCGGTTTTACCCCCCGCTGGCGGCCGAAAAAGGGTTAAAATCCCTCGTACAGCGCAGCTATAGCCGCGGTATAGCCGCGCTGTCCCATTGATTTCAATGGGCAGGAGCGGGGAAGGAGCGGTGAATGCACCGCTCCTTCCCCGCTCCAAAAAAGCGGTTTGCAGGACTTTTTTCACCGCCCTGCCTGCGCACCGCTTCAGTGTGAAAGGCCTCGGGCTTTCACACTGAACAAACAGCGGAGGCTGTTTAGGGGCGGTTTTCAGGTGGTATTTTTAGCGCAATACCGCCTGAAAACCGCTCCAGTGTGAAAGGGGCCTTAAGGCTGCTTTCACACTGGAGCAGGCATGCGTTGATGGTAAAGCGCTGCTAGTTTTAGCGGCGCTTTACCGTCATTTTAGAGGCGCTATTCGGCTGCTAGCGGGGCGCTTATAACCCAGCTAGCGGCCGAGGAAGGGGTTAAATGCGCCGCTGCCAAAACGCTTTGCAGGCGCTTCGGCAGCGGTGCACATTCATTTCAATGGGCAGGAGTGGTGGAGGAGCGGTATACACCGCTCCAAAGATGCCGTTTGCAGGACTTTTTTTTACATCCTGCCAGCGCATCGCCTCAGTGTGAAAGCACTCGGGCTTTCACACTGAGACTGCAGGGGAGCCGTTTTACAGGCACTTTACAGGCGCTATTTTTAGACCAAAAGCGCCTGAAAAACGCCCCAGTGTGAAAGGGGTCTAACTGTTAGATTTTTATGAGATGAAGGGAAAAAAGAAAAAAAAAAAAAAAAAATCGGCCAAATATATCGGCCCAAAAAAATCGGCATCACATATCGGCCATCGGTTACCGCGATTTCTAAATATCGGCATCGGCATCGGCCAGAGAAAAACCCATATCGGTCGACCTCTAATTAGGGTGCGCCCAGGCACATCTGGCACACTCTGTGCGCACTCCTATGGAAATGCTTTAACCACTTGCTGACCGCCGCACGCCGATGTACGTCGGCACAATGGCAGCGGTGGGCAAATGGGCGTACCTGTACATCCCCTTTAATTGGCGGGGCTAGCAGGCGCACCCGCCGCGTACAGCGTGACCATGCCCGTGGGACCGACGGACTTCATGTCCGCCGGTCTCCCGGCGATCATGTAGCAGAGCCACAGAACAGGGAAGTGCCTATGTAAACAAGGCATGTTCCCGTTCTGCCTTGTGACATGACAGAGATCACTGCTCCCTATCATCGCTGTCATGTGAGTTGAAGCCCATCCCCCCCACAGTTAGAATCACTCCCTAGGACACACTTAACCCCTTTATCGCCCCCTAGTGGTTAACCCCTTCCCTGCCAGTGTCATTTACACAGTAATCAGTGCATTTTTATAGCATTGATCACTGTATAAAAGATAATGGTCCCAAAATAGTGTCAAAAGTGTCCGATGTGTCCGCCATAATGTCGCAGCCATGATAAAAATCGCAGATCACCGCCTATACTAATAAAAAAAAAAAAATTATAATAAAAATGCCATAAAACTATCCCCTATTTTGTAGACGCTATAACTTTTGCGCAAACCAATCAATATACGCTTATTACGATTTTTTTTTACCAAAAATATGTAGAAGAATACATATCGGCCTAAACTGAGGAAAAAATTAGATTTTTTATATGTTTTGGGTCGATATTTATTATAGCAAAAAGTAAAAAAATATTGCTTTTTTTTTCAAAATTGTCGCTCTTTTTTTGTTTATAGCACAAAAAATAAAAAACGCAGAGGTGATCAAATACCACCAAAAGAAAGCTCTATTTGTGGGGAAAAAAAAGGACGTCAATTTTGTTTGGGTGCAACGTCGCACGACCGCGCAATTGTCAGTTAAAGCGACGCAGTGCCGAATCGCAAAAAGTGCTCTGGTCAGGAAGGGGGTAAAATCTTCCGGGGGCTGAAGCAGTTAAGGGGTTAATGAATGAAAGCGTGAAATGGGGCTGTGATATACCTTCTGAACATGACACAAGCTCTCCTCCAGGGCACCCAGGAGCTCACTGTCTGGCAATTCTGGCGCTGTCTCTCTTCCTCCTGAGGGTTCAGTCTCAGCACCTTGAAATGGGACATCTTCCCTTTCACTTGTTTCTGTGCCAGCCAATCTTGGTGACATCGAGGGTTCCGTTAGCAGTTTTTGATTGTGGAAAGCTATCACATCCAGTTTTTGTACTGGATGTTCTTGTCCTGCTAGGTGAGACACCTTGGTCATGCTCATTGAATTCTGACCTTCATCTGTCTGTAACTGGGATACATTATCTGGGATACTTCTGTCCTGTACAGTCCACTGTAAGACTGGTATTTTTAGGAGGCTTACTTCTTCCAACTGGGCAACTTGGAATTCCGGGATATCGAATTGTTGTTCTTTGTCATCATTTATATCTATGATTGTTGGGGTACACGGAGCCATTTCACTGGATGTGCCGTTTGGTAGCATCTCTTTAGTATCTTCTGCCTTACAGGAGTTACTTGTCACTTTATTGCCGGTAATTTTCTTCACATTGATGCGGTCACTGGACTTTTCAGATGCTGCAAGTTCCACTGAACTTCTTTCTGATTGTTTGCGGAGGTCTGGAGGGTTGCATTTATCGGTGGGTGAAGTATCTGTGATATCGCTAGTGTCCAACTCAAGAAGCTTTGAGAAAACACAAGGTGCACACCGAATCGCTGGCTCTATACCAGGAGACTGGATTGTGTCTGTGATGAATGTCTCCTGTTCTGCCGAGCTTTGTACAGCTTTCGTCTGACATGGCTCTCTCTGGTGACAGGGTATGAGCACTGCAGTCAGAGGCAATGGAGGAGATTCTTCCAGGTAACCGACCTGTGTTCGTCCAATAGTGGGAGTCTTAAAGAAGAGAAAAAAAATAAATAAAATGCATTTTATGTATCATAAATGCTTAGCAACGTAAAGATGTCTTGCGCCATATAAAAAAAAATTGATGCAAAACAAACGAAAAAATAAAGAGAAGTGGTGAAGAACCTATCTCGGGCTTTTATTAGTTACTGGTTTTTCAACATGCAGTGAGTGAAAAGAAATATGGGGACACACAGCACTACAACCCTGAAAGATGCTAGTTCCTTATAAAACCAAAAATTCAATTATGATGTAAAGTGGTTGTAAAGGTAGGTGTTTTTCTTTTTTCTTTTTTTTACCTTAATGGCACTCTCCACTCTCTCTCACCTCTCAGGGCAGATTGATAGCAGTGGGAGCCATTGGCTCAAGCTGTTGTCAATCAAATCCTGTGATGAGGGAGTAGGGGGCAGGGTGGAGCAGCACTGTCTGTGTGAATGGATGCAGCTCGGGATCGAGCCCACAACTGTGCCACCGTAGGAAGCGGCTTCCTATGGTGGCACGCCGAGAAGAGGATGAGCCGAGAGCGCCGGTGGGGGACCTGAGAAGAGGAGGAGGATCGGGGCTGATCTGTGCAAAACCATTGCACAGAGCAGATAAGTATAACATGTTTTTTTTTTTGTCAATAAAGTTTTTATTGAAATACAATGAAAAATGGAAGCCCTGTCAGCGGTGACAGCGTGCCGCTGGGAGGGATTCTTTGTAAGGTAAGTATTTCATATTGTAGGGGCATGGCCTGGAGCGTGATGGAGTAGGACACATTTAAGGAGAGCTCCGTATGCTACCTATCCTTCCTCTCAATATCCTGGAGTTTATCCTGCAACCTACCCGTCGACTTCCACCCCAGAGAAATCCCATCACCCGCCATACGTGGAGTGTTGACTTCATGTAAGGCTAGCTCAAAGCTTAATAAATTCAGGCACAAGGAGAAGGAGGCCCGGGGGGGGGGGGGGGTCATCGGTATTTGACTCGGAACCCCCTGGCTGCAGAGACAGTGAGGGTGCTGGAAGCGATCTCCACGTGTCAAGTATTTTATAATGTGCTAGAACGCGATGCATACTGGCACATTAATTGCCTTGCAGAGGATTTTTTTTCCCCCAATGGTGCAGTTTACTACCATTTTAATAGGAAAGGTTAAAGTGTACCTGTCATGAACATAAAAATGTAATAGCATTACTTTGCCCAGGGGCCCATGATGTTATTAAGATGGCCCTGGTTACAGCCCTTTAGTTCTATTAACCCCATACAGAACTGCAATATTACAGCAGCAGAGGTGGGGGGTGGGGACATTGATGGACGAGGATTTCAACTGAAAGAAGTAGCATCAACACAAAGGGACACATCCTACTGATTGTATCTTATGTCACTTGTGCTGATTTCTCTGTTTTTCTTTTATTTTGGCTGCAATTAGGCTTTAAGGCAGCCTTTCATTATAAATGGACTTTCAATGGACTACAATAGACAAGAAATGCAGTGCAACACAATGCAATGCAATGCATATGGGCTTTGCAGTGCGCTTTTTTATCAGTCACAATGAATGGCACTGTACTAAAAACAAAGGGAGCACATCAGTGCTTTAGCTTGTGCATGTTAGCTAAACACTGTGTGAATGGGCCCTAAAGGAGACCTGACAGAGTATAAAGTTACAACTCCCAATCTTGTTTTTGAAGATGCAAGTTCCAGGACTGTCCTTTACCCAGAACATGTATGAAGCCAGTGAAATTGAGACTCCAGACCAACACAGTTGTCCTACGTCAATGACTTACTAAGTAGTGAAACAAGAATGGCAATGGCAGCTCCAGGGCTTGCACTTTCAAAAGCTGAGTTAAGCCGACCATACTGTACATGGATCGAAATTCAGCTGGTTCAGCTGCAGTGATCGACTTGCATACAAACAGCCTGTTGGGTGTTTCCTAAACGATCGGTACTGCCAGTTGTTGCCCGAAACACTGATCATTGTATTCTGACAGTGGGGAAGGCTCCCCGCTGTCAAAATACAATACCACAGTGGGAACTATTCCCCCATCCACCTCGGATGTGTGAACGGGGGAATTGGATAATGTTTCAACCTACTTGTTGAACAAAAACAAAGGTGTTCAGAATAACTTGATCACCAATATGGGAAGGATAACTTGGCAGAAACTAACCATCCAAGACACAGGTTGTGCATCATCACACTGCGATATCCTCAACTGAGAGAAACACAAGTTCTCTCCTGGATTCTCAGATTCCTGGGTGCTGGGGCCTGTTGTTTCCCGATTGCCTGGAGTCCTCTGAAGGCCAAAAGTCTCCTGAGGGCTTGGAATCTGCAGGTAGCCTGGAGTCTCTTGAGGGCCTGGAGTCTGCTGGGAGCCTGGAGTTTCCTGAGTGCCTGGAGTCTTCTGTAGGCCTGAAGTCTCCTGAGGGTCTATAGTCTTATGAGGGCTTGGAGTCTTCAGGTTGCCTGAAGTCTCCTGAATCTCTGGAGTCTTCTGAGGGTCTGAAGTCTGCTGTGAGCCTAGAGTCTTCTGAGGGTCTGAAGTCACCTGAGGGCCTGGAGTCTTTTGAAAGCCTGGAGCCAACTGAGGGCTTGGATTCTGCAACGTGCCTGGAGTCTCCTGACGGCTTGGAGTATCCTGAGGGCCTGGGGTCTTCTTAAGGTCTGGAGTGTCCTTAAGGTCTGGAGTCTTCTGAAGGCCTGGAGTCTCCTTAAGGTCTGGAGTCTTCTGAAGGCCTGGAGTCTCCTTAAGGTCTGGAGTCTCCTGAGGGTCTGGAGTATCCTGAGGGTCTGGAGTATCCTTAAGGTCTGAAGTCTCCTTAAGGTCTGAAGTCTCCTTAAGGTCTGAAGTCTCCTTAAGGTCTGGAGTCTCCTGAGGGGCTGGAGTCTCCTGAGGGGCTGGAGTCTCCTGAGGGGCTGGAGTCTTCTGAAAGACTGCGGTTTCCTGAAGGCCTGGAGTCTGCAGAGAAGGGTCCGGAACTACATCCATGTTGCTTGTCTCTGTACTCTTTTTGATAGGACACCGGAACCCTGAAAAGAACTGAGAGTTATATCTGAATTGTGTCACAGCTGTGACAACACAACCATAGTGGATCTGATATCAAATGACAATGAAGCCTAGAGAGAGGAGACTCAAATATTGTCTGCATATTGAATGAATAATGATCTGAACCTTAATACAAAAGAACAAAATTCTTCTTCTTATTATTATTATTAAGGCTTCCTGTACACGGGATGTTTTAAAACCTCTCCTGAATGGTTTAACTTGACCGATAGTAACCAACGTTTAAAAATGTCCGTTATGCCACGTTTACATGCCGCGTTTAGCCACGTTTGCGTTTAGAAGTGTTTTTTGAAAATAGTCAAAACTGTTTCTCCATTAAAAAAACGCCTATAAACGAAACACGCTAAATGCGGGTTACCGTGTTTACACCTGTTACAGGCATTTGGCGTTTCAAATGCCTCTCAACGTACATCGTGAACGCATTTTTTTTGCATTCCAAAAAAAGCTTCTAAACGCAACTGCTTAGAAATGACTATAAACGACCCTGTGTACATGTACTGATAAGATAACATAGAGGAATGTTCAGGGGCAGCTGAAAAAAATGCCCAACTGTTTACCAGCAGCAGTGTACATGAGGCCCGGTTCACACTTGTGCGATGCCAGACATTGCATGTAATTCGCAGCGCACTGCTGTTCACATTACATGTGATGTCTGTGCGGTGCGATATCAGCTGTACAGATAGTATGGCTGATATCGCACCGCATTCGGTCCAAGCACGTACAGGACCCTTTTTTCTGTTCGGACCAGAATCGGATCGCATGTGTGTTCACACCTATGCGATCCCATTCATGTCCGAACGGTCAGTTCGCAGTGCGATATGCAAGCTGAACTGGGGGTGTCGTTAACAATGTATTGACATTCCCCAGCGATTCGCATATGTCAGTGTGAACTGTCATGCGAGTCGGTGCGATGCGGAACCCGCAGTGGATTTGCAGTGTTCTCGCATCGCTCAAGTGTGAACCGGGCCTAAGGCTCGGTTCACACTGCTGCGCTGTGAATTTGTTCAGTTTTTTGTCCTGTGTGAGGTGCGATTTTACCGCGAATTTCAGGAGTTGGACATAGCTGCGATTGATATTCTAGCCAATGGAATCATAATGTAAAAAAAAAAAAAAAAAAAAAAAAAAAAAGGTGTTAACTTCCTGTGTACTTCCTGTTTTTTTGTGGAGAGTAGTGTGGTGGAATTCGCACATATGTGAACCATCAATGCGATTCAAGAACGATTTACATTGATGTCTATGGAGACTAAATTCGCAACGCAACACAGTAAACTCGCACAAGATCCTTTTTTTTTAATCGCATCGCATTCGTAGAGGAATCGCAACACATGTATGTGAACGACCATCACTGAAAACAATGACTTTAGGGATGACATGCGAATTTAAAGTGTTTTTGACGCATCGCATTCGTTATGAACTCGCATCAGTGTGAACCGGGCCTTAGGGTTTCAGAAAAATCTAAAAACTTGGTCACATATGTTACAATCACCAATTTTATTGTCCAAAGTTCTTTCTGACTAGATATAAACTTAAAGTACAACCAAAGGCAAAATTTTTTTTTTTAGTTTTGGATAAAGTGGAGAGGGATTAGAACACTTGCCAGTTTTTAAAGCCGCTTTCCATGGGAGCACCCGTGCGGGCTCGCTCCCGAGCCGCCCTGTCTGCGTCTATTGATACAGACCAGGCAACTCGGCCCTGCCACACCAAGTCACAGCATTTGATTGACAGCAGCAGGAGCCAATGCTATCAACCTGCTCAAATGGGGAGGGAGACAGCGGCGAGAGAAAGAATAAGGGGGGGAGGGGCTGGGAGGGATCCTGCAGCAGAGAAGGTTTTTTAACCTTGAGGTTTTAGAACCACTTTAAGGTGGGGCTGCTATTGGAAGTTTTTTTTTTACTTTAATGCAGAGAGTGCATATACAGCACCTTCTGCCTTTAGAACCACTTTAAGGTGAACTCAAAAAGTCAACATTTTTTTCATTTGGCATTATGGGGTTACAATTCCTGTCAACTTTGTACTGCTGTCTGTGACCCCTTCTGTGGATTGATTTGTTACTAGAGGTAAAAATGGAAAATATTTTTTGAAGGGGGGGGGGGGGGGGGGTGGAAATTCCAGTGAAAATCTTCCAAGCTGGTCATACACGGAATACCCCATCCATGCAATAAGGTCGTATGGATGAATCTCCCACTGTGCCTATTGTATTTTGACAGCTGACCCAGGGGTGGGTGGGGGGTTGTATTATGACCCACTGCAAGGGTATTTTTTTTATAATTTATTTAGCATATTTCTTTATTATTTTTTTACATGATGTTGATACATGATTAGTTGAGCAGGGGTCTCTCAGCATAAAAGTGTCAAGATGGCTATAGATCAGATTTATTTTATTAAGTCTGCAGGCTAACCAAAAGAAATCCAACAGATTCCTCCATCCATACTAAAGCTTGGTACACACTTTTCTTTTTTTGTTGTTAAACCCAGCGGGCTTGGGAGGAGCCACTGTACTAACTATGTGATGTTAGTACAGCGAGCTCCCCTGCTGTGCTATTGTGTTCTGAAAGGGGGACACCCCCCCCCCCCAGCAGTCAGCATATTGGCTGTGAGCGCTGATCGGATGCTGATAGGCAGACCTTTTCCAGGCATGCCCCTTCAACAGAAGCCAGCCAAACGTCCGCCGGTTTCTGTTGAACTGGCCGATGTCACCCGATAATTGGCCCATGTGTACGTCCCTTAAGGCTTTGTTCACATATGTGAATGGGTGATTGCACTTGTTCCCAAAGCCGCAATCCCCAGCACAGAAAAACGTAGGAAATGTGTGTGGGTTGCATGCACTGGAAGTCGTTCCGGCACTGCACTTGCGGCTCCCGTGTGAGCTGCGATTTCAAAAAATGGCGCAGAGACCTTTCCCGTGTTTCAGGGGGTACAGCAGCCCACTCAAATGAATGAGCTGCCGTGCCCGCGCAAAACGCGGCTCGCACATCCGCATCAATGTGAACCTAACCTGACAGCATGGATGGACAAATCACCATGCTGGGCTCTTATATTATGTCAGCTGAATACCCAAACAGCGGCTGCATCTGATTGACTGGTGGAAATTTGCCCAGTGCATTGTCAGCCTTAGCATTTGAAAGTGAGGCCTGGAGCGAGAGGAAAGAAGAAGAGGCGCTAGCAAAGGGCCGGCATGACAGGGTGATGAGGGATAAAACAAGGGGTTAAAGTTTAATAGTGGACAAGCCAGGTGGCCTCCTTGCTACAGGATCAAGCCTCCGGTTCGGCGGCTGGGGGGGGCAGGAGCTTCCACGTGCTCGGAGGTCCCAGCCTCCGGAGTGTTTTTCCCCAGGAGCCTGCCCCGGAGCGTTGCGCCACGGTAGGAGACCCGATCGGGACCCGTCAGGCCCACCGGCGAAGCGACAGCCTGCTTCCACGGGTAGAGGGCCTGGACGGAATCCTCGGCATCGGCGTAGCTCGGCGGCGGTGTTATGGCGTGCGTATCTGCCTTCCCCCGCCCACTCGGCGGCACTTTCGGGAGCGAACATATTCCTCCCCTCTGATGTTCCGGTCAGGGGGGGAGTCTCGGCGAGGGAGGAGTGCAGTAACGGCCGCCGAGCCCCTACCAGACACGGCCGGCGGCTCCGGGATGGCAGCGGGTTCCCCTGCTGGAAGGGACGGGCCACAGAGCAGCAGCAGTAGCAGAGGCCTGGGTGCGGAGTTACAGGAAACAGGTCAGACTGGCAAGCGGAAGGCTAAGTCGGTGGGAGGGTCTAGTGCTGGGAGGCGAGGCCAGAAGCGGCATTGACCTTCGGCGCAACTGCCTGGAGAAAAGTCGGAGGGAGAGCTGTCTGGCTCAGAGGTGGAGGAGGCACAGGATTGTCCAGCGCAGGTGGACTGTGGAGCAGCGGCTGTGGGGGCCCCCCCTGGTTAGCCCGGTAAGTCCTCTTCCCTTTCTAACCTGTCTTTAAATGCTTCATTGTGTGGGTTGTTGGGGGTAGGAGCTGGGGGTGTTACAGGTGCTACGAGAGTCTCGCCGCAGTCTGCTGCGGGTGCTGCAGGGGATCCCCAAGCAGCAGGCTCTACGCCTGCCTCTTCGGGGTCTGATTCGCAGCTACAGGCCTTGCTGGAGGGTTTACATGATTTGGTGCAGTGGTTTGCAGTGGGAAAAGGGGGACAGGCCCCGCAGGTGTTGGCGTTGGTTCCTCCGGGTGGCGGGTTAGCTGCGGACGGCACTGGGGCTGGGTCTGGTGGGACGGCCCCTCCTGGTTATGACTGTCCCCCCTAACACTGCAGCGCCTTTGGGTAAGTAGGTGCTGCGTCAGGGGAGAAATCGGGATCGTCGCAGGATGGTGCAGGAAAAACGGATTTGGTTTCTATTGTGGACGCAGCAAAATGCGAGGTTTACGTCTGCTTTGAAGGGCCATTAGGGGCACATTTGAAGCCAGAAGTCAGGGAAAGCATTTGCAAAGGCGAGTACGTGGAGACCTTCTCTTTGCAGTCCCTAGAGAAATTTAACCTGGATAGGTTTAAGCCTGACGACAGCAAGAAGGAGGATTGATTTCACGCAAGTTCTCTAACTGGCTGCAGGCAATCGCCATTATGTTGAGTGTGATTGGGGAGAAAAATCCTGAACACTGTTCGGCGCTTTTCTGTTACATGGACGCTGTCGGTGAGGCCCACAGAGTCTATGGGGGATCTGCATGGCTGCGGTACGACGAGCAGTTTTGGCAGTGTAGAGCCATCCGGCCGTAGTTGCACTGGGACCACAAGGACATTAGCCTCTGGATGCGGCTCATGTCCTCGGCGAGGGCCCCGAACCAGTTTTTTCAGGGGGGGGGGCCTTGCTTCATCCAGGGGTGGTTTCTGAAAAATTGGGTAGGGAAGTGGCCATGGGTCGCATGGGTGGGCCTTTTGCGGTTAAGCCTTTTACAGATCTGGTGATTTCTCCTCTAGAGGTGGTGCCCAAGACGGAGCCACATAAGTTTCGGCTTATACACCACTTGTCTTTTTCAAGGGACGGTTCGGTCAATGATGCGATAGATCCTGAGGTGTGTACGGTGTCGTACACATGCAGCAGTTGGTTGGGTTCACCGCTATGGAAAAGGGGCACTGATAGCAAAATCCGATATTGAATTGGCATTGCTCCCGGTCCATCTGGACAGCTTCTGGCTGTTGGGGTGCTGCTGGCAAGAGGAATATTACGTAGATCATTGCCTGCCTATGGGCTGCTCCATTTCCTGCGCATTGTTCAAAACATTCAGCTCCTTTGTTGAATGGGTGGTTTGTGACGTTTCGGTGCTTAATTCCATCATTCATTACTTGGGGCCACCTTTTATCTAATGTGTGTGCAGTTCTTTAATCCACATTGCAGCACATGGCGGGTAGATTCGGTATTCCTTTGGCTGAGGTTAAGACAGAGGGCCCGACTACCGCTCTCAGCTTCCTGGGCAGTTATAGACTCGTACGCCATGGAGTGTCGTTTAACGGAGGAGAAGGTGATGGGGCTTAAGATGGAGATTTGTGGGATCTTGGGACTCCACAAGATTTAGCTTCGGAAGCTACAATCTTTGCTTGGTAAGTTGAATTTTGCCTGTCGCATTATTCCCATGGGCAGGGTATTGCGCCGGCGGCTGTCGGCAACTACCGCAGGGGTTCGGTCCCCCACCCATTTTATTCGCGTCACTAGGGAACATGGGGAGAACTTGAGGGTGTGGCATGTATTGGACAACTAGAATGGAAGATTGGTGTGGATGTTAGGCCCGGTGAGTAATTTTGATTTAGAACTGTTTACGGATGCAGCCGGGTCGGCGGGGTATGGGGCGTTCTACCAAGGGCATTGGAGCACAGGGCCTTGGCCGAGTTCATGGTTAGAGGCGGGCCTCCTCCGGAATCTGGTGCTCCTGGAGCTTTTTCTGGTGGTGCTGGCTATGGAAATCTGGGGTGAGCCGTTCAGAAATTTGAAGGTGCGATTGAATTGTGTCAACATGGGAGTGGTGCAAGTTATTAACCGCATCTCAGCGTCGTCACAGCATGTAGTACAGCTGCTATGCCACCTGGTGCTACGTTGCCTACAGTTGAGTATTTTTCTCTATGCGGTGCAACTCCCGGGGGGTCGACAACACTTTGGCTGACGCCTTGTCTCGCTTTCAGTGGGACAGGTTTTGAGAGCTGGCACCGGCGGCTATTCAACAGGGGGGTTCCGTGTCCCCCATGGCTGTGGGCGATCGCCTTGGAGTCATCGTTGGATGGATCAGGAGGTCGGTGAGTGAGGCCACGTGGGCGGCCTACTCTAAGGTATGGCAGGAATGGTGGGAAATGGTTAGGCTGGCCAGGGTGGATCCGGATGGTGTGGAGGTACGGTGGCTAGTCATCTATTTTGTTTCCAGGAACCTGGAACAGGGGGTGTCGGTGTCTGCCATGGACCGAAAACTAGTGGGTTTGGCGCTTTTGTTCAAATTACGGGGCAGGGTCGATTTTACCAAGGATTTTTGGGTGCGACAGGCTTTGAAAGGATATTGTAGGACACATAAGCGCAGGGATGCTAGGCGGCCCGTGTCCTTTAATAATTTGCAGACCATTATTGTTCGTTTAGGTTCGTTGTGTACATCAGCGTATGAGGTTTCCTTATTTAAAGTGGACTTTTCACTGGCCTTTTTTGGAGCCTTCTGAATTAGGGAGCTGGTCAGCCCATCCAAGAGGGTACCGGGGGCTTATAGGCTCAGGATGTAGTCTACGGGGTGGATGGCATTCAGTTATTGCTCCCCAAGTCTAAGACGGAGCTGGGTGGTAAGGGTTTCAGAGTACAGCTGTTTTCTATTCCGGGTTCTCCTGTGTGCCTGGTGGGGGGTGGTAAGGGAGTTCTTGGTGGTTCACCCGGTTTCAGACAGGCCATTTTTGGTGCACAGGGATGGGTCTCCTTTGTCTAAATTTCAGTTTGTGTCAGTTTTTCGAAAATGCCTGAAAGCAGCGGGTTTGGATTACACACAGTATGCTTCGCACTCCTTCTAGATTGGGGCAGCCACAGAGGCCGTGCAGTGTGTGTTGGAGAGGCGGCTGTTAAGCGGATTGGTAGATGGGACTCCAGGAGATTCCGTAACTACATTCGCCCACATTTGGTGACAGAGTAAACAACAGCAAGGGGGGGGGGGTGTCTTTGTAGGTACATGTGTATCCGTTTTATCATGTGGGGTGAGTATCTGTTGTTTGTCTTGTGGTTATCCCGTGGTGTTTGTTCTTTTCTTTCAGGTGGAGCACAGCTGCGCCTCGTCTGGATCATGGGCCACTTATATGTGTTTTGGGAGCGAGGCGAGCAGACGTTAGGCCTAATGGCAGGCAGCTGGGTATTTCCAGGGGTGAGGCGTGTATTCGGTGGTTGGGTTTGCCGGGTATGATGTGGAGCAGGGTCAGGTGCATCGTTTTGCATGCCTGGACAGACCACCTGACGTTCTGGTACTACATGTCGGTGGGAATCTGGGGGTACGGGCCATTCGGGAGCTAATGAGGGATGTAAAGTTTGACTTCCTGCGGTTTCGTAAGGCCTTTCCATATAGGTTGGTCTTGTGGTCTGACATTGTTGCCCGGACAACTTGGCACATGGCAAGGTCAGTGGACAGGGTCAACAAGGCCCGAATTAAAGTGAATAAAATGGTGAGCTGCTTCGTTGTTCGTAACCAGGGTCTGGTTATCCGCCATATGGAATTGGAGAGGGATGCCGGGCTTTACCTCAGGGGGGTGGTGTTCACTTGTCTGCAGTGGGTATTGATTTATGGTCCCTGGGGTTGCAGGTTGGGATTCAGCATGCTTTGCGGGTGTGGAGGGGCTTTCAAGGGTAAGGGGTCACACTTGATAATGTTGGCGATGGGTAGTCTTTGATGGTGGCAAGAAAACCTACGAGATGGAAGTGTGGGGGACTCATTGGTGGCATGTGCCCCTCTGGTGTATTCCAGTTAACATGGTTTGGCTGGAATATGGTAATGGTTGCACTGCGGGTAGTGGGTTGTCTCCGAGCTGGTGTGTTACGGCTGGAGGCCTATCATGGTAAAAGGCCACTAGGCTGAGCGACTGATATTTGGGGTTTGTTGTTTATGTGTTAAAGAATGTTATATTTAATATTTTGTTAATAAAAAGGCTGCTGTGGCCATTTATACTCCATTCCAAGTGTGGTCTTTTTAATCGTAGGTAACGTTAAGGGGGTTAGGGCTGTAGTATATATTATGGTCTGGCAGACATGAGAAGGTTGGGACATCTTATCTACACTGGTCAGGGATAAACTACTACATCTATGATCACAGCTGAACAACACATGAAAAGATAAAGGTGCCTGGAGACAAGAGGTCATATTGTAGAATACACTAACGGCTCTCCTTCTTCTTCTTCCTCATCTTTCTTCAGTATCTGGAACAAGGAAAAGAAAACATCATTAACATCCTCTGATACAACAGCTGACTCTGATGTTCTGAGAACATGCTGGGGTTGATTTATTAAAACTGGAGTCCAGAATCTGGTGCAGCTCTGCATACAGTAGTAACCAATCAGCTTCCACATGAACAAGCTGCAGTTGGAAGCTGATTTGCTACCATGCACAGCTGCACCAGATGTTGAGTGCACCAGTTTTAGTAAATCCACCCAATTGTAATTGTAGTTCTTCAGCAATTTCCCAGCCAGTTTATTTATTTATTACAGGTAATTTATATAGCGCCATCAATTTACGCAGCGCTTTACATATATATATTTTATATTTATATATATATATATATATTGTACATTCACATCAGTCCCTGCATTCAAAGAAGCTTAAGGTCCCTAACTCACATTCATTCATACACATACTAGGGCCAATTTAGACAGGAGCCAAGTAACCACTTCCCGACCGCCTCACGCAGATATACTGCGGCAGAAGGGAAAGTACAGGCAGATTAACGTACCTGTACGTTGCCCTTTAAGAGGCGGCTCGCACGCCAGCCGGGAGCTCCGTGACCAGGATCACGGGTCTCGCGGACCGGATGTCTGCAGGGATACCCGCGATCGCCTCACAGTGAGGAAGAACGGGGAGATGCTAATGTAAACAAGCATCTCCCCATTCTGCCTAGTGACATTGTCACTGATCATAGCTCCCTGTGATCGGGAGCAGTGATCAGTGTAGTGTCACACACAGCCCCTCCCCCCCACAGTTAGAAACACTCCCTAGGACACCCTTGACCCCTACTGTTCCACCTAGTGGTTAACCCCTTCACTGCCAGTGACATTTTTACAGTAATCAATGCAACTTTTTAGCATTGATCGCTGTATTAATGCCAGTGGTCCCAAAAATGTGTCAAAATTGTCCGATGTGTCCGCCATAATGTCGCAGTAACGATAAAAATCGTTGGCATTACTAGTAAAAAAAAGTTTTTAACATAAATGCCATAAAACTATCCCCTATTTTGTAGACGCTATAACTTTTGCACAAACCCATCAAGAAACGGTTATTGCGATTTTTTTTTTTACCAAAAATATGTAGAAGAATACGTATCGGCCTAAACTGAGGGAAAAAAATGTTTTTTTATATATTTTTTGGGGATATTTATTATAGCAAAAAGTAAAAAATAATGCGTTTTTTTTTTAAATTGTCGCTCTTTTTTTTGTTTATAGTGCAAAAAATAAAAACCGCAGAGGTGATCAAATACCACCAAAAGAAAGCTCTATTTGTGGGAAAAAAGGACGTCAATTTTGTTTGGGAGCCAGGTCGCACGACCGCGCAATTGTCAGTTAAAGCGCCGCAGTGCCGAATCGCAAAAAGTGCTCTGGTCTTTGGCCCGCAAAATGGTCCGGGGCTGAAGTGGTAAAGGGGTTGTAAACCCTTGCTTAAAAAAACAAACAAAAAAAAAAAAAAACCATGTCATGCTTACCTTCACTGTGCAGTTCGTTTTGCACAGATTGGCCCCAATCCTCCTGTTCTGGGGTCCCTCAGCGGCGCTGGTGGCTCCTCCCCGCATTGAGTGTCCACGTTGGAGAAGCGCTCTCCTTGGTGGACACCCGTGTGGGCACGCTCCCAAGTCCTGCATCTGTGTTCATTCACACAGAATGCATGACTTGGCTACAGGGGTGTAATTTATGCTCGTAGAACGTTGGGCTTTTGTATGTGGCCAGGCTGTGTAAAAGTCTCACACATGTGGTATCGCCGTACTTAGGAGGAGTAGCAGAATGTATTTTGGAGTGTAATTTATGGTATGCATATGCTCTGTGAGAGAAATAACCTGTTTAATATGACAGTTTTGAAAAAAAAAAAAATCTTCATTTTGCAAAGAATTGTGGGAAAAAATTACAACTTATAAAAACCTAAACATGCTACTTACTTAATACTTTGGAATGTCTATTTTCTAAAAAGGGGTCATTTGGGGGGTATTTGTACTTTCCTGACTTGTTATGCCCTGTACACACGGTCAGATTTTCCGACGGAAAATGTGTGACAGGACCTTGTTGTCGGAAATTCCGACCGTGTGTAGGCTCCATCACACATTTTCCATCGGAATTTCCGACACACAAAGTTTGAGAGCTTGCTATAAAATTTTCCGACAACAAAATCCGTTGTCGGAAATTCCGATCGTGTGTACACAAATCCGACGCACAAAGTGCCACGCATGCTCAGAATAAATTAAGAGACGAAAGCTATTGGCCACTGCTCCGTTTATAGTCCCAACATACGTGTTTTACGTCACCGCGTTTAGAACGATTGGATTTTCCGACAACTTTGTGTGACCATGTGTATGCAAGACAAGTTTGAGCCAACATCCGTCGGAAAAAATCCATGGATTTTGTTGTCGGAATGTCCGATCAATGTCCGACCGTGTGTACAGGGCATAAGAGTGCTTTCACACTGCCGATGCCCAGGCGTCGGCGGTAAAGCGGCGCTATTTTTACTATTACTATTTTTCAAGATTTTATGACACAAACAAAGAAAACGCATTTTTTCACAAAATGTATGGTTTTTTTTTTTTATTTATAGCACAAAAAATAAAAAACCCACTAGTGATTAAATACCACCAAAAGAAAGCTCTATCTGTGTGAAAAAAAAGGACGCAAATTTCATATGGGTACAGTGTTGCATGACTGAGTTGTTGTAATTCAAAGTGTGAGAGCACTGAAAGCTGAAAATTGGTCTGGGCAGGAAGGGGGTAAAAGTGCCCTGTATTGAAGTGGTTAACCACTTCAGCCCCGGAAGGAGTTACCCCCTTCCTGATAGAGGTGCGCATCTTCACTGGTCTCATGATTCGATTCCATTGCGATTATCTGGTCAACGATTCGATTCGATACCACGATGCATCACGATTACCGACGAGCTCCCACTTCCGCCTAGGCGGCCCTTCCTCCCTGCAATCTTCTGGGAAACATCACAGGTCCCAAAAGATTGCCCGGCCATTCAGGACAGGGCAGTGAGACATGCTCACCTGGCTGTGAAGCTGCAAGCTGTCACAGCCGGATGCCCACAGTAGTATTGCCAGCACCGTGGACAGGCGGGGGAGAGAAGGGAGGGTTTGGGTGGCCACGTCACTGGATTGTGGGACAGGTGAGTGTCTTTTTATTAAAAGTCAGAAGATGCACTTTTTTTGTAGCTGCTGACTTTTACTAAACAAAAAAATGACTGAGACTCCACTTTGAATTAAAAAAAACAAACCTTACTCCCTTAACCACTTCAGCCCCGGAAGATTTGGCTGCTGAATGACCAGGCCGTTTTTTGCAATTCGGCACTGCGGCTCTGCTTTAGCTGACAATTGCGCGGTCGTGCGATATTGCACCCAAACAAAATTGACGTCCTTTTTTTCCCACAAATAGAGCTTTCTTTTGGTGGTAATTGATCGCCTCTGCGGTTTTTATTTTTTGGGTTATAAGCAAAAAAAAACCGACAAATTTGAAAAAAAAAAAAACACATATTTTGTACTTTTTGCTATAATAAATATCCCCATTTTTTTTAAAAAAAGCTAATTTTTTCTCAGTTTAGGCCGATATATATTCTTCTACATACTTTTTGAAAAAAGAGAGGGAGTTTTTGGACTTTAAATAAGGTCTATGGACAACGTGGAGGTTCCATCAACCTCCACGTTGTCCATAGACCTCATTTAAAGTCCCAAAACTCCCACTCATTTTTCTGAACCAGGGATGGAGGCACACTACATGTGCCTCATTTAAAGTCCCAAAATTCCCCCCTCTTTTTCTACATATTTTTGGTAAAAAAAAATTTAAAAAACGCAAAAAGCGTATATTGATTGGTTTGCGCAAAAGTTATAGCATCTACAAAATAGGAGATAGATTTATTCATTTTTATTATTAGTTTTTTTTTTTACTAGTAACGGCGGCGATCTGCGATTTTTATCGGGACTGCGACATTATGGTGGACACATCGGACACATTTTTGGGAGCATTGGTATTTATACAGCGATCAGTGCTATAAAAAAGCACTGATTACTGTAAAAATGTCACTGCCTCTGCCTGTAGGAGTTATGCTTGTTACTGTCAGCCTTGCAATGCCTCATGGGACTTGTAGTTTTGCAACAGCTGGAGGGCCACCGGTTTGAGACCCCCTGATCTAGAGTAATTGTCTCCCTCGACGCAGCCAAAGCCTTTGACTCGGTTGAGTGGCGATACCTGTGGCAGTGTTTGCGCTGCTTCGGGTTCGGCCCCAATTTTGTCAAGTGACTCACTATCCTGTACAATGCTCCACAGGCCAGGGTGGTGGCTAATGGCTGGACCTCTGACGCCTTCCCACTTTCATGGGGGACGTGGCAGGGCTGCCCCATCTCACCCTTATTATATGCATTGGCGGTGGAGCCCCTGGCCGTAGCACTCAGGGAACACCCGGATATCCACAGGCTAGTATCTGGCCCGGTGGAGGAGAGGCTAGGGCTCCACGCAGATGAGATGCTACTGTACCTCTCGGACTCAGGCCCCTCCCTCCAGACAGCCCTAAAAATCATTGAGAACTTTGGTAGGTTCTCAGGACTCAAAATTATTTGGGACAAGTCCCAGATCCTTCCCATTGATGTATTTCCCCCATGTCAAGAGAACAGGCTAGTCTGCCCCTAGTAAGAGTTAATACCCTCAAACATTTGGGAATACAGGTTTCCAGGTCACTGGCCGACTTCATTCCACTGAATGTAGAACCTTTCATTAAGTCCAAAATTCAAACGTAGACAAGATTGCCGGTAGGGGTGATGGGGCGCATAGGCCTAATTAAGATGATACTCTTACCTAAGATCTTATATGTGCTATGGCATTCACCAATATATATCCCCCTTAAATACTTTAAAATCATGGATACACTTCTACAATCATTCATATGGGGATCAGGCAGGCTCAAACTCTCATGGAAGGCTCTGCAGTGTCCGACGACATTGGGGGGGCCTCGCAGTCCCAGATTTCGGGACTTATTATTTGGCTGCGCAGCTCTCACTTATAGACAAGTCAGATAAACATAGATATTTGGCCCTGGTATGCAACCCAGCGGACTCACGACTCCCACGCCCACTTTGTGATGTACTGAGAGGACTGAAGGGCTCAATGATATATCCAAATCGCTCTGGACTCTCATTTCAACACAAAAGGATGTGGGACCTGGTGACCTCCAGGATGGAATGCCCTGTATTTCATGACAATAACCCATTACAGTATAATAAACTCCTCCCGGAGCTTCTTCAGGTACCTGACCCCCACCATCTGGATATCTCAGGATATATACCTACTGTCACACGTTCTCCATAATGGAGAAATTAAAACATTTGATCAGTTGAAAGCAGAATTCAATCTTCCAAATTATATGCTCTTCCGCTTCTTCCAAGTACGACATGCACTTCACACTCAGTTTACGGACACATATTGTACTTTATCCCCCATAGACGTACTTGAGGTGATATATCGGGAAGAACCACGTCAGCTCTTATATCTCTTTTCTCCAATATGCTCACCACGCCACCTGCAACCAAACTAGCATACTCTATTAAGCAAAGGTGGGTCGGTGGTGTGGGAGAACTGGAGGATGAGGACTGGGGTGAGGTGTTAGAAACTCCTAAGCTGGTATCCCCCAAACTGTCTGACAGACTTACGCAAACTTATGCCGCGTACACACGACCGTTTTTGCCATCGTAATAAACTCCGACGGTTTCTCAGACGGAATTCCATTCAAGCGGTCTTGCCTACACACAGTCAACCCAAAGACCGACCGTCCAGAACGCGGTGATGTACAACACTTATGACGGGACTAGAAAAAGGAAGTTCAATAGCCAGTAGCCAATAGCTTCCGTCTCGTACTTGCTTCAGAGCATGCGTCTTTTTTGGTCCGTCGGACCAGCCTACAGACGATCGGTTTTCCCGATAGGAATTGGGTCCGTTGGAAATATTTAGAACATGTTCCATTTCTAGGTCTGTCAGAATTTTCAAAAAAAAAAAAAAGTCAGATGAGGCCTACACACGGAATAGACAATGAAAAGATTCCGTCTGACTTTTTCTGTCGGACATTCCCGCTTGTGTGTACGCGGCATTACATTACGCATAGGGCATACCTGACTCCACAACGCCTGGCTAAATTTTGCCCCTCCCGCAGCGCTATGTGTCCCAGGTGCCTGATCTCTATTGGCACCTTTGATCACATCATCTGGCGGTGCCCTCGGATCCAGGGATACTGGTCGCAGGTTGTCCAGTTTCTACATGACCAAATGGGCTCGCGCCAGTGTCGATGGATCCTAGACAGAGCCTTTTAGGCTGGATTCACACCTATGCATTTTTAGTGCTTTTTACATTTTGCAGATTTGCACTACAGAATGTGTTCCATAGGAAACCATGCTAAATGGACTGTAGTGCAAATCTGCAAAATGCAAAAAGGATTAAAAATGCATAGGTGTGAATCCAGCCTTAGGCCTATTTCCTGAGGATGGAATAGATAAATTTACGCTTCGTTTTTTACATGAAACATTGTTCACAGCAAGAAAGTTAAGAGCCCGAAACTGGATCCAGATGGCCGCCCCAACCTTAGCTGTCTGGCTTGCCGAAATCAACAACACTATCTTACAAAAAGGTGATTTAAACAAATAGAATGTGCCCGACCAAGTACAATAAAATCTGGGATAGATGGTTGCAATCCTCTTCAACTTGCACCTCATAGTCTGTCACTTCTCATGTTTGTACAATCTAACCCTTTTTTTTTTCTGCATTGTCGATAGGTTAATGTAAACAATATATGGCTATCGGCTCGTATGGAAATAACTGATTGACACCAGTATTACCTGTTATATTTATGCTGTTTGTTCTTATATGTAGTTTATTGAGCTGCGAGACTCTCTACATTATGTACATTACACTCTGTACAGTTACCCTGTATAACTCTTTTGTACAAAAAACTCAATAAAAACTTTTGTTTCTAATCAAAAAAAAAAAAAAAAAAAAAATACGGTAAAGGAGGATTTTTTTTAATAAAAAACAGAGACAGGGGGTCACTGCATTAACCACTTCAGCCCCGGAAGAATTTACCCCCTTCCTGACCAGAGCACTTTTTGCGATTCGGCACTGCGTCGCTTTAACTGACAATTGCGCGGTCATGCGACGTGGCTCCCAAACAAAATTGACGTCTTTTTTTTCCCCACAAATAGAGCTTTCTTTTGGTGGTATGTGATCACCTCTGCGGTTTTTATTTTTTGCACTATAAACAAAAATAGAGCGACAATTTAAAAAAAAACGCATTATTTTTTAGTTTTTGCTATAATAAATAGCCCCCAAAAATATATAAAAAAACTATTTTTTTTCCTCAGTTTAGGCCGATATGTATTCTTCTACATATTTTTGGTAAAAAAAAAAAAAAATTACAATAAGCGTTTATTGATCGGTTTGCGCAAAAGTTATAGCGTTTACAAAATAGGGGATAGTTTTATGGCATTTTTATTAATATATATATATATTTTTTTAAATGGCGGTGATCAGCGATTTTTATCGTGACTGCGACATTATGGCGGACACATCGGACATTTTTGACACATTTTTGGGACCATTGTCATTTATACAGCAATCAGTGCTATAAAAATGCACTGATTCCTGTGTAAATGACATTGGCAGTGAAGGAGTTAACCACTAGGGGGCGGGGAGGGGTTAAATCAGTACAAGGGGAGTGATTACTAACTGTCAGGGGGATGGGCTGTGTGTGTAACGTCACTGATCTCTGCTCCCGATGACAGGGAGCTGTGATCAGTGACAGTTGTCACTAGGCAGAACGGGGAGATGCTGTTTACATTAGCATCTCCCCGTTCGGCGATCGCGGGTAGTCCGCGGGACCCGCGACCCGACTCACGGAGCTTGCCGCGGGCGCGCGCTGCTGGCGACGCGCCCGCTGGCCGCCTCTTAAAGGGCAACGTACAGGTACGTGATTTTGCCTGTACAAGCCCTTCTGCCGCAGTATATCTGCGTGAGGCGGTCGGCAAGCGGTTAAGAGACAGAACAGATTGTGTTAAGTTGTGAAAGTGAGTTAACAACCACTTTAATAATTCTGCCACCAAAAAGGAGTGTGCGCTGTAAAATGCCCCCAGCATTGCTCCTGTCTCTTCTTGCTGGAGGCGGCCATTTTGCTGAAGCCCTAAGCCCCCCCAGCAGCAGTAAACCTTTTAGGCTGTCAGCCTGTACATTTTAGGCACAGTCCCGAAAAAAAAAAAAACAGAGCAACTGAGCATGTACAGAGCAGGGCGAGACCGTGTATTACTGCCTGGATTTTAACCCTTTCACTGCCAGGACCTTACGTCATCCCAATACCGAAACCAATACTTTGCGGTGCGATTTGCGTCCATACAAAAGGAACGGGGCGCAAATCACACCGGTAAGAATGGCGTGCGATCTGAACAGTAATGCGGTGTGATTCCTGTCCGAATGGCGTGCGGTTTCCCGCGCCGCTCCTGTGTGAGTCCAGGCTGAAGTCGACCATGACAAGCCTGGGTTCCCTAAGGAGCGGCGCGAGAAACCGCATGCGGCTCGGAATGGAATCACACCGCACTACTGTTCAGATCGCACGCCATTCTTTGCGGTGTGATTTGCGCCCCGTTCATTTTGTATGGACACAAATCGCACCGCAAAAGGTATCGGTACTCGGGATCGGTGAGTACTCGACGGAAAGTATCATTACTCATTGATAAAAACACCGTTATAACCCTCCCTTACTACTCTATACAAAAGAGAAAGTAGTTCCTTTAGTTCTATAAATACAAGCCAATGAGGTGAATGAACCCGCGAGCCGCTAGCCAATCGGAATCCTCTCATTCGCTGGAGAAGACCAGCAATAGACTCTCTGCTATCTCTAATGACAAGTCTGCTGTGCTCTGCGATTTAGTTGGCAGCCAAAGAAATCATTTAACAAAAGTAACTCACATTACAAATAATAATAGGATTTCATAAAGATGACACGCCCCCTATTGAATGATATCAATGTCTGGTGTGACCCCATAAATCCCCCTCATAGATAACATGTGACCCCCTCACAGCACTCCACATTTACCTCAGGACCAGAAGACACGCCCACTGCGCGCCCAAGACCCGCAAGACACACCTACTTGCGCGGCTCCGCCCCTACCACAGAGCGCTCCTCTCTAGGTCCAGTCTCTCCCATAGAACGCTATTCATCTACCTCAGGGGGGACCCGACTCACCACACACGCCCACTGCGCAGCCCCGCCCCTTACCACAGAGCGCTTCTTTTTACCTCAACATGTACCAGGCTCACCAGACACGCCCACTGCGCGGTCTCTCCCCTCCCACAGAGCGTTCCTCATCTACCTTAGGACCAGGAGCCCCGCCCACTGCGCAGCCCCGCCCCTACCGCAGAGCTTCTCTCTACCTCAACATGTACCAGGCTCACCAGATACCGCCCCCTCCCACAGGGCGCCCCTCTCTACCTTGGGAACAGCGGACAAGCCCACTGCGCGGCCCCGTCTCTCCCACAGAGCGCTACTTATCTACCTCAGGGGGTACACGACTCACCACACACGCCCACCGCGCAGCCCCGCCCCTACAACAAAGCGCTTCTCTTTACCTTAGAAACAGCTGACACGCCCACTGCGCAGCCCCGCCCCTACCGCAGAGCGCTCCTCTTTACCTCAACATGTACCAGGCTCACCAGACACGCCCACTGCGCGGTCCCTCCCCTCCCACGGAGCGCTCCTCATCTACCTTAGGACCAGCAGCCCCGCCCCTACCCACAGAGCGCTACTCTCTACCTCAACATGTACCTGGCTCACCAGACACGCCCCTCCAACAGAGCGGTTCTCTCGACCTTTGAAACAGCAGACACGCCCACTGATAGGTCCCTCCCTCCCACAGAGCGCTCCTCATCTACCTCAAGATCAGAAGGCACGCCCACTGCCTCCCCCCAGGGCGCTCCTCGTTTGCGGACACGCCCTCCCTCTTGTAGGTCAGTGGGATGCCGGGAATTGTAGTTATGCCCTCGCATCACGTGACAGGGAACGCGGAAGTAGCCGGTGATCGCTGTGGTTGGAATATTGTGGTTTGAAGGATGAGCGGCGGCCGGAGAGCGGGACGAGGAGCCGGGGGAGCGCCGCCTAAAGTGGTGAGAGAGAGCAGTGTGTGATCTATCTATATATATATATATATATATATATATATATATATTGTATATGAGGAGGTCATGGCTGTCCTACACCTGTCACTGTGTACATCATATCATTATACTGTCATATCCCATCATTCAGACATGTCACCCTTTACGGGCAGAGCCCCTGACCTGTCACTACGCTCTGCTGGAACCCCTTACCCGGGACCGGAGCTTCCCCCTGGCCCCTTACCCGGAACGGAGCTTCCCCCGAGCCCCTTACCCGGAACGGAGCTTCCCCCGAGCCCCTTCCCCAAGACGGAGCTTCCCCCGAGCCCCTTCCCCAAGACGGAGCTTCCCCCGAGCCCCTTCCCCAAGACGGAGCTTCCCCCGAGCCCCTTCCCCAAGACGGAGCTTCCCCCGAGCCCCTTCCCCAAGACGGAGCTTCCCCCGAGCCCCTTCCCCAAGACGGAGCTTCCCCCGGGCCCCTTCCCCAAGACGGAGCTTCCCCCGGGCCCCTTCCCCAAGACGGAGCTTCCCCCCGGGCCCCTTCCCCAAGACGGAGCTTCCCCCGGGCCCCTTCCCCAAGACGGAGCTTCCCCCGAGCCCCTTCCCCAAGACGGAGCTTCCCCCGAGCCCCTTCCCCAAGACGGAGCTTCCCCCGGGCCCCTTCCCCAAGACGGAGCTTCCCCCGGGCCCCTTCCCCAAGACGGAGCTTCCCCCGGGCCCCTTCCCCAAGACGGAGCTTCCCCCGGGCCCCTTCCCCAAGACGGAGCTTCCCCCGGGCCCCTTCCCCAAGACGGAGCTTCCCCCGGGCCCCTTCCCCAAGACGGAGCTTCCCCCGGGCCCCTTCCCCAAGACGGAGCTTCCCCCGGGCCCCTTCCCCAAGACGGAGCTTCCCCCGGGCCCCTTCCCCAAGACGGAGCTTCCCCCGGGCCCCTTCCCCAAGACGGAGCTTCCCCCGGGCCCCTTCCCCAAGACGGAGCTTCCCCCGGGCCCCTTCCCCAAGACGGAGCTTCCCCCGGGCCCCTTCCCCAAGACGGAGCTTCCCCCGGGCCCCTTCCCCAAGACGGAGCTTCCCCCGGGCCCCTTCCCCAAGACGGAGCTTCCCCCGGGCCCCTTCCCCAAGACGGAGCTTCCCCCGGGCCCCTTCCCCAAGACGGAGCTTCCCCCGGGCCCCTTCCCCAAGACGGAGCTTCCCCCGGGCCCCTTCCCCAAGACGGAGCTTCCCCCGGGCCCCTTCCCCAAGACGGAGCTTCCACCGGGCCCCTTCCCCAAGACGGAGCTTCCCCCGGGCCCCTTCCCCAAGACGGAGCTTCCCCCGGGCCCCTTCCCCAAGACGGAGCTTCCCCCGGCCCCTTCCCCAAGACGGAGCTTCCCCCGAGCCCCTTCCCCAAGACGGAGCTTCCCCCGGGCCCCTTACCCTTCAGGGTGCCCCAGCAAAACCAACCTGAGATGCTGAGCCCCGTCCCCATGATTCTCGGTAGAGTCCTTTACCTGGGATGGCGGTCCTTACCTATGATGGTGCCCCTGGCAGAGCAGCTTGGCCATGAGGGAGTTCCAGCGGAGCCGCTTAGCCAAGAGGATGTGGCAGCCAAGAGGATGTGGCGGCGGAGCCGCTTAGCCAAGAGGATGTGGCGGCGGAGCCGCTTGGCCAAGAGGCACTCCTCCATGGGGCTCCGTCGGGACTCCCTTATTGCCGTGTCTTACTGATCATATAGTGACAATGGTGTTCCCCACCTGTCTCTGTATATCACCTACCAATAGAAGCATTGCAGCAGGATCTCCTCCATGCAACAATACTGGTAGATAGTGGTAGATAATGGCCCGGAAATTATTATAGTTCAATGAACCATGATTGATATAAATAAATAGATGACTAAAAACTCAATAACATAAAAGCAAAAATTGCCAAATTATACAATGTTACATTGAATGTCCAGAGTGATCTTCATAGTTGTGCATCATGCAATATAGTGTCCAGCGCCAACAGGGGGTGCTCAACCTTGAAATAATACAATCCAATAAAGGTGACTCAGTGCAACAAAAAACAGCTTCAATGCTTCCTTAGTGATACCAGACAATTAAAGTGATGTTCCGGCCGAAATTATACTTTTTAAATAAAAATACCCCTATAATACACAAGCTTAATGTATTCTAGTAAAGTTAGTCTGTAAACTAAGGTCTGTTTTGTTAGTTTATAGCAGTAGTTTGTTATTTTATAAACTTACAGCAGGCCGTGGCCATCTTAAGTGTGGGCATCTGAAGCCAGACTGTATTTCTTCCTGGATCTCATCCTTACAGATCTCGCACATGCTCAGTGCAGCACAAGCAGTGTAATAGGTTTCAGGTCAGGTTTCCATAGCAACGGCAGTTTCAGAGGAAGTTGCCGCCCCTTCCCAGAAGGCATTGCAAACAGGAAATGATGCGATGGGCCACGGCCAGGGAGGAGGAAGTGAAAAATGAATACAGCAGATATACAGTAGGTGCTGAGAAAAAATAAAAAAATATCCAATTTGTTTACAGTGCACAGTTTAGTGAGGGATGCTGAAGAGTTGTAAAAGTGGGTGGAACTCCACTTTAAGTCGTGTGGATAGCAGCTGAGTTTAAAAATCATTTGTTCGGTGACCGGATGTGGGGTGAGAGGGTGTGAGAGATCTCCTCTCCCCCCTCCCTGACCAGCTAAGCCACGAGCTGAGGAGACTACCGGCGTGTGCAGCAGCAGCATAAGCGGCAGTGTAAGCAGCGGTGTCCGGCTAACTATAGCACTATTGAGCAGATCGGACCCCGGCGCAGACGCGGTGGACGGAGCTGAGGTGGGGTGTGAGAGACCCCCGTGGCGGCCGGGTGAGGGGATGCCTCAGTGGCGGCTATAGCAGCACCAGCAGTGGCGGCGTCAGTGAGTGTGGCGGTGGAGAGCCAGGAAGACGGAGCCATAGGGGCGGCGTGAGAGGCCCCCCTCCCCGGGTTATCAGCAGCAATCATACCTGGCCGAACACGGCAACAGCAGCGGGGCAGTGAACGAAGTAAGCCGTCAGAATCAATATCGCAACGCTGTGATCCTGGAGAGTCGCTAAGAAGACCTCAGACATAGGTGAAAACTTTCCTACTTCTTTTTTATATACTATGTTTGTGGTGGATGACTTTTTTCCCTGGTTTCTGGTTAAAGAGTTGGCCGGTGAGTTGGCCTTTGATTGATCGATTGGTTCTTGAAGAAACCTATCTGAGTCTGTAATGTAAAACCTGGCTTAAATAGAAACATGCTTATTTTCTGAGCTTATTTATCCCATTGAAGTAACACCTGGAACAGAGGAAAATAGCAACCCCAGCCCGAAGTGGGAGACGGACGGGGTACTGGCGTATGAGGTTTCTCCTTTTTGTTTTTTAAAACAATAATAGAACCAGTGGAACTATGTGATGTAAGCTGCTTATTTTAAATATCAGCTGTAAGTGAAACGGCGTTGCTCAAGCACTTGTTCACTGTCCCAAGAGTTAGTGATCTGACGCTGGCAGAGTGATACGGAGGGCTATCTTGGTGTTACCTCTTTTCTTCTCTTCTCCATGCAAAACTAGTAGTCCGGGACTGTAACAATTTTATATCTCAATTCTGCTAAAAGGAAAGGAAAATTTTTTCTTTTTTTTTTTTTTTTCGCCCCCCCCCCCCCTCCTTTTTTTTTTTTTTTTTCCCTTCCCCCTTCCCCATGGCATAATAGCATGGCTGGGAAGCGGGCAGCAGAGGAAAAATCAAACCAGCACCAGTTACAAAATCAGTCGCATCAAGCAGGAGGCCAGGTTACACGCTCTGCCAGAAACCAGACAAACCAAGCGAAAGTCGCAGCAGCAGCTGCAGTAGCGGCAGCAACAAAATTAGAGCGTTTTTCCAGGACATCTTTATCACCAGCAAAATCCCAACAGTTAACTCAAGCGAGTACTCAGGCAAGTAGGAAAAGTCAAAGCCAAAGCAGCGGGCCAATATCGGCCGCAACAAGTCCACTCGCAGATCCGCCCTCAAAAGGTCACGGAGCAGGAAAATTTGCCCTTACAAGCAGTGACACAGACCTTAAAAAGCTACCCAACACAACTGAGTCCGGGATGGAGAGTAGCCAAAGTGGAGGAGTGGTGGAGCCATCAATGAGGGACCTCCTGTATGCGATTACGGCATGTAAGGAATCAATCTCTGGTTTGGATGTTCAACTAAAAAGCATAAGAGAAGAACTGATAGCGCTGGGTGGCAGATTGAAAGAAACAGAGGGAAGAACAACAGCCCTAGAGGAAAGACTAAGCTTGGTGGAAGACACACTATCTCCGCTTAGACAAGATATGACTGACATGAAGAAACGCATAGAAAATCAATCCGCCAAAATAGACGAACTAGAAAATAGAAATCGAAGAAACAACATAAGAGTAATAGGCATGCCTGAACGGAGTGAGGGATCTGATCCTATTGAATTTCTGGAGAGATGGATCAAGGAGACATTTGGGGCTACATCTTTTTCTCTTTTTTTTGGCATTGAACGCGCCCATCGAATCCCCTCCAAACCTCGGCAGGGCAAGGAGTACCCAAGACCTATAATTATGAAAATGTTCAATTTCAGAGATAAGGTGTCTTTGCTTCGGAAAGCGAGAGAAATGAGAGAAATCCTGTACAGGGGAGCGCGAATTTCACTATATCAAGACTTCTCCCCAGACCTGCAAAAGCTCAGAGCGGCATACATGCCAACTAAACGTGTGCTTCAGCAAAAAAAGATGGATTATGCACTCCTGTACCCCGCCCGCATGAGAATAACCACCAGGAATGGGACATTCTTCTTTGATTCTCCCCGCAAAGTGGAAGACTGGCTGGAGAATGCAGAGAGAACAACACGGAATGAAGGAGAGGAAAGACTAGAGACTGATTAGATCGTGGTGGAGGGGTTGTTTTGTTTTCTTGCTCCCTTGGGTCCCTCTTTTTTTCCTCCCCCCCCCCCCCCCCCCTTTTTTTTTTTTTTTTTTTTTTTTTTTTTATTGTTTGTCCCTCCGTGGTACCAGGGAGGGGGAAGAGAAGAGGGGGGGGTGAAACAATGAGTAACACACTAAAGAATTAAGTAAATGATGTGTTGCAGATAGAGTTGAGAAAGAGGCACAGGGACAGAGCATAAAGTAGTAAAGGATAGTATACACTTACTTAATTCACTGGATTGACACGACAGATTATCTCTCATATGTACACCAAAATTAAAAACACATGAACAGCACTAACAAGGTTGAAGGAATAGGACTATAAATTAGCACTAGTTGGATATTCACTATCGAGAATACACGGAGCTGCCACGATAAACGATTTTAGCTTACACGTATAATAAATTAGAACACTTGAATAGCACTAATAGGGTCAGGGAGGGGGGGAGGGGGTGGGATAGGGACCCCTGGGTTAAAGGGGCAGTGTAAATGTTTGGCACTGGCAAGGCATGCCAGTGTAGTATGGGGAATGAGAGCAAGTGGGAGATCCGGAACATGGCCCCCAGGGTAGGCCCAGCTGGGCAGGGAGGGAAGGAAGGAGGTGGGTGGGAGAGGGGGTGGGGGAGACAGGAGGGAGGGGGGTGGGAGGGGGGGTGGAGTTGGGTGGGGGAGGATGGGGAGAGGTGGGTGGGGAAATCACAACTCAAACAAATAATGAAAAACACCACATATACAAAATCATATACAAATACCTCCTACGTTCCACCAAGGATGGTAAGGGGATTAGGAGGAATGCTGTCTGTTATGTATTGCTCACTGAGGGGACCCAAGGGGCAGGTAAAATTCTGAGGGACAACTGTACTTTTATTCCCTGCTCATGTTGTGTCTCTTGCCTTATAGTTATTTGAATTTGTATGATCCCCTACAAGAGTAAGGAAACTGGGAAAAGGAAAGGCCTACTCTTGTTAACATGGAATGTGAGAGGGTTGGGGGAGGGTGACAAGAGAAGGGCAATGTTTAGATATTTTGACAAAATGAAACCTCAGATAATCTGTTTACAGGAAACACATTTGTGTCCCAACTCTGTCCACCTATTGCGCTCAAGGAGATACCCGACTCAGTTCCACTCCATGTACACCTCACACTCAAGAGGGGTCAGTATAGTGGTCTCCTCGGATGTTTCCTTTGAATGCATAGAACAGAGGGTGGACAGGGAAGGAAAATTTGTCTTCTTGCTATGTAAAATTAACGGTCTAACGTGCATAATTGCATCGATATACATTCCACCGCCATTCTCACCAGCTTCACTCGGGTGTCTATCACAATTCATAGCCTCATACCCGGATGTGCCGGTATTAGCACTGGGCGACTACAACAACATTTTAGACAACTCCCAGGATAGAATGTCTCTGACATCTAGAACTATGAAACAGACAACTGGCAGGACTGCTTTTGCAGCCCTGCTTATGGAAATAGGACTCCGGGATGTATGGAGAGAGAGACATGAGGAGGATAGATGCTATTCATGTTATTCTGCAACACATGATGTCCTCTCCCGTATCGACCTGGGTCTAGGGAATGAGGCACTCCTGCAGTTAGTGGAGGACTCAGCGTATGAGCCACGCATATTATCTGACCACTCGCCATTCTGGGTACGGCTAGGCACCACTGGAAAGCTGGGGCGACCATTATGGAAGGTGAACCCATACTGGTTATCTCTGTTTCCCCAAACAGACAGTACAAGAGAGGCGCTACGGGAGTTCCTGCAATTTAACAGGGGGTCTGCAAGCGCTATGGTAATATGGGATACACTTAAGGCATTCTTAAGGGGATGTCTTATTAAAGAAATTGCGGGAATTAAAACACGCTCCAGGGAATGGGAAAACAAGGTACGGGAAGAACTGATAGAAAGGGAACAGGGTTTGATAAGAGATCCATCAAAATCTAATCAAGAAGCCTGGAGAGAGGTACAAGCGATATATAGCTCGGTTTGGTTATCAGCAGCAGAGAAGAGAAGATACTTTCAACAACAAAGCTACTTTGAAGAGGGGGAAAACACTGGCCGCCTTCTGGCCCTTATAGCCAGAGAGCAAAGAGATCCTACTACTATCCTGGCTGTGAGGGCTAAATCCGGGGAGAGGCAGACCCGTAGCTCAGATATCTTGAGCAGCTTTCAGCAGTTTTATGGGGACTTGTACTCCAGCAAAACTAGATATAACCCGTCTGAGTTGATGCAGTTTTTGCAGACCTGCCCGCTCCCGCAATTATCGGAAGCGGACAGGCAACTCTTGAACTGCCCAATCACATTAGTGGAATTAATAGAAGCACTGGAGGGGACAGGCCACCATAAATCACCAGGCCCAGATGGGATTCCGGCAGAGGTATACTCCTACTATAGAGAGGACCTCCTACCACCATTACTGCAGGCTATAAGGGAGGCTGAGGAACTGGGTTATCTACCGGATAGCATGCGTGAGGCAATAATAACAGTAATTCTAAAGCCTGGGAAAGATAATCTTCTATTAGATTCATATCGCCCAATTTCGCTACTAAATGCGGACGTCAAACTGCTCGCATGTGTCCTGGCCAAAAGGTTATCTCGAGTGATTAGCAAGCTGGTCCACCGTGATCAGTCTGGCTTTATACCTACCCGATCTACATCAGATAACATAAGGAGACTCTACATGAACCTTCAGATGCCAGTGGACAACCCAGGGAGTAGGGCCATTCTATCTCTCGACGCCTCAAAAGCGTTTGATAGCGTGGAATGGCCCTACCTCATGGAAACACTGAAAAGATTCGGGTTGGGAAGTAGGTTTGTAGCTTGGGTAGAGACACTTTATTTTAAACCCAGAGCAAGAATACGTATTAATGGCGACCTTTCGCCTCCATTTGAATTGCATAGGGGGACGAGACAGGGGTGCCCACTATCTCCATTACTGTTCGCCTTGGCAATAGAGCCTTTAGCTATAAAGATCCGGAACTCAATGGAGGTGGTGGGGTTCTGTAGACATCAGAGAGAAGAAAAAATATCTTTATATGCAGACGATGCACTTATATATCTGGGCGACATGACCTCATCCTTGCGGGCAGTGATGGAGATAGTGAGAGAATATGGCAGCTTCGCAGGCTTTGTCATTAACTGGTCAAAATCAACGCTAATGCCTATAGACCAGCAGAGGGACCGACTACCAGTGGGCATGGAACAAATAACAATAGTTGATAGTTTTAAGTACTTGGGAGTGATGGTGTCCCCGAACCCGGCCGAGTATCTCCGGTTGAACCTGGAACCATTGCTTTCTAGGCAGAAACAAAAAAGCAACAGCTGGTGCAGGCTCCCCCTATCAGTTATAGGACGAGCAAACTTAATAAAAATGGTGTGGGCACCACAGCAACTATATGTCTTCCACAACTCTCCGACATGGATACCAAAAAAATGGTTTAAGCAAATTGACACACTAATGAGGGAATTGATATGGAAAAAAAAGACACCCAGAATTAGCTTAGAAACACTGCAATACGAAAAGGATAGAGGAGGGCTTGCAATACCCAACTCCAGGCTATATTTCCTGGCGTCACAATTTCAACAAATGGCAGGATGGGGTCGAAAGGGAAATGAGGACCCTACATACCAATTGGTGACCATGATGGACCCCACACTAGAAGCGGCCTCTCATCTGGAAATGGATTTGCCAAGTCTGAAGGGGGTAGAGCCAATAGGTACGCTTTTTAAAAAGGTATGGGGTGAGGTTCGGAAAATCCTAAAGATAACAGGCGTGCTTCCATTCACGCCGATCTGGCACAATAGCAGATACTCTGAGATCCAGGGACTACAGGGGTTCACACGATGGCAAGAAAAGGGGATTCAGTTCTTCTCACAATTATATGAGGGAGAGGCATTGAAGACATACGAACAATTATGTAGGGAATTCCATTTGAACCCGAGGGGCTTTTTCCAGTATCTCCAATTGCGCCATGCGATACAGGCACAACATATAATACACTCCCAGACAGTACCGGCAATTTCACTACTGAATGAGATCTTTTTGGCAGACACAAGGAAAGGGTTAATATCCAAAATATATAAGGAGTTGCTGAGCTCAGCCCAGGATCATACTTTGTTAAAGTGCCGAAATAGTTGGGTAGAGGACATTGGTGAAATAGATGAAAAACAATGGGAAATGGCGCTTGAGGCTATTCCAGTGGTGTCACTCTCCGCAACCCAAAGACTGTCACAATTATTCATTCTTCATAGGGCCTATAGGACATCAGTACAGCTCTATAAATGGGGTCGAGGAGACTCCCCACTGTGCCCCAAGTGCAAGGTACACAGAGGGGACTTCATCCATCTAATTTGGAGGTGCCCAAAGCTGCATAGGTACTGGGATGAGGTTTCCCAACATATCTCAAGGTTGGCGCGGGTCCCCATCCCCCTTAATCCGACCGTATTCCTGCTCGGAGCTATAAGTGCAAAGATATACCCGGGAGGAAAGTACTTCATGGTATCTAGATTGATGTACCTCGCTAGGAAACTTATTGCAAAATACTGGATGGCCCCAACTGTCCCTACAGCTAAGCAATGGATTGCCTACGTCAACTCGTTTCTCCCTAGAGAACGACTGGCTTACGCCCGTAGAAACGGCCGGAGTAAATTTAACAAGATATGGCATCCATGGCTGGGGGATGCGGACCTGGCCCCACATCAATTGATAGCAGAGAGGCTCCAGATGTAGTGACTGGGGGGGGGTGACGTAGAGAGGAAGAACGAGAGTGAGATACCCGAGGGGAAGGAAAGCGAGAGTAATGTACACAGGGGGGGGAGAAGGAGGAACAGGAAGATGCCTTGTAAAATTAATGACAACATAATCAGATAAACAAGAACATTGGATAGGAGGGAAACTTGCGGTAGCTGCATACGTGGTGCAAGAACCATCAAAGGTAATATGAAAGGTTTGCTGTGACGGAGGGGGGGTGGGGTGGGGAGGGGTGGAGGGGAGGGTTGGAATAGAATAAGGGAAATGGAGGAAAGAATTAGCAATAGAGATATGATTGTGTATGGAGGAAGGGCGGGAACACGAGAATAGGACTACATAAACTACACACTCTGTACCATGTCTTGCTCTACAATATAATGTGAACGATTGAAACTATGCTTCTTCTTTTTTGCCAGACAAAGCCCCTGTGTGGGTCGACCTGGCTTTTACCTCACATTGTTGTAAATTATCGGTATATGTGCAATAAAAATGATTGAGATTAAAAAATCATTTGTTCAGAAGAGTGGTGAATGTGAAGTGTGCAGCAGGATCTCCTCCATGCAACAATCCTCTAGTGGTAGATAATGGCCCCTTACCTCACTATACTGAGGTTACAGCCTATAGCAGACAGCGCTTGTGGTGTCTCCTGTGCAGGGGGGTCCTAGGTAATGGACTGTCATTTATCAGACCTCAGATCCATGGGGAGCATCATAGTAAATGGAGAGATGAAAATACCATATAGTGTAGTATTTCAAGCATGTATCAGACTTTATTCAACATTAGCAGCATACAGGATACTCACACAGTAAAAAACGTAAGGTACAGTGTATCCAGACGAGCGGCGAGCTCATATACTGCTGACAGTGGGCGGTGCCTGTCCCTACATGTGGCGTCACGGGTCACGTGGCTTCATCAGGGGATCCCGTGACCCGATGTCTACTGTGTGTTATATCATTTGATCATCAGTTTATAGGTAAGCTGAAGTTTGTGTTTTAAAGACGCTTGGCTTTTTTGTTTGCCTCGTATGACGGACATGCCCTCATGACAGGTGCTCTTTATGGATGACGCCATCTAATGCCTTCTCCTGCCAGCTGCCAATACATATCCAAGTGTGCCAACTTCCTGCTACCCTGAAGCTGTGGACCTGGAAGTGTGCATGTATGAGCACTTCAGGGTATCATTAACACAGAGACGTCCACGGATCTCTTCCCGCTCTCCATCCTGACATGGCCTGCAGAGTTCCTGTCCTTACAGAGGAGACAGATGAGTCCTGAGCCTGGGGAGCAACCAACATGGCCACTGCCAGGAAACACGGGCTCTACTCATCCATGCATGATCACAGAATCGTGGCTGTAATTTCTGTAACGGAGTAATGCTGGCCATACACTATACGAAAAATCGGCCGAAATTCAGTCATTTAGACCGATAGTTTTTCGGCCAGTTAATGGGCACAAAATCGATAATCGTTCGGATGTTTTTAAAGCCGAAAAAACGAAGGACAAGTTTGGAAAATTTTCTGCCGAACGAACGATAAATTGAAAGGTTAAAGTGGATGTAAACCCAATGTCATCCTTTCTAAACTACTGCCATAGGGGTTATCTATAAGGATATACATGCCTCCTGCATGTATCTTTACCTGTCAAATGTCTTCCCTCTGTCTGTTATGAGACCCGAAAAACTGCAGATTCTGTGGGTGGGTCTGTTGTCTGGAGCTCGGTGGGTGGAGTCGTGATGTCAGTAGACTCCCCGCCCACCTCTACACTCCCCTTGTCAATATGCATTTCTCCTGTGTATTTCTAACACTGAACTTCTGCTATAATCTCTAACATCCAGTGAAAAGACAGGAAAGTAACCACATGACTTCAGCATGCCAAATCATGGTGAGGTGTGGAACAGCCAATCCTTGCAGAGCTGCTGAAGAAAGGAGTGGGGGTGGGAATTAAAAAACAATGCATGTCTCTTAGGCTAATGCACGAGATATGTAAATCACCTGTCACTCACAGCAAGGGGGAGGATTGGACAAAGTTTTTCTCTGTTTGTCAACTTTTATCTCACTGAACAATAAAAGAGGATTGCTCAGAGATGGATTAACTCTGTGTGACAGGACTGGGCTCAAATGATAGGAAATCTTATACTCTACATTATGACATAAAAAAAAAAAAAAAAAAAGTTGGGGTTTACATCCACTTTAATGTGTTTCCCGTCCGAACTGTCTGCACTAGGTATATGTAAAAAAACGAACAAAAAATGTATTTATTTTATGTCCACTGAACGATTTATCGGTAATTACATGATGGCACCATCGTTTGCGTTCACGGCCGAACGTTCGTTTTTCGAAAATGGGTTCGGCCGATTTTTTTTTTTTTTTTTGTATAGTGTATGGCCAGCATTAGTCTTACATTGTCTGTTCCATCTAGTGGACACAGTATGGTATTGTTTTCTGAAATACTACATTGAGAAAATATACCACATTCTGACCCTAGATGGAGCTGATGATCATAGGAATTAATCTATTATGGAAATTATGAACAAAATGAAATTGGGGACAAACTTAGTTGAGCATGACAAATACGTGTGTGACGTTTTGTCCGACCAATGTTTTTATAAATAGACCCCCTGGATCAGGCTGTGTTGGGTACTTGAGTATCCACCTGCTCCTCAGCATGTCCTAGCAAGTCACAGCTCTCTTGACTCAATACGAGCTTTAAAGCGGTATTAAACCCAAAACCAATCCTTAGGTGTGGTGTCTGCATTTGTTTTTTTTCCTTTCTAGGATAAAGGAATTATATAAATGCTGATCATTGTAAGCACCCCTGCCAGTGGTAAATGGTTAGTCTGATCACTGTAACTCAGTGGTCCTCAACTCCTGTCCTCAGGACCCACTAACAGGCCAGGTTTGCAAGATAACTGAAATACATCACAGGTGATATCATTTGCTGCTCAGTGATTGCAGTATTCTAGTCTGCATCTGCCCAAGGTAATACATAAAACCTGGCCTGTTAGTGGGTCCTGAGGACGGGGTTGATGACTACTGCAGTAACTGATACATCTGCAGGAGAGCTTGTTCTTTTGAAAAACAGACGTACTGTCCAGATCACCAGGTCAAAATAGAAGAAAGAGAGCCTAAAAATGAAAACTAACGCAGCCATCCCTTCTAAGAGCCCATTCACACAGGGACGATTTGTCAGGCGACCTAGTCGCCTGACAAGTCGCCTCCCGTTCTGTACAATGGAACAGTTCTAATCGGAGCGACGCAAGTCGCTCCGACTAAGAAAAAGGTTCCTGTATGACTTTGGGGGCGACTTGGGGCGACTTGCATAGACTTCTATACAGAAGTCGTTTTGCAAGTCGCCGCGGAAGTCGTTTGCAGGTCGCCTCGCTGAGGCGACCTGCAAGTCGTGTTGCCCCTGTGTGAACCGGGTCTAAGAGTTGGTAAGCTGCAATATAATAAATGTTTGCTTTTGGGTTTAATACTCCCCCTAATGCCGCGTACTAGGGCTGGGAAAAAAATCGATTTAAATCTTGAATCGAGTTGAGAGGTCAAATCGATTCAAAATTTAAGCAAATTGATTTTTTTTAGATTTTTTTTTTTTTTTCACCGCGCCGGTCCCGAGGCGCTGCGGGCATGAGTTTTTAGGCGAGGCCGCAGCTTCGGCCTAGTCCGTGGCTACGGCCGAACACCGCGGACTAGGCCGAAGCCACGGCCTCGCCTAAAAACTCATGCCCGCAGCGCCTCTGGTGTCAGCGCCGGGCCTGAAGAGCTGCGGGCAAGGAGTTTTTAGGTGAGGCGGCGGCTTCGGCCTAGTCCGCGAGGCCGGATGCCGTGGACTAGGCCGAAGCCGCGGCCTCGCCTAAAAGTTCATGCCCGCAGCGCCTCAGGACCGGCGCGGTTTCCAAAAAAAAAAAAAAAACTCGATTCGAATCGTGAATCGAGTTTTTTTTTTTTTAAGAAAATCTCCCAGCCCTACCGCGTACACACAATTGAAATTCTCATCTGAAAAAGATATGATGGCTTTTCCGACGGGATTCTGCTCAAGCTTGCTTTGCATACACACGGTCACACAAAAGTTCACTGAACTTTCGACCGTCAAGAACGCGGTGACGTACAACACCACAACGAGCCGAGAAAATGAAGTTTAATACTTCCGAGCATGCGTCAAATTGTTTCCGAGGATGCGTAGGAATTTTGCGTGTCGGAATTGCCACAGACGATCACATTTTCGGATAGGAACTTTTTCCGACCGAAAAATTAAGAACATGCTCTCAATCTTTTGCTGGCTGGAATTCAGCCAGCAAAAGTCCGATGGAGCATACACACGGTCGCATTTTCCGACCAAAAGCTCTCATCGGTCTTTTGCTGGCCGAATTTCTGATCGTGTGTACGCGGCAAAATACTTACCTAATTCCGATCCAGTATTGTGCATGAGAGCTGAGGCACTCCTGAGTCTCTCCCTCCTCATTGGCTGAGATACAGGAGCCATTGGCTCCCATTGCTGTCAATCACACTCGGTCGGCTCAAGAGTGAGTGCGCATGAGTGCCCTCATAGCATACAGCTTGCTATAGACTAGAGCATGGGTGCTCAACCTGAGGCCCTGTAGCTGTTGGTTAACTACAAGTCCCATCACGCCTCTGCCTTGGGGAGTTTCGCTTGTAACGGTCAGCCTTGCAATGCTTTTATGGGACTTGTAGTTTCGCAACAGCTCGGGGGGGCCACGGGTTGAGCTCGCCTGCTGTAGAGGCACTTGGCAAGGGGGAGGGGTCCAGAGAAGGGGAGGATCCAGGCTGCTTTGTGCAAAACCATTACATGGAGCAGGTAAGTATTAACACGTTTTGTTATTTAAAAAATAAATCCTTTACAAACCCTTTAAATGCTTTTTTTATATACACTCACCGCCCACTTTATTAGGTACACCTTGCTAGTACCGGGTTGGACCCCCTTTTTGTTTTCATTCTTCGTGGCATAGATATATGCCATAGAAGGTGCTGGAAATGTTCCTCAGAGATTTTGGTCCATAGTGACATGATAGCATCACACAGTTGCTGCAGATTTGTCGGCTGCACATCCATGATGCGAATCTCCTGTTCCTCCACATCCCAAAGGTGCTCTATTGGATGAGATGTGGTGAGTGTGGAGGCCATTGGAGTACAGGGACCTCATTGTCCAGTGGTGAGATGATTGGAGCTTTGTGACATGGTGCATTATCCTGCTGGAAGGAGCCATCAGAAGATGGACATGGTCAGCAACAATACTTAGGAAGGCCGTGGTGTTTAAACCATGCTCAATTGGTACTAAGGGGCCCAAAGTGAAAATATCCCCCCCACCATTACACCACCACCAGTCTGAATCATTGATACAAGGCAGGATGGATCCATGATTTCATGTTGTTTACATCAAATTCTGACCCTACCATCTGAATGTCACAGCTGAAATCCAGACTCATCAGACCAGGCAACATTTTTCCAATCTTCTATTGTCCAATTTCGGTGATCCTGTGCGAATTGTATCCTCAGTTTCCTGTTCTTAGCTGACAGGAGTGGCCCCCGGTGAAGTCTTCTGCTGCTGCAGCCCATCTGTTTCAAGGTTCTATGTGTTGTGCGTTCAGAGATGGTATTCTGCATACCTTGGTTGTAACGAGTGATTATTTGAGTTACTGTTGCCTTTCTATCATCTTGAACCAGTCTGCCCATTCTCCTCTGACATCAACAAGGCATTTTCCTCCGCACAGCTGCCGCTCACTGGATATTTTCTCTTTTTCGGACCATTCTCTGTAAACCCTGAGAGATGGTTGTGTGTGAAAATCCCAGTAGATCAGCAGTTTTTGAAATACTCTGATCAGCCCGTCTGGCGCCAACAACCATTCCACATTCAAAGTCACTTAAAGTGGTGTTCCGGCCAAAATTATACTTTTTAAATAAAAATACCCCTATAATACACAAGCTTAATGTATTCTAGCAAAGTTAGTCTGTAAACTAAAGTCTGTTTTGTTAGTTTATAGCAGTAGTTTGTTATTTTATAAACTTACAGCAGGCCGTGGCCATCTTCAGTGTGGGCATCTGAAGCCAGACTGTATTTCTTCCTGGATCTCATCCTTGCAGATCTCGCACATGCTCAGTGCAGCACAAGCAGTGTAATAGGTTTCAGGTCAGGTTTCCATAGCAATGGCAGTTTCAGAGGAAGTTGCCGCCCCTTCCCAGAAGGCATTGCAAACAGGAAATGATGCGATGGGCCGCGGCCAGGCAGGAGGAAGTGAAAAATGAATACAGCAGATATACAGTAGGTGCTAAGAAAAAAAATTAAAAAATATCCAATTTATTTACAGTGTACAGTTTAGTGAAGGATGCTGAAGAGTTGTAAAAGTGGGTGGAACTCCACTTTAAATCCCCTTTCTGCTCCTTCTTCTAATGCTGGGTTTGAACTTCAGCAGGTCGTCTTCACCACATCTAGATGCCTAAATGCGTTGAGTTGCTGCCATGTGATTGGCTGATAAACAATTTGTGTAACCAAGCAACTGAACAGGTGTACCTAATAAAGTGGCCGGTGAGTGTATTAGTAGCGTTGACAGTCTGATGTGGAGGAGGCAGAGGATTATGATTAATATAATACAGAATTTATAAAGCGCCAATAGTTTGTAGAGCGCTTTACAAAATAAAGATATCTAAGAGGAGAAGGATCAGAGGGCTCTGCGGGCAGAGTAGGAGATACCTGGGCGGATAAGGGAAGGGAGTTCCAGAGGATAGCAGACGTAATTACGGGAGGAGGTGATGAGGGAGAGACGGAGGTCTTTGGGAAGGGTGAAGAGGATGTGTATGGGTGTCAAGCCTTAATTTCAAATAAGTTTTTGCAAGGGAGCAAAGTTTCTAATATGTGAATATATTTAGTGATTTCTGCAGCTCTTGGTCTCTCTTGCTAATTCTTTCCTCCTCTGTCTTCCACACACACACAGGCCCCCTTTCTCCTGGGTTTACCTCAAGATGGCGACTCTGACGATGACACCGGTTTGGAAGCCGAGCTCCTGGCCATCACAGGAGGGAACAAAGCAACGAACAAACAAAAACCCAAAGGAAAGAGTGAGTGATCGATCATGTTCCACGTAATACTTACAACTAAAGAAAGCTGGCCATACATTATACTACTTTCTTCTTTAATTTCCCTTAGATTTACCTTCAACTTTTTAGTGCAAGGACCTGACTGCCTACAAATTGAAAGTGTTTTAGGTTTGGCCTCCATATTTATATGGTTTTGGTAAATCTAAAAGGAAAATTGTATAATGTATGGTCGACCAAAGGGTAATGTCGATCGACCAGTTTTTGACACTATAAGACCCCCTTTCACACCGGGGGCCGCGTTCGCGGTAAAACGCCGCTTGTTTTAGCAGGTCTGTACCGCTGTTTAAGCAGCGCTTTTGCGCAGCTTTTTGCCAGCTACCGGAGCGCTTTTAACCCCAAAGGAAGGGTTAAAATCTCCTGTGTTGCTGCACTTTCATTGCCCATTCATTGCAATGGGCGGAGGCATTTTGGGTGTGCTATTAATAGCGCTCCCAACCCGCCCCAAAGATGCTGCTTGCAGGACTTTTCCGAATGTCCCGCAAGTGCACCGCCCCAGTGTGAAAGCGCCCATTGCAGAGAATGGGAGGCGGTTCTCAGGCACTATTTCTAGCACTAAAATGCCTGAAAACTGCCTCAATGTGAAAGGGGTCTAAATAAATATTTTTGAAGGAAATAATGCACATACTGCAGATCAGTATTAGGCCCCTTTCACACGGGGCGGATCAGTTTTCTCGGACTTGCTCAGCGGTGGATCGCTCCATTGATGGCACTGCAGAGCAGGAGGATGACAGGTCCATCTCCACTCACTGTGCAGAGACGGACCTTTCAGAGTCCCGCGCTCCTCTATGGGGGATCGTATGAAAACGGACTCATCCGATCCAATCCGCCAGACGGATGGAAAATGGGATCACCATCCAGTGGCGGCTGGTGTTCAAAATTTTTTTTGGGGGGGGGGGGGGGGTACAAACAAGCTGAAAAATACTCAAACAAAAACATCAAATGCCCCATCATATGCAGCCACTGTGCCCCATCATCATATGCAGCCTCTGCACCCCATCATCATATCCAGCCTCTATGCACCATCATCATATGCAGCCTCTGTGCCCCATCATCATATGCAGCCTCTGTGCCCCATCATCATATGCAGCCTCTGTGCCCCATCATCATATGCAGCCTCTGTGCCCCATCATCTTATGCAGCCTCTGTGCCCCATCATCTTATGCAGCCTCTGTGCCCCATCATCTTATGCAGCCTCTGTGCCCCATCATCTTATGCAGCCTCTGTGCCCCATCATCTTATGCAGCCTCTGTGCCCCATCATCTTATGCAGCCTCTGTGCCCCATCATCTTATGCAGCCTCTGTGCCCCATCATCTTATGCAGCCTCTGTGCCCCATCATCTTATGCAGCCTCTGTGCCCCATCATCTTATGCAGCCTCTGTGCCCCATCATCTTATGCAGCCTCTGTGCCCCATCATCTTATGCAGCCTCTGTGCCCCATCATCATATGCAGCCTTCAGCCAATCAGGTGACCGGTATTGGTCCCGCGCCTCCTCATTGGCAGAGAGGCGGTTCAGTGTTAGAAAAGCAAATATTAATTTACTTTTCTAACACGTCTGGGTGGACTGCGAGCGCAATACTTTGCGCTCCAAGTCCACCTTTTTTTTTTAGCCTAGTAGAGCCTATGGCTCTAATCGCATGCTTCAAAAAAACACCCCCGCCACTGCAATTCAGGCGCCCGGGGTCCAAAAAGAGGCTGGAATACGCCTGAATAGGGGGTGGCTACAGCGACCATGAATAGATCCATGCTATGCAATGCATGAATCTATCCGGATAAAGTGGGGACAAAACTGCGCTAAACCAAATGTGATAGGAGGTGATAAGATAATAGCTGCTAAACACTCAAACATATAGGGGACGGCGTGACAGAGGGGGCGGGGCGCGTGCGCCCTTAATGGACGGGTTTCCCTTGCCACCATCTGTCTGGATTTGCCTGTCAGGATCGGATTGGATATCGGCGGATGTCAGTGGATTTAATGAAAAGTGTACACTGCGCTTGTGCCAGCTGTCCCAGTTGAAGTTCTCCGCCTCACCCTTCCCCACACAGGATTTTGGATTTCAGCTAGGACGTTTGGCACCAGCACAGGGGAACTTCTCATTAAGGTGGTTGTAAAGCCTTACATTTTTATCACCTTAATGCATTAAGGTGAAAAACCTTCTGTGCTGCTCATTGGACAGATAGATAAAAGCAGGAGCTATTGGCTCCCGCTGCTGTCTATCACATCCTATGACACAAGAGCTTGGGGCGGGGCCAAGTCCCGCTGCCTGTGTCAAAGGATGCAGCAGTGGGGCCCGGGAGCGGGCATGCAAAGAGGAGGGGCCTGGAGCGCCAGCTGGGGACCACAGAAGAAGAGGATAGGTGCTGCTCTGTGCAAAACTATTGCACAGAGCAGGTTAGTATTGATATGTTGGTTATTTTAATGCAACAAAAAAAAAAACTAAACTGAGGCTTTGAGTATGGTGGCTTCTTTTTCGTTCATCTATTTATTTATTTATTTTTTTTCCTCCTACCCTGTAGCTCCCCTCCCCATGGAACACATCGAACGAATGGCAGCTCTCTGCATGAAGGATCTAGATGAGGGTGATGTTGATGATGACATTATGGATGATGATGAAGATTTATTGGTAAGATCAGAGAAGTACAATTCTGGAATCGGTGTCCAAAGGGTCCCAAGTGTCCCTTGCACACAGTGGCAGTAGCCCTTTTAGTGACTTCAGCAACAGTCCTAGAGAGCCAAGTGATTTACTAGAAGGTTGATTTACTAAAGGCAAATGGACCATTCACTTTGCAAGTGCAATTGCACCTACAAGGTAATGATCCCCTGAGCTTAAAGTGGTTCTCGGCCACAGCACTGGATCGAGATCAGGCTCAGGTAAGTATTTAGGAGGGACTGGCGGGCCTCAGGTAAGTATTTAGGGGGAACTTGCTCCTTGCTGCAAAGACCAGTTATAGGTGGGGGGCAGTGGCCACTTGTATGTATTTTTGATTATATTGGTCAGGCAACGCACTGACATCTTTGCTGCCATAGTGCTATGTGCTGGGTGTTCCGTGTGCCCCTGTATGTTCAAAGTAGTTGTAAACCCTTACAACACACTTTTTGCTACAGGTAAGCCTATAATAAGGCTTACCTGTAGCTACCCTGGATATCTCCTAAACCTGAATGGTTTAGGAGAAATCTCCTCTATTTGCATGTGCCAACGTAATCGGCACATGGCCACTGAAGCAAGGGCACGTACGTGCCCTTGCTTCAGTGAGTGTGCCGTTACCGGCGGCTCCCGCACGCATGCGCTGGAGTGACGTCATCGCGGCTCCGGCCAATCACAGCGCCAGAGCCCGCAATACCCGGAAGTAACTCCGGGAGCGATGTCGGCCGCTGGAGCGGTGTACGAGGATGGCTGCAGGGGCTTCGATCTCAGGTAAGTAAGTAATTCATAATGAGCTAGTATGCTATGCATTATATGCCTTTGTCTTGCAGGTTTTTTATTTATTTTTTGTCCTAGGGTTTACAACCACTTTAAGGAGGGGTGGGCTCCTTCCAGGCTCACCTACCCTCTGCCTATCCATTAAAATGCATGTGCTCCCATTGTGGAGGCTCATGAGTTAGGGACTACAGAAAACGGGGTGCCTTGACGGAGCCTGTAGCTTACGCACATATTTGCAAATGTGTGCAGACTAAATCCCTGTTCCTAATGCACATTGTTAGACAGGTCAATTTGTTTTGTGGCTGGTTGGTAAGTTTGAGTTTGGAAACCTCTTTGTATTTGTTTGACATATGTCGCCCTTCCAGTGCTCCTTGCTGCAAAGACCAGTTATAGGTGGGGGCAGTGGCCACTTGTTTGTAAGTATTTAGGGAGAGCTAAACACAGAATATTTTTTACCTTTAATGTAGAGAATGCATTAAGGTAAGAAAAACTTTAAGCCCGGGTTCACACCTATGCGAATTAGATGTGCGTTTCCGCACATCTAATTCGCATAGCAGGAGAATGTGACTGGCTCCCTATGGAGCCGGTTCACATATCTCCGGGGCGGCTGCGGAGCGCACTGCACAAAAACGCTGTGCGTCTTTGGCTCCGTTTCAGGGCCGAATTCAGGCATAGAATCGGCCCTGATTCGTCCCTGAAACGGGGAACAGGGATGCACAGCGCTCCTGTGCGATCCGCAGCCGTTGTAGTGTGAACCCGGGCTCAGCCTTTAGAACCACTTTAAGCTCAGGCTACCGATAGAGAAAACCACCTTGACAGCATTGTTAGGAAGCAGACCAGCATGCCCAGCAGCAATTAAGTGGTTTCGTTGTCTCTGCTTTTTATTGTAATGATAAAAAAAAATGATATCTGGTAACCCAGACAGGAGATGTGGTACGGCTCTCACAATACCCAGCATTCTATATATCACTATCTCATTATTTTACAGGCAGAGCTGGATGAAGTCTTGGCAGAGGAAAAGGAGGGACCTCCGATTGTATCGCCTCCTACAAAGGTACAACCACTTCTCTAAGCATAGTTAAGGGCTCGTGCAAATGGGCGTACAATTATCTCTGTACAGATCTGTAATATATATGGATCTGATTGGAGCATTATTGTATGCTAAGGGAACATTCACATTATTCCATTTTGCTCCGCAGCATTCAGCTGCATAAACCAACACTAGAAAAATTCTTTGTTCACTGTCCTGACTATAGACATATTTTATTCTGTACACATTAAAATGCTTTTGCTAAGGTTTACATGTGTATAGCATACATGGACCCTATTGGCCACCTCTGCTCTGGGATGATATGTAAATATCAACCATGTGTAACCAGCGCAGCCGCCGCCACTGATTATGCACTATTGATGTTAACATCTCCCCCTGAATAAGCGGCGGCGGTGCACAAATAGAATGACTTCAGTCATTCAGAATCAGCCAAGGGCATTCTGCACATGTTCCCCTGCCACTTGACTGACTGCAATGGCTACATATTGTTGATATTTACATGTCAGCCCTGAGCAGCAGCAACAACTAATAGGCATTAAATGTTGACACAAGTCTTAGCCCCATTTCACACGATAAGCCCGCTCGGATCCACCTGTCTGTTTTCAGGTGGATCTGAGCGGGCCACTCATTGACTCCTACGGGCAGGCGGATTATGTCAGCGGAGATGTGTCCGCTGACACCCGTCTACCATCTGATCCGTTCGAGACAGGCGTATGGCGATTGGGACTGATGAAAACGGACATGCTGTCTCTCCATAGGAATCAGCGGGGCTCTGACAGATTCTCCCCTGCTCAGTGAGCAGAGACGGACCTGTCATCCGCTGAGTGGATCTGCCCCATGTGAAAGGGGTCTTACATGTGTACGGACAACTTGCTGCCAGCAAGAGCTTGCATGAAACAATACACACATGTGGATAAGCCAGTGGGGTTGATTTACGAAAAATGAAGAGTGCAAAATCTGGTTCAGCTGTGCATGGTAGCCAATCGGCTTCTAACTTCAGCTTGTTCAAATAAGCTTTGAAAAAAAAATAAAACTGGAAGTTGATTGGTTTCTATGCACAGCTGCACCTGATTTTGCACTCTTTAGTTTTAGTATATCAACCCCAATGTCCGCACTCTGTAGTAGAGATTTACACTGTATAAAATGTGGGGTAAGTTTTTTTTGTTTTTTTTTTTGTTTTTGTTTTTTTGCAGCAAGGCAATTTGAAACCTTTTCAATGTGGTATTGAGACCCAGCGACAGGGTCATGAATGCAGCAACCTCTCTGTTTTGGCTCAGAGCAGATCTCAAAGCCCCCCCTACCACCACTAAGACCACCCTTCCTTCCCCATGCGGGGCATGGGAGAGGAGGAGAGGCGGCTGTCAGATGCTTTATTGAAATCTATACAGGGGGGGATAGGTGCTTGTAACTCCCCCAACCACCGCACCGATCACCCCTGACTGCCCAAGTATCGGAGCATTTGAGAGAGTACAAGTGCTCACGCAAATGCTTGGTATCGGGACAACCCTAGTCATTGACTCAAAGTAAAATGGTCAGCTTGACAGCCAGGCAACTGTCATGTGATGTCTGCCACTGGGGTTTATTTACTAAAGACAAATACACTTTGTACTGCAAGTGCACTTGGAAGTGCAGTCGCTGTAGATGAGGGGGGCATACAAGGAAAATAAAAAACAGCATTTTTTGCTTGTACATGATTGGATAATAAAATCAGCAGAGCTTCCCCTCATTTCAGATCTTCCCCTCAGATCTAAAGCGACTGCACTTCCAAGTGCATTTGCCTTGCGCTTGTAGTGCAAAGTGGATTTGCCTTTAGTAAATCAACCCCAATGTTTTTCTATCTAGAACGATCTGTTTTAAAATACGCTTGTTCTAAAACTGAGAAGTCAAACTGAGCAAATGGTTTGAAGAAAATTGCTTAAAGCCGATCTTCACTGCATCTCAGCACCACAACCAACCTAAAAAGCTATTTAAAATTTTTTTTTAATATTCAAGGCAAACTTCCCCATACACCCATGTCTCCATTCTTTATTTTGCTAGGAAATTGCATTGAAATGCACCCCCCCCAGCATTTATGGCCATGGCCATTTTGACTAAGGGCAGATGACTCCTGTAGCATTTACTTCCTGGAATCCAGCTGCCCTTAGCTCAGGCATGCTGACAGGAGGGTGTGCTTAGCTGAGAAAACCCCTCCTCCCCTCCTTGAATGTATGACATTTGCCAAGGCAGGAAACCAGGAAGTAACTGAAGAAATGTAAAAAAAAAAAAAAACACAAGTAAATATGATATACTGTCTATTAACTAATGCTAGCAGCATGGGGATTAAAAATAGTGAATGTTGACTGAGACAGTGAAGTTCCGCTTTAAGCAAAGGCCACCTACAGTGAATACCCAGGTCAGAATGGTCACTAGATTCCAGGAAAGGTGCTTGTTTTAAATGTTTATGTAAATCTCAACCTTTTCAGCTAAATTTTAACTTCCAGCTCCTGAGCCATCCTGTTGGCCATTTAGGCCAATATTTCTCGACTCCTAGTTCTCAAGTAGCCCCAACAGGTCATGTTTCCAGGATTTCCCTCAGATGAAACGGCTGTGGTAATTACTAAGGCAGTAAAACTGATCAAATCACCTGTGCAAAATAATGGAAAGCCTGAAAACATGACCTGTTGGGGGTACTTGAGGACTGGAGTTGAGAAACATTGATTTAGGCCACTCATCACGTTAAGTCAGTGGTCATCAACTTCTGTCCTCAGGGCCCACTAACAGGCCAGGTTTGCAAGATAACTGAAATACATCACAGGTGATATCATTTGCTGCTCAGTGATTGCAGTATTCTAGTCTGCATCTCCCAAAGGTAATACTTAAAACCTGGCCTGTTAGTGGGCCCTGAGGACAGGAGTTGGTGACCACTGCGTTAAAGTACCAATTGAGAATCAGGAGCGGGCAGGAAAACAGTCTGAGTTTTAGAGCCATTTCAAATGGGTGATTCAGAAATATGAAGGAACCACTTACCCAAATGGCTATTTCTCGCTGGCCTTGATTACCACAGAATCTCCCTTGCTGGAGAGGGAGCAGCAATGGAGCGGCATCTGTTTGGAGTGGTCAATAAAGCAGGTTCTCCATAGGAAAGGCCACTATATAGCCAAACGTTTGTGGACACTTGACTATCACACCTATATGAGCTTGTTGGACATCCCATTCCAAAACAATGGGCATTAATATGGAGTTGGCTCCACTGCTGCAATATATAGGCAAAAGTTTGTGGACACCTGACCATCACACCCATACGAGCTTGCTGGTCATCCTATTCTATTCTAAAAAATGGCCATTAACATTAAGATAGCCCCCCTTTGTGTCCATAACTGCCTCCACTTTCCAGGAAGGCTTTCCACAAGATCTTGGACTGTCTGCGGGAATTTGTGTACCCAGTCAAAGGGGCTTTTGTGAGGTCAGGTACTGATGTTGGATGAGAAGACCTGACTCATAATTGGCATTACACTTGATGTCAAAGAGGTTCAGTAGGGTTGAGGTCAGGACACTCTGTCTCGTTCCTCCACACCAAACTTATTAACCCATGGCGTTCTAGTGTTAGCTTTGTGTACAGGGGGGACAGCCAAGCTGGACCAGAAGAGGACCTTCCCCAAACGAATGCCTGAAGATTGGGAGAGCACAATTGTCTAAAATCTCATAGTATGCTGTAGCATTCATGGTACCCTTCACTGGAATCGCCCAAACTCAATAATTTGGAGGGGTGTCCACATCTTTTTGGCTGTACAGTAATGCCCCGTACACACGGTCGGACTTTGTTCGGACATTCCGACAACAAAATCCATGGATTTTTTCCGACGGATGTTGGCTCAAACTTGTCTTGCATACACACGGTCACACAAAGTTGTCGGAAAATCCGATCGTTCTAAACGCGGTGATGTAAAACACGTACGTCGGGACTATAAACGGGGCAGTGGCCAATAGCTTTCATCTCTTTATTTATTCTGAGCATGCGTGGCACTTTGTCCGTCGGATTTGTGTACACACGATCGGACTTTCCGACAACGGATTTTGTTGTCGGAAAGTTTTATATCCTGCTCTCAAACTTTGTGTGTCGGAAAATCCGATGGAAAATGTGTGATGGAGCCCACACACGGTCGGAATTTCCGACAACAAGGTCCTATCACACATTTTCCGTCGGAAAATCCGACCGTGTGTACGGGGCATAAGTGTGATGATCGGGTGTCTACAGATTTTTGACCATATAGTATAATTGGTCTCTAGGATTCTGTTGCTGACTAGGATCTCTTGTCTTACATCAGCCATTCCTTATACCTTTCAGCTGCCTGTATATGTGATTTTCAGGAATCATTTCAACATGCAGTTTTCACTGAACCTCTGATCATTCTGTATATCATCATATGCCCAATTTGAATGGGCCAGCCTGGTTACAAGTTTAGATCTATAATAATAGAGTGTCATGCGTGAACTGTTGGCAAAAGCAGGAATAATGTAGTCAGATGATGGCTTTCCTTGCTTGAGAAGATTAAAGTGAACCTGTGCCAAGACTATGCACGGTAAAGTATTCTGAACACGTAGTGAAAACACTTTACAACAAGGCCTCACTGACCAGTAGCATCGTGGAAAGAGTAATCTTCAGAGTTCGTATCAGAAGCACTGAAATTATAGCTTATTAAAGTGATTTATAAAGGTTGTAGGTGTTTTTTATTTGAAAAAAAAAAATGTTATACAGTAAAACCTTGGTTTGAGAGCGTTTTGCAAGACGAGCAACATTTTTTACTAAAGTTTGACTTGATATACAAGTAGCGTCTTGTCACAACTGAGTATAAAAGAGGAGAGGCGCCTCTAAGTGTAGCAATATGGTTACATTTAATGAAGGTACAACATTTAGCAACTCACATGGCTGATGATTAAAACAGGCACATCTAAGTATGCAGGCATCCGGGGTAAAGCTGTCCACATAGACCGTCCTCCTCACCGTCATCGATGTAGTCCCTTCCACGCTGCACTCCACGAGCGCTTCAAGCCTCGCTCTCAGATCGCTTTACTGCAGGGTAGTCTTCCCGGTCATGATTGTAGACTGACTGTGGTAAGAGCCGGCGGTGCGGAGGACGGTCTATGTGGACAGCTTTACCCCGGATACCTGCATACTTAGATGTGCCTCTTTTAATCATCAGCCATGTGAGTTGCTAAATGTTGTACCTTCATTAAATATAACCATATTGCTACACTTAGAGGCGCCTCTCTTCTCTTTTATACTCTGGAGCTCCTGCTGGATTTTGCTTCTAATCCCCTTGTGGAGGCTTCCATTTGTGGATGGACATTTTATGGTTACACATCCTATCACATTGCTGTAATCTTTTTATAAGGACTATAAACTGAAGGACTTATGAATAAATGGTTGTGGAGCGAATCATTTGAGTTTCCATTATTTTTTATTGGGAAATTTGCTTTGATATACAAGTGTTTTGGATTACAAGCATGTTTCCGGAACAATTTATGCTCGCAATCCAAGGTTTTACTGTACTTGCCTGCTCCGTATAATGGTTTTGCACAGAGCAGCCCCGATCCTCTTCTTTTTGGGTCCCTCGCCGGCAGTCCTGGCTCTTCCCCGCCGCCAAAAATAAGCCTCTTGCTATGGGAGCATTCGAGCAGGCTCGCTCCCAAGCCGCTCACCTGTGAATGGACATTGTCCATGCACACACACAGAGCGCAGCTCAACCCCACCCCTGCTCTCTCCTCATTGGCTTCCTGGCTGTAATTGACAACAGCAGGAGCCAATGGCTCCCATTGCTTTGTGAGCCAGTGAGGAGAGAGAGACCTGGTAGAGCCACTGCTCCTCTGCACATCATTGGATCGAGGTGGGGCTCAGGTAAGTATAGGGGGGGTGGCTCGGGGGAGGGGGGGTTGCTGGTGGGGGAAGCTGCACCCATAGAATGCGTGAAGGTAAAAAAAAAAACTTCTGCCTTTAGAATCACTTTAAACGTTTTCATTCCACATTCCTCCATGTACTTATGATGCCAAAAACCTAGGAAGGTAACATTTTAAGGTCTCCTTCATAGAGACTAAAATATGGTTGGACACTGCAGACACACTGAATGTGAACTTGCTTCAGATGAGACAAGTCATAGATGTATAACATAAAACTGCAAGAAATTATGGTTATTACAGCCCCACTACAAATCATTGAATCCACATTTGTGCATCCAACAACCCCCCGCCCCATAAATTCCTTTGGACATATTTGATATTTCTCTCTACAAGGTCCATTAGGAAGAGAGAGGGGATGAACAGAACAGAAAAAAAAAAAAAAAGATGGTGTGAAAGTAAAAGAATTTACAATTTACTAGATCCCTGTCTAAAGAATATTTCTCTTTCACTAGCTTCAGTAAGTACCTGGGGACCGAAGGTCACGCAATAAGTTCCAATGAGCCATAGGTTGTACACCAAGAATGTACAGGGTTTGAGGTGTCTTAATTCTCATTTTACAAGCTCTTTTTTTTTTTTTTCCCCCAGAGCACTCCTTCCTCGGCAGGCGGTGTCGAGGGTACTTTGACGGAGCGTCTGGCCATGTACAAAGAAGCTCTGGTCAATGCCAAGCAGTCAGGGGAAGGGACCAAAGCGAGACGATATGAGAGAGGGGTTAAGGTACGGTTATTGCTCTGACCAAACTATTGTTGTCTGTATTGTTTTTTTTTTTTTCTCTCACTCTGTTAATACAACTGGTACCTTTAGTAAGACCATATGTTGTTGCTGTTTTTTTTCTGAAAATAGGAAAAAAATACACTAAAGCTAGTCTCTCTCAACCTTTTTACTCCAGGGCAACCCCTTTTGAAATAGAGGTGCATCTTAAAAAAATAGAATTTCATCAAAAAGTTAATTTTATTTTAGTAATTTAATTCAAAATGGGAAACTGATATATTTATGTAGATTAATTTCACACAGAGTGATATATTTCAAGCATTTCTTTCTTTTAATTTTGATGATCATGGCGTACAGCTAGTGAGAACCCAAAACAGTATCTCAGAAAACTAGAATATTTCTTAAGACCATTTAAAAAAAAAAGGTTTTTTAATACAGAAATGTTGGCTTACTGGAAAGTATATCCATGTACAGTATAGTATACACTCAATACTTGGTTGGGGCTCCTTTTGCATGAATTACTGCATCAATGTGGTGTGGCATGGAGGAGATCAGCCTGTGGCACTACTGAGATGTTATGGGAGTCCAGGTTGCTTTGATAGCGGCCTTCAGCTCATCTGCATTGTTGGGTCTGGTGTCTCATCTTCCTCTTGACAATACCCCACAGATTCTCTATGGGGTTTAGGTCAGGCGAGTTTGCTGGCCAATCAATCACAGTGATACCATGATCATTAAACCAGGTATTGGTACTTTTGGCAGTGTGGGCAGGTGCCAAGTCCTGCTGGAAAATGAAATCAGCATTTCCATAAAGCTGGTTAGCAGAGGGAAGCATGAAGTGCTCTAGAATTTCCTGGTAGAAGGCTGCGCTGACTTTGGACTTGACAAAACACAGCGGACCAACACCAGCAGATGACATGGCTCCCCAAATCATCACTGACTGTGGAAACTTCACACTGAACCTCATGCAATAAGGATTCTGTGCCCCTCCACTCTTTCTCCAGACACTGGGACCTTAATTTCCAAATGAAATGCAAAATTTACTTTCATCCGAAAAGAGGACTTTGGACCACCGAGCAACAGTCCAGTCCTTTTTTTCCTTAGCCCAGATAAGATGCTTCTGATGTTGTCTCTGGTTTAGGAGTGGCTTGACACAAGGAATGCAACAGTTGTAGCCCAAGTCCTGGATACATCTGTGTGTGGTGGCTCTTGAAGAACTGACACCAGCCGTAGTCCACTCCTTGTGAATCTCCCCCAAATTCTTGAATGGCCTTTGCTTCACAATCCTCTCAAGGCTGCGGTTATCCCTGTTGCTTGTGCACCTTTTTCTTTTTTTTTGCACCTTTTTCTAACACACTTTTTCCTTCAACTTAACTTTCCATTAATATACTTGGATACAACACTCTGAACAGCCAGCTTCTTTAGCAATGACCTTTTGTGACTTACCCTCCTTGTGGAGGGTGGTCAGTGACTGTCTTCTGGACAACTGTTAAGTCGGCAGTCTTAACAACCTACTGAACCAGACAGAGGCCATTTAAATGCTCAGGAAACCTTTATAGGTGTTTTGAGTTAATTAGCTGATTAGAGTGTGACACCATGAGTCTACAATATTCAACTTTTTCACAACATTCAAATTTTCAGAAATACTGAATTTTGAGTTTTCACTAGCTGTAAGCCAAAATCATCAATATGAAAAGGAAAAATGCTTGAAATATATCACTCTGTGTGTAATGAATCTATCTAATATATGAGTTTCACTTATTGAATTGAATTACTGAAATAAATTACCGGTAACTTTTTGATGAGATTCAAATTTTTTGAGATGTACGTGTATATACCCACACAGACACATCTTCTATCAATAAAAACTTTTGATCAGAAAAAAACACTAGGTAACATTTTTATTTATTTGACACAATTAGTGATAGCCGAGAAGTACCTCTATACCATGGGTGCTCAACCTGTGGCCCTCCAGCTGTTTTTATCATTATTTTTTTTTTTTTACTAGTAATGGCGGCGATCTGCGATTTTTATCAGGACTGCAACATTATGGCAGACACATCGGACAATTTTGACACATATTTGGGACCATTGGCATTTATACAGCGATAAGTGCTATAAAATGCACTGATTACTGTAAAAATGTCACTGGCAGGGAAGGGGTTAACACTAGGGGGCGATCAAGGTGTTGACTGTGTTCCCTGTGTGTGTTTCTAACTGTAGGGGGAGGGGACTAACCTAGAGGAAATGACAGATTGTGGTTCCTAGCTATTAGGAACTCACGATCTGTCACTCCTCACAGAACAGGGATTGGTGTGTCTACACACACACACACACATCCCTGTTCTGCCTCTCATGGCCCGCGGTCATCGCGACCGTCAGCCACGAGCATCGGCACCCCCACAGTGCAGCGTGCGCACGCTTGCTATCCCGATCCTGCGAGCTGACGTATAGCTACAGCGATTCGCGGGATCGTGCCGACCTGCTGCAGTATATTGCTGGCAGCTGATCGGCAAGCGATTAATGAAGATTTACTCCCATTGTAGTGGATAAAAGCATGCATTAAATCTCGCCAGCCGGCATAAATACAAACGCCCACACTTCCGGGACTTGTGGGATGCAATGATGTCAGCGCGTTGTCCGCCCTATGCATTTCGTCACAATTTGCGTTTGTCCTTGGGCACGGGCAACGTGCTGCGCCATCGTCTCATACAACAAAAATATAAAACCAAGCCTCGATCTGAATCCCGAGTGCTCGGCTGAACGCCAACCAAGTCTCGTTCGGCTTGCAAACCCATTTCCTTGTAGATTTGGTCACTTATTATACTCTACATAAAACATGTCCGGATAATATAATATACACCCCACACATCTTGGCATAGGGTACTATAATTAATTTGCATCCAATTCTCGGATAAGTGCTGACTATAAAGCATATCTCACAACTATCTGTAGCCTATGGGACTTTTATCAAGTCACAACACCAAGGTAAAATATAAGAAAATTTATTGCATGAAAAAATACATATATTATAAAACGCATATCGCGTTATACATGTATACCAACAGTGAAAAAACATCAAATGGCATTCAAAAACCTTCAAGTTTCAAAAGACCTGACATCAACATATGACAACTGAGCTGATGCTGTCCATCTAACAAGATGGTCAGTACTTAAATTTTTTTCTACGCGTTTCGTGCGATAAAAACTCGCTTCCTCAGGAGAAGCGCACAGGGATATCTGAAGATAGAAAGAACATGAGAGGTTAAAAGGTTTTTAAAAAATCCCCATCCGGCTTGATGTTATAAACTTACATAATTTAGAATTCTGTCCAAAAGCCTTCACGTAGTCAAAATGTAAAATCATATTTTTTATTTCCACATTTTATTTAAATTATTTCTAGCCTCCTCCTGTTAATCATAAGGAACTTGAAGTTTGTAAACTTACTTTGTGAAGATCCCCCACACATTTACTTCCTTATATCCTGTGACACGTAGTCACTGTGACCTGTGAGTAGGCACCACTGTGTCACACATTTCACAGAGCCTGCCTTCTGATCTACAGAGGTGCTGAGAGGAGGAGTTTCAGGAGGCGGAATCAGTACAGGAATCACAGCAAGGTACCATGGGATATGTAGTCCTTGGATATTATGGAGAAGCTGCAAAGCATGCAGGGAATCCAGGAAGTTGTGGAAAGAGGTGACAGGCAGAACTGACAACATGAAAGGAGATTTTTTTTTTAAGTAAGCTTCTATTGAATTGTTAGATATAACTATTATTTGTATTGATGTTACAATGATGCTGTTATAAAATGAAAGCTGGGACCATAGATCTCCTTCAAATGCAGTGATCCCCAGCATGCAACAGTGATTGTCATGGTTCAATTGTACAGCATATTGATATTCAGGAAGGAAATTCTTGCCATTATGACGCACTCTTTCCCTCCAAACTCTGTGCTTCTGTTGGCTCATTGGCAAAGCAGAGGGAGCCACAAGCTTGTTATTCCACAAGTACAAATACAAGTACCTGTGAATAAACCGAGAGAATGATTAACAGGAAACACATTAACCACTTTACATATGTTGACTCTATAAACAGCTACAATTGCTTTCAAGTCTTAAAATATTGATTTATGTCAGAGATTAAGGTACATTTATATTTCCTAGGCAAGCAGTTGTGCAAGATGTATTGCAGCATTGGAAATTTAAGCATGTACTTATGATCGGACAATGTGGTTTGCTCTAGATTAAATGTGATGTGATGCTATCCTGTATGCACAGATCTATCTTGCTCAATTATTTATTGCAGGTACTTGTATAATGCTGGCAATTTACATATATTGTACATTCAAGATCAGTCCCTGCACTCAAGGAGCTTGCAATCTAAGGTCCCTAACTCACATTCATACATATACATACTAGAGCCAATATAGACCGGAGCCAATTACCTACCAGTATGTCTTTGGAGTGTGGGAGGAAACTGGAGTACCCGGAGGAATCCCACACAGACACAGGGAAAACATGGTTCCTGCTTTACCCCCTTATACACATCACATGCTAATGGCACTAAAGCGGAGTTCCACCCAGAAATCGAACTTCCGCTGATCTGATTACCCCCCCCCCCCCCTTCATTCCAGTGTCACATTTGCCACCTTTCAGGGGGGAGGGGGGAGCAGATACCTGTCTAATCCAGGTATTTGCTCCCACTTCTGGCAAAAGATCGGTGATCTATTCCATGTGCGTCCCATCCTCTGTTCCCCCGCTGTCTTGCGGGAGACACACAGGTCCCAGAAGACGGCAGAGACCGCTCAGATCGCACAGTATGACTCGCGCATGCACAGTAGGGAACCAGGCTGTGAAGCCGCAGGACTTCACCTCCTGATTCCCTTACTGAAGATGCCGGCGCCTCCACCCGGGGCAGAGGGACAGGCCGGCTTCGGGTGAGGACATCGCGGGCGCCCCGGACAGGTAAGTGTCCTTATTTTAAAAGTCAGCAGCTACAGTATTTGTAGCTGCTGACTTTTAATTATTTCATTATCAACATTGCACTTTTTAAAATTTGCAAACATTGCACATTGGGATGGCCAAATAGCCAATCTACTTCCTGTTCCCTTAAATCGTGGTTTCTAACAAGGAATGCTGCAGAGAGGGATATCCAACGCGTTTCAAAATTGTTATAAATCTTTAGGGAATATAACAATAATTTGGAAACGCGTTGGATATCTCTCTCTGCAGGATTCCTTGCTAGAAACCACGATTTAGGGGAACAGCAAGTAGATTGGGATTGCCACGTCATGGTTCAAATGGCCAATGTGCAATGTTTGCAAATTTTATTCATACAAAGTGCAATATCAATAATGCTACTCTTATGATGTTTTGTATTATCACCATGAGATTTTTTTAATACAATTCTTCTACAATAAATTACATTTTCCAATAATATATATAGATAGATAGATAGATAGATAGATCTATATATAATTTTTATTGCCCATAAAATCACACTGTGTGTGTTCTTGTGGATCACTTAAATTACTAGGCTTATGACATCAGGCACAGCTTTCTCTCTCTCACTCTCCTGAGAGTTTGCCAGGAAGGGAGGGGGGATGAGTCATAAGAGGGCCAATGAGAGCTGCAGAGCTGGAGGTGTGTGTCTGTGTAAATCCAGAAGGTGAACAGGCAGCAGCTTCAGCTGCCCACAGTTAAAATGGTTGCAGCCAGACTTTGTAGAGGGAGATTTATGCAGCATATTTGGCAAGTACAGAATCGCAGTATATATAAAATAATATGCAAAGTGGTTGGAGGGAAGCTTCAGAATGGCAAAAATGTTTTTATTACAAATGATGTGAGCAGACTGCAATTCCTCTTTAAACTTCAGCTTTAATTATTATTGCGGTCTAAGATACTTTTTAAGCCCCAACAGGTTCACTAAAGCAACCCATAGACTGTGTTGGATGCAGGAACTGGAACCCATATTGACTCGGTGATTTATCTGTACTTTTTATCTTCCAGACCTTAGAGGATTTGCTGCGCACTGCTAAAAGGGGCGGATCCGTGTCACCTGATGACATCCCTCCCCCTGTGGCTGTGGGAAAGAGCACAAGTTCTCCTGCAATTTCACCTACTGCTGCTGTTGTACCCGATCTTCCCGTAAAACCCACTCTACCTGCCAATGGTATACCCCCTCAACCCCCTGTATCAGCCAGAGCCCCTCCCCCAGTACCAGTCAAACCTCAGAGTCTCCCACAGCCTGTGACCTTGTCTTTGCCAGCAAAATCGTCCGCACCGATCACTCCCATCACGCCACTCACTCCAAACAGCATGTTGGCAACCTCATCAACACCAGCCAGTCCAAGTCCAGGTAGGCAGAGCTCTGAATCATGCATCTTATTTATCAAAGTCTCTCAAACAGAGCTGTCTGTGTTGCTGCAGAACAGGCAATCCAATGTAATCTATTATTTTCCAGACAGTCTAATTTTGATCTGGTGTTTTTAAATGAAGAATTCTAATATTAAAGAAGTACAGTCAAAGCTTTGTGGCTGTACTTCTCCTATGGATCCCAGGAGTGCAATTCGTTCTGCACTCCTGTGACCTGTTTTCAGCTGACAGCGGGCTGATGTCACAGAGACTGCACCGGGCTGAGCCTCTCGGTGATCTGCACAGAGCCTGAGCCGGCCGCTCCCACCCCCTCCACAGCCCAGAGCTCCAGTGAGCGCTGGAGGGGAGAGCCGAGCTCAGTGACTGACAATCATGGCTCTTTGCTCGAAGGGGGAGAACTGAGTGCTCACCTGTGTTTGTAGGTGCAGCATCGGATCGGTAATATAATCTTTGTTTTTGTATTTTTATTTTAAAAAGCCATACTTATCTTTATGCCGACCAGCGCACGACGATGTACAATGGCACAGATGGGCAAATGGGCGTACAGGTATGTCCCCTTTAAATCGCAGCATTGTGGGCGCGTGCACGCCTGCTGCAGCACTCCATGACCGTGTTCCTGCTGGTCACGGTCACTCTATGTCCGCCGAGTGGCCGGCAATCGTGTCACCGAGCGGCAGGACGGGGAGATGCCTATGTAAACAAGGCGTTTTCCTGTTCTGCCTAGCAACATGACAGGGATCAACTGCTCCTTGTCATCGGGAGCAGTGATCTCTGTCATGTTGTAGTGAGACAATCCCCCCCCCCACAGTTAGAATCACTCCCTAGGACACACTTAACCCCTTGATCGCCCCCTAGTGTTTAACCCCTTCCCACTGTAATCAGTGCATTTTTATAGCACTGATCGCTGTATAAATTACAATGGTCCCAAAATAGTATCAAAAGTGTCCAATGTGTCCGTCATAATGTCGCAGTCACGATAAAAATCGCAGATCGCCGCCATTACTAATAATAAAAATGCCATAAATCTATCCCCTATTTGGCAGACGCTATAACTTTTGCGCAAACCAATCAATATACGCTTATTGCGAATTATTTATTTATTTATTTTTTTTACCAAAAATATGTAGAAGAATACATATAGGCTTAAACTGAGAAAGAAATTAGTTTCTTTATATAATTTTGGGATATTTGTTATAGCAAAATTGGCGCTCTTTTTTTGCTTATAGCGCAAAAAATAAAAACCGCAGAGGTGATCAAATACCACCAAAAGAAATCTCTATTTGTGGGAAAAAAAGGACGTCAATTTTGTTTGGGTGCAACGTCACACGACCGCGCAATTGTCAGTTAAAGCGACGCAGTGCCGAATTGCAAAAAGTGCTCTGGTCAGGAAGGGGGGTAAATCCTTCCGTGGCTGAAGTATTTAAAGACCATGCTGATTTTTTTCAGGGTAACAATGCCAATATTGAAAGTGTAGTGTTTGAATTGAATTGGTTAGTGTGGGTAAAACGGGCACGTTTATGTCAGATGCTGTTAAGCATGGTGTCCATGTCCTCTGTCTCAGCTGATGTTTTTTTTTATTCTAGTAATTGATGGAAACAAAGCACGGGTGCTGGAGCGTCAGAGACAGTATAAACTGGCAGCACTGAAGAGCAAACAGGAAGGAGATGCAGAACTGGCCAGCAAGTATTATCGTATTGCAAAGGTGATTCTAAAACGATCAATAAGACAGGCTGAACATATGGCCCAATAAAAAAGCAGGACCAGGAACTCAACCCATCTGGCCTCATATGTCACCTGGGATGCTTTATTTCCAGCTAATTTATGTTTTGACAATGTGGGAAAGGCTTTGAGACTTTTTATTGCCAAGTCCACATTAGCATAATTTCCAGTCACTTCTAGTCCCTATCACCGGGATGAAAAGTAATGGGACACTTTTTTTTTTTTTTTTTTTTTGTTGAAGAGTGGATCTTTATAGGATTTTTACTGCTGTTTGTGGGGGTTCTTTACTAAAAATTGAAGCATGCAATATCTGGTGCAGCTCCGCATAGAAACAATCTACTTCCAGGTTTTCTTGCCAAAGCTTAAAGAGGAAGTAAACCCTGATGGGTTTTACTTCCTCTTTTGCTCCCTGCAAATTAAAAGCATAATGGGCTAGTATGGATCCCCCTACTAGCCCATTATGAGACATTTACCTGCAAACAAAGCCTGGGCTGTCCCCTGTGCAGGCTGCGTCCATCTTCACCACTCTTCCTTCCGGGGCCGCGGACTCCGGCTCAGTGACTGGCCGGAGCCACATGACGTCACTCCTGCGCATGCACGCGGGAGCTGTCAGTCACGGCACGGAGGTCCGTTTTCTTCACAGCGCATGCGCCGATGACATCACCGGCGCCCGTTTAGGAGATATTTCCACTACCTGTAGGTAAGCCTTATTCTAGGCCAGGGTTCTCCAAACGTTCTAAGCAAAGGGCCAGTTTACTGTCCTTCAGACTTTAGGGGGGCCAGACTGTGGTCATTGGGAGCAGAAAATGCTCCAGCATCAGTGGGGATAAATAATGCCCCATCATTTGATGCAGTGGGAGTGATTGTGCCCCATTATTGGTGTCAGTGGTAGGAACTGTACCCCATCATTGGTGTTATTAAGCTCCATTGTTGGCGTCGTCGGGAGGAATTGTACCCCTTCATAGGAATTAGTTGGGGGGCATTAAGCCCCATTGTTGTTATCGGTGGATGAAATAGTGCCCCAAGGGTCGGATAAAAGCATGCAATGGGCTGTATCTGGCCCCCGGATCGCAGTTTGGGGACCACTGTTCTGGGCTTACCTATAGGTAAATGTCACGCAAAAGGGTTCACAGCCACTTTAATTGAACAAGCTGAAGTTAGAAGCTGATTGGCTACCATGCACAGCTGCACCAGATTCTGGGTGCTCCAGGTTTAGTAAATTTCCCCCAATGTCTTCCTGTCCCAGTGACACAAGGATAAAAAAATAATGAGCCTAGAATTTAATTGTAAACCGTAATATTCAAGTCCAGATATAACTATATCCTAAAGACAAATGGTTTACAAAAGCCGACACGTTTTGGGGGCTTAGCTCCACTGCCTTCATCAGGGCTTGAAGAAGGAAGGAAACAAAGTATGCAGACTCAGAATTCAAAGCTGTGAAAACACTCAGCACAGCGTCCATCAGAAGCTGGTTCAAGCTCAGCCCCCAAATGCATTGATTTTTGTAAACCGTTTGTCTTTGGAAACAACTTTTATCTGGACTTGAATATTACGGTGCAGCACTTAAATTCTAGACTAGTTCATCCTCATCACTGTGGGAACCCAGAAGTTGCCAGCCCAATATCCAAATTCATCTATAGTCCTACTACTATTGTACTATTGGTGCTTACTACAATACAAAATGTAATAACTGATAACACTCCAGGATTCCAGCGCCTTGAACCCACTTAAGGACAAGGATGAAAAATGAGGAACGCACATACAAAAATAAAAAACCTCGCCCTCAACAGAAAGTTTGATTTCCCTCTAAAGCAGTGATGGCGAACCTTGGCACCCCAGATGTTTTGGAACTACATTTCCCATGATGCTCATCTACACTGCAGAGTGCATGAGCATCATGGGAAATGTAGTTCCAAAACATCTGGGGTGCCAAGGTTCGCCACCACTGCTGTAAAGCCTCGTTTACACAAACGTACTTAAGCGTAGGCCCACATGAGGACCATGTTTGCCTGCATAGGAATGCACATGTGTCCCATGCATCCTTGTGCAGGTAGTCCTGTTTATGTCAATGGGGATGCAGTGGCTGCACAGACACAAAATCTGCTCCCAATTTGACAGCTGTGCGAGTCTCTGAATGCACGCTGTCTGTGTTCGGGGACACTCGCGGATGTCAAATTTGCAGCAGCAGCTGTGTCCATGCTGCCGTTGTATCCCAATTGACATGAATGGGACTGCCTGCATGTGGATGCACAGGAAACCTGAATATTCTATGCAGTCAAACCTGGCCTTTGGGTGTACTCTTAAAGTGGTTGTAAACCTCAGACATGAAATATGAACAAAGAATATCCCTCTACAGTGTGTACTTGTCTCAATTAAGAGCACTAAGTGTCAATTTTGTCTGCTTCTTCATTCCTCTATCAGCATGAATCACTTCTGACAAGCTTTCCTGACACAGAGAGAAAAATGGTGACAGGGGAGGGATCTCCAGCAGATTGACAGCCTCTGCTCTGTTCCTGTGTGAAAAGGGTGGGGTTGTCCCTTACCTCCAATCAGCTTTCAGAGCTCTCCTCACTGAGCTATGCGGAGTGTAACTTCAGCTCTCCGCCCCCTGTTTTCTGACAGCTCAGAAGGCTGTATAAATTCTGGAATTTGAACAGATGTAGAGAAGAGAAGACTGCAAATAAACTGGTACAACTTGTGTAAGGAGGATTTAATTAATCTCTGTGCATTACCTGAGGCCAGTCACTTCACTGGGTATATGTAAGGTTTTACAAGCACTTTAGGTATGCCCATGCAAATGAGGCCTAAATGTAAAACATATATGTGCAGTATTTGTGTTGCCTCTCTGCCATTTTTAAAGCACCAGCCCCTTGTCTTCTTCTTCTTGCAGTCCCTTGACCCCATGCTCTCTGCGCTGGATTCAGGACAGCCAGTAAACTTGAACAGTCTCCCTCCTCCTCCTCCTCCACCAGGTCAGACAAAACTTTTTTAAATCTTTTGTTAGCAGCAAATCCAAGCAGGCTTTTTGTAAGCTGAATTAGTTGACCTAGGTATGCGGGGACGACTTGATGATTTAATTGGTTCCCGGATTACATACCCTTTTTAAAATGCGATTTAGATATGTATAAGAATTTGTTTTGAATAAATTAAAAAAGAGCAACAATGCATGGGAAAAGTTTGTTTCCATGTACAGTTTGTAATATTCTATGTATATGGGGCGGTCATTTTTGCCTTTGTCCCTTGTTAAGAAGGCAATGCGCCCATTATCATGTAAATATGATCATTACAAATGCAGTAATGCAAACCAACCATGTTCAGTTTGCATCAGTCAGTGATGAATTATGATTGGCAGCCATAAGTCACAGTATTTTATGCTTTGTCTTTCAAATAAGAAATTTGTAGATTTTTAAAGTTGACTTCTGATTGAATATTGGTATAAAGCTGTGCTAACAGTCATGGTAGCGTGGCTGAATAAAGAATATATTAATAGGGCTGAAATGCTATCCCTGAAGAAAATGCAGCTTTCAGTTCTTTTTGGTTCTGCTCACATACTCAAAAGCGCCTGGAGGCGAATCTTTGATATCCAGTGAAGGGGGTAGATCAGCTAATGTAAATTCGAATCTCCTTCATAAGAAATCCAATGGCCATATGTCTAGGCTTTTTATTTGGTCCACAGTAGATGGACTGCTGTAAACAACACATCTTGGTCCCCATTTCCCACATTTTGTATTTTATTTGGTTAGTTCCATTTTGGGATGTGTTGTGGGGCTAGAAGTAATTATTTTCCTAGGAGGTTGTCAGAAACCATGAAATCAGACCAAGACAGAAGTACAATTAAATCACACTTGTTTAATAATAAAAGTAAAAAGAACAAACTTAGTCAAAACATAGCCAGAGTTCAGTAACCGGAACAGATAGTCAGCCAGGCCAGAAGTCAGTGATCAATGTAGTGAAACGGCAAGCAGGATCCGGAGCCAGAAGAATGTCAGCAAAGCAAGTCTTTAAACAGGAAGGCAGAAGATCTTCTCTGTGATGTTGACCAAGGCGAAGGCAGAGCTCCTCTGGGCTGAACGGCTTAAGTAGGCAGGACTGACGAGCAGGATATCATCAACAGATGAGTACCTGTGGAGAGAGATGGGAGCTGGCAAGTAGCCGACAGCTGAGCGGCCAGCTCTGAGAAGGAAGGGATGAGCCCAGCCCTGACAGAGATATTATTTAGGTGGTAGGAGATATGATATTGCTGGGGGATATTGGAAGGGGTAGGGTGGATAAAAATTGTCGCTTTTAAAAAAAAAAAAATCAGATATTTTCTTTTTTTTTTTTACGAATTATTTTATTTATTTTTTATCAAATTAATTTTAATAAAAAGCATGAAATGGAGCTTGGTTCCATAACATAAAGCTGTATATTCTGCAATATTTACATTTTTGATAAACTCATTCAATGAATCCAAGCTCTGCAAGCTGAGATAACATGCACTGCATTGATGCATTCACACAATTTCACAGAAACCATGAGACAAAACATAGTTCAGGAATATTCTTTTATCCCATTGTTTTGAAAAATCTATGTACACTACAAACTGTATGATTGAATCGGTTCTGATATCGCTGTTTTACAAACCTGACAGCTTATTATTCTAAATAGGAAACCTTCATTTTGTTTGCAGATATTAAAGATTCTAACTACCAGCAAGAAGAAGTCCTTACAATTAAAGAGCACCTGTCATTTCAGATCCATCATGGCAGCGCCTGTTAGCGGGCATCCACTCCCCTGCTGCCGCCATGTCCCTCACCTTGTTGTGTCACTGCCCCATCACCAGCCGTCCTATTAAAGTGAATGGGACTGTCGGTGAGTCAACAACGGGTCAGAGGAGGAGCCTCTGCAGGACAGAGATGACAGTTGCTCTTTAAAAATTATCATTTAAATTGAGATGATTTAAATCAAATCCACCCTGGAAGGGTGCCAACCGATATTTTAATATTTGGGGATTATTAGCAACGCTTGTGAATATCCTATTTCTGGGAGTTTCATTTTGGTATGGGTTGAGGGGATAATACGATTATGGTGCTGGAAGATCTTATAATAATGGGGGAGGCTATTATTACACAGGAAAAGCTGTTTGCTATGGGCATCAAGACATTTTGCACTCTGTATGTTGTTATGAATATTCTGATGTAGTCTGATTGTTGTTTACAAGTAATATGGCAGATTAAAAAATTAAGAATACCTGTCCACAGCAGATGAGCAACAGTCCAGTAAGCCGTCGGTCCCCCAGTCTCCAGTGAGCACAGAGTCTCCAGTCTCTGCAGGTGAGTACTGTTCACTGCAGTTCAGACTCTTGTATGTGTCATATATTTTTGTGTTATCCGTTCTGTATTATCATTTTTGATTTTATTTCTATCATGCAGACAAGACAGCTGTACCTAAAAACACCTTAACATTTTGTAGTACAGTACCTCACTACTTTGCCTTTGCTTTTCAGGGGTCTCAAACTGGCGGCCCTCCAGGTTTAGCCAAACTACAAGTCCCATGAGGCATTGCAAGGCTGAGCATGACTCCCACAGGCAGAGGCATGATGGGACTTGTAGTTTCGCAACAGCTGGAGGGCCGCCAGTTTGAGACCCGTGCTTTAGATGCTATGGAAACAGTGCTTTGTTTACACTCAGACTGTCTTTGCCTTCACTCCAATTTGGCTTCTAAGGCCCCGTTCACACCTATGAGAATTAGATGTGGCTTATACTGCATCCAATTTGCAGGATATTTTAAAATGCATTCATTTGAATGCATCTGGTTCACATATGTGCGTTGCATTCGCACTGCGCATTGCCCAAAAAACATGTGCGTTTTCTGGGCATTGCGGTGCGAATTACAAGCACATGATCTTCTATGGGAACGCATCTGATTCGCAGATGCATTCCGTTCTGAACACAAATTCTCTCCTTTTCCTCAGTACACCTCTCCCCCCCCCCCCCCCCTCCCTGCTCACTGATCCGCAGCTACAAGGGAGAGGAACCGCTGAACAGCTGTTTTTTATCTTCGCAGAGAAAACTAAGCTGGAATTCGCACCGCACATGTGTGAACCCAGCCTAAAAGGATAAGTTCACTTTAAAAAAAAAAAAAAAATGCACATCTTTTTGCAGGTTAAAAAGAAAAATTGCATTCATTATTTTTGCTCTGCAAGGAACCTGCAGAGCATTGCACCAGCGATCACAGGGCCAATGTCAGGCTCCTTTAGGCTCTTAGTACAGTTGTCTGCCTGTACCTCCATAGGGGTAGATTATTATTATTATTATTTAAGGTACTTGTATAGCGCCGTCAATTTACGCAGCGCTTTACATATACATTGAACATTCACATCAGTCCCTACCCTCAAGGAGCTTACAATCTATGGTCCCTAACTCGCATTCATATACAGGTGCCAATTTAGACAGAAGCCAAATACCCTACCAGCATGTCTTTGGATCAATTACTGGAGGGCAGGAAAAATTCAATGAGCTACGAGAGAGCTCACGAGCACCATCGCAATTCATTGAGAACTACAAGCCGGCTGCCACAGTGGGAGATTGGACTTGTAGTTCATTTTTTCACAGAACTCTGTAAATGAATGACGCAGCTTTTATGAATGGAGCCCTGCACAGCTGTGCTGTGTTCAACTGGTGACAGCAGCTGCGGGGAGAGGATCCTTCACCCACTGTCACAGGTAAGGGGGGGAGCATCAGTGCAGGGGGAGGTTGATGAACATGTCACATCCTAAATACGGATGTAACATGTTCAGCAAGGTGAATTTCCTTTCAAATTTGGCTGTTAGTGAACGTGTTTGAACAAATTATCTAAAAATAACTAATGCCGTATCTAAACGAATGGAATGTAACGATCTAGTAATAATAAATAACAATAATAATAATAAAACCTTTTTTTTATTATTATTAACCACTTCGCGCCCGCGCTATAGCCGAAAGACGGCTGCAGCGCGGACGCTATCTGCTGGGTGGACGTCCAGCTGTTTACTTCCGCAATGCGCTCTCCCGCGGGCGCGCATCGCGGAAGTTCTGTGCTGGCCGTGTCCCTCGGCCAATGACAGCGGCCGTTTACAGTGCGATTGAGAGAGGATCTCATATGTAAACATATGAGATCCTCTCTCATCGCCGCCTCTCCCTCCTCACACAGAGACAGCGTGTGAGGAGGGAGAGCGAACCGCTGCAGCGGTGAGTGCAAAAAAATCAAAAAAAACTGAAATAAAAGTCGTCAGTGTCATCTGCCATCCCTCCCCACTGTCATCTGTCCCCACTGTCATTTCTCCCCACTGTCCTCTGTCGCTAGTGCCATCCCTCCCCAGTGCCATCCCTCCCCACTGCCATCCCTCATCAGTGCCACGTATCAGTGCCACGTATTAGTGCCATCGGTCATGAGTGCCACGTATTAGTGCCATCGGTCATGAGTGCCACGTATTAGTGCCATCGGTCATGAGTGCCACGTATTAGTGCCATCTGTCATGAGTGCCACGTATTAGTGCCATCTGTCATGAGTGCCACGTATTAGTGCCATCTGTCATGAGTGCCATCTGTCATGAGTGCCACGTGTCATCAGTGCCATGTATTAGTGCCATCTGTCAGTGCCACGTATTAGTGCCAAATGTCATCAGTGTCACGTATTAGTGCCATCTGTCAGTATCATCAGTGCCACATATTAGTGCCATCTGTCATCAATGCCATGTCAGTGTCATCAGTGCCACGTATCAGTGCCATCTGTCATCAGTGTCACGTGTCATTGTCCTGGTGCTCCAGGGCCTTCAAAAGTGTAATAGGTAGTCAACAAGTTAGATGTGTAATTTATGCTCCTAGAACACCTGATGGTGCTCCCTGCATGTTGGGTCTCTGTATGTGGCCAGGCTGTGAAAAAGTCTCACACATGTGGTATCGCCATACTCAGGAGGAGTAGCAGAATGTATTTTGGGGCGTTATTTGTGGTATACACATGCCATGTGAGAGAAATAACCTTTTACAATGACAATTTTGTGGGGGGGGGGGGGGGGGAATAATAATCTTCATTTTGCAAAGAATTGTGGGAAAAAATGACAACATCAAAAACCTCACCATGCCTCTTACTAAATACCTTGGAATGTCTACTTTCAAAAAAAGGGGTCATTTGGGGGGTATTTGTACTTTCCTGGCTTGTTCAGGTCGCAAGAAATGCCGTCAGTACTTCAGGTGTGATCAATTTTTTATGATTTGCACCATAGCTTGTAGACTCTCTAACTTTCACAAAGACCAAATAATATCCACTAATTTGGGTTAATTTTACCAAAGATATGTTGCAGTATAAATTGTGGCCAAAATGTATGAAGAAAAATTAATAATTTGCAAAATTTTATCACAGAAACTAAGAAAAATGCAATTTTTTTCAAACTTTTCGGTCTTTTTTTATTTATAGCGCAAAAAATAAAAACCCAGAGGTGATCAAATACCACCAAATGAAAGCTCTATTTGTATAAAAAAAGACAAAAAATTCATTTGGGTACAGTATTACATGACTGCGTAATTGTCATTCAAAGTGTGAGCACCGAAAGCTGAAAATTGGTCTGGGCAGGAGGGGGGGTTTAAGTGCCCAGTAGGCAAGTAGTTAAAGTGGAGGGCCACCCTGAAAAAAAAATTGCACCAAAAATCCTAAAAAATTAAAAAAAAAAACATTTGAAGAAAAAAAATTTTTTAAACTTGCCTGAACCCTTGTTGCTAGGCAGTCTTCCTAATCTGCCTGTTCCTATTCCACAGCGTGTTCTGCTCCTAGCTGAGCGACCCCGTTGCCTTCTGGGAACTGTGTGTGTTCCCAGAAAACCACGGGGCCATTCACAGTGCGCCGTGCCACTCGCGCGTGCGCAGTAGGAAACTGGCAGTGAAGCCGCAAGGCTCCACTGCCTGTTTCCCTTGCCTAGGATGGCGGTGCCGAGGGACGGGTCGGCCTCGGGCGGCCGACATCGCAGGCACCCAGGACAGGTAAGTCTACTTATTTAAAGTCAGCAGCTAAAGTGTTTGTAGCTGCTGACTTTAAAAAAAAATTTTAGCTGGCCGGAATGCCGCTTTAAATTTGTTCCATTCCATTTGTTTAGATGCGGCATTCGTTATTTTGGATAAATCGTAACTTCAGATAAATTTGTATTCGTTACGTTAACAAACATCCAAATTTGAAAGGAAATTCCAATACCTAGAATTTAATAGTTATTATTAGTTGTTATTTCAAATTTTACTGATTTTCTGTCTTTTTTCAGATTTTCGAATTTTCGAATTCCCGAATTTGAAAATTTCGGATTTTCGAATTTCCGAAAAAAAAGAATGAAACGAAAACGAACACATTTTTTTTGTCGGTGCACATGTCTAATTGTAAGCTCCTTGAGATCAGGGGCTGATGTGAATGTACCATATGTATGTAAAAGGCGCTGCATAAATTGACAGCGCTATATAGAAGTACTTGTAATAGAAAATAGAAAAAAAAATAATAATTGTTGGTTTTCTTTACCTTACCCTGATTTATTTTTGTATGTTTGAAAACCTTAAAAAAAAAAAAAAAACAGCAGCTATGCAGATAAGCATTTTCCAGCTTTGCAGGCCATACCCAGAGCCCGCTGAGCTGGTCGATGAATGTGGTGCCAGTCTAGAATGTGATTTTTGGGCACTGCATTGTACCACTTTTTTTTTTTTTTTTTTTTTTTTTTTTTTATCACTCTATCGAAAAGCCAGTGGCGTGCAAAACACACCTCAAAAACTTCCACCCGGTGCCAAAAAAAAGTGCCCACACATAGAGAGTGAAACACAAAAACGTGCAACGGGTGTACATAGTCCTCCACTAGGGAAGGACCTTACCCTGATCCCCCGGGGCGTTAGGCTCCAGACAGGGACTGAGGTACTCAGACAAAGGGTCCATCCGGCCGAAACCAGGCGGACCCCCACAACTGGAAGGACTGCCGAAGCAGACCAACCCAAGTACAGTGGGGCTCTCCCGAAGAGAGACCCCTCAAAGGAGAGGGCGAACCAAGCCAAAAGGCCTATGTCCACCCCCTCCCAAGACTTTCAGAGTAGGCCCGAGGACCCACACCCTACTCGCCACACAGTGACAAACGTGTATACAAGACAACCAAAAAAAGACAAAAAGGTGACAAACAGGGGTAAAAGAAAGAGTGGGGAAGATAGTGAGATGGGAGAGTGAAAGTGGCCATTGTGCTATACAATGGCCGGCCCTCCGGCCAGGCATAAAAATTTCCCCTGGTCCTGGCCAAAAGGCCCGGCCCAAGAGGCAGGTGCGAAAAACGTGTGTTGTGGTGAAGTGACCATGGTGCCATAAAATCAAGTGCTTTCACACCGTGACTATACGGCGCCCCTGAACTGCCACTTCAGGGGCACATTCACCACTGGCTTTTCGAAAAAGCCCTGACCCACAGCCCAGACCACAGCAGCCCCCACCCCAGGCAGAAAGGTATGGAGTTCTGGAAGCTTGGAGAGAGCCCTTGCCATCAGGCTTCACCATCGTTCCGTCCCTCCTACCTAATTACATTCGGGAAATACTGGCCGCTCCCCCGGTGGGAGAAAGGGGAGCCAGCGTTCTCTCCCAAATAACAGTCCAGAGCTAGAGCTGCCCCAATCCAGGCCAGAAGGCCAGGATCCCGACCCTCCGCCAAGACTGAATGGTTCTCCGTCCCCATCAGAAGGCTTCCCTTTCGGCTACAAACCGCTCTGGGTTACCTTCACTCCAGCAGGTTTTGCATAGCAACCGCAATCCCATCTCTATCTCGCCATAGATCAGGGACGGAAGCAAGCGCCACCTCCTGGAAACTGATAAGAACAGATACTACACTGGATCTTAGCCAAAAGGCCGGGAAGCAATTAGCAATAATCACGCCTCGGGTAAACCTCATTGGCTATGATACTGCCACTGCGCAAAGCTGCATTGTACCACTTTTTCTAGACCTGATTGTACTGTGTTAGTAAGCTACAAAATACTTTCTGGATACAGAGTTGTGGCATAGCCCCAGGTGTGAACCTGTCTTCCCTAGTGTGAGCTGAGCATTGGAAACTAATTCTGAAGACCATTGAGTGCTATTTAAATCCCATTTTTCAGTCTGTTTACTGTTAAAGGGGTTTAACACTGAGAGACTGAGTGCTGACATCAGCCGCTAGGTAGCTTGTCTCTTCAGAGAAGGAAGCACCTTTCTGTTTCAGCTCTTGACTTCAAGTGACACGGATCCATCCTAGGTTTGCCTCTGCTCCCCATCTACAGGGATCTGGTCTCCTCCATCTGGCCAAAGGCCTAGCCTTGTACCCTGAACTATGTTGTCCCTGCCTTATGGTGCACCATGTCAGGACCTAGACTCATGTTGAGTGGTCCTTCTAAATTGGGTGCCTCCAGCTCACAATTCACTTCTGGTTCCAGTGCAGCCTACAGTGCACCAACTGAAAGGAATGCAACTGATGGCCTGAAATTTTGCCTTTAGATCACACAAGCTCTTACTAATTTTGTTCATGCTGATTCATAGTTCAATGAGTAGTTTGTAGAGAAGGCAGTGTCATTACAAGCTTTTCTGGTTTTGTTACCTTATGGCTAGATAGTGGGGTGGGATGTGTGCTCAATTACATATACTGTATTGTATTACAAATAAAGTAAAAAAAAAATACAAATATTAATCTAGGTTTAATGCACGGTGAACAGTCATGAAAGTGATTAAATTGTGCCTCTCTCTCTCTCTGCCCAAAATTAATCCATCCTCATTGGCTAGAGTTAAATTCTAATTTCTGGATCTTCTCCTGATTGCAGCTCCTCCTGCACCTCCTAAGGACCTCTTGGAGGCCTTGCAGCAGAGGATGGAAAAATATCGCAGTGCAGCAGAGCAGGCAAAGGGGAAGGGTGATGATCGCAAGGCGCGGATGCACGAACGTATTGTGAAGGTAAGAAGAGAGTAACCTGATCTTGTCTGTTAATGTTTTCCTTAATCCAGGTCATGGTATACCTAACAGTAGTTAACTGCTTCCTGCCCACATCATTGTAAAATGATGGACGGGCAGGAACTCTATTGTTCTGGAAGGTCATCATATGACATCCTCCCGAGAACACGTATCGTGCCATTGCTCCAGGCTGCGCTCTGGCGCGATCTCACCATTTCTATAGCAACTGTGTTTTTTTTGTTTTTTGTTTTTTGGTCCCTTGACTACCTATAATGTATGTGTGCATTTGGTTCTCCTGTTCACTTGCAGACATATTTTTACAGTTTGCTGTCACAAATCGGTACACTTCCTCCCATTTCAGCCTCCTTATAACTCTGTCCGAGTATCCTGGGCATTCAGGGTCCCATATCTAAGGTGGGGCATGCACCAAGGCTATATTATCTCTTATGAGAGAGATCATGGGCTGCCATCGCTCTTCTCTCTATTTGTACCCTCCCTGGAACTTTGAGTTATTCTCAGGTATCTCCTGCGATTCTGATGTGCTTCCTGTTGTATTTTCTTTAATTTTTTGCCACTGCTATCTGCAGGTGAAATTACACACTGCGATATATGCGATAAATCAGTCCTGGACGCACTCAACCTTATTATTTTTTTTTAACTGCACAAAACAGCATGAAATAAAACAGTCGCTAAACACAGTGCGTGAATGGGGTCATAGGAATGCATTGTCTGAGTTTAGTTGTAGTAGATAACTTTATCTATCCGGAGCTAAAAGCTGAACTCTAACCACTTATGGGAAAGTGGCATAAGGCATGTTAGACTTTTAAACTGCAAATATGGTGCCTTTTGAACTGGAAACCAGAGGCAGGACTTTTCAAGTTATTTTGTAAAATGGCATTTGCGTTTCTTCTGTGCTTGCTATATACTTGTCTCCCCATAGGTATATGTGTTTTGTAGGCATTTTATTAATAGTTTCTCTCCATTTGGGCATGGGGATGTTGGATATTACTCAGTGGCGGCTGGTGGGTTCTTTTTTTTTTGGGGGGGGGGCGGCAAACAGACTACCCTCCCCCCCCCCCCCCCAGCGGCGTGGCATGGCACTGAATTTACTTTATTTTTAGTGTTTGTGTGTGCTATTAATTAAGTTAATTACATTCTCTTCTGTGCCCCTTTGCAGCAATACCAAGATGCCATTCGTAGCCACAAAGCTGGGAAGCCAGTCAATGTAGCAGAGCTACCGGTGCCACCAGGTCTGTATGAACAGTTCAGCCTGCTGTTGGTAATGCATTGTAGAAGATAAAGTGCTTTATCCCCATGAAAATCAAAACGAATTTAAAGTGATTGTGAGGGTTTTTTTTTTTTAAATAACAAACATATCATACTTACCTCCACTGTGCAGCTCGTTTTGCACAGAGTGGCGCCGAACCTGCTTTTCCGGGGTCCCCCGGCGGCTCCTCCCCCCTTATTAGATAACCCCCTCGGGGAAGCGATTCCCCGAGGGGGTTCCCTTGTGGGCATGCTGCAGCATTCCATAGCCCCCAAATGTATGACTTGGCCCCGCCTCATTTGATTTGATTGACAGCAGCAGGAGCCAATGACTGCGCTGCTTACAATCTATCCAATCAAGAGCTGAGAACCCCGGGCAGAGAAACAGCGCGTCCCCGCCGGGTCAAGTTCCAGGGCTCAGGTAAGTAAAACAGGAGGCTGGGGGGCCGGTCACTGCCAGGTGTTTTTTCACCTTAATGCATAGGATGCATTAAGGTAAAAAAAACACGAAGGTTTACAACCCCTTTAAAAGACAATCATATCCTTTACACATTTACATTATAAATCGCTTTGCACACCTATTAAATCAACAATATAGATGCTATACCTTTTTTCCACGTAAACTTTGAATTTGCCATTGACTTTTTCTTTATATATATTTAGGGTTTCCTCCAATCGAGGGATCTAATGCTGCGCCTGCAGACCAAAGTCTGGTAGGAGTGTTGGAGACGGCAATGAGGTTGGCCAATCAACAGGAGGGAGATGGTGATGACGATGATGATGAGGAAGATGAGAAAGGGAAAGCCTCTTCTGTTGCACAGAAGGTTAAGCTTTGTTCTTATAATGAGGGTTATAGCTTTCGGGATCTCTTGACTCCAGCTACATTACTTTCCTGATTTGGATAAATAGAAAAGAGTTAAATATCCTGTAGCATGGGGAAATTTCCACTTTGCTTTCTTTTCATGTGACACCTGGACAGGAAATGTGGGTCGTGGTTGTCATTGGGACAAGAAGGCACGAGGAACAATAAAGGTTCTAAGCCTTCATCGCTTTGTTAAAAACGTGTATCTGTATGCTCTTTGGAGAGATTGCCCTTCACTTACTGTCCTCACAGGATGTGAGGCAAAATCTCCGGAAGAGGAATTGCAATGAAAAACTAACCGAGACTTTAATCGAGTGATGTCAAACTCCATTTCATAATGGGCCACATCAGTATAGTGGTTGCCCTCAAAGGGCCAGTTGTATCTGTAAGACTATATAAATGTATCTACTTTAATTAATCATATCATCCACTTCCCCCAGATGGATGTCATATGACGTCGCAGACTTTGAGTGGAGATATCTGAATGTCTGAATATCTGAATGACGCCTGCAGCTATAGGCATGATTCAGATATCTTTATTTTTTTCAGCCAGCAATTCCCTACAGTGTAAAAGCCATCTTAGCGGTTGTTAAGCCACTTGATTGCTTTTACAGGTGGTGGGAGGGGACGTCCCCCCTCTCCCACCATCCTCTGGTGCTTCCCTGGGCTCTTCGTGCGATCAGGGATCCAGAGAATGGATCTGGCGGTGCTGCCAGTTTACCATAGAGCTGGCCGGGGACCAGATGGTCCCCGGCCAGCTCTATGACCCTCGGAGGCCAGAAGCGACGTCATGACATCACTCCGGCTCTGACAGATGTAAACACTGCCATTTTGTTGAAAAGCCTGAGATCGATTTTTTATTTTTTTTTTTTATATTTGTATTTTTTTAAAATCAGGCTTTCCAGCATAGAGAGATGTGGGGACTTATAAACATCCTTTGTAATGGGAATAAAAGTGATAAAAAAAATAGTGTAAAAAAAACTATATAAATTTTTAAAGCCCCCATCCCCTCGTGCTCGCACGCAGAAGCGTACGAATCTGTAGGTCGGACTTTTATTTGGTGGACTGTTTTATTGGAATCCTGCTCTATTTCGTATTATAGGATGAGAAACGTGCAAAAATGATCTAGCAACTGTAATTGAATACCGTTATTGTTAGTGTTACTAAACCCAGGAGCCATCATTCACTATATCTGGTCTCCCACAGTACACAGAACATGGAAATGCAATAGTTTTAGTAAATCTAAACTGCTAAATACCTTTTCTCATCAGCAGTTAGAGCAGTCTTTGACCAGACGCTGATAGAAGTCACAAGCTTATAGGAGTTTTCATTCTCCCCTGATTGTTAGTAGGCTACAGGGCCCGTGAATCTGTATGGACAGTGCTGATTGGCTCTGTGCTGATCACATGCACCCTCCCAAGAAAAAAAACTCTCTAGCAATACACACCAAACTGAGCATGTGTAGCTTGTCCCCAAGGCTCTTTTCTATCAGATAGATTGGGGACAGTAGAAGAAGGGGAGGATCAGAGAAACAGGATCTAACAGCCTTTTTACACAATGCAAAGGATTAACCCCTTAGGTTCCACAGTGAGTATAACATGCTTTACTGCATATACAGACTGATTTTACTGTTGTGGGTTTAGTAACACTTTAAATACAGTTTAAAATACATAAAATGAAGGCACCCTGTGACAGAAGAGTTCTTCTACTCACTCCTCCAGCAGCCCGTGCCTCCTGCCTTCCTTCTATTCCAGCTCTGCAGCCTCCACCAGACTCTCCAACCTTTAACACTTTGCCACTTCTGGGAGTGTCCGATGCCTTTGTCCCCCACCGTGTGCCTTGTTCAGTCCTCCAAATCCTACAGCACTACAAGACCCAGCAGTGACATAGGGATTGGAGAAAGGGACCACAGTGCTTGGTGAGGGAAATGGGCATCCTGGCATCCAACACTCTCATAAGTTTGTAATGCTGAGATTGGTGAAGGCGTCACCACTGGAACAGAGGGGAGGTCTCAGAGACGGAGGATGACTTGAGAAGATCTTGTCTTTTTACCATGAAAAGTTTGCTTTGAAATAAAGTGATTCTAATTGGGACTTTCTTTTTTTTTTCCTTTTACTGTGACTGTTTTCTTGCAGCCTGTTCCTCGGCCAGGAGCATTGGCACAACCACAGTCAACAGCGCCCAAGACCTCTCCTTCCAAAAGCCCCCAAATGTCTGGAAAAGGTTTGATTTCTCCTTAATCCTCTTTTTTTCTGTTTACTTTTTACTCCTTTAAAGCGGTCATAAACCCAAAACCTAAAATGTAATCTATTACAGTTTACCAATCATTCGATGTGGTGGGCTGCATTAGTTTTTAGCCCCCCCCTGTTTTCACCTGGTGATTTGGCCAGTAAGCCCCAGTTCACACAGGGGTGGCACGACTTGCAGGTCGCCTCACCGAGTTCCATGCACACAACTTCCACGGCGACTTGCAAATCCTGTATTAAAGTGCCTCCAGTCTAGATGAAGGAGCACATAGGGGCACCTTTTGGACAGAAGCATTGTCAGTCTGGGGGGAGGAGAGTGTTAGATGTACTAGCAACCTGTAGAATTTATACCCAACATGTCACGCTTCAAAATTGCGCCTGCTCGCGGATTGGCGACAAACTTTTACCCTTAAAAATCTCCATAGGCGACATTTAAAATTCTACAGGTTGCATGTTTTGAGTTACAGAGGGGGTCTAGGGCTAGAATTATTGCTCTCGCTCTACCGATCGCGGTGATACCTCACATGTGTGGTTTGAACACCGTTTTCATATGCGGGCGCTACTCGCGTATGCATTTGCTTCTGCACGAACGCATTTTTTTATATGTTATTTATTTTACCTTTTTATTTTAACACTGTTCTTTTTTTTTTTTTTTAAAATGTCACTTTTTTTATTCCTATTACAAGGAATGTAAACACCCATTGTAATAGAAAAAAAGCATGACAGGACCTCTTAAATATGAGATCTGGGGTCAAAAAGACCTCAGATCTCATATTTACACTAAACTGCAAAAAAAAAAAAAAGTCATTTGGAAAAAAAAAATAGCCCTTTAAGAGCTATAGGAGGAAGTGACGTTTTGATGCTGCTTTCGCCCTGCAATGGTATGGAGAAGGGTGGAGGCCATCTTCCCCTCACTCATCTCCATACCCAGGAGATGAGTGAGGATAAAGTGATCTTGCGACAAATCCGCCGCAGAGACCACTATTATCTGAAAACTGACCAACCGCTGAAGAGGAGGATACCAGGGGTATGGCAGCTAGCTGCTGCCATAACAAAGATTTCCCTCTTCAAAGTGAGGACGTATATTGGCATGCGGCGGTCAGGAAGTGGTTAAAGTATAACTGAAGGCAAAAACTTTTTTTTTTTTTTTTTAGTTTTGAATATAGTGGAGAGGGAATAGAACACCTGTCGGTTTTTATTGCTGTCTGTGACCCCGTTAAGCAGATTCACTCTCTCTCCTGTTTACCATTATCATTGAAAGTAAAAGAAAATCCCAAATTTTGGGTTGTCCCCAGAAAAGTAATAGAAGGGAAATCTTCCAATGGGTACACTAGTTCTGATGACCTGGGGGCCCCCAAGGAATTCCCTTGATTTGCAGTGATTTCCTCTCACTTCCTGTTTGGCTATGGGAAAGGAAGTGAAGGTAAATCTCCGCAATGGGAAATAAATCTGACCGGGGTTATCCCTTCCTTGCTCTATCCAAAATGGAAAAAAAAAGAGTTTTGTCTATAGTTCTACTTTTAGTATTTTTTGCCTAATTTGAAACAAGTATGCACATCAGGATTCTGACTTTACAATCTGCACACTTTTTCAGATTTAGAAACTTAAATTACATGACTGTGACAGCCAGGTAGCTATCATTTCCAGAAGGTCAGGAGCAATAGCAGAGTCTCTGTCTTCAGACATTCCTATATCAGCTCTAGGGCTTTCACTGTTTATCATGTCTACTGTACTGTTTTCCCCTTTCCTGCAATTTCAGCTCCTCATTGGTCCAATTTCCCAAATCTCTCCTCTTTTCTCTCCTCCACTACTTGTAGCTGGGCAGCAGCTGCAGTTTCTGGAAGGAAGAAGGAAACAGCTTATGGCAGCTGCCCTCCGTTCCAAACAACACAAAGACATAGAAGGGGCCAAGATGTACCTACGACAAGCCAAGGGCCTGGACCAAATGCTGGAGGCGGCACGTGGTGGACTGCCTGTGGATATCACCAAGGTAGCTTAGGGAATATAGCACTGGCTGTAATGTAATTGTACCTCCTCTGCTTGCAAGGGCAAATATGTGACCCTTCATGTTTAACCACAGGTACCCCCTGCTCCCGTTATCGAGGGCGATTTCAGTCTGGACCCACAAAGGAAAGGTGCCGCCCAGAATGGTGAGAAGTACAACAAGATCATGGAGCAGCTCAAAAAGCAGCATGAGGTAGGCACTGCTTATTGACAGACTGGATTTAATGCCCTTTAATGCAGCCTTTCTCAACCTTATTATTATTATTATTATTATTATTCAGGATTTATATAGCGCCGACAGTTTATGCAGCGCTTTACAATATAAAAGGGAAGACAATACATTTATAATACAATAAAATACAAGAGTATTAACCTTTTCAACATGGATGAACCCTTGAAATGAATTTCTGGTTTTAGGGAACCCCTGCTAAAAATGACTATATCTACAACTCAGGATACATTAGTGTGATGGTCGATGGAAAGTATGCTCCCTACACTTGTGATTATTGGGAAGAATTACCCTCTTACAGATAGCTAAAAAGATCAAGGATGTCACTGGAATTGTATCCGAGAGGCAGAAGCTGGAACTCTCAGAAAACTCTGGAGCAGCATTTCTCAACCGGGGTTCCTTGAGAGGTCTCCAAGGGTTTTGCGTTGATCTGCCTGTCAGTTGCAGGCAGCTGACAAGTAGATTGCATGGACACTATTGGTACTATTGGCTGTAGCACGCTGTTCCCTCGTTGGCCCCTCCTCCTCTCATGTCCATCCCGGGTGCTTGTATATGACATCATCTGGGATGGACAGGATAGGAGGAGGGGCCAGCGGGAAACAGCGTGCCACTGGAGGAGTTATGAAAGCTGCCTCTGGAGCCAGAATTAGAAGAAAGCTGGTACTGTAGTGTGCCCAGCTGTGTCCCATGCAATGTGCCCTTTACTCTGCCCTCATGAAATGTGCCCTGTGCTCTGTTCCAGGTAATGTACAGTGCCTTGAAAAAGTATTCATACCCTTTGAAACTTTCCACATTTTCTCATGTTACAATCAAAAGCGTAAACGGATTTTATGTGATAGACCAACATGAAGTGGACATAAAATGATAAATGGTTTTCAATTTTTTTTACAAATATGTGAAAAGTGTGGGGTACATTTTGTATTCAGCCCCCCTGAGTCAATACTTTTGTAGAACCACCTTTCACTGCAATTACAGCTGCAAGTCTTTTTGGGGATGTCTCTACCAGCTTTGCACATTTAGAGAGTGACATTTTTGCCCATTCTTCTTTGCAAAATAGCTCAAGCTCTGTCAGATTGGATGGGGAGCGTCTGTGAACAACAAATTTTCAAGTCTTGCCACAGATTCCCAATTGGATTTAGGTCTGGACTTTGACTGGGCCATTCTAACACATGAATATGCTTTGATCTAAACCATTCTATTGTAGCTCTGGCTGTATGTTTAGGGTCGTTGTTCTGCTGGAAGGTGAACCCCCCGCCTCACTCTCAAGTCTTTTGCAGACTCTAACAGGTTTTCTTCTAAGATTGCCCTGTATTTGGCTCCATCCATCTTCTCATCAACTCTGACCAACTTCCTGTCGCTGCTGAAGAAAAACATCCCCACAACATGATGCTGCCATCACCATGTTTCACGGTGGGGATGGTGTGTTCAGGGTGATGTGCAGTGTTAGTTTTCTGCCACACACAGCGTTTTGCTTTTAGGCCAAAAAGTAAAATTTTGGTCTCATCTGACCAGAGCACCTACTTCCACATGTTTGCTGTGCCCCCCACATGGCTTCTCACAAACTGCGAATGGGACTTCTTATGGCTTTCTTTCAACAATGGCTTTCTTCTTGCCACTCTCCCATAAAGGCCCGATTTTTGGAGTGCACGACTTATGCCGTGTACACACGATCAGACTTCTCGTTGGAAAAAGTTATGACGGCTTTTCCGATGGGATTCCGCTCAAGTTTGCCTTACATATACACGGTCACGCAAAAGTTCGCTGAACTTACGAGCGTCAAAAACGCGGTGACGTTCTCTCAATCCTGCTTCTTTTTGATTTCAATTAGCACTATTCTTTGAGCATCTTTTTGTTTGAACCTGTAGTTGATACAGAAACATGGATACTGTATAGAACTTCTTTTTCGTTTGTATGACCCAATACGGGAAGAAGCTGACATCTACCTGTACAGATATCCCCATCAAGCTTATTTAAACTGTTTGTACTTTGCTTTTGATTGCTTCAACGTTAAACTGTCATAATTTTTAAACCTTTTGTTATGCTGATTTATATTTGTTGAAAAAAAAAATTTAAAAAAAAACAAAACGCGGTGACGTACAACACTACGACGAGCAGAGAAAATGAAGTTTATTGCTTTCGAGCATGCGTCGAATTGTTTTCAAGCATGCGTAGGAATTTTGCGCGTCGGAATTGCCACAGACAAACGCATTTTCGGATAGGAACTTTTCCCGAACGAAAAATTGAGAACATGCTCTCAACCTTTTGCTGGCTGGAATTCGGCCAGCAAAAGTCCGATGGAGCATACACATGGTCGCAAAAAACTCTCATCTGTCTTTTGCGGGCCGAAATTCCGATTGTGTGTACGCGACATAATAGTTGTCCTGTGGACAGATTCTCCCACCTGAGCTCCTCCAGAGTTACCATGGGCCTCTTGGGTGTTTCTCTGATTTAATGCTCTCCTTGCCCAGCCTGTCGGTTTAGGTGGACGGCCATGTCTTGGTAGGTTTGCAGGGGACGTACAGGCACTGGAAGTGACGTCGGCGAGCTCGCTGCTGTTCTGATTTGCATTTACATGCGTTTTAAATGTGACTTCTCTGATTGTGTTTGCTGTTCTTAATAAATACTTTTTAAAACCATACTACACCATCGAGCATCCCCCCTGTACTTCTTTCCATAATTCCTCATGCCCATTTATGAGGTTTGCTGAACCAGCCATGTTTGGCAGAGGGCTATTGGTTACATAGGCGGACACACACCAGCAGATCCAGAAACGCCAGATCCACAGGTCGCGGGATACATAGGAAACATACCCGTTACCCGCAAAGATATACTTACACGCTCTTACCTTACAGCAGTAAGGTAAGGGGACATCCATATACCACGTATTGCACTGAAGTCACTAGGAAGTCACCATTCATCTGCACGTTATATAAGAAAGTCACCACCAGCTCTTCAGCACTTTATTTTGCTTTTTTGCACTGCATAGAAAGAAGACACCTTATGGACATAGTCCAGTTGTTTTTAGGTTTTCACATTTTTTTTTATTCTAAGACGAAAAAGGACATTTGTATGATACTATATCTTATTTTATGTCACTTAATGTTCATCAGGAACTAGGGCGTTTGTTGTCAATTGTTCACTTTTTAGCATACATTTATTTAGTTTATTATCACTGGCAATTTTGCACATTGTCACTTTATCTGTGATTTGCCTAGCAATGGCCATATCATATGCACTATAGTATTGTGTACAATTTTAGCATACCTTATGGTTGGTATTTATTTTACAGCGCAGCACTATTTTTATTTTAATTAGGTTTGCGGTTGTGCCATACTCTTTCCATTTTCGGATGATGGATTGAACAGTGCTCCATGAGATGTTCAAAGCTTGGGATATTTTTTATAACCTAACCCTGCTTTAAACTTCTTCACAATTTATACTGAGATTAAATTACACACAGGTGGACTCTATGTACTAATTAGGTGACTTCTGAAGGCAATTGGTTCCACTAGATTTTAGTTAGGGGTATCGGAGTAAAGGGGGGCTGAATACAAATCCACGCTACACTTTTCAGATATTTATTTGTAAAAAATTTGAAAACCATTTATAATTTTCCTTTCACTTCACAATTATGTGCCACTTTATGTTGGTCTATCACATAAAATAAGTTTTTGGTTGTAACATGACAAAATGTGGAAAATTTCAAGGGTTATGAATACTTTTTCAAGGCCCTGTACATCTTACTATGCACAACAGTCTGTAAAGCTAAGAGACCTTGCACACTGGGGCGGTTTGCAGGCGCTATTGCGCTAATAATAGCGCCTGCAAACCGCCCCTAAAGTGCCGCTACTGTCATTCCAGTGTGAAAGCCCCGAGGGCTTGCACACTGGAGCGATGCGCTGGCAGGACGGTAAAAAAAGTCCTGCCAGCAGCATCTTCGGAGCGGTGAAGGAGCGGTGTGTATACCGCTCCTTTACCGCTCCTGCCCATTGAAATCAATGGGACGGCGCGGCTATACCGCCGGAAAAGCGCCTCTGCAGAGGCGCTTTGCGGTGGTATTTAACCCCTTCTCGGCCGCTAGCGGGGGGTAAAACCGCCCCGCTAGCGGCCGCATACCGACGGTAAAACGCCGCTAATAATAGCGGCGTTTTACCGCCGACGCCGCCCCCGCCCCAGTGTGCAAGGGCTCTTAGATTTGGTGCTGGTAACCAGCAGCCAGGATCGAGATCCTTTTCTTTTTCCAATAGATTTTTATTGAGATTTTGAAAACGCAAGAATAACTTGCAAAGTATAATGCACAAAGTACAAGAACTGTGTTTCCCCACCAGTTAGAAATCACGGGGCCCTGTACAGTCTACCTGACTGGGCCTTGGGCCTGAGGCTGACTACCGCTCCCCCTAGCCCTCAGGCAGCAAGCAGAGAAAAAGAAGGCAGCGTAGATTGTGTGCCTTGGAGAAAAAAGGATGTGGCAAAGCTGCACTAACAGTGCGGGGGTGTATGTGTAAAATTTACAAAATGCAGGTGTCAAGAATATGTAGTGCACAGTGTAGGGGTCAGAAGTATGTAACTTAAACAGTGTAGTTTCAGGAGTATGTACTGTACATATTGCTGGGGTCAGGAGTGTTTAATATACAGAGTGCAGAGGTCAGGAGTGGGTAATGCATGGAATGCAGGGGTATGGGATATGTAGTGTACAGAATGCAGTGGTTAGGAGGGGGTAATGGCAAAGACAGCAAATGAGGGTATACAAAAATATCTCCCCATTACGTTCAGTGGCCAAATCCATCCCACTTCACTGAATAGGGACCTGGTCTGGGCAGCTTTTTCTACATGGAGTGCAGTGCTTCTCCTGCAGGTGGTTCCTCCTTGAAATGGGGGCCCGGGACCAGCTGAGCACTGCTGGTACATCTGGTTCTCACTACCTCCTGGGCACCACCGAGCTGGGCATCTAGGACTGGAGGAAACCAATAAGCTCATCCCCCGCTGTGCAGCTATTTAGAAAACAAACCTGTGTTCAGTGGGAGCCGGGGGACAGTAAGCGGACTATTTCTTCATTTTGGGGTTGAGGTGGATTAATCTGCTGCAGCGCTCCTGGCCAGCCGCGGTATATTCATATTAAAGAGGCCCGGCTTCAACTGTATAGCGCGATGCGGTGGATTAATCCACCGCAACCCGAAAATTAAGAAATAGTCCGCTTACTCTCCCCCGGCCCTCACTGAATACAGGAGGCCCAGAGACATTTGTTTTCTAAACAGCTGCACAGCGGGGTATGAGCTTATTGGTGGGCAGAATTTGGGAGTGAAAAACCAATGGAAACCAAGCAAAATCCGCCCCTTTTGAGTTCCCACCACTGCGCTAACAGATACAAAAATTATTCCAGTAAAGCTGCCACTTTAAATAAATGAAATCTGAAATAGTATATTAATTTAAACTCTATTACAATAGTGCCAAAAAATTAATATTAATATGACGAATGCCTGTTTACACAGACCTACAACATAAACAAACTAAAATTATATCACATAAATCACCCTGTGTCAGTAGTGAAAAAATAATATAAATGTGTGAATGATAAAGCCCACAAATTTGATGCAAACGTTGATTATGTGTAGAATTCCTCTAATTATCCACCACACCCGAGTGTCAGTGATTCCTCTCCCGTCAGATGAAACACTCGCCAACTAGATGTGCCTCGCACCCTCGTGCTCGGTAAACAGACGTGAAAAAGCCTCACAGAAAGGTTAAACAGATACTCCAAATTGCATCTGTGGTAAATACAGGATTGCTCCACAGGTGCAAGGTTCCACTCATGTCTCATGCTGTCAGTGGTTCTCTGATGCCAGCAAGCCAGATGAAAGTGAACACTGTAGGTGGAGCGCTAACAGAACTTCATGTAGCTGCCTGTACAGCCACTCAGCTTGTGTGATGCCTACACAGGATTTGGGAGTCCCCGTCCGCTCCACCTCCGGGCCCCCCCTCCTGAGATGGCAGCTCCGGGCCCGGTACCGGAGGGCTGGTGGTCCCCCCCTTATCAGCGGTCCTGTACCCCACATTCAAAAGCCACTTGCAATCAAAGAACACGGAAGAAACTGATATTATATAGTCTCAAAAACAGAACTGCTTACGCACATAAACCATAGTACAGTTAATGAGTGAGTCAGCTAGGCTGAGCGAGTGGCCACAGTAACACATCCAACTGAGAGTTAGGGTTGCTGAAGCTTGATTATCCATGTCTTAGCAATGATCAAAAGGGATTATCATTGCTAGGGATGGGAAAATCTGCTATGCGAATAAGACGCTCTTTCAATACTTTGAGAACTTAAACGATTTATAGACAAAGATAATGTGACTCAAATATGGGGGACGAGCGTCCCTCTTATGTAGAGCATGGGGACAATCCACAATGTTAAGAATAGTAAGATGAAGATAAAGGAAGAACGGAAAGAGTAAAAGAATATGTGGCATATCCACTGGCTATCCACTCCAAGAACGCTGCTTTAAGAAAGGAATTTCTCTGGGGTGTCCCATTAAATATTTAATCTAGAGGCCCCAGCTTTTGTCCAAAGAGTTTTACTTTTTCATTTAGGATTGCTCATTGGCCATGATCCAGGAGTTTGGCCTCAACCAAGTCGTTTGGTATTGTAGCCATCCTCCAGGACCTATACAAACGGGGCCATGGATAAATCCATGGAAAAAAACAAGCTTAACCTCCCTGGCGGTATGATTATTTCGGATTTTAGGTGCTGAAAGCGGTACAATTATTTTGCATGGAAATTTGGCGTTTTATATTGTAAGTCTGTAATTCTTAACAATAACACACTTAAATCTGTCCAAACAAGAGTCTAGTAGATATCCCGGGTATGATAACGTTTGAAACACAAAAAAATAAATTATAATATAATAAATAAAAATAAATAATTAAAAAAAATAAAAATAAATAGTAATAAAATAAGTTTCCCCACGATTCACTATCGCTCAATTCTGCAAGTGTTCTAATTTACTATCGCTGTTTTCTAGCTGGTCTAAAGCCACTTTTGACGTAAAGGGACACTTTTTGGTTGCTATGGACAATCTCCAGTTTCCAGGCAGAAAGAACAGTGTATATCACATAAAACTGCATGCAGGGCATGGGCCAAAGCGCTGGGGACAAAAGGGATGTCAAATCATTTCATACAGTACTGTAATCTGTAAGATTACAGTACTATATGTGTTATGATTTTTACTTTTTTTTTAATTTTGCCGCCAGGCTCCGCCCCTGTGCGTTGCGACGCTCGCAGGGAACGGAGCCTGGCAAGGAGAGGCTTCGGAGGAGGACGGAGCCCACGGACACTGCGGGGGACATCGCAGGATCCCGGGGACCACATAAGTAAAGCCACACCAGGATCCTGCGATGTAATCCAGAGTGTGGCTCTGGGTTACAGCTAATGGTCCTGAATTTTACCTCGAGCCACACTCGGGAAAACCGCCAGGGAGGTTAACTTACCACCAGCCCGCAGACAACCAAATAACCTATCTAATAGTATGCTTTTAAAAGCAGGGGTTTAGTCTGCACACATTTGCAAACGCCTCGTCATGGGACCCCGGTATCTGTAGTCACTAACTTATAAGTGTCCCCACAATGGATGCACATGAATTCTGATGGATAGGTGAGAGCAGGTGGACTGAAGGGGAGCCACCCCTTCTTTAAAGGTGCAGGGGCACACTAAACACGCAGCATGTAGCACAATGGCAGCAAAGGTGTCAGTGCGTTGCCTGACCAAAAAACACGACAGTGATACAAAAAACGCCACTTGCATCTATAGCTGGTTATCGCAGTAAGAAGCATTGGATGGCTAACAGGTACAGCTATGGAAAAAAAATTTCTGCCACAAAGATCAATGTAATCAATCTTCACAGGTATCTCGGGGCACCCTCCACCGGGGGTACACAGCAACGCTTGTTGTGGGGATTTTTTCACACTTCCATGGGTGAGGGAATGGATGAAGTTCTGTATATGTATCCAAAAATGCCTCACATTCGGGCATTGCCACCATATGTGATATTTTGTCCCCTCCTGCCCGCAGCCTCTAAAACAAAGTAGAGGACATAGGTTGCAATCCTAGCTGGGGCTCTGTATCATCGTATTTTAATTCGCTTCAATTATTAAGGTATTGATGAGTGATCTTGATGCATTTTGCGCCAAGGTATTCCACTCCTCTATTTTGAGCATTTAGGATTGAGATTGTTTGCTGGGCTTGGAAGTGATAACTCCTTGCAATGTAGTTTCTACAAGGGTACTCTGTACATAGTGATTGTACATAATTGTAATGGCTGCCTCCAGCTGCTCCAGTTACTGGCAGCACTTCAAAATTGTATATAGTCTAATATATCTAATGTGAGGAAACCTTCTGCCAGATGTTAAGCTAAGGCACCTCTGCCATGCCTTATATTGAACCTGTGAGACCAGGCTTTGGATTTTCAAGTATTTACATGCATAACAATTCGTTTTAATTAGGTGACATTTCATGTATATTAGCAAAATAACTTCTGTGTCTGTTGTTAAGGTCTGTTCTAATGATTGTCCCTTTTGTTTCTTGCAGATGTGTACATCTTCCTCTCAGCAGTTCACCCATATGGGAAACATTACAGAGACAGCAAAGTCAGTACTCTTTCATCCTGTTTGGTTGTTTGGTGCATTTGAGTTGCATGTTACATTCCTCTCCTCCTAGTTTTTCTATCTGCATCTGAAGTCTGAATTTTCTCAGCTCTGATTCGGTTTGTTCCCTTACGCTCTGCATAATGCTTTCTGTTTAACCACTTGCTGACCGGGCCTTTTCTGGAACTTTTTGTTTTAAAAGTTTAAATCTCTCTATTTTTTGCTAGAAAATTACTACTTGTGTTTTCCGTAGTGGTCTTTCAAATTTAATTTTCTTGGAAAATATACACTTTAATGAATTTAAAAAAGAAAAAAACACAATATTTACCCCAATTGTTTGTATAATGTGAAAGATGTTACACCAAGTAAATAGAGACCTAACATGTCGTGCTTTAAAATTGCGCACGCTCGTGGAATGGCGACAAACTACGGTACTTGAAAATCTCCATAGGTGACACTTTTTTTACAGGTTACCTGTTTAGAGTTACGAATGAGGTCTAGCGCTTGAATTATTGCTCTTGCTCTAACGTTTGCGGCAATACCTCACGTGTGTTGTGAACACCATTTTTACATATGCTTACGCGACTTACATATGCGCTCATTTCTGCACGGAGGGATGGGGTGCTTTTAAAAAAAAAAATGTGTTTTTATTTTCTTTCTTTCTTTTCTTTCTTTCTTTTCTTTCTTTCTTTTCCTTTCTTTCTTTCTTTCTTTCTTTCTTTCTTTCTTTCTTTCTTTCTTTCTTTCTTTCTTTCTTTCTTTCTTTCTTTCTTTCTTTCTTTCTTTCTTTCTTTCCCTTGCAATAGAAATAAGGATGGGGTCCTCTTTATTGAGAGATCAGGCGTGAAAAATACCTCAAATCTCTCATTTTACCTTTTTAAGAGCAAAAGATTAAAAAAAAAATATATATATATATATATATATATATATTTACTATGGCCCGGGAACCGGAAGTGACGTCAGACGTCGCTCGGGTCCTCCAAGGGCCACCTTGGCCTCACTCTTCTCCATACCCAGCTACCGATAGCATCCGATCGGTCCCTGACTTCACGGATGGGTCAGGTAAGCCCAGGAACAACTGGGAAGCTGTGTGAGGGAGGGGCACCCCTTCCACCACTTTTAAAAGTGAACCCATGCTGGATCAACCGGCGATTCTCCCTCTCCTTTCTTTGCGCAGTAAAAAACTAAAGACTTTTTTTTTTCTCTTCTTTTTTTTTTTTTCTCACCAGGTATGAGAAATTAGCAGAGGAATGCATGAAGTATATAGAGATTGTGAAGCAGGCACACGTGCGTGGCCTACCAGTGCCTCGCTGTCACTATGAGGAGCGAACTGTCAGCGTTGTCAAGTAAGTAACTGTAATATATATATACACATCAATGTACCCAGGTGCTCTCTCTGACTCTTGCCTGCCACCTACAGGGTCTTCCCGGACCTGACCGTTTCAGACCTTGTGCTGTATGTGTCGAAAGCTGTGAATTTACCCACACCCGCCGGTAAATATTACGCACTTATACCTGCCTGTCATTTTCCTCTTCTGTTTAATTTTTTTTAAGGCAATCTGTTTCTGTCTCAGGATCATCTCAGAGTGATATGGACACCTTTGTTCGATTTGAATTTGCCTATCCTAGTACGGTAAGGAGCACCAAAAGACTAAACTATATAAAGGGGTCATTCCACCCAAAAATGATTTCCTAACTCCTCTCACACACTGTGATCAGTATTAGTGGATCCTACTTTATTGAATTTTTCATTTGCTTTAAATTAAAGTTGTTTCCTTCAGAGGTATACGACTCCAAGGTGGGAGAGGAGGCAAAGCTTGACAGTCTGCAAGAATAATTCAATGAGTGATGATTTTTTACTAATAACTGGAATTCCATCCATCACTGAATGTCTGGGGTTTGGTGAATTAAAGAGACCATTCTGAGCAAATAGGGTCTTTTTTAAAGCCCACTACCCTATGCTCACCTTCACAGCGCTCCCCTGTGCTCTGTCCACCATGGCAGCTGCTGCCGCAAAATGCCTGTTGCTGCTCCGTTTAGGGGAGCATGTGACCTCCTCCCAAGATGCAGTGCTCGGGTCTAGCAGTCAATTGTCAGGGCGAAAAGGATCTTTTTGAAGGGAATCTATCAGGGCAGTATTACACACAGTAACATGATGGATCCCAGGCTAATGATGCTGTGAGGAGTCTGGCAATAGTGGCCTCTACTGATTAATGGGAGCTGTGGCTGCGAAGGGCAACAACTTTCTTGACCATTTTTTCCTACCTCTTGCTTTTATTTACTTATTACATCTCTCTTGACATGTATATTTTTTTCATGTATGTCCCTCTAACTGTATACAGCAGGGATATGCAATTAGCGGACCTCCAGCTGTTGCAAAACTACAAGTCCCATCATGCCTCTGCCTCTGGGTATCATACTTGTGGCTGTCAGAGTCTTGCTATGCCTCATGGGACTTGTAGTTCTGCAACAGCTGGAGGTTCGCTAATTGCATATCCCTGGTATACAGCATGGGTGCTCAACCTGTGGTCTTCCAGCTACTGCGGAACTACAAGTCTCATGAGGCATTGCAACGGTGAGAGTTACAAGCATGACTCCCAAAAGGCAGAGGCATGATGGGACTTGTAGTTCCCCAACAGCTGGAGGGCCACAGGTTGAGCACCCATGGTATAGAGGCACTTCTCGGCTATAACAAATTGTGTCACATAAAAATGTTACCTAGTGTGTTTTTCTGATCAAAAGATTTTATTGATAGAAGATGAGTCTGCGTGAGTATATACAGGTACATCCCAAAAAATTAGAATCTCATCAAAAAGTTACCGGTAATTTATTTCAGTAATTCTATTCAGTTAATGAAACTCATATATTATATAGATTCATTACACAGAGTGATATATTTCAAGCATTTTTCCTTTTCATTTTGATGATTTTGGCTTACAGCTAGTGAAAACCCAAAATTCAGTATTTCCGAAAATTTGAATATTGTGAAAAAGTTGAATATTGTAGACTCATGGTGTCACACTCTAATCAGCTAATTAACTCAAAACACCTGTAAAGGTTTCCTGAGCATTTAAATGGTCTCTGTCTGGTTCAGTAAGTTACACAATCGTGGGGAAGACTGCTGACTTAACAGTTGTCCAGAAGACCGTCACTGACCACCCTCCACAAGGAGGGTAAGTCACAAAAGGTCATTGCTAAAGAAGCTGGCTGTTCAGAGTGTTGTATCCAAGCATATTAATGGAAAGTTAAGTGGAAGGAAAAAAGTGTGTTAGAAAAAGGTGCACAAGCAACAGGGATAACCGCAGCCTTGAGAGGATTGTGAAGCAAAGGCCATTCAAGAATTTGGGGGAGATTCACAAGGAGTGGACTACGGCTGGTGTCAGTTCTTCAAGAGCCACCACACACAGATGTATCCAGGACATGGGCTACAACTATTGCATTCCTTGTGTCAAGCCACTCCTGAACCAGAGAAAACATCAGAAGCGTCTTACCTGGGCTAAGGAAAAAAAGGACTGGACTGTTGCTCAGTGGGTCCAAAGTCCTCTTTTCGGATGAAAGTAAATTTTGCATTTCATTTGGAAATTGAGGTCCCAGTGTCTGGAGGAAGAGTGGAGTACAGAATCCAAGTTGCATGAGGTCCAGTGTGAAGTTTCCACAATCATTAATTATTTGGGGAGCCATGTCATCTGCTGGTGTTGGTCCGCTGTGTTTTATCAAGTCCAAAGTCAGCGCGGCCCTCTACCAGGAAATTCTAGAGCACTTCATGCTTCCCTCTGCTGATCAGCTTTATGGAAATGCTGGTTTCATTTTCCAGCAGGACTTGGCACCTGCCTACACTGCCAAAAGTACCAATACCTGCTTTAGTAATCATGGTATCACTGTGCTTGATTGGCCAGCAAACTCGCCTGACCTAAACCCCATAGAGAATCGGTGGGGTATTGTCAAGGGGAAGATGAGAGACACCAGACCCAACAATGCAGATGAGCTGAAGGCTGCTATCAAAGCAACCTGGGCTTCCATAACATCTCAGTAGTGCCACAGACTGATCTCCTCCATACCACACCGCATTGATGCAGTAATTCATGGAAAAGGAGCCCCAACCAAGTATTGAGTGCATACTATACTGTACATGGACATACATGGTCATACTTTTTCAGTAGGCCAACATTTCTGTATTAAAAATCCTTATTTTTTTATTGGTCTTATGTAATAATCCAATTTTTTGAGATACTGAATTTTGGGTTTTCACTAGCTGTAAGCCAAAATCATCAATATTAAAAGAAAGAAATGCTTGAAATATATCACTCTCCGTGTAATGAAGCTATATAATGTGTATTAGTTTCACGTTAATTGCATTGCTGAAATAAATTAACTTTTTGATGATATTCTAATTTTTTTGAGATGCACGTGTGTGTGTGTATATATGTGTGTATATATATATATATATATATATATATATATATATATATTAATATACACATAAACACTGTTAATTGCCATAAATCTAAAACAGAATGGGGGTTAGGGGTGAGAGAAAGTAACTGTGCCAATTGTTTGGTTGAGAGGGTATAGGGTTAGGGTGGGGAAAGTTTTAGATTGAGAAGTGCTTCGCAGGGGTTTTTGGGGAAGAGTTTATTAAAGTGGAAGTAAACCTTCCTATCGTTTTCAGCCAAGGAAGGTACCATCTTGGCCTCTGTTTATACTACAACTGACATGATGCTGCACATGTGATCAGTTATGACACCAACCATTGGATGGTTTGACAGTCTGGTTGAGAGCACAACCAATGGGAGGGTTACATTCTCGGCACGTGCCGGAAATGTAACCGTTATTTGAAATGGTTAAATGGATGGATTTACTTCCGCTTTAATGAAAATGTGAAGGGTGCGGATCGCCGGATGCAAACTGGCCATGCGATCCAGATGAAGTGCGGTTCCAATATTGGTGAATGCAGAACTTTGGTGCGATGTGGTGCAATTTGAGCACATTCAAAAAGAATGGGCTCAAATCTCACCACACTGAATCACATGTGAATTGCACAGGAATGTGTTGCGGTTCCTATGCGATTTCATAATCAGTTCATAGTGTTAGCCGAGGCTCAGTCAGCTAATATTGGATTGTCAAAATAAATGTTTGTATTGTTATTACAAAGCTGATATTCTAAAATGAAAGTGTATGTTGTGACTGTAGAAGGAGTGATTTAATTTTAGATTGTTGCTAGGTGTCTGCATCCCTGAATAAGCTCCACCTAACTGCCATTTCGATGTAAAAAGGGAGCCCTATAGTCAAGAGCACTGCTATTGGACAGGGTGCATGCAGGTGGGTGGAGCTTAGCTCAAAAGTCAACAAAGTCAGGCTCCCTGTTACACCGTGAAATTAAATCAAATGCACAAACAGGAAAAGGTTTAAATAAATTCAAATATGCAACGTTTACTTACGTAGCTTGTTGATGCATTGCAGGAGGAAGCCCAGCGAGATAAAACCAATGTAATAAAGGGGACCAACTCACCAGGTATGGCAAAGATGTGTTATCAGAGTGGTGATCAGTGTTCTGTAACATGACTACTTTAATGTCTCTTGTGTTATGTTCTAGTGTTTAAGGAGAAATTTAAGCTCAATATTAATCGCAATCACAGAGGGTTGAAGAGGGCGATACAGGCAAAAGGAATCAAATTTGAAATCATCCAGAAAGGGTAAAATGGGGATTAGCACATTTAAAGCCATGTTGTGGATCTCATTCGATAATAATACATTTGTATTGTGTACTGTTGTTGAAGGGGGCTCTTTAAGTCCGATCGTATCTTGGGTTCAGCGCATCTAAAACTGGAAACTCTGGAGAGCAACTGTGAGATCCGAGATATTCTGGAGGTAAAGGGACGTTCATCCAGTGGTATTACTGCTCTTCTGCTCCCCTGTCTTTGCCATAGTGTCACTTCACCAGATACCTCAACAATCTTACAAAGGAGATCACCCAACAGACTTTGTGGAAACAGGGAAAACATGTTGGAGGGGAGGAAAATGAAGCATGCAGAGCAGGGAAGTCAAGTTTATGGACTTCTCTCCATGGCATGCCCGTTTTCTTTTTCTCCAATCCAATGTGTTCATCCCATTTACCACAGTCTTTTCTGTAATCTCCATCTGTGCCCATCTCTGCAATATCCATGTCACCCTTAACTTGTCATTTATTCCTATGCTGTAATCCTCTACATGTTCTTATCCTCTCTGCCATCCTCCTCTACACCCTGCTCTTATACTCTCTGCTCTTCTCCTCTATACCCAGATCGTCTCCTCTCTGCCATCCTCCTCTACACCCTGCTCTTATCCTCTCTGCTCTCCTCCTCTACACCCTGCTCTTATACTATCTGCTCTTCTCCTCTATACCCAGCTCTTCTCCTCTCTGCCATCCTCCTCTACACCCTTCTCTTATCCTCTCTGCTCTCCTCCTCTACACCCTGCTCTTAACTTCTCTGCTCTCTTCCTCTACACCTTGCTGTTATCCTCTCTGCCATCCTCCTTTTACACCCTGCTCTTATTTCCTCTGCTCTCCTTCTATAAACCCGGCTCACATCCTCTCCGCTCTCTTCCTCTACACCCTGCTCTTATCCTCTCTGCTCTACTCCTCTACACCCAGCTCACATCCTCTCTCTCCTCTGCACCCGGCTCACATCCTCTCTCTCCTCTGCACCCGGCTCACATCCTCTCTCTCCTCTGCACCCGGCTCACATCCTCTCTCTCCTCTGCACCCGGCTCACATCCTCTCTCTCCTCTGCACCCGGCTCACATCCTCTCTCTCCTCTGCACCCGGCTCACATCCTCTCTCTCCTCTGCACCCGGCTCACATCCTCTCTCTCCTCTGCACCCGGCTCACATCCTCTCTCTCCTCTGCACCCGGCTCACATCCTCTCTCTCCTCTGCACCCGGCTCACATCCTCTCTCTCCTCTGCCCCCGGCTCACATCCTCTCTCTCCTCTGCCCCCGGCTCACATCCTCTCTCTCCTCTGCACCCCGCTCACATCCTCTCTCTCCTCTGCACCCCGCTCACATCCTCTCTCTCCTCTGCACCCGGCTCACATCCTCTCTCTCCTCTGCACCCGGCTCACATCCTCTCTTTCCTCTGCACCCGGCTCACATCCTCTCTCTCCTCTGCACCCGGCTCACATCCTCTCTCTCCTCTGCACCCGGCTCACATCCTCTCTCTCCTCTGCTCCCGGCTCACATCCTCTCTCTCCTCTGCTCCCGGCTCACATCCTCTCTCTCCTCTGCACCCGGCTCACATCCTCTCTCTCCTCTGCACCCGGCTCACATCCTCTCTCTCCTCTGCACCCGGCTCACATCCTCTCTCTCCTCTGCACCCGGCTCACATCCTCTCTCTCCTCTGCACCCGGCTCACATTCTCTCTGCTCTCCTCCTCCTGCACCCGGCTCACATCCTCTGCTCTCCTCCTCTGCACACGGCTTACATCCTCTGCTCTCCTCCTCTGCACCCGGCTTACATCCTCTGCTCTCCTCCTCTGCACCCGGCTCACATCCTCTCTCTCCTCTGCACCCGGCTCACATTCTCTTTGCTCTCCTCCTCTGCACCCGGCTCTCATCCTCACTGCTCTCCTCATCTGCACCCGGCTCTCATCCTCACTGCTCTCCTCCTCTGCACCCGGCTCACATCCTCTCTCTCCTCTGCACCCGGCTCACATCCTCTCTCTCTGCACCGGGCTCATATTCTCTTGGCTCACGTCCTCACTGCTCTCCTCCTCTGCACCCGGCTTACGTCCTCTCTGCTCTCCCCCTCTGCAACCGGCTCACATCCTCTCTGCTCTCCCCCTCTGCAACCGGCTCACATCCTCTCTGCTCTTCACCTCTACATCTGACTTACATCCTCTCTGCTCTCCTCCTCTATACCCGGTTATATTCCTCTCTGCTCTCTTCCCCTGTACCTTGCTCACATCCTCTCTGCTCTCTTCCCCTGTACCCTGCTCTCATCCTTTCTGCTCTCTTCCCCTGTACCCTGCTCACGTCCTCTCTGCTCTCCTCTCCTCCCCTACACCCTGCTCACATTCTCTCTGCTCTCCTCCCCTATATCTTGCTCTTATCCTCTTTCCTTCTCCACACCCTTATCTTTTCCTCCCTCCAATATCTGCTCTGCTTTCTTCCAGGACTCTTTCATTCTCTACTCTGCTCTTGTTTTCCCTATACCTTGCTTTTATCCCTTCTGCTCCATCTGCTCTGCTTCCTTCCTCTAAACCCTGCACTTCACTGTGCTTTCCTTTTCCTCTAAGCCCTGCTCTCTGATTCTCTGCTTTCTCCATGTACAATGTCCTTTCATCCTCTATTTACCTTAGTCTTCTACCCCCTGCTCTTATGCCCTCTGCTTTATCTGCTCTACTTAACTCCTGTGCTCATTGCTTTTATACACTCCTCTCCATCTGCTGTGTTCTTTTGTTTTACATCCTGCTTTCATCCTCTGTGCTCCATATGCTTTGCCCTCCTTCTGCACTTGCTTATCTCTGCTTTCCTTACTGTACATTCTGCTGTTATGGTGTATGTTTTCCTTTACATCCTGTTCAAATGTCTACTCTCCTCCTATAAACTCTGCTTTTATAGTCTGTGCTGTCCTTCTTCTATATACCTTACTGTCATCCTATCTGCTCTGTTCTCCACCTTTCTTGTCTTCCTGTACACCCTGCTCTCATTATCTCTGCTCCACTGAGCTCTGTTCTGCTTCTCTACACCTCACTGACCTTTCTTCTTCTGTCTCCATCAGCCCTCCATTTACCATCTTCCTCAACCCTCTGCTCTGTCTGCTTTACTTTCCTTTTTCAACTATGCTTTTTTTTTCCTTCCACTCTTCATTTTTTTTCCCCCTATTTTTATATGGTCTGCTCGATCATCATCACAGCTTGGCAGCATTATTTTTATGTTTGTCTCTTTTTTTGCATTGTTTTCCTAGGTGATGGATGGCCGCAAACCTACTGGGGGAAAACTGGAAGTGTTGGCCCAAATTCGTGAACCCCTCACATCTCAACAGCTCAGCAGCACCACCGAGAAATGGCTGGTTGTAGAGCCCATCTCTCTTCCTCCAGTAATAATCTTTAAAGTATTTTAATACCACATGACCATTTTAACATGCACGATATCCTTAAATTCCCAAGAAATGCTAACCATGATTATGAAAATAAGGTTCGATACTGATACGAAAAGAGTTTGAGCGCTGACTTCTTCGTTGTTAAATCTAGTTGTTAGTGAGTTGCCCATTACTATGAGATGGTAGAAACTACCATTTCTACTGAAATGGGCAACTCATAAAAAAAACTTCATAAATTTAGGCCAATATGCAAAGAAAATCCCAATAAGTGTATATTAATTGGTTTGTGTGAAAGTTCTAGAGTCTACAAAATATGGTATATATACTGGAATTTTCGCAACTGTAGATGCTAAACTCGTAATGGCGGTGATCAGCGGCTTATAGTGAGACTGTGATAGTGTGGCCGGCAATCTGGCGCTAACAGACCCTCTCTGGGAGGTACACTGTCAATAGTGACACTAATACAGTGATCAATGATAATACTATACACTGTCACTGTAGTAGTGACACTGGCTTGGAAGGGGTTAACATCTAGGAAGGGGGTTAACTGTGTGTCTAACATTGTGTAATATGTGCTGCTTTTACTAACAGATCTGGCTGTTTTTTCTCCCTGCTTTGCAGGGAGAAGAAACAGCCAATTGCTGCTTTGTGTACAGAGTCCTGTGTTGTTTGTACACACAGGACTCTGTGCTGTGATTGGACCCAGCCGTTTAGCAAGTCTCAGTCATAAATCACTGGCTGGGATTTGCTGACAAAATCCCGCTGTATCCAACCACAACCTGGGTCAGCAGGCTCCCAACATTTATTTAGGTTGCTGAGCCTACAGCTGCCGCTTGGCCACAGTACATCTACTGTGACCGAGTGACATGTAAAAAAAAAAAAAAAAAGTGGAATTGAGCTTTAGGAAAATCATCTGCTTGAAGTGAAAAAAATGAAAATGGGCCCTACAGAAACTCAAAAAAGGTGCTACAAGGTGGTATATTTATGAGATAACAAAATGCAAAACGACAAAGGGGACTATTGGCTAAAAGTACACACATAACAGTCATCTTCTTTTGTTCTGTTTCTAAATTGCAATTTTCTTTTCAGGCGACTGTTCCAAAACCCAAACAGCCAACACCTAATAAGTCCGGAGGCAGTAATTCTGTATCCAAGTAAGATTATTATTATTATTATTGTAGCAAAGTCTCTAGCCCCCTCCAATCTGATGGCCCTGAAGGTTCTCAAAGATATCTGACATCCTTCTGTATGTGGTGGGTGCAAGGTGGATAAAGTTATTGGGCGCCAGACACTTCTTGGATGTAAAAGAGGTTTTATTTCTCTTAACAGTCCTTTTTATATTTTGAGGGGGAAAGTGGGTTAGGGCCAGGACACCCTTAAGCAGTTGCAATTTCAACTGGCAGACTCCGAGACTTCAATAGGAGGACAGCCGTACAGGCAAAGGCCCCCAGGAAGGAGCCACATCTGCACATGCAGGATTGCTGTCTCCTATGGCAATAGTCTTTAACAGTTCCTAACACAAATCGTGTTAACAGTCCTCTTTGCTTCACTACAACTTCTCCTTGTAGTTCTTCAGCCCCTTGAGCTCCTGGTCTCTCACTGGACCCGCTGATTCACTGACTCTGAATCCCCGGAGTTCCTCAAAGCTTGGCGGTGGTATCTCCCTCAAGCGCCACCCACGCTTCCCCGCTGGGTACCTAGCTTGGCACTTCAGTTGCTTCTCAAGCTTCACCCCTGCTAACCGACTCAGTCCCTGATTTGACTCACAAGGTTGCTCTGCAGGCGTCACCGCCTGAAGTTTCCCAATTCTCCACCGTGACCGTTCGGTGAGAATGCTGCTCAGGTACTTGCTTCAGTTACTCACTGTGGTCCCTGGTAATAGGGTGGTTGGTCCCTTTTGTGGTGACCTCTTCCCTTCTACCTTCGACCACTGACAGGTTCTTCGGCCGGCAGAACCGTCACTTCTGGTTGGACTGCAAGCCGCAATCTCAACCCTGCGCTGCTCTCTTACTTCTGGATAGGTCCTCACACAGCCTAGCAGCCAGATGCCCCCGGGATAGGCCCAATCTCTGGCCTAGCAGCCCGGGGCTTACGACACACGTCCACCCAGAGAGTCGTCCAGGTGGCACAGAACACAGATCACCTGACCTCACCCAAAAATATAGGTTCTCCCAGCAGGCCAAAGGGATTCAAGAAAACCCTTGCCCATTGGCTGAGATACCCCATATACCCATAGCCTGACCTTAAGTTGTCCTCATTACTAGTACCACCAAGTGCCCGGCCACCTAGTGATAAAAAAAAAAAAAAAGCACAACCAGGCCAAGCTTAGGGAGAAATCGATGGATCTCTAACAATTGACCAGGATGACTACTCCTGTCAAATAAATTTGTGAGGAGCATCCCTGACTAACCCCCAGGGTAAAACATTAATATTTTATTATACAGGGTTTTTATAGCACCAACAGTTTCCGCAGAACTTTAGAAACTGGAGGGAGAGGACCCTGCTCATTCTAGCCTAGAATATAAAGGGAAGCGTCAAATGACACAGAAGGTAACAACTGTGGGGGGATGATCTGATGGAGAAAGTAAAAGTACAGTTTATGAGTTGAAGGCTGGTTAGGCCTCTCTGAAGAGATGAGCTTTCAGGGATCACCTAAAGGTGGATGGAGTATGAGATAGTCAGACAAATTGGGGTAGGGAGTCTGAGGATTTGGTAGGCTCTGGAGAAGTCCTGGAGGTGAGTATGGGAGGAGGTGACAAGGAAGCTAGAGAGCAGGAGGTCTCGGGAGGAACTAAGAGAACGGTTTGGTTGGTATTTTGAGTTGTGGATGGCTTTGTAGGTGGTTGTTAGTATTTTGAATTTTATTCATTGGGTGAGAGCTCAAGAAAATGTTCTAGCAAAATTAGTTGTAGGCACTATTACAGCTTGTTTATTATTAACGTCAGGCAAATGTACAGTAATTTTCAATATTAGAAGCTGTGCCTGCTTATGAATTCTCAGCATGTCATAGCTAAGCCAGTCTGAGCCATGATAAAGAGAAAAACATGTTCTGCTATGATTTAGCTCCCAACATGCGAGTCACATGTGGCCCACCGTGATGGGCACTTTGTTAGAGTGTCAGCGGGATGCCGAGTGTTGGGCGCACTCTGTGTTCCACACTTGGTACTGAAATTAATCAAATATTATCAAGCAGAGCATTCTCCGCATGACAGTAGAAGTATAATTCTGGCTCCACGTGAGAGCGACCAGGAGCATGTGATGTATTAAGGGGGGGGTTAGCTTTGCTGTCCCACTGACTATTAATGTGGGGGGGGGGGGGGGGTTAACAGCACTTCTATTGACCATAAATGTTGAGGGGGTTTTAACAGCAATGCTACTGACCACCAATGTAAGGGTTATTACTATTGTCATTGACACCATACTTGGGGGATAATAGTGTGGCAACGGACACCAAGCTGAGGGTTCTGATTGTGGTCACTGATGCCAAACCAAAGCTGCTCCCCGCCCCTCCACAGCTCAGCGCTCCAGTGAGAGTGGAGAAGCAGAGCAGGAGAGATGCTGATTGACAGTCAGCAGCTCTTTGCTCAGAGAGGTGAAAGAACCGAACCATCAGCGATGTTCGATCGCTCGGTTCTCAGTGCAGAGAAGGCGGGGGACAGATGCAGCATCCACCTAGGCAAGTATGATGATGGGGGGGGGGGATTCCCATACTTATCTTTTTAGCTCCGTACAAACGATCAGAATATCGTACAAAAAAAATATTTTGAAGCAATCATACGATAATCTGATCGTTGGTATACAGCTGCCGTCCGAAATTTTTCTCGTACGATACCAGATCGTACCATTTTCATTTAATCAGAACAGTATTCATCCGAAAATACATTACATCACTTCAGAATGTTTATTCTGTCGTACGAGAATTTTCGTACTTTTGTATCCTATTCGTTTTCGATATGAGACTAGCATGCAAAAAAAAAAAAAATGGACGATTATTCGTCAAATAATCTCATCGTGTGTACTAGGCTTTAGACAGGAGTTTTTCTATACATTCATATGAAGGGATTATCCGTCTTGGCATAACATTCTCTCTAATAAAAAGTTACTAAACATTTTGTGATGTATTTTACAGTTCTAGATCAAAAACAAGTAAGTGGACCTTGCATTTTAGTGCAAGATCCCCCTTAACTGGAGTTATGCGCCCTACCCAGGGTACCTCTGTAATGCTATTATACACCCTGTACTAGTGTGCCAACACTGCTCCTCAAGGAATAAAGTATAGTCAGTGAGTATTAGTCTAGGGCAGGAAGTGGGTTACTGGCAGGATCACCAGGTAAAAATAAAGGGCACAAAGTCCTGAAAAAAAAATAAAACTTTCACATTAAAGTGATACTAAAGTATTTTGTTTAAAAATAACGAAGATTTTATACTTTCCTGCCCTGTGCAGTTGGTTTTGCACAGAGCAGCCCGGATCCTCCTCTTCTCAGGTCCCTCTCTGGCACTCCTGGGCCCGCCCTCCTGCCAAGTGCCCCCACAGCAAGCAGCTTGCTATGGGGCACCTGAGCCGAGCCGCTGCTCTGTGTGTCCATTCAGACATGGAGACACGACTTGGCCCCGCCCCCTCTCTCTCCTTATTGGCTCACTAACTTTGACAGCAGCAGGAGCCAGTGCTGTGTCTCAGCCAATCAGGAGGGAGAGTCCCGGACAGCCAAGTCTCTTGTGCAACATCGCTGGATTGTGATGGGGCACAGGTAATTATTAGGGGGTCTGAGGGAGCTGCTGCACACGTTTTTTTAATCTTGATGCATAGAATGTATTAGGATAAAACACCTTTTTGCCTTTAGGACTGGTGAGCTGCAATATATAATTTTTTTGTTTTATGATTAGATATGCTTTAACTTGTCGAAAAAATGCTTTGGTTCTGTTTCAGTGCTCCAACTCTGCACAGCTTGAGCGTGTTAGCTTATGAGAAAGAGAAACTGGAGAAGAAGGTAAGTGTGATGTTTGTATTTTTCTTTCTGAGTGATCCTTAGGAAAAGTTAAGGAGAGAGAGCTCTGCCTAGATTCTCAGTCACTTCATTCAGAATTTAGGGCTAGAACCCCCCCGCCCATTGTGAAACACAGTGCTGTCACATAAAAGGAAGGGAGCACCTGCTCTTTTATACACAGAAGTACCAGGTGTAAAGTAGAAACAGCTGTGTAGGAGACTTAAAACTGGGTGAGGAAAAGCCAAACTCTGCTACTAAGGTGAAGTTGTGGAAGACCGTTTCATGTCACAGGTCATACATCATAGCAAGACTGAGCACAGCAACAAGACACAAGGTAGTTATACTGCATCAGCAACGTCTCCCAGGCAAAGATTTCAAAGCAGACTGGGGTTCCACTTATGCTGCCCTTGCACAGGAGTTGTCCATCAACTAATGCATTCAAAAACAATCTATGGGGCCTGGTCAGCACCATTTCAGCTGAACATTAATCAGATGAGTTAAAGGCCAAGGGCCCTTTCACACAGATATTCCGTTTGGGTCCACCTGTCCGTTTTTCAGACGGACCCGATTGGAACCTCTATTCTCCTGTGTTCGTTTACACCTGCTTACATCCAATATGCCTACCAATATGTTCCACAGAAAACAAATGGACAGGGGATCCGATCCCCTTCCATCATTTGCATCAGATGGTGTAAACGGACAGGTGGAACGTTTACATCCCACCACCCATAATGTAGACGGCTGTGTCCGCTCTACATAAGCGGAGCGGACACAAACCTGTCATCTGTGTGCTCAGCGGTGATCAGCGGAAAGATCCCTTGCTGAGCAATCGGATCGCAGGCGGAGTCTGCCCCATGTGAAAGGACCCTGAGTTCACCTTTAGGAGCATGTTCTATGTTACATCCATATTTTAGGATGCAACATGATCCTATCCACCCACCTTCCACCGCCAGCGTTCCCCGCTCTGTAACAGCGGACAGGGGATCTTTTCCCCACACCTGCTGTCACAATTTTAAAACAGCGTGGTCATGCGTGGCACCTTCCACACGATCGCGTCCTTGTTTCACAGTTTCCTCTGAATGAATAGACTACAAGTACCATCAGCCATTGTGGCAGACGACCTGTAGTTCTCAATGAACTGCAAGAGTGCTGGTGACCGTCCTTGTAGTCCATTGATCTTCCTGCTATTCAATAACTGCCTGCCCGTATCGGAGTGTACTGACAGTCTGCAGGATCCTGGCATTTTATCCGAGATATGCTGTTTGTGGGTGCAATGCATTACAGCAGTGGTCTCCAAACTGCAGCCCTGGGGCCGGATGTGGCCCTTTGCTTGCTTTTATCTTGTCCTTGAGGGACTATTTCATTCACTGACACCAACAATAGGGCACAATTCCTCGCAATGACACCAATGATAGGGCACAATTCCTCTAAATGATACCAATGATGGGGCACAATTCCTCCCCATGACATCAATGATGGGGCCAGTGGTGGCTGGTGCTCAATATTTGGCAAGAAAACCCCTCCTTGCCCTCCTCCCTCGCACATACCGCCCCCCACCCCTGCACAGGCTGGCCTCGGTACTCACACTGCACCCCGCACTGGCAATCTCGTCTGCTCCTGGCCCAGGCATCCATTGCTTCTCCTCCCGGCTGAACAGGAAGTGGGTCCTGAGACCCCATTGGCCAGGAAGTCTTAGGACATCAGGTCTCAGGACCCACTTCCTGATTGGCCGGGAGGAGAAACAGGAAGACATTAGTGAATATTAATTTGCTAATGTCACTCAACTGGGTGGGCTCAGAGCGCAGTGCTCTGCAACCCAAGCCCATCCTTTTTTGAAGCCAATTAGAGCCTTAGGCTCTAATCGCCTGCTTCAAAAAAAAACAAACATTGAAATCCATGCATCCGGCACCCTGCATGTAGATTAGGGGCCAGGCGCATGGATTAGGGGGGTGGCGCCCCTAATGGACGGGCCACCACTGGATGGGGCACAATTCCTATCGATGAGAGGATGCTGGAACATCTATTCCCGATGGCCACAGTCCGGCCCCCCTAAAGTCTGAAGGACAGTAACCTGGCCCTTTATTTAGAAAGTTTGGAGACCCCTGCTTTACAGGATACAGTATAAAAGAATTTAAAAAAAATGTATCTGCAGAAAGATGAGCATTGTCAAGGGTGAACTTATACTAACTAAATTAGGGGTGATCACTAATTCCCTGGATAAGCAGCCCTGGGCTCATTGCTCCCACCACCCTTCCACTGATGCAAATAGCAGCATTCCTGTTTAGCAATCTTTGCCCTTGCAGGTGACATCCTAGGACCTAGGCCTATGGGTACTTTTTTTTACTTCTTCTTTCAGATACAAGGCTACCGGCAGCAGCAGCGGCCTCCCCCTGAAGACTTGGTGGCTCTCCTTAATGATGTTGGTCAGAGGGGTCAGCAGCAGATACTGCAGATGCGTAAGGGAGGACCTCCACTTCAGGCTGGTGAGGGCCTAAATTCTTATCTTAGCTGAGGAGGATCAGGAGCTCTGCCTCCTCTTACGTTTACTTGCTGCATACTTTTTGCAAGTCATTGACTCGGAGTAATAAAGCTATTGGATCAGAATGACAAACGTTATCACTTTCAGGAGGAACTTGGCATGGTCAACATTGGTGACAGATGGGGTACTATGCAGTGCAGCCTCTATGAATGGTATGGAGGGCAGTGTTAAAAACTGGGCAACACGCAACCAGTGCTTTAGTGTGGGTCATATTCCTGGCTTTTTAGGAAGGAAGGATATCAGCAGGTTTATGGATCTATTTCAAGCAGCAGCTGTAAGTAGAAAATTAGTTCCAAAAAAAAAAAAACGTAGAGCCAGTGGTGTGTATTCTCTGTATAGGATTTAGGGTGCCTGTTTCCGGCATCAACTGCCACTTCCTATCTTGACAGTGTGCATCTCTTCATTGGTCATCCAGGTGCCGGTATTACATTGTGGGATGCCACAGGGACATGGCAATCATCAAAAAAACAAAGAATGCGCAGAAAGGAAAATGTGAAAAAAAGACAGCCTAGGTTTTAATTGGTCACACATTTTAAAGTGGTTGTAAACACTTACATATATCCAGTGAAGTGACTATCCTCAGGTGATACAGTGAAGCAAATCCTCCTACATAAGTTGCAAAATTCTTTACCCTACATCCATTCAAAGTGCAGAATTTACACAGGATCTCTCAGCTCTGAAAAGCAGGGGGCGGAGGGCTTAAGTTACATCAGTGGGGAGAGCTCCGAAAGCCGATTGGAGGGAAGGCGCACACATCCCCCTTCACACAGCACACAGGAACAAAGCTGAGGCTGTCAATCAGCTGGAGGTCCCTCCTCTGTCACCTTTTTCCTCTTGGTGTCAGAAAACGCATCAGATATGCCTCATGCTTCTTTCAGAGTAATGAGGCAGCAGACAGAATTGACACTTGGTGTGAGATAAGTACAGGACACACTATAGAGCAGGGGTCTAAAAGTGGGGGCCCTCCAGCTGTTGCAAAACTACCAGTCCCATGAGGCATTGCAAGGCTGACAGTTACAGGCAGGACTTCCTCAGGCAGAGGCATGGTGAGACTTGCAGTTTGGCAACAGCTGGAGGGCCGCCAGTTTGAGACCCCTGCTATAGAGGGATGTGCTTTGTTCATATTTTATGTCTGATTTTTACAGCCACTTTAAAAGAGAAGTAAGGGAATTTAAAAAAAAAAAACATTTATACTCGCCTAGGTGGATGCAGCATCGGTCCCCTGCCGCTTTTAAGACCGAGAACTTGAGTGATCAAAGACCGCTGATTGCTCAGTTCTTGATCTTTAGTGAGCAGAGAGCTGGTAACTTTCAGCCACCAGCTCTATGCTCTGCCCCTCCAGAGTGGCAGGCTGAGATGGGGGCAGAAGCAGCTGGCTCAGTCTCCCAGCGGCACACTGAGAGGCTGGGGCAGCTGCCGGTCAGGCATCTGGGTGGACCCCAACATTAAAGTCGGGATCCCTCCAGTGTCTGGACTGGCTGAATGACATCAGCCGACAGCAGACTTTAGTGAAATAAAAAACATGCAGCGCTCAAAGGTGTATATAAATCTGTGATTGAATATCTATGAAGGAGTGTTAAAGAGAAAAACTATACTCATAAAGTGAAAAACAAATGTGTACCAAATTATAAACAAAGTCCATAGGTGTAAAATAGTCCTAAACGCACATGAGGGTTCATGGGCGTAACTGGTGTAGTGCGTCCACGCACAGTGGGAGCCGAGGAGGACTCTGTATGGGGAGACACTCTGCACGTAGGTCTTCTAGTTACACAGTGAACACTGTAATTGGTAGGAATGAGTAACCTTACCGGAAAAGGTGGACACAATCACCGTATAGTGAAGTGTCAAACAGGCTTGGGGGATACACCGATCCCAGCGATATCCAGCTTCAGGGGTCCTCACAGTGAGTCGCATCCAGGATCCGGATCGTTGGACAGTGGTATGGAGGTTCCCGGTCTTTCAGGGTCTCCCTTTCAGATGGAAGGGGTTTGAAGATAGAAGTGGTTGGGGCTCAGCAGGGTCCCAAACATAAAGGGAGATAAGAAAAAACCTCCACATAGGGCATGAATCCGTTATAAACGAGAAGCTTTATTAAAAGCTGAGAAAAAAGTGCTACACAGTGCACTTCATGGGGTAAAATGTGATCACAAAAGGTAAAAATAGGATAAAATCGCGTGGTAACAGGTCATTTAATGGCGTGAGCTCACGCCATTAAATGACCTGTTACCACACGATTTTATCCTATTTTTACCTTTTGTGATCACATTTTACCCCATGAAGTGCACTGTGTAGCACCTTTTTCTCAGCTTTTAATAAAGCTTCTCGTTTCAAACGGATTCATGCCCTATGTGGAGGTTTTTTCTTATCTCCCTTTATGTTTGGGACCCTGCTGAGCCCCAACCACTTCTATCTTCAAACCCCTTCCATCTGAAAGGGAGACCCTGAAAGACCGGGAACCTCCATACCACTGTCCAACGATCCGGATCCTGGATGCGACTCACTGTGAGGACCCCTGCAGCTGGATATCGCTGGGATCGGTGTATCCCCCAAGCCTGTTTGACACTTCACTATACGGTGATTGTGTCCACCTTTTCTGGTAAGGTTACTCATTCCTACCAATTACAGTGTTCACTGTGTAACTAGAAGACCTACGTGCAGAGTGTCTCCCCATACAGAGTCCTCCTCGGCTCCCACTGTGCGTGGACGCACGACACCAGTTACGCCCATGAACCCTCATGTGCGTTTAGGACTATTTTACACCTATGGACTTTGTTTATAATTTGGTACACATTTGTTTTTCACTTTATGAGTATAGTTTTTCTCTTTAACACTCCTTCATAGATATTCAATCACAGATTTATATACACCTTTGAGCGCTGCATGTTTTTTATTTCACTTTTCTCATACATTGTTCACCACTGTGTTACATGCCAGCAGCTGTTTTCTCAATTATTTTTGTAATAGCGCAATTATTGTTTGTTTTGACAGCAGACTTTAGCCCGCTGTCAGCTGAATATTTGTCACAGGAGTGCAGAACAAAGTTCACTTCTTAGACCCACAGGAGAAGTAGGGCCCTACTTCTTCTTTAAGATTGCAACACATTCTTTTCTATATATAAGGTAAAACCTTAACCCAAAGTCTCTGCTGAACTTGGGAACACTACCCCTTATATTATGATGAGGAGAGGGGGAGGATTTCTGTAGTCCACAAGGGGAGGTGGGGCTGACAGCACTCACTGGGGTGAGGTTTCCGTGCTGCAAAGGCAGCTTTGTCAGCTTACTATGGGAAATTAGGAGCTCACTGGACTTTGAGCAGCTCAGCTGGTATTTTTCTGTACTTGAAGCATTTTTAAGAGGCAAAACAAGAGGAACGGTGCATGTATTGCATTTTTTTTTTTTTTTTTTGGCCAAACACTTGAACTCTCTTCTTCTTCTATCCAGAATACATTCGGCAGCTGGAACGGTACCTGCAGTTTTATTCCGACTCTGCCCGGCGTCTTGGTCAAGAAGGAAACCGGGTGAGCAAACGGAATGGGGCTACAATATATGATTGATTACAGCATGGCATCGATCTGGAGTTTTTGGGGTTTTTTTGAGGGATTTTACTAACCCTTTTATCTAATCTGTTCTCTGCCCAATGCAGATCAATATTGTATCTACATTTATACAGTTTATATACTTGTTTTGTTTTTAAAGTTTTCTCCTCTTCTTAAAGCGATTGTAAAGTCTCGTTTAAAAAAAAATAAAAAATAAAATAATAAACATGTTCTACTTACCTGTTCTGTGCAGTAGATTTGCACAGAGCAGCCTGGAATCTCCTCTTCGCCACTCCTGGCCCCTCCCTCCTGTCAAGTGCCCCCACAGCAAGCCGCTTGCTATGGGGGCAGCCGAACTGCAGCTCCGTGTGTCCATTCAGACATGGAGCTGCCATTCGGCCCCGCCCCCTCCCTCTCTTGATGGCTAACTGACTTTGATTGACAGCAGCGGGAGCCAATGGCTCCGATGCTGTGTCTCAGCCAATCAGGAGGGAGAGTCCCGGATGGCCGAGGGACTCGTGACAGAGATGGGGCTCAGGTAAGTATTAGGGGGGCTGGGGGTTTAGGAGATATTCACCTTGCATGCAGCCGCTGACGCCAGCGGCGCATGCACTCTGCAGGTATGGCGAGTGCTGCCTAGAAATCAGAGCTGTTTGTCGGAAAGAGGACTCATTGTCACTCTGGCCACTCACAGTGCCAGAGCAGCGAAGCCAGAAGAAACGCTGAGGGAACTTGTCCCCTCCCTCAGCGGTGACCAAGAGACAATGCCGGCGCTTAGTGCTAAGGCAGTGGTTCTAAACTCCTGTCCTCAGGACCCACTAACAGGCCAGGTTTTATGTATTATCTTGGGGAGATGCAGACTAGAATACTGCAATCACTGAGCAGCAAATTATATCACCTGTGATGTATTTCAGTTATCTTGCAAACCTGGCCTGTTAGTGGGTCCTGAGGACAGAAGTTGATAACCACTGTTCTAAGGTAAGTATTTCATAATGAGCTAGTGTGCGGAGCATACTAGCTCATTTTTAGGCCCCTTTCACACTGGGGCGGTAGGGGACGTCGGTGGTAAAACAGCGCTATTTTTAGCGCTGTTTTACCGCGGTATTCGGCCGCTAGCGGTGCGGTTTTAACCCCCCGCTGGCGGCCGAAAAAGGGTTAAAACCCCTCGTACAGCGCGGCTATAGCCGCGGTATTACCGCGGTATAGCCGCGCTGTCCCATTGATTTCAATGGGCAGGAGCGGTGAATACACCGCTCCTTCACCACTCCAAAGATGCGGCTCGCAGGACTTTTTTTACCGTCCTGCCAGCGCACCGCTTCAGTGTGCCCTCGGGCTTTCACACTGAACAAACAGCGGAGGCTGTTTAGGGGCGGTTTGCAGGCGCTATTTTTAGAGCAATAACGCCTGCAAACCGCCCCAGTGTGAAAGGGGCCTTAGATTGTAAGCTCTAATGAGCAGGGCACTCTGATTCCTCTTGTACCAAATTGTAATGTAACTGTAATGTCTGCCTTTATTTTGTTAGCGCTGCGCAAACTGTTGGCGCTATATAAAACCTGTATAATAATAATAATTATGCCTTTGCCTTACAGTTTTTTTTTTTTTTTTTTGCGGGCATACAACTGCTTTAAGATAGAAAAGCTTCTGCCTTTAAGCAAATACAGACTCCAACAACCTTACCCTTTAACTCTTTTTTTTTTTTTTTTTTTATTTTTTTTTACTGCCGCCAACATACTTATTATGGCATGGCACGGCACGATCAGGATGTAAACAAACTCCATCCATGGGGTTGCCTACATTTTGAAGCGCCGCCTTTGGGCTCACCAGTAGAAATGATTCCCCCACCTGCCTGAAACACCCCCACACGTGTTCTGGGCTCACCTGAGTCCTGTGGTAGCCCAGAACATTTTCTGCAGCCCTCAGGATGGAGAGAGTAGGAGAGATGAGAAACCTCAGTTTCTTGATCTTCCTTATGAGGCATGAACACTTCCAGGTTCAGAGCTGTCAGATCCCAGCTGCGGTAGCTTGGATAACAACAGATTGAGTTCCGTTTGTACTTAATCTGTTAAGGCAGATCCCTAATGTCTCCATAAGGAGGACCTGTCACAAAAGAGGTGTTATGTGCGTACATTATACTTCAGATTTAAGATGCATGGAACCAGGTTTGACTCACTTCAAATACTGGCCAAAAAAAGCACACAATATGACGCAGAGGAAAATAATTCTTCTTTCTGTGGGTCAGCTGTGGGAGCAATAAGGAGCGTTTGTGGAACCATGAAACAAATATCAGGACTTTATTTGAAAGGGTAGACAAAATAAGAAAATTTTTTGCTGCCTGACAACAAGCAATCAGGTTCAGACCTGGGCCAGAATGTGTTTCTTTCCGTACCGGTGTTGCTTATTGAATGCACTTTAATAAATAAGACATGTATTTTTTTTCTGTTATTGCATGACGGGTACTCTTTATTCCAATCCCTAAGATGAACAGTGGTATCTGAGCGCGAATAGACTGCTAACCAATCATGATTGATTTAATTTTCCTTCTAGGAAGGAGCCAAGGAGGCATTGTTCAAGAGGAATCTTGTGGGGAACGAGGTGTGTACAATGTGTGGTTTTTCTTTTTAATCTCTTGACCTCCGGAAGATTTACCCCCCCCCCCCCTTATGACCAGGCCATTTCTTGCGATATGGCACTGTTACTTTAACTGACAACTGTACCCAAATAAAATTGATGTCCTTTTTTCCCCACAAATAGAGCTTTCTTTTGGTGGTATTTCATCACCTCTGCGGTTTTTAATTTTTGCGCTATAAACAAAACAAAAAAGAGCGACAATTTTTAAAAAAATACAATACTTTTTACTTTCTGCTTTAAAACACATCCAATAGAAAAAAAAATGGAAAAAATCTAATTTCTTCATCAATTTAGGCCAATATGTATTCTGCTACATACATTTTGGTAAAAAAAAAATCCCAATAAGCGTATATTGATTGTTTTTGTTCAAAAGTTGCCCAAACTATGGGATATATTTATGGGTTTTATTTATTTATTTTTTAATTCATATTGGCCACGATCATCGACTTATAGCGGGACAGCGTAATCGGACACTGACACTTTTGACGCTTTTTTGGGAACCGGTGACATTAATGTAGTGATCAGTGCTAAAAAATATGCACTGTCACTGTACTTATGACACTGGCTGGGAAGGGGTTAACATCAGGGGTGATCAAAGCATTAACTGTGTGCCTAACCAGTGCTTTTGTACAGTGTGGGAGGTGCTTTTACTAGAGGAAGGCATTGATCCATGTTCCTGCTTTGCAGAGAGACAGGATACATGCATGCCTTACTGACAGAACAGCAATCTGCCTTTGTTTACATAGGTAGACTGCCATTCAGCCTCTGCACCAAATAAGCGGTGGGTACCGGTGGACATTGAGTCTGCGGTAACTGCAGATCAGCTTCCGCTGTGTATAATCCCAGCAGGAGCAGGCCGCCAGAGGCAGGCATGCGCACCCCCTAGTGTCGGATTATATACTAGGTACGTGATCCGGCACAGCAGTGCCACCTTGCCGCCGTATATGTAAGTTATGCAGTCGGCAATGGTAAAGGTATTTTAATAATTTCCGTATACCAAAACAACCAGACAGGGTACATGTCAGGTCAATAAGACAGATTGGCAATAATAAAAGAAAAACAATGCTTTACATAAATACCCGGACATCATACACAGAACCAACAATTGGTACAACTATAACAAAACAGCTGGAGATTAAGGAACTTAAGCTGTTCAAGATATTACATTTAAAGCATGCAGGTAGACAAGTACTAAAAAGATATAGAGTATGGCAGGATCAAATAAGACAGCGGGGGGGGGGGGGGGGAGACCTTAGCCCAGTTAAGTTTCTGTATCTCCCGAGACTGGTGGTAAAACTCGACCAGATTTTATTGAATTTCTTTGGCCAGCCCCTCGCAGTATAGGTCATTTTGTACATGGGCAGGGCATTATTGATCAAGTCAATTCACATCTACAAACTAGAGGGGTCTGGCCTCTTCCAGCACAGAGCAATGGCTTTTTTTTTTTTTGCATTAGAAGAAGAGGAAATGGATCAGTATTTTTTTGGAGACATCAAGGTCCTCCTCCTCCAGGTCTCCAAGAAGACATCTTGCAGGAGTACATATGTTTGGCAAAGCTAACTTTGTTTTCCATAAGGGAGGCAATACCAGAGCAAAACTGACGTATCCTAGGGCACTCCCATACCATGCTGAAAAAATCTCCATTAGCATTGACACCTATAGCATTCAGTAGAGGTCAGTCTACCCAATTTGCATAGCCGAAGTGAGGCATAATAATTTCTGTGGAGATATTTTAATTGTCACCTTGTCCCCGGCGGCTATAACCCCTGGAAGTTTGTTTCCCTAGGGCCTCCTCCCAAGTCTCTTCCTGCAGCATGAGTATATCAGTTTGCCATTGAGTCTTAACCTTGGCCATATGGGTAATGGAAGAGGATATCACCATAGAAGAATATCTAGAAACCAGTTTGGGGTGATCTTTTTCATATAGCAAAGCTTCCAATTCTGAGGACTGAAGTCGAACGTCCTGTGACGGCCAAACTGGGCCGCCACCGCATGTCTTAAAGCGGACCTTCAGTCATTTTTTTCATCTTTCCATCTATTAAATCTTCTGGACTTGTTGTTTTAACTTTGGATAGTAAAACATTTTTTTCTGCCAGTAAATACCTTATACAGCCCACTTCCTGTTTCTTGTCTGGTAAAAAGCCTAGGCTAATGACATCGTGCACAGCTCTCTCTCTCTCAATCTTGTTTGCCAGGAAGGAGGGGGGGGGGGTGAGTCATAAGAGGGCCAATGAAAGCTGCAGAGCTGGTGTTGTGTGTCTGTGTAAATCCAGGAAGTGAACAGGCAGCAGCTCCAGCTGCCCACAGTTAAAATGGATGCAGCCAGACTCAGTGGAGGGAGATTTCGGCAGCATATTTGGCAAGTACAGAATCACAGTATATATAACATAATATACAAAGTCGTTGGATGGAAGCTTTAGCATGGCAAAGATGTTTTTATTACAAAGTATGTGAGCAGACTGCAGTTCCCCTTTAATTGTATATAGAAAAAAAAAATAAGTGGTAGGAATGCTGAGTTCAGCCCTCAATGTGAGCAACGATTTAAGGGTCCCAGAGGAAAACAGCTGATAAACATATTTGAGTCGAACGTTGTACTTCAGGAAGCTTGGCGAGCTCTGCCAAACTCTCATCAAACCACAGAGGAGCATTCGGAGATTGCGTAAGGCAAGAACCTTGCCTCTTTCAGTTACAATGTATGGGTTTTATTGCTAGCAGCTCATGTTTACAGTAACGTTTGCATTGACCGCAATGCACGGTACAGCAGCATCATTTCATTAGCGTGTTGCAGTGCCATTCAGAATCAACGCAATAAGGCAAAGGTCCTACATCGCAGTACACTCCAGGGCACTGTGGTGTGTTGTAGTGCACTGTGTTGCCAAAAAAAGGGTTTAGATACTCTATGAGGTTTTACAGTGCCTGGAAAATATATTCGTGCCCCTTGAAGTTTTCTACATGTTGTCATGTTACAACCAAAAACATAAATGTATTTTATTGGGCTTTTATGTGATAGACCAACACAAAGGGGCACATAAAAGTGGAAGGAAAATGACATTTTTAACAAATACTTGAAAAGTGTGGCGTGAGTTTGTATTGAGCACCCTTTTACTCTGATACCCCTAACTAAATTCTAGCAGAACCAGTTGCCTTCAGAAGTCACCTAATTAGTAAATAGAGTCCACCTGTGTGTAATTTTAATCTCAGTATAAATACAGCTGTTGTGTGCAGCCCTCAGAGCTTTGTTAGAGAACCTTAGTGAACAAACAGCATCATGAAGGCCAAGGAACACACCAGACAGGTCAGGAATAGAGGTCCATGGTAACTCTGGAGGAGCTGCAGAGATCCACAGCTCAGGTGGGGGAATCTGTCCACAGGACAACTATTAGTCGCGCTCTCCACAAATCTGGACTTTATGGAAGAGTGACGAGAAGAAAGACATTGTTGAAAGAAAGCCATAAGAAGTCCCTTTTGCAGTTTGCGAGAAGCCATGTGGGGGACACAGCAAACATGTGGAAGAAGGTGCTCTGGTTAAATGAGACCAAAATTGAACTCATTGGCCTAAAAGCAAAACACTATGTGTGGAAGAAAACTAACACTGAACACACCATCCCCACCGTGAAATATGATGGTGGTGGCAGCATCATGTTGTGGGGATGCTTTTCTTTAGCAGGGACAGGGAAGCTGGTCAGAGTTGATAGGAAGATGGATGGAGCCAAATACAGGACAATCTTGAGACTGAGGCGGAGGTTCTCCTTCCAGCAGGACAACGACACTAAACCTATAGCCAGAGCTACAATGGAATGGTTTAGATCAAAGCATATTTATGTGTTAGAATTACCCAGTCAAAGTCCAGACCTAAACCCAATTGAGAGTCTGTGGCAAGACTTGAAAATTGCTCTTCAGACGCTTTCCATCCAATCTGACAGAGCTTGAGCTATTATGCAAAGAAGAATGGGCAAAAATGTCACTTTCTAGATGTGCAAAGCTGGTAGAGACATCCCAAAAAAGACTTGCAGCTGTAATTGCAGTGAAAGGAGGTTCTACAAAGTATTGACTCCGGGGGGCTGAATACAAACGCACCCCACACTTTTCATATATTTGTAAAAAAAAAAAATTGAACGCTATTTATCATTTTCCTTCCACTTCACAATTATGTGCCACTTTGTGTTGGTCTATCACAGTGATGGTGAACCTTGGCACCCCAGATGTCTTGGAACTACATTTCCCATGATGCTCATGCACTCTGCAGTGTAGTTGAGCATCATGGGAAATGTAGTTCCAAAACATCTGGGGTGCCAAGGTTCGCCATCACTGATCTATCACATAAGATCCCAATAAAATACATTTACGTTTTTGGTTGTAACATGACAAAATGTGGAATATTTCAAGGGGTACGAATACTTTTTTTCAAGGCATTGAGGTGCATTGGCATTCCATTCACTTCTGTCGCTGTTCATCCCTGCAGGATTGCTCTGCCCATTTGGCTGACTCATTCATTGATTAAATGGGGACCTCATTTTTTTATAGCCTCTAAGATGTAAACGTGACATATTTCTGTGCAATTACTGTTACCACGCTTTTAAAAGTATAAGGGCTTGCACACACAGGCGTATAAAACACTGCGTTCAGATCTGTACTGTGTTTTTTGTTTTTTTTTTATATAGCTAAAAAAGGGGGGGGAGTGTGGGACTTTAAATGAGGCACAATATGTGCCTCCATCCCGGGTTCAAGTACATAAAAAGGGAGTGTGGGACTTTAAATGAGGCAATTGACTTGTGGAGGTAGAGTATATAGTAATCATTTTTTATTTGTAACAATAGTATAAAAGTATTTTCATATATATACATGCACAATGGCATAAACATAATGGATACATATACATTAGCTTGGCAACACATAAAAACATAAAAGATAGCAATTGTTAATAAATGTACTACAAGAGGTTTCATATTGGCAGGCATTGGTAAATCATATGCAAAAGAGCTGCTATAAGATAGGTACACATACACATTGATGATTACATAGTACTCAATGAATTTTGGATGTAAAAAAAGTATATATGGGCCAGTAAATAAGTAATAAGCCATACTTGTCTAAGCACCCCATGTAAACTCGACGCGTTTCATGGCTACATGCCATTCATCAGGAGTTGGGTACAGAAGTAAAAGGTCGGCTGGAGCACTGTGCTTGGCTGGCATCGAGGAGCATGGGACCCCAAATGTTTGTCTGTTCCCGGAGCTGAGGCCAGGAACCCCACCCCAGCCAAGAAAACCTCCACATAGCATCGCGTCGAGTTTCCATGGGGTGCTTAGACAAGTCTGGGTTATTACTTATTTACTGGCCCATATATACTTTTTTTACATCCAAAATTCGTTGAGTACTATGTAATTATCAATGTGTATGTGTACCTATCTTATAGCAGCTCTTTTGCATATGATTAACCAATGCCTGCCAATATGAAACCTCTTGTAGTACATTTATTAACAATTGCTATCTTTTATGTTTTTATGTGTTGCCAAGCTAATGTATATGTATCCATTATGTTTATGCCATTGTGCATGTATATATATGAAAATACTTTTATACTATTGTTACAAATAAAACATGATTACTATATACTCTACCTCCACAAGTCAATTGCCTCATTTAAAGTCCCACACTCCCTTTTTTATGTGCTTTTTTTTTTTTTTATAGATCTGCACAGCTCAGTCTTGCTGGCTATGTGCCCATGTACACATGTGCATTGTGGTCAGTACCCCCCCCCCCCATAGCGTAAACATAAACTAGGAAAATTTGCATTGTGGTCTGATCGTATTGCATGAACACTTAGCTGGCCCCGAATGGGTCGTTCACTAGGTGGAACAGGCTCATAGACACATGTATGTCCATATGGAGTTAAAATGCACTATAGACCTTTTTTTTTCTTACGTTAGATCTTGCTGTGCCAGCTTTCTACCAGCAAGGTCTAAATTTCAATAACCCGTGTGCATGATCCCTAAATCATTGAAAATGCAGGCAGATATGAAATGTACAGCGCATTCAAGGCGACCTATGAATATTTCTGTACTGCCAATGCTCTACAAACAAAAGTGGGGGGAAAAAAATCCTCCTAAAGATGGAATTAAAAGACTGTTATCATGAAACAAGAAACATTGAAAGCTGTGTTTTCTGCTAAGGGTCCTTGCACACGATTCTGGTGTATTTACACCAGATCTTCCTGGCAAAAATACAGGTATAGTCCATATAGTGAGTGCATTTAAATACATAAATGCACTTATGTGCATAAAAATGATTTTGGCTCAACTGCTATAATATAGGGGAGGTGTCATTTAGGCAGGCATGTGCACATAAAATACTCACCAGTAGTGCAGATGTTTTTCTTTATTTCTTTACTGGTCTAACAAGTTTAACGATATTTACATTAGGTATGTAAAGTGTTGCGCAATTTTTAAGTGAAAATATAGAACATATACAAAGGTGCTCAAACGTGATAAAGTCCAAATTCAAATCTTTCCCATAAACATGATGGTGAAAAGAATTAGTAGATCTTGTAACCAAAGATCAGAGACGAATTGAATTGCACTCCCTCCACCACAGAGGCTGACCCACCAACATACAGTCAGGTCCATAAATATTGGGACATCGACACAATTCTAATCTTTTTGGCTCTATACAATGGATTTGAAATGAAACTAACAAGATGTGCGTTAACTGCAGACTTTCAGCTTTAATTTGAGGGTATTTACATCCAAATCAGGTGAGCGGTGTAGGAATTACAACAGTTTGTATATGTGCCTCCCACTTTTTAAGGGACCAAAAGTAATGGGACAGATTAACAATCATCCATCAAACTTTCACTTTTTAATACTTGGTTGCAAATCCTTTGCAGTCAATTACAGCCTGAAGTCTGGAACTCATAGACATCACCAGACACTGGGTTTCATCCCTGGTGATGCTCTGCCAGGCCTCTACTGCAACTGTCTTCAGTTCCTTCTTGTTCTTGGGGCGTTTTCCCTTCAGTTTTGTCTTCAGCAAGTGAAATGCATGCTCAATCGGATTCAGGTCAGGTGATTGACTTGGCCATTGCATAACATTCCACTTCTTTCCCTTTAAAAAACTCTTTGGTTGCTTTCGCAGTCTGCTTCGGGTCATTATCCATCTGCTCTGTGAAGCGCCGTCCAATTAGTTGTGAAGCATTTTGCTGAATATGAGCAGATAATATTGCCCGAAACACTTCAAAATTCATCCTGCTGCTTTTGTCAGCAGCCACATCATCAATAAATACAAGAGAACCAGTTCCATTGGCAGCCATACATGGCCACACCATGACACTATCACCACCATACTTCACTGATGAGGTGGTATGCTTTGGATCATGAGCAGTTCCTTTCCTTCTGCATACTCTTCTCTTCCCATCACTCTGGTACAAGTTGATCTTGGTCTCATCTGTCCATAGGATGTTGTTCCAGAACTGTGAAGGCTTTTTTAGATGTTGTTTGGCAAACTCTAATCTGGCCTTCCTGAGGCTCACCAATGGTTTACATCTTGTGGTGAACCCTCTGTATTCACTCTGGTGAAGTCTTCTCTTGATTGTTGACTTTGACACACATACACCTACCTCCTGGAGAGTGTTCTTGATCTGGCCAACTGTTGTGAAGGGTGTCTTCTTCACCAGGGAAAGAATTCTTCGGTCATCCACCACAGTTGTTTTCCGTGGTCTTCCGGGTCTTTTGGTGTTGCTGAGCTCACCGGTGCGATCTTTCTTTTTAAGGATGTTCCAAACAGTTGATTTGGCCACACCTAATGTTTTTGCTATCTCTCTGATGGGTTTTTGTTTTTTCAGCCTAATGATGGATTGCTTCACTGATAGTGACAGCTCTTTGGATCTCATATTGAGAGTTGACAGCAACAGGTTCCAAATGCAAATGGCACACTTGAAATGAACTCTGGACCTTTTATCTGCTCCTTGTAAATGGGATAATGAGGGAATAACACACACCTGGCCATGGAACAGCTGAGCAGCCAATTTCCCATTAATTTTGGTCCCTTAAAAAGTGGGAGGCACATATACAAACTGTTGTAATTCCTGCACCGTTCACCTGATTTGGATGTAAATACCCTCAAATTAAAGATGAAAGTCTGCAGTGAAAGCATATCTTGTTAGTTTCATTTCAAATCCATTGTGGTGGTGTATAGAGCCAAAAAGATTAGAATTGTGTTGATGTCCCAATATTTATATACCTGACCGTATACAGTGCCTTACAAAAGTATTCACCCCCTTGGCATTTTTCGTGTTTTGTTGCCTCACAACCTGGAATTAACATGGATTGTTTGAGGATTTACATCATTTAATTTACAGAACATGCCCACAACTTTTGAAGATGGGTGTTTTTTTTTTTTTGTTTTTTTGTTTTTTTATTGTGAAGCAAGCAACAAATAGGACAAAATAACAGAAAAAGTCAATGTGCATAACTAGTCGCCCCCTAAAGTCAATACATTGTAGAGCCACCTTTTGCAGCTATCACAGCTCCAAGTTGCTTTGGATAAGTCTCTGTGAGCTTGCCACATCTTACCACTGGGATTTTCGCCCATTCCTCCTTGCAAAACTGCTTCAGCTCCTTGAAGCCGGATGGTTTGTGCTTGTGAACAGCAATCTTTAAAGTGATTGTAAGGGTTTGTTTTTGTTTTTTTTAATTTAAAATAACAAACATATCATACTTACCTCCACTGTGCAGCTCGTTTTGCACAGAGTGGCCCCGAACCTGCTCTTCTGGGGTCCCCCGGCGTCTCTCACGGCTCCTCCCCGCATCAGATGACCCCTTAGGGGAAGTGCTTCTCCAAAGGGATGTTACCTTGCGGGCGCGCTCCCGAGTCTAGCATTCAGCGTCCATAGCCACTGAATGTATGACATGGCCCTGCCCCCCGGCGCCTGCGGCATTGGATTTGATTGACAGCAGTGGGAGCCAATGGCTGCGCTGCTATCAATCTAGCCAATCAGGACACGAGACACCGGCTAGAGCTGGTGTGCTCGTCCCCGGCGCAAGAAAGAGGGTTCAGGTAAGTAAAACGGGGGCACTGGGGGGGGGGGAGCTGCACTGTAAGAGGTTTTTGCATTCTATGCACCTCAATGCATTCTGTGTATTGAGGTGAAAAACCACAAAGGTTGACAACCCCTTTAAGTCTGACCACAGATTTTCTATTGGATTGAGGTCTGGGCTTTGACTAGGCCATTCCAACACATTTACATGTTTCCCCTTAAACCACTCAAGTGTTGCTTTAGCATGGGGTACTTTGTCGCAGTAAGTGGGCTTAGCACCATATAGCAATATGGTGTAACCAAATCCCCATATTTTTTGATAATGTTTTTTTGAAAATGTTTAGGTGTTTTGAATAGCCTTGCTGGAGGTAAATGTCTCTTTTGCATGTGTGCGCTGTAATATCTTCTACTGTACGGTCTTATGGCTGCACCATCTTTAATGCATCTTTTAGGGTGTGCCCCCCAAATATCTTGTTTGCTTTAGCAGTGTGTTTGGGGTCATTGTCCTGCTGGAAGGTGAACCTCCGTCCTAGCCTCAAATCACACACAGAGTGGTACAGGTTTTGCTCAAGAATATCCCTGTATTTAGCACCATCCATCTTTCCCTCAACGCTGGCCGGTTTCCCAGTCCCGACTGCTGAAAAACATTCCCACAGCATGATGCTGCCACCACCATATTTCACTGTGGGGATGGTGTTCTTTGGGTGATGTAATGTGTTGGGTTTGTGCCAGACATAGCGTTTTCTTTGATGGGCAAAAAGTTCAATTTTAGTCTCATCAGACCAGAGCACCTTCCTCCATACATTTTGGGAGTCTGCCACATGCCTTTTCGCAAACTCCAAAACGAGCCATTTTGTTTTTTTGCTGAAAGTAATGTCTTTCTTCTGGCCACTCTGCCATAAAGCCCAACTCTATGGAGCGTACGGCTTATTGTCGTCCTATGTACAGATACCAGGGTTACCTTAGGTCTCTGTGCCGCCTCTCTGATTAATGCCCTCCTTGCCCGGCCCGTGAGTTTTGGTGTGCGACCGTCTCTTGGCAGGTTTGCTGTTGTGCCATGTTCTTTCCATTTGGTTATGATAGATTTGATGGTGCTCCTAGGGATCATCAAAGATTTGGATATTTTTTTTATAACCTAACCCTGACTTGTACTTCTCAACAACATTGTCCCTTACTTGTTTGGAGAGTTCCTTGGTCTTCATGGCAGTGTTTGGTTAGTGGTGCCTCTTGCTTAGGTGTTGCAGCCTCTGGGGCCTTTCAAAAAGTTGTGTATATGTAATGATAGATCATGTGGCACTTAGATTGCACACAGGTGGACATCATATCACTAATTATGTGACTTCTGAAGGCAATTGGTTGCACCGGAGCTTTTTATGGGCTTCATAACAAAGGGGGTGAATACATACGCACATGCCAATTATCAGTTTTTTATTTCTGAAAAATAGTTTTATGTATATATTTTTCTAATTTTACTTCACCAACTTAGACTATTGTGTTCTGATCCATCACATATAATTCAGATTAAAAGAACATTGAACTAAAGGCTGTAATGTAACAAAATAGGTAAAAAGCCAAGGGGGGTGAATACTTTTTACAAGGCACGGTAGAGAAGATATGCTCTTACCAAAAGGCCTGGACCCCCTGAAACAGGAAGGTCAACTCCCTTTATATAAATGGGAAAACACAGAGGTACCATCTCAGGGTGTGATCCACAATAGAAGTCACTGACTACCAAATATGTGATATAAGTGAAAAAACACTATATGGTGTAAAACCTTAAAAACGAACATTTCTTAAAAAGAATGTCACTCACATAATGAGATAAACATCCAGGCAGGAAAAAATGGCGTCCGCCTTCACTTCTGGGTAGCGCGATGACGTAGACAAGTTGTTCTGAACTACGCGTTTCATCACCATAGGACTTTTTCCAGGGGATTTCTTGCGATAAAGGGAGTGTGATTCATTTCATCTTTGATCTTTTTGTTACGAGATCTATTACTTCTTATTACCATCATGTTTATGAGACTGATTTAAATCACGTTTGGACTTTATCACGTTTGAGCATGTTCTGTATTATTTTCACTTATGATAGCACAACACTTTACTTAATTTTTATGTGATAAATATCCCATTGATGTGGTTGCAGCTTTCTCAAGTTCAATAGTGTTGACCCAAGCGCAGTATTTTTTGTTTTTTAATTTTCTCAATACTGATTTTTTACATGCCTGTGTTTACAGGCTCATTAAAAGTGATGGGCTGCATTCAGATTGGATTCAACTAGTTACCGACCGCCCGCCGCAGTTGTACTGCGGCAAGTTGGCTCCCCTGCGCGAATCGTCGTACGTCGGGAGCTTACACGGCTGGCCGATTAGGAACAACGATCTCTCTCCTCCAGTCAGCCAAGCCCCTATACAGTTAGAAACGCCTCCCTAAGGAATACTTAACCCTTTAATCGCCCCCTAGTGTTAACCCCTTCCCTGCCAGTGACATTTATACAGTAATCAGTGGCTATTTTTTAGCTCTGATCGCTGTATAAATGTCAATGGTCCCAAAAAAGTGTCAAGTGTCCTGCTAAAAATCACAGATAACTGCCATTACTAGTAAAAAAACAAAAATAATAATAAAAATGGCATAAATGTAACCCATAGTTTGTAGACGCTGTAAATTTTGCGCAAACTAATCGATATACACTTATTACGATTTTTCTTTTTTTTTATCAAAAAAATGTAGCAGAATATATATTGGCCTAAACTGATGAAGAAATTAGTTTTTTTTTCACTTTTTTTTTTTTGGATATTTATTATAGCAAAAAGTTAAAAAATATTGTTTGTGTTTTTTTTTTTGTTTTTTTTAAATTGTCGCCCTTTTTTTGTTTATAGCGTAGAAAATAAAAACCGCAGAGGTGATCAAATACCACCAAAAGAAAGTTCTATGTGTGGGGAAAAAAAGGACATCAATTTTGTTTGGGTACAACGTCGCACAACTGCGCAATTGTCAGTTAAAGCTACGCAGTGCCGTATCACAAAAAATGGCCTGGTCATTAAGACGGCAAATCCCTCTAGTCCTTAAGTGGTTAAAAAAAATCAAAGGAAGCCTAAATACCAAAAAAAAAAAAATGTGGAGTTTTTGGCACCTACATGCAAGAGCCCTAATGGGGCTGTTACCGAGTACTGACCGACAGTACATGCCTTATTTTATGATTTTTTTTTGTCCAGCCTGTTGTGTTCAGTAATGGTAACTGTTCACACTTAGCCTAGGTTCACACTATAGCGATGCAGGAACCATTGCGATTACAGCGCCTGTTCCCACATCGCATCTCTCCCGCAGACCGTTCACGCTGCCCTCTGCGAACCGCTGCGGGTGTCAAAACAATGTTACTGGCACCCCCAGATCGGTTCGCAGTTCGAACTGTGAACTTGCACAGCAATCAGATCGCATGGCTGAGAACACCCAATGCGATCCGATTCCAGTGCTGGATAGAAAAGTCCCTGCACTATTTTTCCTGCGAATCCAATGCGAGTGCAGCCATACAACTGTATGGCTGCACTCGCATTGCACAGACATCGCATGCGATCGGCACCACAGTGCGGCTGCGAATCACATGCGGTGTCTGTGCTCACACAAGTGTGAACTCAAGCTTACAGAGATGCCTTGGTTTGATTTTTGTTGTCTGAAGAGTAGAGGCAAATTCAAATAACTCCCATTTAATCCAGTTTTATTTTCAACAAAGAAAACCATTTTGGCCATTCTTTTGTATACGATTTTGTCTCCTTTTATTTCTCAGGAGAATCTCTTTTTTTTAGACACTGTTATAAATCTTCCTGCAATCATAAGGTACTGATTCTCATTTTTTATTCTTTCCTTTTCTTTGCAGCTTCAGAAATTGACCAGATGAAGATAATTCCAGATGCTGAAATCATTGTTTACATGCCCTTCTCCTATAGAGACGGGGGACTAGTGCCTTATCACTCCCATACATGTGTCACCCTCCGCATAGATCTGGACACCGTTGTCCCTGGCTGTTGGCATTCTCGCTCAGGGGCAGAAAATGATTACTATTTATATGTGTAATCCCCTGCAAAGGTGGTTGTCTGTTTTCAACAAGTTCATTGCACCCCAACACCACACAGGGTTAAAGTGTATGTCCAGGCATTACCCAAATTTACCCCCAAACCTCTTTATCCCTCTGTTAAAGTGGATGTAAACCCTCACATATGCCCAGTGAAGTGAACAGCCTCAGATGATACACAGGAAAGAAACAAATCTCCCTACATAAGTTTTACATGTATATCTTCTGTCTTCATCTTTATATATTCTTTAGAAAGTTCAGATTGTGTTAGGAGATTTTCCCTTCCTGTTCAACACTGCAGTGAAGCCTCGGTGTACAGCCAAGACAACTGATTGGAGGAAAGGCACACACCCCCTCTCCTCATAGGTAGAGACTTTGTTCAGCTCTCTGCTAATCTTTTTATAGCACCCTCCCCAACACAAAATTCAGGCTGGTTTTATCTCAGTTGACGGAGAACCTGTGAGAAGTTATCAGGCTGATAACAGAAGAATGGAGCAGGAGAAAGCTACGGGACTTTTAGTGCTTTGAAGAGAGATAAGAAAACACTGCAGATATATGTGCCCAGCGCAAATTTCGTGAATCGGGTTTACATCCACTTTAAGGCATGCCCCAGCATTATTTGTTTTTTCTCTTTTTTTACCTTGTTCCGGTAGTAATAAGCAGCTTTTATTATGCCATGTGACACTATCATCAGGCTTGTAATATTCTTGCAGGGGCACCTGCTGGGAGCTCAGTTCCATATGATGAAGGCAGACCCTCAGAACTATATCCCTCAAAAGCCCTTTCTCTATACACATTGTGTGGGAGAACTCTAGGGAACAAAGGCAGCAGCATTGTTTTGTTGGGACAGAAATCAATGGGGTTGATTTACTAAAACTGGAGAGTGCAAAATCTGGTGCAGCTGTGCATGGTAGCCAATCAGCTTCTAACTTCAGCTTGTTCAATTAAAGGGTAACTCACTTTTGTGGAGGGGGGGGGATAGCAAATAAAGAAAAATAATACAGTGGAACCTTGGTTTACGCGTAACGCGGTTAACGAGCGTTTTGAAAGACGAGCAACTTTTTTTTTTTTAAATTCTGACTCGGTTTGCGAGTGTTGTCTCGCAAAACTAGCAGAATTCAAGCCAATGGGCGGTGCATTTGGCCAGAGGTGTGGGGGCGCTGGGGACACTCCATTACAATACTCCATTCCCGAGTGTTTCCGAGCCTTACTGAGTTGAGCCGAGCTGTCCCCGAGTATTTCCGAGGCTCTCCGGCACCCCCCCCCCCCCACATCTGGCCACATGCGGTATTGCATGTAATAGAAGTCAATGCGGAACGAATTATCTTCGTTTCCATTGACTTCTATGGGGAAACTCGCTTTGATATGCGAGTGCTTTGGGTTACAAGCATTCCCCTGGAACGGATTATGCTCGTAATCCAAGGTTCCACTGTATAGCGTATACAATTGGCACACAAGTCATATTGTAATTTAATGTTTAAACATTTACCTTTCCTTTTCAATCTGCAGCCGCTGTAATTTTCTGTAAAACGCAATGCAATATGACTAAATATAAACAAAAAGACTTTGCACCAAAGGAAGTGAATAATCTCTAAATAAACAATTGCCAGCAGCGGTGTAAATGTGAGCTGTCTAGCGTCACTAAGCTAAGAAATGGTAGGACACTGCGCTTAGCTAATGCAAAATACAAACATATTTAACATGAATAAGTGTATCAAACATATTAATCGGTAAAAAACGTCCCACTGGTGAAGTGCTCGTGCATAAAGAAAATAATGTGTACTCCAATTTCATTGTTCAGAGGTGCCCCACATGGATGTGCACTCACTCCTAGACCTTGACCATCTATCGCTAGAATGGTCACTTGCGCTTTTACGGGGAGTGAAGACCCCTAGGTGGCTTTATCCAAGTTCAGCTTTGCTTAGGATAATCCTTCATGGATGGGAAGAGAAAATGACAGATGGGGGGCTCCCATAGTGTAAAACAGTTTTTTATTATAAAACAAGCCTAAAGTTTTAAAGGACGCACTCACATGATATGATGCCTAAGCCTGGCACCCGGTGTGATCAGCATGTGTAGTATTATAGGATCATCCGGCCACTCGGTATTGGACGCCATTCATTTGCGGCGAGGCTCGGTCCCTCTGTGTAATTTTCAGGCAGATCTGCGATGGCGGATCTGGTGTCGCGCCATTGCGACACCAGACCCACCTGAAAATTACACAAAGGGACTGAGCCTTGCCGCAAACTAACGGCGTCCAAGACAGAGTGGCCGGATTATCCTATAATACTACACATGCTGATCACACCGGGTGCCAGGCTTAGGCACCATATCATGTGAGTGCGTCCTTTAAAACTTTATGCTTGTTTTATAATAAATAACAGTTTTACACTATGGGAGCCCCCCATCTGTCATTTTCTCTTTCCATCCCTGGAGGATTATCCCAAGCAAAGCTGAACTTGGATAAAGCCACCTAGAGGTCTTCACTCCCCGTAAAAGTGCAAGTGACCATTCTAAGTGATAGATGGTCAACGTCTAGGGCTGAGTGCACATCCATGTGGGGCACCTCTGTCTGAACACTGAAATTGGAGCACCTATCATTTTTTATGCAGGTGCACTTCACCAGTGGGATGTTTTTTTACCAATTTAATATGTTTGATTCACCTATTCATGTTAAATATGTTTGTATTTTGCATTAGCTAAGCCCGGTGTCCTACCATTTGATGCAATCTGACCACCTAGAGCAGTGATGGCGAATCTTGGCACCCCAGATGTTTTGGAACTACATTTCCCATGATGCTCATGCACTCTGCAGTGTAGTGTAGCATCATGGGAAATGTAGTTCCAAAACATCTGGAGTGCCAAGGTTTGCCATCACTGACATAGAGGCATTCTGTACACAAGCTAAGCGCTTTCCCTGACCTGACGTTCATTCCCCAACTTAGTTGGGGTAGGCGGAACACTTTGGTGGGGGTGGGTCAGACACGCCTCTGGGGACACGCCTTTTGACCTTTGGAACAGACCCCTATTCCAATCCCTGAGTCCTAACCTTGTTCTTCAAGGGAAAAACCCTAACCCTCGTTGATTTTCCAGCATCCCCTGCAACAAAAATGTACTTTTTGGTGAGATATTCCAATAGCAAATCGCATCTAATGGGATGCAGACCCGGCAATTTTCCTCTTTAGAGCTCTGCAGGTGCAGCAGCTGATTGATAATTATGAAACCACTCCCATTAGATTCACTTTCCCACATGGGCACAGAGAAACACACAGTGATTTCTTCAGAATAACAAATGGTAGGAATTTGCAACAAAGTTTGTTGAAATCCTTGTAATGTACATGGATCACCCAGAGGGGAATGTGTTTTTTTTTTTTTTTTTTTCAATAAAAGTGGAGTTACTCTTTAAGCTTTGGCAAGAACTGCACCAGATTTTGCACTCTCCAGTTTAATAAATCGGCCCCAATGTGTATAGATCTGGAGTGGGGAATAGGTGGAATTCTGTTGTCCAGCCAGCTAGTCTGACCACTCTGTTTAGGATTTCCATACAGCAGAGGCACTGTGTTGTCATTCTAAACAGGAGGTTGGGAGCTCACTGGGTTTCTGGCAAATCAATATTTTTTTTTTTTCTGTCCATGTCATGTTTTTAAAGGGATAAAACATGGGGAAATGTTCATGTATTCAGATGTCCAAATTATAATTTTGCCTTGACATACACTTTAACCCTTAGAGTAGCCTGGAGGCTTGGGATCTTTTGACTTTTTTTGCAGATAGGGCTGCATGACAACAAACATAAAAAAACAAAATGTTGAGCATCTGCAGAATTTCTTTTACAAAAAGCAATTTGCTGATCGTTCTAGATCTAAGCGGGGTCTTTCTTGGCACTTGTCAATCGGTGAACAAGAGCGGGAAAATATCCACTGGCTGAAAACAGAAAACCCTTTTAATAGAAAGGTTCTCTGATGTACTGTATGCCATCCGAGCGCCTCCTTTCTCTCGGATGCCTGGAACTTCTAGGCTGATTTAAACACTAAAAAAAAAAGCATTCTGCAGAACTGTAGGAAGGTAAAAACGGAGACTCCTAACAACCAATCAGATTGCACCGGTGTCATAAAATAGGGTAGGAACTAGAAGCTTACACCTAATTAGTAGCTATAGGCAGGGCTTGAAAAGTCAAGGTGCCAAATTTTTGCTTTCACCATGTCATGTTGTGCCTAAGGGCTGGGTGTTTGGTTCAATGGTTCAACCCTTTTTTATTTTTTAATTGTCTGCATTGCAATCGGGCAGCAATCAATAGCTCCATAGTCAGTAGATTCTAAAGCATTAATCTTTGTTGCATAATAGCTTCATAGCTCATCAGGATTATTTGCATAATCCTGATGAGCTATGAACCATTGTGGGCTTACACCTCCAGCAGAAATGATACCTCTTTCATCTTTTTGTTTCTGTCAAATACAGAGAGTCCCGGCACATGTACCCCCAGGATAGAACGGAGTCTGTGGCCAGCCATGTCACTCTGTTTTCATCCTCTGTGCTTGTACAGGCAGATCAGTACGCTCCTGGCCTGTAACCGATATAATGTTAAATGCATACTAGGTAGTGTGTAATATTTATTACCTTTCACACCTCCGGCAGAATTTTGTACCTTTTTTTATCTTTTTGTTACTGTCGACTACAGAGATTCACAGTCCCTGCACATGTACATCCAGGATAGAGGTCTGTGGCCAGCCATGTCACTGATTTTTATCCACTGAGCTTGTACACTCTGGGCCGGTACACTCTTAACATTTAAGATGTAACATTAACATTTAAGATTATAACATGATATAACATTTAAGTGCATGCATGCTCTGGGCCGGGTACACTCTTGGCTGGGTACACTCTTGGCTGGGTACACTCTTGGCTGGGTACACTCTTGGCTGGGTACACTCTTGGCCGGGTACACTCTTGGCCGGGTACACTCTTGGCCGGGTACACTCTTGGCCGGGTACACTCTTGGCCGGGTACACTCTTGGCCGGGTACACTCTTGGCCGGGTACACTCTTGGCCGGGTACACTTTGGTGTTGGGTACACTCTGGGCCCGGGTACACTTTGGTGTTGGGTACACTTTGGTCCGGGTACACTTTGGTGTTGGGTACACTCTGGGCCTGGTACACTTTGGTGTTGGGTACACTTTGGTGTTGGGTACACTCTGGGCTGGGTACACTCTTAACATTTAAGATGTAACATTACCATTTAAGATATAACATGATATAACATTTAAGTGCATGCATGCTCTGGGTTCGGGTACACTCTGGGTTCGGGTACACTCTGGGCCGGGTACACTCTGGGCCGTGTACTCTTTGGTGTTGGGTACACTCTTAACATTTAAGATGTAACATTAACATTTAAGATATAACATGATATAACATTTAAGTGCATGCATGCTCTGGGCTGGATACACTCTGGGCCTTGTACACTTTGGTGTTGGGTACACTTTAGGCCGGTAACACTCTGGGCCAGGCACACCCTGGGCCGGCACTCCCTGGGCCAGTATCAGATATAACATTAAGTGCATGCATTGCTAGGTAATGTGTAACATTTTATTACCTCCCGCAGAGATCACAGTACTCCCCCTGACAATACCCACAATACCCTAATCTGCTTTTCTCTCTAGAAGGGATGGAGCGATCTTTGTTCAGCCATCATCCAGGGGGCAACATCTAAATCCTAGATGGATATGCTGGCCAAGAGCTGGCACAATCATGCAAATCCTGGTGCCTGTGCAGTTTTTGGCTGTGTTTGATAAATGCCTGAAACAGATCAGCACCTTCTGTAGCCTTTCACCTTGCGACTTTCTACAAAGTCACCATTCTGCAGTTTGATCTCGGGGGGAGGGGGGGGAGAGGAAAAGCTTCTTGTTGCCTGCAGCAGATTTGATGACCTTAGCCTAGGCAAAGTCACTTGACTGGAGCTCGAAGATGGCTCTGTAATGATAAAAGGTGGAGCTTCTCGGTAGGGTTGAACCGGTATCCGTGCCGAGTATTTTCACCAGTACACGGACTCGTGAAAACGCTCCGAGCCCTGAAACAGATACTTTTGCAGTGCGATTTGAACCCATACAAAATGAATGAGCTCAAATCGCACTGCAAAGAATCGCATGCGTTTTTCCGCACCACTCCTGTGTGAACCCAGGCTCAACATAGTGATTTTAGGAACTGTGGGGGAAACCACATGTGATTCGGGTGATTTTTTTTTTTGCAGTGCAATTTGAGCCCATTCATTTTGTATGGGCTCAAATCGTACTGCAAGGGTATCGGCGAGTACGTGACTAAAGTTTGCCGATATCGGTGCAACCCTACTTTCAGGTATACGATTACCATTGCCGCATATTGTGACTTCAGAATTGTATCAGAGCAGATGAACACTTGTATCAAATCCTAGTTTACAGATATAGAAAGTCTAACAGCTACATAATGTGGCCGACAGGGACCACATGACTTGGGCACAGTGGCACCTTGGATTTTTCAAGCCTTAGATGTAAAGAACACTCCATTAATTCTTCCTGTCATGACAATCACCCCCATCGTGCATTCCCAGATTCTGACCCCCCCCCTATTTACTAATGCACTAGAACAAAGGCCAGCAGTGAGTATGAGTGTGTGTCCTATGAATATATTCCCTGTATTGTATGCTATGACTTGCTGTACCCATATCCTAACACTACATATATGTGTACACATCCTCCTGTTGTCTCTTTTTGTTTCTCATTATCGTGTGGAATTTTAACATAAATTATACTGTCAATCATCTCTTTGTTGCTGCGACCAATTAAAAAAAAAAAAAAACAGTGAAATGGTTGAACAGCTGTCATTTCATGCTCATAATCCGTCTTGTGTCTGTATACTTGTCCACCTTTGTCCTTGTGATCTGTGGGATGCACTAACCATGTTTGTTCCCTGATATCGAAAGACTAAAAAACTTTTTGGGACTTTAAAGGCACAACTGTAGTGAGCTACACAACGTATATAAAAAGGTTGAATTTTATTAATAATATACAAAAAAACACAAAAAGAATAGACAAAACATCATTAAAAACACATCAAATCTAGACATACAACGCATATCCTAACACCATTAAGGATCCTATCCTGCAGTTGGGTATGTATCCCTATGTATTCGTATATAATTCAATCATAATCCAAATAAAGGAAAAAGGTAAACTTCCCCTAATAAGGTTGAAATTGGGGGAGCACTGCAGGTCTGGTATTCCCAGAATGGTGTATTCTCCAATTGCTCATTGCTCTACATGTTTCACGTTGACAAGGAACGCTTCTTCAGGAGCTAGAGGTTCTATTAAAATTACATACAAAGGAAGAAAAAACGTGTCAAAATTGCAATTTTGACACATGTTTTTTCTTCCTTAGTATGTAATTTTAATAGAACCTCTAGCTCCTGAAGAAGCGTTCCTTGTCAACGTGAAACATGTAGAGCAATGAGCAATTGGAGAATACACCATTCTGGGAATACCAGACCTGCAGTGCTCCCCCAATTTCAACCTTATTAGGGGAAGTTTACCTTTTTCCTTTATTTGAATTATGATTGAATTATATACGAATACATAGGGATACATACTCAACTGCAGGATAGGATCCTTAATGGTGTTAGGATATGCGTTGTATGTCTAGATTTGATGTGTTTTTAATGATGTTTTGTCTATTCTTTTTGTGTTTTTTTGTATATTATTAATAAAATTCAACCTTTTTATATACGTTGTGTAGCTCACTACAGTTGTGCCTTTAAAGTCCCAAAAAGTTTTTTAGTCTTTCGATATCTCCAACTTATTATCAGGGACGTTGGCACAAATGACTTCTAAGTACCTACAGAGTCGCCCTGTATATTAGGTACTTCAATACTAGGACCCTCCCTTTTGTTGTTCATGTTTGTTCCCTGGCATCTTCCATATTTTTTTAGTTATCGATCATGAAAGTTCAGAAAGATGAACAGTTTCTAGAAAAATAAAGATATTTAGCCAAAAAATGTAAAGGTAATTAGCAAGTGGTAGTTATTTACAATCAACTGGACTTGTTATGTAATGTAGATGTTTCATAACTTATCCAAGCCACTTCTTTGGTTCTAATGGGTGTCAGAAACTATACCCTACCCTAGCATTTATATCCACACCGACTACTTAATCCAATCGCCATGGAATGTTGAGTGTAGGTGGTTATTCAAGAACAGGACGGGAGGTGTGAAAGTTGTGGAACCACCCTGTTCTTATTACATAATCTCAGCCTTGGTGTCAAGAAGCCTGCATACTGTAAGTGTTGGTCCTTTGAATTACATGGCTGAACGTGTAAATTGTTGTTGAAACATGGGGGGTAGTGATTTTAAAATGTCAGTATACGTGGAGGATAAATGGTGTCAAGAACCCCAACCCTGTTTAGGGATTGTGGTTTCAGTTTTACGCAGATGGCCTCTTTCTTGTGAACCAGTTGCCCTCTTGGCTTCTTGGCCTTTTGGCTAAGATCAAGTGTAGTATCTGTTCTTATCAGTTGCCAAGAGGAGGCGCTGTGCTACTGCCCTGACTATGGTGGAGGTTTGGGTGTCAGCTATGCAAATCCTCTGGTGTAATGGTACCTAGGAGGTTAGTATTGGGGTGAACTGAGTCAGGAGCGTCCTAACGAACTTGGAAGGCGGCGGTAGGTCCCCCCGATAAAGCCGGAAGTGTACCCCTGGTGAGGATGGAGAGGCACTGGGTCTGGCTGAGGGCCGGGTCCCGAAGAAAGCCTGTGATGCATGTGCCCCTGGAGTGGCAGTCCAGGGGTGCCGTAATCTCACTGTGAGTGAGGGTCACTTTGAGTTATGGCACCTAGGTCACTACACCATCACATTTTTTTCACACCTGTCTCTTGGGCTGGTCCTTTTGGCTAGGACCAGAGGAACTTTTATTCCTGGCCGGAAGGCCAGTTATTATCTTACACAATGGCACTTAGCACTTTTGAACTTCCCCTTTCCCCACCTTTGTTGTTTATCGTGTCCGTCACTTTGTTTTTCTTTTTTAATTATGGATTTGTACACTTTTCACATTTGATTAGTAGGGTGTAGGTCCTCGGCCCTGCCCTGAACGTCTTGTGAGGGGGTGGACATGACCTTCTGGCTTGGTTCGCCCTCTCTCATGGGGTCTCCCTTCGGGGGAGCCCCACCTAGTACTTGGGGTGGTCTGTTTCGACAGACCTCCCAGAGAACGGGGTCCGTCTGGTCTCGGCCAGATGGACCATGTGACGTATGTGAAGTACCCTAGTCCCAGTCTGGAGCCTAACGCCCCGGGGGATCTGGACAAAGGTCCCTTTCTTTTGGAGGACCATATGTACACACTGTGCAATTTTTGTGTCTCACTTTTTGGTGTGCTCTTTTTTTTTTTTGCACCGGGTGGAGTTTTTGGAGTGTGTTCACACACCACGGGCACCTAATTGTACACAAAGGAATGTCCCTTTTCCTTCCCAAGGGTTAGGAAAACTGCTGAGTCTTGACCTCTAGGATTGTCCCTTCTGTTGGTTCATTTGTTTTTTGAGACATCGTTTTATCTCCACAATATACAGGTCTTTTCTGTCTACACTGCATATACCAAGTTACTTCACTAGTGAATGGGTCTTTTGGATGTACAAGCTTCTGTTTCAGTGTATTGCTGGACTTGAAAGACACAGGGATTGTTTGTTTAAGATCCTTCTGAGTTTTTCCAACACTCTAGCATTCCATGTTCTCAGCTTTTTTTCCTGTTTGATGGTCCCACATTTTTGCTGGACTTAGTGGATGTTTTTAACAAAAGCCCAGTCTGGGTAGCCACAATCCTTTAAAGCGGAGGCCCCGTCCCCCTGGGGGGGCGCGGACCGGTGCTGGTCTGTGGCCTGTTGGGGGTGGTGGGCGAGGTTCAATTTTTACTGGCGGCCTCCTGACGGTGGCGGGGGCTTGCTGTGGGTTGCACGTGTGGGGAGTGTCTGAGTCCTTGTGTGGGTCTAGTGCACTGCCATCCTCCCACCACCAGAGGATGCCTGCTCCCCTTATCCCAGCAATACCACTCCCTTTCCTCTCTGTGGTCATGTCACTCAGTGTGTATGTGAAATATATGAATGTGAATCTTTATATTTGTTTGGCTGACCATATGAGCTCAATCGATTTTATTATTATTATAGAAAAAATATTAAAATGAAGAAATGTTATAATTGAAATAAATATTTTTTTAATCCTTTTTTTCTATCTTTTTGGCTGATTACATGAGCTCAATTCAATATTAATAATGATATTAAATTGGGCTCATGTGATCCAGCAAACAAATAGAAATAAAGATTGAAAAGTTTCACGGAAAGTTCTTGATCGCTGCCTGCAAACCGGACTTTTACGATCATGCGACAATCACGGCGCATAAGCCTTGCCTCCTGGCATAGCAAACCCCTTAAAGGGCCAGCAACAAGGGGGTTTAACATGTATGGTTAGTAGAGCTGTACGATTAATCGATAAAAAAATTGTGATCTCGATTCAAACCCCCCTCACGATCTCTATGCAGAATTTCCTGATTCATTCATGTAAGAAGTGTAGTGAATTCTATGCTCATTCAGCTGTCAAAAGAAAAAAAACGCCTGACAAGTTTTTCACACCATTGTTGGTGCTGGTAGATAAGAAACATTGTAACTTTTCATTCTTAGATCAAAGGAATGAACTTTGGTCTGTAGATGAGGGAAGTTTAACCACTTAAAGACCTAAACCTTTTTCTGACACTTGTTTCTTACAAAGTTAAAATCAGCATTTTTTGCTAGAAAATTACTGAGAATCCTCAAATATAATATAATATAATATATATATATATATATATATATATATATATATATATATATATATATATATATATATATATAGAGAGAGAGAGACCCTAGGGCAGTGATGGTGAACCTTGGCACCCCAGATGTTTTGGAACTACATTTCCCATGATGCTCATGCCCGCTTCAGTGTGGTTGAGCATCATGGGAAATGTAGTTCCAAAACATCTGGGGTGCCAAGGTTTGCCATCACTGCCCTAGGGAATGAAATGGCGATTGTTGCAATATTTTATGTCACACACTATTTGCACAGCGGTCTTTCAAACGCAATTTTTTGGGAAAAAATACACATCAATAAAAAAAAACGTAAAGTTAGCCCAATTTTTTTGGATAATGTGAAAGATGATGTAACACATCCTCAAGAATCGTGAGAGAATTGTGATCTCCATTCTAAGCAAAAAAAAAATCATGATTCTCATTTTAGCCAGAATCGTGCAGGCAAGCCTAAAGCTGGCCATAGATGGTTCAAATCTTGGTCGGTTCAGCAGGGACCACCCGAGATTTGAACCATGGGCAGGCTGATTGTACCCAAGTTGATTGATCACATTGAGTACAACCAGCCTGTCGGATTTTCCATGCGATTTTATTTCCAGTGGCCATAGTCGCTAGCAATAATCACTGTGTTCTCCCAGCAGGGACTGCTCTCCATGTCCCCTACTGGGAGAACACAATAGATGACGGTGTTGATGGAGGAATCAAGTGATTTTTCTTTCCTGCAACCTGTGGTTACAGGAAAGAAAAAAAACGCACCATCTATGGCTGGTCTAACTTTCTATTCAGGTGGCAAGAGTTGGGCAGAGCATGTAAAGATGGGATATTATGGGATATAAGGTAATGTCTTGTACAGCAGCAATTAGACTGGGAGAGGGAGGAGCAGCAGTAGAAGGTGTCCTACGTGGACATGTGCCCACAAGGATGATGCTGGAGAAGAGAGCAGAGGGATGTCCTCCTCAGCTGTTGCTGCTCCTTCACTATCCAGTCACAGACTGGAGTCAGAGAGGTGATTTAGCTGCGTTGTTGCAGTAGAGAAAAGTCTCATCACTGGGCAGGCGGTGCTCTCTGGTAAAGTGCTGTATTTTGGCTTTATAAGCGTGGGCAAAGTTTTGACCCATTGTCAGGTTTATATCGTTTTTTCAGTTCCCTGCCATGTTGTCACCTTCGCACTCTCATTTCTTGTCCTGCTTTTACAAAGACTGGAAGTGAGGGGGAATCTCCCCAATAGGGTCACAGACAGCACTCACTCCTACACACTCCATAGAAAACAAAAGTTTTGCCGGGAATTGGGCTTTAAGGAAGAATTCATGGTCCTTGTCCCTTGCTGACCCCGGCTGTGTGCTGGTTTTCTGCTATCTTCATTGGCCGGTGCAGGATGACATCACTCCTCTGCATGCGCAGGACCTAGTCATCCTGGTGTTCTATCGATTTTGTGCCCTCCGTCGAAAAAGTCAGCGGAACTGAAGGGCACTCCAGCTGATTTGCCGATTAGCCGGAGTGACGTCACCATAGCGCATGCGCACATCGTAGGCGGGTTTTTGCCATGGGAGATACCATTTCACAGCCAAAATTTAAAGCTATGCAAAGAGCAGAGGGACACCGTAGATGTCAGATTGTCTCTCGATGTAAACCCGCGGCGCAACAGCGAGGCACGATATGACAAATACGGTGTCCCTCCGCTGTTTGTATAGCTTTGATTTGTGCCAGAGAAATGGTATCTCCCGTCGAAAACAGGCTGCTACGATGTGCGACGATGCCATGGTGACGTCGCTCCAGTTGATCCCCTGCCATTGCGTTCTGCGCATGCGCAGGCACTTTTCGACGGCGGGCACATATTGACAGAACACAGGGATCGGGCTGCTGCTTTAAGCTGAGCTGTGCATGCTTAGCTCAGTTTGCATTCTGGGGAATGCTGAGAGCAGGCAGGCTAGTCTCTTCTGCAATAAAGAGCCTGCTCGCAGCAAATGACTGTGGAACTTTAAAAGCGATACTTGCCTAGATAGATGCAGCATTGGCACCTCTAACACTGAGAACCGAGCGATCAAACACTGCTCCCCAAGCAGCTCCATGCTCACTGGAGTGCTGGGCTCTGGAGGGGGTGGAAGCAGCCGGCTCATGCTCTCATCGGCTCGCTGAGAGGCTGAGCCGGGTGCCAGTCCAGGCATTTGGGTGGATCCCGACTCAATTGTCGTGATCTTTCCCGAGCCTGGACCGGCTCTGTGACGTCAGCCAACAGTGGGCTTCAGCCCGCTGTCTGCTGAAAACTGGTCACAGGAGTGCAAAGCAAGCTACACTCCTGTGATCCATAGGAGAAGTACTGCCAAACCAACTTTGGCTGTACTTCTCCTTTAATTCTGCTTTAACCGCTTCCGGACTACCCCACGTACACAAACTGCGGCAGGGCGACCCGGCTGCGCGAAATCCTGTACCTGTACGTGATTTTGTGCACGCGGTTTAGGGGGTGTGCGCATGCGGCTCCAGCTGTAATTGGACACAGCGGGAGCCAATCAGCGGGTTCGGCGGCCGTGATGGCCGCCGCGATCCGCCGATCGTTCACAGGAGAGATGGATTAGCGATATACCGATGTAAACAGAGTACACCGCTGATCTGTCAGGGAGCAAAAAGTGAGAGATCGTGTTTCAGCTAAGCTGTATCACGATCTCTTTTCCTCCAGTGAATTTCCCCCCCCCCAGTTATAAAACACATCCCAGGGAACACATTTACCCCTTGATTGCTCCCTAGTGTTAACCCCTTCCCTGCCAGTGCCAATTATACAGTGATCGGTGCATTTTTATTATTTTTTTTATTTTTTTAGCACTGATCATTGTGTTGGTGTCACATAGTTACATAGTAGGTGAGGTTGAAAAAAGACACAAGTCCATCAAGTCCAACCTATGTGTGTGATTATATGTCAGTATTGCATTGTATATCCCTGTATGTTGCGGTCATTCAGGTGCTTATCTAATAGTTTCTTGAAGCTATCAATGCTCCCCGCTGAGACCACCGCCTGTGGAAGGGAATTCCACATCCTTGCCGCTCTTACAGTAAAGAACCCTCTACGTAGGGCAATACATATCCATAATAGCTAGTATCAAGAAACAACAGGGCCAACAAACTCAGACACTACAGCAGTCAGTGGTAGATCAGGCCGCGATATACAGCGCTGACCCCACACCGACCCAATTTGACTCGCTTAATGCTGCTCAACACTCTTTAAATCTACATCTATCAGAGGTCACTAGGCTTGACATGTACAGAGGGAGACAACGTTTTTTTGAGCAAGGGGACAAAAATGGGCGCTTCTTGGCCATGCTGGCACAACATGAACACCCCCTCACAGTAGTTTCTAGTCTGCGCTCCACAGATGGCGACACAGTGACATCCCAATCTGGAATACTAGATACGTTCAAGGCCTTTTATGACAAGCTATACACCTCCACTCTCCCCTCCGATTTTCAGCCTGAAACATTGCAGGATCTGTTGGATCCTCTGGCACTGGGTTGGCTATCGGACAGGGAGAGGGAATCGCTAGTCCAACCATTCACGGCATTGGAGGTTCTAAATGTCATCCGATCCTTCCCCACCGGCAAGGCTCCGGGACCGGATGGATTACCAATAGATTTTTACCGCACTCACAGTGAATTTTTGGCACCCATATTGGCCCAACTGTACACTGTTTGCTTGTCCAAAGGCGATCTGCCCCCATCCATGCATCAGGCCTACCTGACCTTAATACATAAAGCCCCCAAGGACCCAGAACTATGTGCATCCTATAGACCAATTGCCTTATTAAATAACGATCTTAAAATTCTAACCAAACTGCTAGCTTCCCGCCTATACCCCCTACTACCCTCGGTGATAGATCCCGACCAGACAGGTTTCATGCCCAAGAGGTCCACGGATGTCAAGACTCTTCACTAATATTCACGCTCAACATCTTAATTCCGGGACAAGGGCCATAGCCTTGCTTGATATAGAAAAGGCCTTCGATACAGTTGAATGGCCCTTCTTATGGGAGACACTGCGTAGGATGGGCTTCCCACTAAAATTTATTTCATGGTTGCAAATCATATATAAATGTCCCACTTCATCAATACGCCTGGGTTCTAGGTTGTCATCTCCCTTTAAACTGTCCAGAGGAACTAGACAGGGCTGCCCTCTCTCCCCGGCCTTATTCGCTATCGCCATTGAGCCAGTTGCCGAGGCCCTACGCATTTCGCCCCATATTAAGGGGCTCCGTATTGGCCTGCTGGAGGAGAGGGTAGCCCTGTACGCAGATGATATGGTCCTTTTTCTGGGTGATGCTGGCCCTTCATTACAGGGTGCTCTGTCAGTCCTAAACACGTTCTCGGAGGCTACAGGCCTCCGGGTCAACTGGTCCAAATCTACATTATTCCCAATAGATCAGGCGGCAAAAACCACTTCCCCCCCCTGACGCCCTGCTAAAATGGGTTGATACGTTCAAATACCTGGGGGTACAGGTCTCTGCCCAGGCCCAGGATTTCCTCAAACAAAATCTTGACCCAGTGGTAGTAGACATGAAAGTTAAACTAAAAGCATGGAGCAATCTGCCCCTATCAGTTTGGGGTAGAGTCAATCTCCTCAAGATGAAAATCATTCCCAAATTCACTTACCTTTTCCGCCACTCTCCGCAGTGGATCCCCAAATCATTTTTCACCAAACTCAACCAAAAATTCTCAGATTTTTTGTGGGGCCCCGCCCCGCCTAGATATAAACTGTCGACCCTGATGAGGCCAACGTCTCAGGGTGGCATGGCATTCCCAGACTGCCACAAATATTTTCTTGCCACTCAGCTAGTAACGGTGGTGTGGTGGTTAAACCCCGATAAAACGAATGCAGCATCAGCATTGGAAGCTACGGTGGTAGGCTCTTGGGAAACCCTTCAATTTCTGATTTATAGGGGCCCACGCGCCACACACCCCCTAACCCCCTCCATGCTTACTACCTTGCGAGCTTGGCGCATGGGTCTAATTATAGGTAAACATAAACAATCAGAAATTTCTCCTAATGCCCCTTTATGGCTAAATCCATATCTATCACATTTTAACAAACTCACAGACCCACGGGCATGGACCAACCATGGAATTAAATTGGTCTCACAAATTGTATCACAGTCTTCTCTGCTCACATTCCCCCAGCTTTCCTCACTATATAATTTACCGAAGCATTATCAGTTCCGATATTTCCAACTAGCACATGCATTCTCGGCCCAATTTCCACACTCTTCTTGTATCCTGATCCAATCCGAGCTGGAGAAGATGCTTAGATCGGGCTGCGCTGAGAAACCTACTTCACGCCTTTACGCGCATCTGATCTTTGTATCTTTACCACCCCTGGATAAGCTTTGGTCCCGTTGGCAGCGTGACATCCCGGCGTTAGACAATGATGACTGGGACGACGTCTGGGACTTCCCTTTCAGATCACTGGTTTCCATGCGAGACAAATTAGTACAATTCAAAATCGTACATCGGGCGTATTTTACCCCGCACAGGCTACATATGATGAACCCTAACCTTGCCTCAGATTGTTGGAGATGTGGAGCCTCACCAGGAGACTTTCCACACATTTTCTGGCACTGTCCGGGGGTTCAGCAGTACTGGAAGGAGGTGCTTAGTGTAACGAACAAGGTCGCTTCCACCAACTTACCATTGTCAATGGAGATATGTATACTAGGATTGATAGAAAATGTTGTTCCACAAATAGCCAAACGCACTATGATTGGGCTTCTGTTATTCTATGCTAGGAAAAATATTGCAATGCAGTGGAAAAAGCCTAACCCTCCTTCCAGTAAACAGTGGAAAGACCTAGTCAACAGCAGCCTTCCACTATACAAAGATACATACGCAAATAGAGGTTGCCCCTTGAAATTTGACAAGGTCTGGAGCAAATGGTTGAAAACAATGAAAATTGCACAGTGATACATTGCTCGAATGGGACTCAGGTTTTGCTGAATAAATGAAGATGCTCCCAGTGTAGTCCACACAATGGTTATTCTAGGCCTCTAGCAATCATTGGTTTTAAATGTATAACACACTCTGAGGAGGGCTGATTAATGAATGTTAAGATATGATATGTTTGGGTAATCTCACTGATAGCCACATTTATAATACTGTCGTGGTATAGATGACCTGTATGCAACCAAGTGTTTATGTACTGTTTGTTTAAAATCTGCAATAAAAAGAAATTTAAAAAAAAAAAAAAAAAGAACCCTCTACGTAGTTTAAGGTTAAACCTGTTTTCTTCTAATTTTAATGAGTGGCCACGAGTCTTGTTAAACTCTCTTCTGCGAAAACGTTTTATCCCTATTGTGGGGTCACCAGTCCGGTATTTGTAAATTGAAATCATATCCCCTCTCAAGCGTCTCTTCTCCAGAGAGAATAAGTTCAGTTCTCGCAACCTTTCCTCGTAACTAAGATCCTCCAGACCCTTTATTAGCTTTGTTGCCCTTCTTTGTACTCGCTCCATTTCCAGTACATCCTTCCTGAGGACTGGTGCCCAGAACTGGACAGCATACTCCAGGTGCAGCCGGACCAGAGTCTTGTAGAGCGGGAGAATTATTGTTTTATCTCTGGAGTTGATCCCCCTTTTAATGCATGCCAATAATCTGTTTGCTTTGTTAGCAGCAGCTTGGCATTGCATGCCATTGCTGAGCCTATCATCTACTAGGACCCCCAGGTCCTTTTCCATCCTAGATTCCCCCAGAGGTTCTCCCCCCAGTGTATAGATTGCATTCATATTTTTGCCACCCAAATGCATTATTTTACATTTTTCTACATTGAACCTCATTTGCCATGTAGTTGCCCACCCCATTAATTTGTTCAGGTCTTTTTGCAAGGTTTCCACATCCTGCGGAGAAGTTATTGCCCTGCTTAGCATCGTCTGCAAATACAGGGATTGAACTGTTTATCCCATCCTCCAGATCGTTTATGAACACATTAAATAGGATTGGTCCCAGCACAGAACCCTGGGGAACCCCACTACCCACCCCTGACCATTCTGAGTACTCCCCATTTATCACCACCCTCTGAACTCGCCCTTGTAGCCAGTTTTCAATCCAGGTACTCACCCTATGGTCAATGCCAATGGACCTTATTTTGTACAGTAAACGTTTATGGGGAACTGTGTCAAATGCTTTTGCAAAATCCAGATACACCACGTCTACGGGCCTTCCTTTATCTAGATGGCAACTCACCTCCTCATAGAAGGTTAATAGATTGGTTTGGCAAGAACGATTCTTCATGAATCCATGCTGATTACTGCTAATGATACCGTTCGTATTACTAAAATCCTGTATATAGTCCCTTATCATCCCCTCCAAGAGTTTACATACTATTGATGTTGGGCTAACTGGTCTGTAATTCCCAGGGATGTATTTTGGGCCCTTTTTAAATATAGGTGCTACATTGGCTTTTCTCCAATCAGCTGGTACCATTCCAGTCAGTAGACTATCTGTAAAAATTAGGAACAACGGTCTGGCAATCGCTTGACTGAGTTCCCTAAGTACCCTCGGATGCAAGCCATCTGGTCCCGGTGATTTATAAATGTTAAGTTTCTCAAGTCTAATTTTAATTCCGTCCTCTGTTAACCATGGAGGTGCTTCCTGTGTTGTGTCATGAGGATAAACACTGCAGTTTTGGTTACTGAAGCCCCCCGATTCACACGTGAAGACTGAGGAGAAGAATAAATTCAATACCTCTGCCATCTCCCCATCCTTTGTAACCAGATGTCCTTCCTCATTCTTTATGGGGCCAATATGGTCTGTCCTCCCTTTTTTACTGTTTACATACTTAAAGAATTTCTTGGGATTTTTTTTGCTCTCCTCCGCTATGTGTCTTTCATGTTCTATCTTAGCCGTCCTAATTGCACCCTTACATTTCTTGTTGTATTCTTTATAAAGTCTGAATGCTGAGGATGATCCCTCAACCTTGTATTTGGAGGTCACTGGCCTCCAAAAAGTGTCGCTTGGTGTCAGATATGTCCGCCGCAATGTCGTAGCCTCGCTAAAAATCGCAGATCGCTGCCATTACCAGTAACATAAAAAAAGTCCCTGAATCTATAACTTTTGCGCAAACCAATTAATATACGCTTATTGGGATTTGTTTTACCAAAAATATGTAGCCAAGAATACATATTGGCCTAAATTAATGGCCCAAATTAATGAAGAATTTTTTTTTCCTTTTTTAATTTATTGTTGATACATGCATTATAGCAGAAAGTAAAAAAAAAATAGGTTTTTTTTTTTCAAAATTGTCGGTCTTTTTTTTTTTTTTTTTGTTTATAGCGCAAAAAATAAAAATTGCAGAGGTGATCAAATACCACCAAAAGAAAGCTCTACTTGTGGGAAAAAAGGACATAAATTCTATTTGGGTACAGCGTTGCACGGCCGCGCAAATGTCAGTTAAAGCGTCGCAGTGCCGTATCGCAAAAAATGAGCTGGGTAAATCCTTCGGGGGCTGAAGTGGTTAAAGTATAACTAAAGTCAAAACTTTATTTTTTTTTTTTAGCTTTGAATAGAGTGGAGAGGAATTAGGACCCCTGTCAGTTTTTATTGCTGTCTGTGCCCCCCATTATGGTGATTCACTTGTTTTAATTGTCCTGTTTATCATGATAATTGAAAGTAAAAGAAAATCCCAGATTTTGGGTTGTCCCCAGAAAAGTTATAAAGGGGAAATATTCCAATGGGGACACTAGTTGTGGTGACCTGGGGGTGACTAAGGAATTCCCTTGATTTGCAGGGATTTCTTCTCACTTCCTGTTTGGCTATGGGACAGGAAGTGAAGGGAAATCTCCCCCATGGGACACAGATGGCAAAAAATAAACTGACAGGGGTTATAACCCTCCCTTATTCTATCCAAAAGGGAAAAAAAAGTTTTGCCTATAGTTCTAGTTTATGAAGTAGCTCTCTATGATGGATTTGGTTATGATGTTAGAAGTTTAATTCATCATCACTTGGCATTTTTACCTGTCTATTTCTATGGTGTGCACCACCCTGCCAGCTCGGTACAGCCCTGCCAGCCCGGCCCAGCCCTGCTGTGTCTGAAATTGCAGGCAGTAAATTGTGGATAGAATTCCTGGTTCACACCTATGCAGGTTGTGGTTGATGTTTTTTCACACGTGTTTTTGACGCATTTGTAATGCATTTTTTATGTGTTTTGCGTCTTTTGGGAGGTGTCTATTGTCTTGCAGGAGAAACCAGCAGAAACGCATCAAAAAACGCAAGCACGGTGTTTGTGATGCTTTTTTTAGTCCCTGGCCCTTTCCAAAAAACGCTTTGGTGGAAAACCTCCCAGATGTGAACGTGACCCATAGGAAACCGTGTAAAATGGACTGTAGTGCATTTCTTCAAAACTGAAAACGCAACTAAAACATGCATAGGTGTGAACCAGGCCAAAAAAAAATTAAATGTCTGTAGGGAGCTATGAAGCATTTCTCTGACAGTGATTTTTGATCCAGCTTTTAGCTTTGTACAAGCTTGCGGTTCATATTTGGTCGGTTGTGGTTCAAGAGAAACTGCAGTCTGCTCACATAATTTGTAATAAAAACATCTTTGCCATTCTGAAGCTTCCCTCCAACCACTTTGCATATTATTTTATATATATTGTGATTCTGTACTTGCCAAACATGCTGCAGAAATCTCCCTCCACTGAGTCTGGCTGCAGCCATTTTAACTGTGGGCAGCTGAAGCTGCTGCCTGTTCACTTCCTGGATTTACACAGACACACAACCAGCTCTGCAGCTCTCATTGGCCCTCTTATGACTCATCCCCCTTCCCTTCCTGGCAAACTCTCACAAGAGTGAGAGAGAGAGCTGTGCATGATGTGGGAGCTACTGTGACAGAGGAGAGAGAGCACATAGGAGGGGGTTTGAGTCAGCTGTGAGTGTCTTAGGAATGTCCCACAAACAAGCCAGTACTTGATGCCATCTCTAGGAGTTTTAAACATTTGACAGCTTTGACTAAACTCCCAGAGAGGACCTCGTTCCATCCTGCCTTGTTGCTAAGACACTCCCAGCCATTACTGCTCCTCATCACAGGAGCGAGCTTTTAAACCCCCACATACGTGTAGTTCACTATCTCCGACGTCACCCCATTGCTGAGGCGAGAGCTGCTGTGGCAGAAGAGAGAACGCAGATGAAGAGGGTTTGAATCGGCTGTGAGTGTCTTAGCAACGTCCTAGCAACAGGGCAGGACAGGATAATCCCATCTCTGGGAGTTTCTCAGTCAGGCTCTGGGAGTTACGTATATATGTCTTACACCTAAAGCAGGGGGATTATCCAACTTTAGTCAAAGCCGCACATTTTGTTTTTATCTACAAGCGCCCTTCACCTCCATAGGCAGTTTTGTGGTAAGAGTGAACTAACCCTTTTAATATGTTTTGGCTGTACCCTAAAAACACAATTTACCCATAATAATGTTTATACCACAAATCAGGTTCCACAGAGGAGCTATGTGTGTGTTATAGATATTTTGCTGTGACAGATGATGATTGCGTTATGGACGCCTTGTGTACTCCACGCAAATTCAGTCATGTGAACAGATAGCCGGGGGGGGGGGGGGGCTTTGTGGTGACTGAGACTATAGTCCATGTGTGGGGTGCAGTGTGATTGTCCTACCTCAGCTGAGTAGTAGACCTGTGCAGTTCGTTTAGTTCCGAATTCGTTTTTTATGACAAATTCGTTAATTCCAAATGTTTCAATTTCCGAATTTTCAAATTTCAGAATTTCGGAAATTAGGAATTTCGGAAATTCAAACTTTCGGAAATTCAAACCTTCGGAAATTCAAACCTTCGGAAATTCAAACCTTCGGAAATTCAAACTTTTGGAAATTCAAACTTTTGGAAATTTGAAAGAATGAAAATTCGAAAAACCCGAAAATCTGAAAAAATAACCAATAACAACTATTAAATTATAGGTATTGGAATTCCCTTTCAAATTTGGCTGTTAGTGAATGTAACGAGTACAAATTTATCCGAAGTTACGAATTATCTGAAATAACGAATGCCATATTTAAACGAATGGAACGTAACGATCTAATAATAACAATAATAAAACCTATTTATTATTCATTTGTTCCATTCCATTTGTTTAGATGCGGCATTCGTTATTTCGGATAATTCGTAACTTCAGATAAATTTGTATTCGTTACGTTCACAAACAGCCAAATTTGAAAGGAAATTCCAATACCTATAATTTAATAGTTATTATTAGTTCGTTATTTCGAATCTTACTGATTTTCGGATTTTCGAATTTTTGAATTTCCAAAAAAAGCAAATAAACGAATGAAACGAAAACGAACACATTTTTTATCAGTGCACATGTCTACTGAGTAGTGTAGTATATGCACGTAAATACGCGTCAAGCATGTACGGTGAGCACGGCATGTACAAGAAATGTGTATATAACGAGGAGACCGAACATTTGGTATTATGCAGCACAGAAGCGCACTGCTACCGACTCCTATCACGGCGGCCATTTTGTCAGACAAATGAGGCCTAATCAGTAATCCCAGGCCTGTCCAGTACTGGGAAGCCATTGCTGTCACTTGAGGCATGTCTTGGACCTCTTTTCTAACCAGCACAAAAGGTGTCTATACTGGGATTTTTTGGTTTACCAGGAAATGGCCGCTCTGGACGGTATGGGCCTTGTATAAACACTATGCACTCTATTGTAGAAATGTACTGTGTTTACTATATAGACTGACTGACACCTTCAATAAAGGCGATATATAGAACAACAACGTGTCCTCCTGAGATTTTTATTTATTTTTATAACAGGGATATAGAGCTTTTGTGTGACTAAATCCTGGTTCACACCACAAAAACGCACTCCAAATCCTTTCTGGATGCGTTTCTGCACTTGCGTTTTCAACGCGTTTTGGGTTTTTTTAGGGGTTTTTTTACAGTGTACTAGGATCCAGTGCATTTTTGATGCGTTTCAGTGCATTCTGGTGTGTTTTTGATGCGTTTACTGCATTCCAGTACAGTCCATGGGAAGGAAAAATGTAGCAGGTTGTACTTTTTTTTTTTTTTTTTGTAGCACCCTGATGTTTAGGGAGGGTTGCTAGTAAATTTACCTACCAAGTGTAGTTGCCTTGGCCAATTGATAGGAGATCAATTGATTCCACCCTATTTCTGGAATTGCTGCACTTCTCTCTTCTGCCGCTAGATGGCCGGGTATCTGCAGGCATTGGATAGGACAAGGGCATTGCGAGGACAGATTAGGAATGAATGGGGTGTCTCAGTTAATGGGCAGAGATTTTCTTGGGTCCCTTGGCCTGCTGGGAGAGCCTATTCATTTGGGTGAGGTCAGGTGATCGGGGTTCTGTGCCACCTGGACGGCTGTCTGGGTGGACGCGTGTTGTAGTGCCCCGGGCTTCTAGGTCGGAAGCCTGAGGGCTATCCCGGGAACATCTGGCTGCTAGGCTGTCTGAGGGCCTATCCAGAAGCAAGAGAGCAGCTCAGGGTTGGGACAGCGGCTTGCAGTCCAACCAAATGTAACAGTTCTGCCGGTCGGAGAACCTGTCGTGGTCGGAGGTAGAGGGGAAGCTGTTGCAACTAAGGGAGCAACCACCCTTTTACCAGGGACCACAGTGAGTAGCTGAAGCAAGTACCAGAGCAGTATTCTCACCAACCGGGGACGGTGAAGAATTGGGAAACTTCAGCAGGTATCAAGCCAGGGACCCAACCAGCGGAGGTGACGCTTGCAGAGCAGCCTTCTGTGTCAAGCCAGGGACCGAGCAGGCCAGTGGGGTGACGCTTGAGGAGTATTTGGGAGTGCCAAGCTAGGGACCCAGCAGGGGCGCAGGGGTGATGCTTGAGGAAGATATTCGGTGAGAAGATAGGAATCGCTCAGGAGATCCAGTGGCAGTGGATCAGCGGGTCTAGGCGATAGGCTGGGAGCTCAGTTGAGTGAAGATCTAAAAAGGAGATTGTGGAGGAAGAAAAAGAGTTTATTGCAACCTTTGTTAGAAACTGTTTGATTGTTGCCATAGGAAACAGCGTGTCTACACACGAAAATGTGGTGTCCGGCTGGGTGCTTTTCCCCACGTGGCTGTCTACCTATAGAGGTCTCGAAATCTGCCAATTAACATTGCAACTACTAAAGGGTGTCCTGACCCTAACCCCCATCTCCCACAGTTCTGTTTAAGAGAAAATAAATCTCTTTGCAAGTTTTTAAGAAGTGTCTGGCGCCCATTAATCTACCTACATTGCACCCACCATGCCCCATAACCCACTCTACACAGAAAGGATGTCAGCTGTCCCTAATTCTGGAGGTCACCATTAGACCTGGAGAGGCTCGGGACTTGGCTACATTATTTTTCTGGAACTGGAAAGCCCTGGAACTGCAAGCACTGGTGTGAACTATGCCATTGAAAACCATATAACCTACTTTCCATGTGTTTTTGATGCAGAAAAAAAAAAAAAAGCACTGGACTGCAAGTGGTGTAAACTGGCCCTGACAGGGACTGGAGTAAAGACGACAGTGTTGTTTGTAGCAACCGATCAGATTTTAACTTTCATTCTCAGAATGGAGGATAGTATGTGGTGGATTGACTAAAAGACACTAATATATGCAATGTAATGAAAGTAAAACTAAGAGCAAAACTTTTTTTTTGAGAGGATTATAACCTATAAGGTTTTATTTTTGTCGTGTCCCGTTGGAGAGATGCCCCTTCACTTCCTGTCTCCTAGACAAAACAGGAAGTGAGAGGAAATCCTCTAAAGTAAGGGAATCCTAAGTTGTCACCAATCCTAGTGTCCCCATCGGAAGATTTCCCCTCTATTCCTGTTCTGGGGATTTTCTTTCGGTCTTGTTGATAAACAAGACAAATAGAGAATGTAAAGTCGGGCACACACAGGCCGAATGTCGGGAGACAACAGCGGTTCAAAAAAAAAAAAAAAAAAACGTCCGACATTCAGCACGTGGGTTTGAAAAGAAAAAAGCTAGTGTTCCCGGCTTAAGGGTTTGTTCACACAAGAGGCCAGGGGGCTATAAAAGCTGGTGGTTGAGCTGTGGTTTTACTGCCCCCAACTGCCCACCTAATAAAGGGCATGCAGTCGCTCAAGGCTGTATATATGCCATGGCTGTGATGCTTGTCAACCATCGTCAAATACAACCCATGTAAGTGCAAAGGACAGCGACCTACAAGGCAGAGCATCTCTCCATTCCAGCTGCAGTGAGCCGGCAGTAGGGGGTGGTGTGTAACGCGTTTCGCATCACAGTCCCCTTTTTTTTTGTCAACTTTATTTAAAGTACACAAAGTGACACAATATTGAAGTCCCTACACAGCAGCCCCATGTGATCCCTTCCTGTACACTGCGATAAAATGCAGCATGCCTCCTGGGCTGTGTTGCAATGTGATCAGAATAGAAAATAGTTTTCTGTGTGTTCTAGGGGGGTGACCGGTGTTCATCCAGTGCAGGAAAAAAGCAGGTCACCACACTGTATGTGAGCAGGGTCTTAAGGTAGAGGTCCGCTTTTACAAATGGAAGCCATACTCCAGCTAACGCTTTTTAAAGGGCTATTTTTGATGCAAACCTGTGCATTTTTTCACCCATTTTACTGTGTGTTACAGTGCATTCTGGTGCATTTTTTTATGCATTTTACTGCATTCCAGTACAGTTCAGTGCATAAAAAATGCAGCATGTTCTACTTTTTTTTTTTTTTACTGGAACTGGAACACACTGGGACTAACTGCACTGGTGTGAACTCTTCCATTGGAAACCATATAACCTACTATACGAGCCAGTTCACACCACAGAAACACAGTCTGGATTAGTTCCAGATGCTTTTCTGCATGTGCGTTTTTGATGCAGTCCAGTCCCATTCTTTTTTTTTCCTCAACCTTAAGGGCAATTTCACATCACATGCAGGCCAGTGCCTTTTTTTTCTGCATCAAAAACGCATGGAAAGTAGGTTATATGGTTTTCAATGGCACAGTTCACACCAGTGTTTGCAGTTCCAGAAAAAAAAAAGTGGAACATGTTGCATTTTTCCTGCACTGGACTGTACTGGAACACTGTAAACGCATCAAAAATGCACTGGAATGCACCAGAATGTACCTAAACACACCAAAAACGCACTTCAACCAGGGGCGGACTGACAACTCATGGGGCCCCTGGGCAATAGGAGATTATGGGGCCCCTGGGCAATAGGAGATTATGGGGCCCCCGGGCAATTGGAGAAGATTATGGGGCCCCCGGGCAATAGGAGGTTATAGGGGCGCCAAGGCAATAGATTATGGGGCCCCCGGGCAATAGATTATGGGGCCACACAGTATACACACACAGACACACAATATACACACACACAGTATACACATACACACACTGAAAAGGTACTGGAGAGGCGGGGCAGCTATAATCTTGTAATTTTAAAAAAAACACAGATTTTTACATACTGTCCCTGGTTTTATTGAGGCTGGCAACCCTGATGGGGCCCCTTAGTGGCATGGGCCCCTCGGGCAGTGCCCGAATGGTTAGTCCGCCCCTGACTGCAACACACACGTCCTTATTTAAGGTTAAGAAAAAAAAGGGGGAAAATGCATTGACTGCATCAAAAACACACCAAAAGCACACTGGAATGCATCAAAAACGCGCATGCAGAAAAGTATCTTGAACGCATCCGGACTGTGTTTCTATGGTGTGAACTGGCCCTAAATAAGGACATATGTGTTACAGTGTGTTTTTACAGCATTCCAGTACAGTCCAGTGCAGGAAAAATGCAGCATGTTCTACTTTTTTTTTTCTGGAACTTCAAGCACTGGTGTCAACTATGCCACTGAAAACCATATAACCTACTTTCCATGCGTTTTTGATGCAGAAAAAAAACGCACTGGACTGCATGTGATGTGAACTGGTCCAAAAAAGGAACTAAACCGTCCTATTCTTTTCAGGCAAGGAAGCTGCCATCTTGGCCTCTGTTTGATCTGCCATTGCTGTGGTCCTGCACATGTGATCAGTTATGACACCAGACATTTTAATGGTTTGACAGTTCAGTTGAGGAAACAAGCAAATGTGTAACTTTTTTTTAAACTGTTAAATCAATGGGTTTAGTTCCACTTTAAGCGATTACAGCAACAGTTTTTTTGTTCCTTTTTGGGATGGAGGAATTATTTAAATGAATAAAAACTGACCATTATACGTTCTTCCGTCAGTGGTTTGGTGGTCAACGGTTTGTCTCAACCCTCTAACTGCCACTTTCGTTTAGAGGAAGTTGAAAAATAACAATTACTGGAGCGGATCACCAGGTGAAAATAAAGTCAAAAAGCTTAAAAATAGAAAACAAAAGCAGCCATCGCATTAGAAGTAGTGCTAACGTCCTAACATTAAGGATCTTTACCCTAGGAAGAGAAAAATTAAAAGTCAGCAGCTACACATACTGTACACATACCTGGGCCAGTTCTTTGCCAGTCTTTGGGTCTCTCCCCAGTGTTGGCATGTTTACTGCGGAAAGCTGGCTCTGAGTCCTTACTTACAGCTGGCTTCCCACTGCGCATGCGCAAGCGTCTCTGCGCTTTGTGAATGCTCCTGCAGCCTTCTGGGTCCTGTGACGTGTACCTGAAGGCTGCGAGCAAAGGGAGGGGGAGGAGAACTTCACCTCGGATCACTCAGGTGATCCCAGCAGAAGTGGGAGCGGGTATCTATCAAAATTAGGTACCCATCCCCCAAAAATAAATAAATAATGTACTAAATGTGATGGGGGGAGGACATAAAGTGGAATGTTCCCTTTTGAGTGAAGTTTAATACTTTAATGCATTTTGTCCGGTAAAATAAAGAAAATGCCCCACTACCTGTCCTGACCTCCTCCGCTCCATCCCTAAACACCTACCTGGCCCTAGTGTCCTTCCCCTCACTTCCAGATTTTATAGGAGAAAGCGAGGGCAGCCAATCCATAGGTGGCTGCAGCTGTCACACTCCTGTAATGTGTGTCTATGTACATTAGTTGGCTGTGCGTCCGTACCCTTACACTGCAGTTTACTGCTGCCGTTTTGACAGCCGGGAATTGCCAGCATGGGTGAGGGTAGGAGCAGCAGAGCAGGAGGAGAGGACCTATCCCATATGCCCTGTGTACTCTGCATTAAGGGAAAAAAAAACTTCCAATGCCTGTCCCCCCTCCCACGCTAAACACTTACCAGAGTCCTCTCACGCTCCAGCGCTGTCCCAGCTGCAGCGCCACGCTTTTCCTTCCCTCACAGGATACATGGAGAGCAGCAGGAACCATTGGCAGTACAGTATATGTACATAATCATCTGTGTGTGAGAGATCATACATAGGTTATATAGACCCATAGACTAGTATGGGAATGCACGACGCGTCTAAGGTGAGCAAACACCAGCTCACAGACCCTTATGTACCACTCTGTTATCATGTATGTTGTTATATATTGTTCCTAGTCATAATGCAGACTCCTCTACCCTGGCACTGCATGGAAGCAGTGGGCTCTCTGCAGCAGTCATCACGCCTCAGCAACTCCAAGCTATACAAAGCAGAGGATTAGCATACCAATAAGCCAACCAACATTTACAGAAGGCAGTAGCAGCCTGAATATTATTCTCATGATGACTGGTTTCCTCTACGTCTCTGGTGTCCAACATGTGGCCCACCAGCCCTCTGCATATGGCTGGCGAGTTACTGGGCACCAGTTAGACAGCAGGGTGGCAGGAGCTAAAACACACTTTGTGGGTGTGGGGATGGGGGGGGGGGGGGTAAAATTAAATGCTTTGACCACTAATGCAACGAGGCTGGGGAATTACATTTCACTCTACGTGACCACCCATGGGGGCTTTTATTGCATCAACTGACACCGGTGCTGGGGGTTATTATTGTGTCCACTGATACCAGTGTTGGGGGTTATTATTGTGTCCACAGACACCAGAGCTGGGGTTATTTTTGTGGTCACTGACACCATTACTGAGGGTTATTATTGTGTCCACTGATACCAATGCTGGAGGGTTATTGTTGCCTCCACTTATACTACAGCTGGGGGTTATTACTGTGTCTGCTGGTACCAATGCAGAGGGTTATTACTGCATCCGCTGATGTTAAAGAGGAAGCGAACTCTTACTGGTTTTTTTTCTTCCCTGCAAAGAAAAGGCATAATGTGTTAGTATGCATCGCATACTAGCACATTTTGTGACACTTACCTGCAAACGAACCCACGTCGTCACCGCTGGAGGCTGCATCCATCTTCGCCCGTCTTCCTTTCGGGGCTGCGGACTCCAGCTGTGTGACTGGCCGGGGCCATGTGACATCACTCCTGCGCATGCACGTGGGAGCTACTGGTCACGGCACATGCTTCTGAAGAAACGGGACAGGCGGCCGTTCCTTTAGAGCGCATGTGCCGATGATGGAATATCTCCTAAACGGTGCATGTTTAGGATACATTTACAGTACCTATAGGCAAGTCTTATTATAGGCTTACCTATAGGTACAAATTATACAGGAAGGTTTATTTCTCTTTAATGTTTGGGGTTATTACTGCATCCACTGACACCAATGCACGGGGTTATTATCGCATGCACTGACTCCAACGTTTGAGGTTATTGCACAATGTTTGGGCCTACTATCGCATCCACTGACAGCAATGCTCCTGCTATTATCCCATCTACTGACACCAATGCTGGGTGTTATTATTGCATCCATTGACACCAATGCTGGGTGTTTTTGACCTGTCCACTGACAGCAATGCTGGGGGTTATAATTGTCTCCACTGACAACAGTGTCGGGGGGGGGGGGGGGGGTTCGGGGGGGCCCTATTATTATATCCACTGACACCAATGTTGGGGGTTATTATCGCATCCACAGCCACCAATACTTATTGATATTATTGAATCCACTGACACAGTAATGGGAGTTATTATTATGTCCACTGACACGAATGTTTGGTTTGGGCAGCCTAACTTAACATAACACACTGCTACTGTGTGGCCCTCTGAAAGTGTTGGGGCCACGCTTGAGGCCCTCTATAGGTGAGTGGTGATGTCCCTTGTCCCCTCCATATCACTGTAGGAGGTGAGGACACAATGAAGGTGAGTTGTGAGGCCTCTTGTCCCCCCATATCACTGTATGAGGTGAGGACACAATGAAGGTGAGTGGTGATGTCCCTTGTCCCTCCATATCACTGTATAAGTTGAGGACACAATGAAGGTGAGTGGTGAGGTCCCTTGTCCCTCCATATCACTGTATGAGGTGAGGACACAATGAAGGTGAGTGGTGATACCCCTTGTCCCTCCATATCACTGTATAAGTTGAGGACACAATGAAGGTGAGTGGTGAGGTCCCTTGTCCCCCCCCCCCCATATCACTGTATAAGTTGAGGACACAATGAAGGTGAGTGGTGAGGTCCCTTGTCCCTCTATTTAACTGTATGAGGTGAGGACACAATGAAGGTGAGTGGTATGGCTCCTTGTCCCCCCATATCACTGTATGAGGTGAGGGCATAATGAAGGTGAGTGGTGAGTGGTGAGGTCCCTTGTCCTTCCATATCACTGTATGAGGTGAGCACACAATGAAGATGAGTGGTGAGGCCCCTTGTCCCCCCATATCACTGTATAAGGTGAGGACACAATGAAGGTGAGTGGTGAGGTCCCTTGTCCCTCCATATCACTATATGAGGTGAGGACACAATGAAGGTGAGTGGTATGGCTCCTTGTCCCCCCATATCACTGTATGAGGTGAGGACACAATGAAGATGAGTGGTGAGGCCCCTTGTCCCCCCATATCACTGTATAAGGTGAGGACACAATGAAGGTGAGTGGTGAGGTCCCTTGTCCCTCCATATCACTGTATGAGGTGAGGACACAATGAAGGTGAGTGGTGAGGCTCCATTTCCCTCCATATCACTGTATGAGGTGAGGACAGAATGAAGGTGAGTGGTGATGGCCCTTGTCCCCCCATATCACTGTATGAGGAGATGACACAATGAAGGTGAGTGGTGAGGTCCTTTCTCCCTCCATATCACTGTATGAGGTGAGGACACAATGAAGGTGAGTGGCGATGGCCCTTGCCCCCCCCCCCCTCATATCACTGTATGAGGTGAGGACACATTGAAGGTGAGTGGTGATGGCCCTTGCCCCCCCATATCACTGTATGAGGTGAGGACACAATGAAGGGGAGTGGTGATGTCCCCTGTCCCCCCATATCACTGTATGGGGTGAGGACACAATGAAGGTGAATGTGATGTCCCTTGTCCCTCCATATCACTGTATGAGGTGAGGACACAATGAAGGTGAGTGGTGATGTCCCTTGTCCCCCCATATCACTGTATGAGGTGAGGACAAAATGAAGATGAGTGGTGGGGTCCCTTGTTCCTCCATATCACTGTATGAGGAGATGACACAGTGAAGGTGAGTGGTGAGGCTCCTTGTACCTCCATATCACTGTATGAGGTGAGGACACAATGAAGGTGTGTGGTAAGGTCCCTTGTTCCTCCATATCACTGTATGAGGTGAGGACACAATGAAGGTGAGGTCCCTTGTCCCTCCACATCACTGTATGAGGTGAGGACACAATGAAGGTGAGGTCCCTTGTCCCCTCCATATCACTGTATGAGGTGAGGACACAATGAAGGTGAGTGATGATGTCCCTTGTCCCCCAATATCACTGTATGAGGTGAGGACACAATGAAGGTGAGTGGTGAGGCTCCTTGCCCTCCATATCACTGTATGAGGTGAGGACACAATGAAGGTGAGTGGTGAGGTCCCTTGCCCCCCCCCCCCCCCCATATCACTGTATGAGGTGAGGACACAATGAAGGTGAGTGGTGATGGCCCTTGTCCCCCCATATCACTGTATGAGGTGAGGACACAATGAAGGTGAGGTCCCTTGTCCCCCCATATCACTGTATGAGGTGAGGACACAATGAAGGTGAGTGGTGAGGCTCCTTGACCCTCCATATCACTGTATGAGGTGAGGTCCCTTGCCCCCCCATATCACTGTATGAGATGAGGACACAATGAAGGTGAGTGGTGAGGTCCCTTGTCCCTCCATATCCCTGTATGAGGTGAGGACACAATGAAGGTGAGTGGTGAGGTCCCTTGTTTCTCCATATCACTGTATGAGGTGAGGACACAATGAAGGTGAGTGGTGATGCCCCTTGTCCCTCCATATCACTGTATGAGGTGAGGACACAATGAAGGTGAGTGGTGAGGTCCCTTGTTCCTCCATATCACTGTATGAGGTGAGGACACAATGAAGGTGAGGTCCCTTGTCCCTCCATATCACTGTATGAGGTAAGGACACAATGAAGGTGAGTGGTGAGGTCCCTTGTCCCTCCATATCACTGTATGAGGTGAGGACACAATGAAGGTGAGTGGTGATGCCCCTTGTCCCTCCATATCACTGTATGAGGTGAGGACACAATGAAGGTGAGGTCCCTTGTCCCTCCATATCACTGTATGAGGTAAGGACACAATGAAGGTGAGTGGTGAGGTCCCTTGTCCCTCCATATCACTGTATGAGGTGAGGACACAATGAAGGTGAGGACCCTTGTCCCTCCATATCACTGTATAAGGTGAGGACACAATGAAGGTGAGCAAGGTGAGGTCCCCCCATATCACTGTATGAGGTGAGGACACAATGAAAGTGAGTGGTGAGGCTCCTTGACCCTCCATATCACTGTATGAGGTGAGGTCCCTTGTCCCCCCATATCACTGTATGAGATGAGGACACAATGAAGGTGAGTGGTGAGGTCCCTTGTCCCTCCATATCCCTGTATGAGGTGAGGACACAATGAAGGTGAGTGGTGAGGTCCCTTGTTCCTCCATATCACTGTATGAGGTGAGGACACAATGAAGGTGAGTGGTGAGGCCCCTTGTCCCTCCATATCACTGTATGAGATGAGGACACAATGAAGGTGAGTGGTGAGGTCCCTTGTCCCCCCATATCACTGTATGAGGTGAGGACACAATGAAGGTGAGTGGTGAGGTCCCTTGTGCCTTCATATCACTGTTTGAGGTGAGGACACAATGAAGGTGAGTGGTGAGGCTCCTTGCCCTCCATATCACTGTATGAGGTGAGGACACAATGAAGGTGAGTGGTGAGGTCCCTTGCCCCCCCCCCATATCACTGTATGAGGTGAGGACACAATGAAGGTGAGTGGTGATGGCCCTTGTCCCCCCATATCACTGTATGAGGTGAGGACACAATGAAGGTGAGGTCCCTTGTCCCCCCATATCACTGTATGAGGTGAGGACACAATGAAGGTGAGTGGTGAGGCTCCTTGACCCTCCATATCACTGTATGAGGTGAGGTCCCTTGCCCCCCCATATCACTGTATGAGATGAGGACACAATGAAGGTGAGTGGTGAGGTCCCTTGTCCCTCCATATCCCTGTATGAGGTGAGGACACAATGAAGGTGAGTGGTGAGGTCCCTTGTTTCTCCATATCACTGTATGAGGTTAGGACACAATGAAGGTGAGTGGTGAGGCCCCTTGTCCCTCCATATCACTGTATGAGGTGAGGACACAATGAAGGTGAGTGGTGAGGTCCCTTGTTCCTCCATATCACTGTATGAGGTGAGGACACAATGAAGGTGAGGTCCCTTGTCCCTCCATATCACTGTATGAGGTAAGGACACAATGAAGGTGAGTGGTGAGGTCCCTTGTCCCTCCATATCACTGTATGAGGTGAGGACACAATGAAGGTGAGGACCCTTGTCCCTCCATATCACTGTATAAGGTGAGGACACAATGAAGGTGAGCAAGGTGAGGTCCCCCCATATCACTGTATGAGGTGAGGACACAATGAAAGTGAGTGGTGAGGCTCCTTGACCCTCCATATCACTGTATGAGGTGAGGTCCCTTGTCCCCCCATATCACTGTATGAGATGAGGACACAATGAAGGTGAGTGGTGAGGTCCCTTGTCCCTCCATATCCCTGTATGAGGTGAGGACACAATGAAGGTGAGTGGTGAGGTCCCTTGTTCCTCCATATCACTGTATGAGGTGAGGACACAATGAAGGTGAGTGGTGAGGCCCCTTGTCCCTCCATATCACTGTATGAGATGAGGACACAATGAAGGTGAGTGGTGAGGTCCCTTGTCCCCCCATATCACTGTATGAGGTGAGGACACAATGAAGGTGAGTGGTGAGGTCCCTTGTGCCTTCATATCACTGTTTGAGGTGAGGACACAATGAAGGTGAGTGGTGAGGTCCCTTGCCCCCCCCCCATATCACTGTATGAGGTGAGGACACAATGAAGGTGAGTGGTGATGGCCCTTGTCCCCCCATATCACTGTATGAGGTGAGGACACAATGAAGGTGAGTGGTGAGGTCCCTTGTTCCTCCATATCACTGTATGAGGTGAGGACACAATGAAGGTGAGGTCCCTTGTCCCTCCATATCACTGTATGAGGTAAGGACACAATGAAGGTGAGTGGTGAGGTCCCTTGTCCCTCCATATCACTGTATGAGGTGAGGACACAATGAAGGTGAGGACCCTTGTCCCTCCATATCACTGTATAAGGTGAGGACACAATGAAGGTGAGTGGTGAGGTCCCTTGCCCCCCCCCCATATCACTGTATGAGGTGAGGACACAATGAAGGTGAGTGGTGATGGCCCTTGTCCCCCCATATCACTGTATGAGGTGAGGACACAATGAAGGTGAGGTCCCTTGTCCCCCCATATCACTGTATGAGGTGAGGACACAATGAAGGTGAGTGGTGAGGCTCCTTGACCCTCCATATCACTGTATGAGGTGAGGTCCCTTGCTCCCCCATATCACTGTATGAGATGAGGACACAATGAAGGTGAGTGGTGAGGTCCCTTGTCCCTCCATATCCCTGTATGAGGTGAGGACACAATGAAGGTGAGTGGTGAGGTCCCTTGTTTCTCCATATCACTGTATGAGGTTAGGACACAATGAAGGTGAGTGGTGAGGCCCCTTGTCCCTCCATATCACTGTATGAGGTGAGGACACAATGAAGGTGAGTGGTGAGGTCCCTTGTCCCCCCATATCACTGTATGAGGTGAGGACACAATGAAGGTGAGTGGTGAGGTCCCTTGTTCCTCCATATCACTGTATGAGGTGAGGACACAATGAAGGTGAGGTCCCTTGTCCCTCCATATCACTGTATGAGGTAAGGACACAATGAAGGTGAGTGGTGAGGTCCCTTGTCCCTCCATATCACTGTATGAGGTGAGGACACAATGAAGGTGAGGACCCTTGTCCCTCCATATCACTGTATAAGGTGAGGACACAATGAAGGTGAGCAAGGTGAGGTCCCCCCATATCACTGTATGAGGTGAGGACACAATGAAAGTGAGTGGTGAGGCTCCTTGACCCTCCATATCACTGTATGAGGTGAGGTCCCTTGTCCCCCCATATCACTGTATGAGATGAGGACACAATGAAGGTGAGTGGTGAGGTCCCTTGTCCCTCCATATCCCTGTATGAGGTGAGGACACAATGAAGGTGAGTGGTGAGGTCCCTTGTTCCTCCATATCACTGTATGAGGTGAGGACACAATGAAGGTGAGTGGTGAGGCCCCTTGTCCCTCCATATCACTGTATGAGGTGAGGACACAATGAAGGTGAGTGGTGAGGTCCCTTGTCCCCCCATATCACTGTATGAGGTGAGGACACAATGAAGGTGAGTGGTGAGGTCCCTTGTGCCTTCATATCACTGTTTGAGGTGAGGACACAATGAAGGTGAGTGGTGAGGCTCCTTGCCCTCCATATCACTGTATGAGGTGAGGACACAATGAAGGTGAGTGGTGAGGTCCCTTGCCCCCCCCCCCATATCACTGTATGAGGTGAGGACACAATGAAGGTGAGTGGTGATGGCCCTTGTCCCCCCATATCACTGTATGAGGTGAGGGCACAATGAAGGTGAGGTCCCTTGTCCCCCCATATCACTGTATGAGGTGAGGACACAATGAAGGTGAGTGGTGAGGCTCCTTGACCCTCCATATCACTGTATGAGGTGAGGTCCCTTGCCCCCCCATATCACTGTATGAGATGAGGACACAATGAAGGTGAGTGGTGAGGTCCCTTGTCCCTCCATATCCCTGTATGAGGTGAGGACACAATGAAGGTGAGTGGTGAGGTCCCTTGTTTCTCCATATCACTGTATGAGGTGAGGACACAATGAAGGTGAGTGGTGAGGCCCCTTGTCCCTCCATATCACTGTATGAGGTGAGGACACAATGAAGGTGAGTGGTGAGGTCCCTTGTTCCTCCATATCACTGTATGAGGTGAGGACACAATGAAGGTGAGGTCCCTTGTCCCTCCATATCACTGTATGAGGTAAGGACACAATGAAGGTGAGTGGTGAGGTCCCTTGTCCCTCCATATCACTGTATGAGGTGAGGACACAATGAAGGTGAGGACCCTTGTCCCTCCATATCACTGTATAAGGTGAGGACACAATGAAGGTGAGCAAGGTGAGGTCCCCCCATATCACTGTATGAGGTGAGGACACAATGAAGGTGAGTGGTGAGGCCCCTTGTCCCTCCATATCACTGTATGAGGTGAGGACACAATGAAGGTGAGTGGTGAGGTCCCTTGTCCCTCCATATCACTGTAGGAGGTGAGGACACAATGAAAGTGAGGTCCCTTGTCCCTCCATATCACTGTATGAGGTGAGGACACAATGAAGGTGAGTGGTGAGGCTCCTTGTCCCTCCATATCACTGTATGAGGTGAGGACACAATGAAGGTGAGTGGTGAGGTCCCTTGTCCCTCCATATCACTGTATGAGGTGAGGACACAATGAAGGTGAGTGGTGAGGTCCCTTGTTCCTCCATATCACTGTATGAGGTGAGGACACAATGAAGGTGAGTGGTGAGGCTCCTTGTCCCTCCATATCACTGTATGAGGTGAGGACACAATGAAGGTGAGTGGTGAGGTCCCTTGTCCCCCCATATCACTGTATGAGGTGAGGACACAATGAAGGTGAGTGGTGAGGTCCCTTGTGCCTTCATATCACTGTTTGAGGTGAGGACACAATGAAGGTGAGTGGTGAGGCTCCTTGCCCTCCATATCACTGTATGAGGTGAGGACACAATGAAGGTGAGTGGTGAGGTCCCTTGCCCCCCCATATCACTGTATGAGGTGAGGACACAATGAAGGTGAGTGGTGATGGCCCTTGTCCCCCCATATCACTGTATGAGGTGAGGACACAATGAAGGTGAGGTCCCTTGTCCCCCCATATCACTGTATGAGGTGAGGACACAATGAAGGTGAGTGGTGAGGCTCCTTGACCCTCCATATCACTGTATGAGGTGAGGTCCCTTGTCCCCCCATATCACTGTATGAGATGAGGACACAATGAAGGTGAGTGGTGAGGTCCCTTGTCCCTCCATATCCCTGTATGAGGTGAGGACACAATGAAGGTGAGTGGTGAGGTCCCTTGTTCCTCCATATCACTGTATGAGGTGAGGACACAATGAAGGTGAGTGGTGAGGTCCCTTGTCCCTCCATATCACTGTATGAGGTGAGGACACAATGAAGGTGAGTGGTGAGGCCCCTTGTCCCTCCATATCACTGTATGAGGTGAGGACACAATGAAGGTGAGTGGTGAGGTCCCTTGTTCCTCCATATCACTGTATGAGGTGAGGACACAATGAAGGTGAGTGGTGAGGTCCCTTGTCCCTCCATATCACTGTATGAGGTGAGGACACAATGAAGGTGAGTGGTGAGGCCCCTTGTCCCTCCATATCACTGTATGAGGTGAGGACACAATGAAGGTGAGTGGTGAGGTCCCTTGTTCCTCCATATCACTGTATGAGGTGAGGACACAATGAAGGTGAGTGGTGAGGTCCCTTGCCCCCCCATATCACTGTATGAGGTGAAGACACAATGAAGGTGAGTGGTGAGGTCCCTTGCCCCCCCCCCCCCCCATATCACTGTATGAGGTGATGACACAATGAAGGTGAGTGGTGAGGTCCCTTGTCCCTCCATATCACTGTATGAGGTAAGGACACAATGAAGGTGAGTGGTGAGGTCCCTTGTCCCGCCATATCACTGTATGAGGTGAGGACACAATGAAGGTGAGGTCCCTTGTCCCTCCATATCACTGTATAAGGTGAGGACACAATGAAGGTGAGGAAGGTGAGGTCCCTCCATATCACTGTATGAGGTGAGGACACAAAGAAGGTGAGTGGTGAGGCCCCTTGTCCCTCCATATCACTGTATGAGGTGAGGACACAATGAAGGTGAGTGGTGAGGTCCCTTGTCCCTCCATATCACTTTAGGAGGTGAGGACACAATGAAGGTGAGTGGTGGGGCTCCTTGTCCCTCCATATCACTGTATGAGGTGAGGACACAATGAAGGTGAGTGGTGAGGTCCCTTGTCCCCCCATATCACTGTATGAGGTGAGGACACAATGAAGGTGAGTGGTGAGGTCCCTTGTGCCTTCATATCACTGTTTGAGGTGAGGACACAATGAAGGTGAGTGGTATGGCTCCTTGTCCCCCCATATCACTGTATGAGGCGAGGACACAATGAAGGTGAGTGGTGATGGCCCTTGTCCACCCATATCACTGTATGAGGTGAGGACACAATGAAGGTGAGTGGTGAGGTCCCTTGTTCCTCCATATCACTGTATGAGGTGAAGACACAATGAAGGTGAGTGGTGAGGTCCCTTGCCCCCCCCCCCCCCATATCACTGTATGAGGTGATGACACAATGAAGGTGAGTGGTGAGGTCCCTTGTCCCTCCATATCACTGTATGAGGTAAGGACACAATGAAGGTGAGTGGTGAGGTCCCTTGTCCCTCCATATCACTGTATGAGGTGAGGACACAAAGAAGGTGAGTGGTGAGGCCCCTTGTCCCTCCATATCACTGTATGAGGTGAGGACACAATGAAGGTGAGTGGTGAGGTCCCTTGTCCCTCCATATCACTTTAGGAGGTGAGGACACAATGAAGGTGAGTGGTGGGGCTCCTTGTCCCTCCATATCACTGTATGAGGTGAGGACACAATGAAGGTGAGTGGTGAGGTCCCTTGTTCCTCCATATCACTGTATGAGGTGAAGACACAATGAAGGTGAGTGGTGAGGTCCCTTGCCCCCCCCCCCCCCATATCACTGTATGAGGTGATGACACAATGAAGGTGAGTGGTGAGGTCCCTTGTCCCTCCATATCACTGTATGAGGTAAGGACACAATGAAGGTGAGTGGTGAGGTCCCTTGTCCCTCCATATCACTGTATGAGGTGAGGACACAATGAAGGTGAGGTCCCTTGTCCCTCCATATCACTGTATAAGGTGAGGACACAATGAAGGTGAGGAAGGTGAGGTCCCTCCATATCACTGTATGAGGTGAGGACACAATGAAGGTGAGTGGTGAGGTCCCTTGTCCCTCCATATCACTGTAGGAGGTGAGGACACAATGAAGGTGAGTGGTGAGGCTCCTTGTCCCTCCATATCACTGTATGAGGTGAGGACACAATGAAGGTGAGTGGTGAGGTCCCTTGTCCCCCCATATCACTGTATGAGGTGAGGACACAATGAAGGTGAGTGGTGAGGTCCCTTGTGCCTTCATATCACTGTTTGAGGTGAGGACACAATGAAGGTGAGTGGTATGGCTCCTTGTCCCCCCATATCACTGTATGAGGCGAGGACACAATGAAGGTGAGTGGTGATGGCCCTTGTCCACCCATATCACTGTATGAGGTGAGGACACAATGAAGGTGAGGTCCCTTGTCCCCCCATATCACTGTATGAGGTGAGGACACAATGAAGGTGAGTGGTGAGGCTCCTTGACCCTCCATATCACTGTATGAGGTGAGGTCCCTTGTCCCCCCATATCACTGTATGAGATGAGGACACAATGAAGGTGAGTGGTGAGGTCCCTTGTTCCTCCATATCACTGTATGAGGCGAGGACACAATGAAGGTGAGTGGTGAGGTCCCTTGTCCCTTCATATCACTGTATGAGGTGAGGACACAATGAAGGTGAGTGGTGAGGTCCCTTGTTCCTCCATATCACTGTATGAGGTGAGGACACAATGAAGGTGAGTGGTGAGGTCCCTTGTCCCTTCATATCACTGTATGAGGTGAGGACACAATGAAGGTGAGTGGTGAGGTCCCTTGTCCCTCCATATCACTGTATGAGGTGAGGACACAATGAAGGTGAGTGGTGAGGTCCCTTGTCCCCCCATATCACTGTATGAGGTGAGGACACAATGAAGGTGAGTGGTGAGGTCCCTTGTGCCTTCATATCACTGTTTGAGGTGAGGACACAATGAAGGTGAGTGGTATGGCTCCTTGTCCCCCCTATCACTGTATGAGGTGAGGACACAATGAAGGTGAGGTCCCTTGTCCCCCCATATCACTGTATGAGGTGAGGACACAATGAAGGTGAGTGGTGAGGCTCCTTGACCCTCCATATCACTGTATGAGGTGAGGTCCCTTGTCCCCCCATATCACTGTATGAGATGAGGACACAATGAAGGTGAGTGGTGAGGTCCCTTGTTCCTCCATATCACTGTATGAGGCGAGGACACAATGAAGGTGAGTGGTGAGGTCCCTTGTCCCTTCATATCACTGTATGAGGTGAGGACTAGGGATGAGCTTCGTGTTCGAGTCGAACCCATGTTCGACTCGAACATCGGCTGTTCGACCGTCCGTCGAATTGCGAACGTTATGGGCCGTTCGCGCCAAATTCGTGTGGCGCGTCACGGCCCATAATTCACTGCGGCATCGCAGTGCATTGCTGGCTGATGATTGGCCAAGCATGCACTATGACCCGCATGCTTGGCCAATCACAGCGCCGTCAGTAGAGAGAGCTGTAATTGGCCAAAGCCAGGGTGGCTTTGGCCAATTATGGCTCAGGGGATTTAGTACACGCCCCACACTATATAAGGCCGCCTGCACGGCGGCCCTGTGTAGTGTGTTCCGGTGTGCTGATAGAGAGAGAGACAGACAGTGTCATTTGATTTGAGAGCTAGATTAGGCTAGATCTGTTCCTGCTCTTTACATTTAGTGCAGTGCGTCCTGCTCACAGTGTTCAGCTAGATCCGTTCCTGCTATTTACATTTAGTGCAGTGCGTCCTGCTCACAGTGTTCAGCTAGATCCGTTCCTGCTATTTACATTTAGTGCAGTGCGTCCTGCTCACAGTGTTCAGCTAGATCCGTTCCTGCTATTTACATTTAGTGCAGTGCGTCCTGCTCACAGTGTTCAGCTAGATCCGTTCCTGCTATTTACATTTAGTGCAGTGCGTCCTGCTCACAGTGTTCAGCTAGATCTGTTCCTGCTATTTACATTTAGTGCAGTCAGTGCGTCCTGCTCACAGTGTTCAGCTAGATCCGTTCCTGCTATTTACATTTAGTGCAGTGCGTCCTGCTCACAGTGTTCAGCTAGATCTGTTCCTGCTATTTACATTTAGTGCAGTGCGTCCTGCTCACAGTGTTCAGCTAGATCCGTTCCTGCTATTTACATTTAGTGCAGTCAGTGCGTCCTGCTCACAGTGTTCAGCTAGATCCGTTCCTGCTATTTACATTTAGTGCAGTCAGTGCGTCCTGCTCACAGTGTTCAGCTAGATCCGTTCCTGCTATTTACATTTAGTGCAGTGCGTCCTGCTCACAGTGTTCAGCTAGATCCGTTCCTGCTATTTACATTTAGTGCAGTGCGTCCTGCTCACAGTGTTCAGCTAGATCCGTTCCTGCTATTTACATTTAGTGCAGTGCGTCCTGCTCACAGTGTTCAGCTAGATCCGTTCCTGCTATTTACATTTAGTGCAGTCAGTGCGTCCTGCTCACAGTGTTCAGCTAGATCCGTTCCTGCTATTTACATTTAGTGCAGTGCGTCCTGCTCACAGTGTTCAGCTAGATCCGTTCCTGCTATTTACATTTAGTGCAGTGCGTCCTGCTCACAGTGTTCAGCTAGATCCGTTCCTGCTATTTACATTTAGTGCAGTGCGTCCTGCTCACAGTGTTCAGCTAGATCCGTTCCTGCTATTTACATTTAGTGCAGTGCGTCCTGCTCACAGTGTTCAGCTAGATCTGTTCCTGCTATTTACATTTAGTGCAGTGCGTCCTGCTCACAGTGTTCAGCTAGATCTGTTCCTGCTATTTACATTTAGTGCAGTCAGTGCGTCCTGCTCACAGTGTTCAGCTAGATCCGTTCCTGCTATTTACATTTAGTGCAGTGCGTCCTGCTCACAGTGTTCAGCTAGATCTGTTCCTGCTATTTACATTTAGTGCAGTGCGTCCTGCTCACAGTGTTCAGCTAGATCTGTTCCTGCTATTTACATTTAGTGCAGTCAGTGCGTCCTGCTCACAGTGTTCAGCTAGATCCGTTCCTGCTATTTACATTTAGTGCAGTGCGTCCTGCTCACAGTGTTCAGCTAGATCTGTTCCTGCTATTTACATTTAGTGCAGTGCGTCCTGCTCACAGTGTTCAGCTAGATCCGTTCCTGCTATTTACATTTAGTGCAGTCAGTGCGTCCTGCTCACAGTGTTCAGCTAGATCCGTTCCTGCTATTTACATTTAGTGCAGTGCGTCCTGCTCACAGTGTTCAGCTAGATCCGTTCCTGCTATTTACATTTAGTGCAGTGCGTCCTGCTCACAGTGTTCAGCTAGATCCGTTCCTGCTATTTACATTTAGTGCAGTCAGTGCGTCCTGCTCACAGTGTTCAGCTAGATCCGTTCCTGCTATTTACATTTAGTGCAGTCAGTGCGTCCTGCTCACAGTGTTCAGCTAGATCCGTTCCTGCTATTTACATTTAGTGCAGTGCGTCCTGCTCACAGTGTTCAGCTAGATCCGTTCCTGCTATTTACATTTAGTGCAGTGCGTCCTGCTCACAGTGTTCAGCTAGATCCGTTCCTGCTATTTACATTTAGTGCAGTGCGTCCTGCTCACAGTGTTCAGCTAGATCCGTTCCTGCTATTTACATTTAGTGCAGTGCGTCCTGCTCACAGTGTTCAGCTAGATCCGTTCCTGCTATTTACATTTAGTGCAGTCAGTGCGTCCTGCTCACAGTGTTCAGCTAGATCTGTTCCTGCTATTTACATTTAGTGCAGTCAGTGCGTCCTGCTCACAGTGTTCAGCTAGATCCGTTCCTGCTATTTACATTTAGTGCAGTGCGTCCTGCTCACAGTGTTCAGCTAGATCCGTTCCTGCTATTTACATTTAGTGCAGTGCGTCCTGCTCACAGTGTTCAGCTAGATCCGTTCCTGCTATTTACATTTAGTGCAGTGCGTCCTGCTCACAGTGTTCAGCTAGATCTGTTCCTGCTATTTACATTTAGTGCAGTGCGTCCTGCTCACAGTGTTCAGCTAGATCTGTTCCTGCTATTTACATTTAGTGCAGTCAGTGCGTCCTGCTCACAGTGTTCAGCTAGATCCGTTCCTGTTATCTTCCTACTGACAGGCAGGCTTGTCTGGTTACAGTATATAAAGCTACCTGAAGAAAATTACAGGTGTTCTATCCCAGCTTAGTGCAGCTACAGGCCATTAGTATGTCTGGAAGGCCAAGAAGGAGAGGCAGACAGTCACAAGCCAATAAGAGAGGGCAAGCAGGCTCTGTGTCTAGTGCTGGTCGTGGAGACGGTGCATCCTCATCAGCCCGTGGCCATGGGACACGCTTGGCCTTTTTTTCGGCAGCTGGCCGTGTTGAGCCGCAACATGCAGAAAACTTGGTCGAGTGGATGACCAAGCGTTTGGAAGGCTCTGATGATGATACTGAGCTCGATGAAGGCAGTAACATGAGCACGGACAGAGGGGGTGCCCAAGAAGGACAGCAATCTGGCAGTCATGCTCCCCCTGCTGCAGCATACTGCCAGGTTTGCTCCAGTGATGAGGAGGGAGGGGATGATGAGGTCACTGACTCAACGTGGGTGCCTGATAGGAGAGAGGAGGAGGAGGAGGAGGAGGAGGCGGCACATCACCAACGAGGCAGGATGCCCTCCAGGGGCCAGCCTAAGGGCAGCACATTGACTGCATCACACCCCAAAGCTCCACATGTGCAGGGCGCTGCAGTCTCTGCGCGTTATTCAAAAAGTTCTTTGGTGTGGGCCTTTTTTGAGACGAGTGCATCAGATCGCACCGCTGCTATTTGCAACATATGTCTCAAGCGTATCTCGCGTGGCCAAAACATCTCCCGCTTGGGTACCACATGCTTGACCAGACATATGTTGACCTGCCATGCAGTTCGTTGGCAAGCATATCTAAAAGACCCACACCAAAGAACAAAGAGGATCTCTCCTTGCTCCTCATCAGCTGAGATTTCCAACCCCACTAGACCTTCAGTCCTCTCTGAGACCTGCAGTGAGAGGAATGAAGGTGTAGAATTAGGTGTGTCACAGCCAAGTACTTGTGGGCAATCTGCTTTTGGTACACCGACGCCAGATTGTACCAGGCAAATTTCCCTGCCCCAGCTGCTGCACCGCCGAAAGAAGTTTGCTCCCAGCCATCCACATGCCCAGCGGTTGAATGCTAGCTTGGCAAAATTGCTAGCACTTCAACTGCTGCCTTTTCAGTTGGTAGACTCTGCCCCCTTCCGTGAGTTTGTGGAATGTGCGGTTCCTCAGTGGCAGGTACCCAAACGCCACTTTTTCTCACGGAAGGCGATTCCAGCTCTCTACCGGCATGTGGAAGGCAATGTCCATGCCTCGCTGGACAGGGCGGTCAGCGGTAAGGTGCATATTACCGCTGACTCATGGTCCAGCAGGCATGGACAGGGACGTTACTTAAGTTTCACGGCGCATTGGGTGACTCTGCTGGCAGCTGGGAAGGATGCAGGACAAGGTGCAGTAGTGTTGGAGGTTGTTCCGCCACCACGCCTCCAAAATGCTGATTGTGACACACCTCTCTCCTCCACCCCCTCCTCTTCTTCTTCCTCCATGGCCTCTTCCTCGGAACCAGCGGTGCTCCGTAGGCGTTCAAGGGGCTACGCAAGTACGCAGGCCAAAAGATGCCATGCGGTGCTTGAGCTGGTGTGCTTGGGGGACAGGAGCCACACTGGGGCAGAGGTTCTGTCAGCTCTGCAGGGGCAGGTTCAGAGGTGGTTGACGCCACGCCAACTTAAGGCAGGAATGGTGGTTTGCGACAATGGCACCAACCTCCTCTCTGCCCTCCGACAGGGACAACTGACCCATGTGCCCTGTTTGGCTCACGTCCTTAACTTGGTGGTGCAGCGGTTCTTGGGCAGGTACCCGGGCTTACAGGATGTCCTGAGGCAGGCCAGGAAAGTCTGTGTGCATTTCCGCCGGTCATATAATGCCAGTGCTCGGCTGACGGACCTCCAAAAGGAGTTTAACCTGCCCAAGAACCGCCTAATCTGTGACATGCCCACCAGGTGGAACTCGACATTGGCCATGCTGCAGCGGCTGCACACGCAGCAGAGGGCCATAAATGAGTACCTGTGCGACTATGGCACCAGGACAGGGTCAGGGGACCTTGGTTTTCTTTCCCCACGCCAGTGGGCCATGATCAGGGATGCATGCACTGTCCTGTCACCATTCGAGGAGGCCACGAGGATGGTGAGCACTGACAGTGCATGCATCAGTGACACTGTCCCCCTTGTCCACCTGTTGGAGCACACGCTGCGTGGAATAATGGACAGGGCACTTGAGGCAGAACAGAGGCAGGAAGAGGAGGACTTCCTTAGCTCTCAAGGCCCCCTTTATCCAGACAGTGTTCCTGCGTGCCCGCCGATCACACAGGAAGAGGACGAGGAGGAGGAGGAGGAGGAGGAGGAGGAAGATTGTGTCAGAATGGAGGTGGAGCCTGGCACTCAGCATCAGCAGTCTTTAAGGGATCAGTCCCAAGGAACACATGGACTTGTACGTGGCTGGGAGGAGGTCGCTGCGGACGTTGTTGTCCTTAGTGACCCAGAGGACTCCGGACCGAATGCCTCAGCAAACCTACGCTGCATGGCCTCCCTGATCCTGCAAAGCCTGCGTAAGGATCCTCGTATTCGTGGTATCAAGGAGAAGGACCAATACTGGCTGGCAACCCTCCTTGATCCACGTTACAAGGGTAAGGTTGCGGACCTTATCTTGCCATCGCAGAGGGAGCAGAGGATGAAACATCTTCGGGAGGCCTTGCAGAAAGGTCTGTGCAACGCGTTCCCAGAGACTGGGAGGTTACAAACTCCTGTTTCTGGACAACGTGTTGCTGAGGCTTCGGTCAGTCAAAGAAGGAGCGGTGGAGAAGGTGGCCGTCTGACCGATGCGTTCAGACAATTTTTTGGTCCGCAGCCCCAAGGTATGATCGGTTCCAGCAACCATCGCCAGCGTCTGTTTTACATGGTGCAGGAATACCTAGGGGCAAGATCAGACTTGGACACCTTTCCCACCGAAAATCCTCTGGGTTACTGGGTCTTGAGGATGGATCACTGGCCAGAGCTTGCACAGTATGCAATTGAGCTACTGGCCTGTCCTGCATCCAGCGTTCTTTCGGAACGCACATTCAGTGCTGCTGGAGGCGTGGTAACCGATCACAGGGTGCGTCTGTCCACTGACTCGGTCGATCGGCTGACCTTCATAAAAATGAATCAGTCTTGGATCACCACCAGCTACCAAGCACCTGATGCTGATGTAACTGAATAATTTTTTTCAGATCCCTTCAAAGACTGCCTATGCTGATGCTGAGTGACTATCCCTGAGTAATTATCCTCTTCCTCCTCAATCATCACGCTGATAGCTTGTAAGAACATTTTTGGTTCTGGGCGCCACCACCAGTGCCTAAGGCACAATTTTTCAGCCCCTGTATAACAGGGGCGTGTAATTACAATTTTTGATGTAATACTTTGCAGCAGGGCTCGTTCCTGCATTCCAACTAGAGTGTCTGTGAGGGGTTGCAGTGTTGTGGCACCAGCACCAGTGCCTAAGGCCCAATTTTTCTGCCCCTGTCTAACAGGGGCGTGTAATTACAATTTTTGATGCAATACTTTGCAGCAGGGCTCGTTCCTGCGTTCCAACTAGAGTGTCTGTGAGGGGTTGTAGTGTTGTGGCACCAGCACCAGTGCCTAAGGCCCAATTTTTCTGCCCCTGTCTAACAGGGGCGTGTAATTACAATTTTTGATGCAATACTTTGCAGCAGGGCTCGTTCCTGCGTTCCAACTAGAGTGTCTGTGAGGGGTTGCAGTGTTGTGGCACCAGCACCAGTGCCTAAGGCCTAATTTTTCAGCTCCTGTTCAACAGGGGCATGTAATTACAATTCTTGATCTAATATTTCACAGCAGGGCCCTGTGAGGGCTTACAGTGTTTTGGCCACAGCAACACCTAAGGCCCAAATTTCTGCTGAGTATATAGGGCAGGACCCTACTTTCAAACATCTAACTTACAAACGACTCCTACTTGCAAACGGAAGGAGACAACAGGAAGTGAGATGAAATCTACCCCTAGGAAGGGAAATTCTCTCATGTAAGAGTTAATATGGGAAAACAATTTCTCCTTTCCACTGATGCTTTCCAATCCTTGTTCCACCAAAAAACCCAAATTTTCAAAAAACATTTTTCATTGGGACAAAAAAGTGAGGTGAAATCTTCTGAAGAGGAGGAAAGACGCAAAACAAATGTCACAGGGGTGATAACCCTTCCCTATGTTTTCCAAAAAGCTTAGAAAAGATTTTTTGGCTGGAGCTAAACACGTTAAAAATGTTCAAAATTACAAACAGATTCTACTTAACAACAAACCTACAGTCCCTGTCTTGTTTGCACCGCCTGTATACTGCTGTTCAGAGTATATAGGGACCTTTCCTTATTTTAATTTGGGTGCGGGGTTCCCCTTAATATCCATACAAGACCCAAAGGGCCTGGTAATGGACTGGGGGGTACCCATGCCGTTTGTCTCACTGATTTTCATCCATATTGCCAGGACCCGACATGACATTAAACCCGCAAGCAGTTTTAAATGAGATTTTTTCCTTTAAAAATGACATTTGGTGCAGGGACTGTTCTAAACATGGGAAACACGCGTCACTTTACAGGCATACTATAGACACCCCCCAGGTACGATATTTAAAGGAATATTTCACTTTTTTTTTTTTACTTTAAGCATCATTAAAATCACTGCTCCCGAAAAAACGGCCGTTTTTAAAAGTTTTTTTTGCATTGATACATGTCCCCTGGGGTAGGACCCGGGTCCCCACACCCTTTTTAGGACAATACCATGCAAATTAGCCTTTAAAATGAGCACTTTTGATTTCGAACGTTCGAGTCCCATAGACGTCAATGGGGTTCTAACGTTCGTGCGAACTTGCGGTCCGTTCGCGGGTTCTGGTGCGAACCGAACCGGGGGGTGTTCGGCTCATCCCTAGTGAGGACACAATGAAGGTGAGTGGTGAGGTCCCTTGTTCCTCCATATCACTGTATGAGGTGAGGACACAATGAAGGTGAGTGGTGAGGTCCCTTGCCCCCCCATATCACTGTATGAGGTGAAGACACAATGAAGGTGAGTGGTGAGGTCCCTTGCCCCCCCCCCCCATATCACTGTATGAGGTGAGGACACAATGAAGGTGAGGTCCCCCCATATCACTGTATGAGGTGAGGACACAATGAAGGTGAGTGGTGAGGTCTCCCCATATCACTGTATGAGGTGAGGACACAATGAAGGTGAGTGGTGAGGTCCCTTGTCCCCCCATATCACTGTATGAGGTGAGGACACAATGAAGGTGAGTGGTGAGGCTCCTTGCCCTCCATATCACTGTATGAGGTGAGGACACAATGAAGGTGAGTAGTGAGGTCCCTTGTCCCTCCATATCACTGTATGAGGTGAGGACACAATGAAGGTGAGTGGCGATGTCCCTTGCCCCCCCATATCACTCTATGAGGTGAGGACACAATGAAGGGGAGTGGTGAGGTCCCTTGTCCCCCCATATCACTGTATGAGGTGAGGACACAATGAAGGTGAGTGGTGAGGTCCCTTGTCCCTCCATATCACTGTATGAGGTGAGGACACAATGAAGGTGAGTGGTGAGGCCCCTTGTCCCTCCATATCACTGTATGAGGTGAGGACACAATGAAGGTGAGTGGCGATGTCCCTTGCCCCCCCATATCACTCTATGAGGTGAGGACACAATGAAGGGGAGTGGTGAGGTCCCTTGTCCCCCCATATCACTGTATGAGGTGAGGACACAATGAAGGTGAGTGGTGAGGTCCCTTGTCCCTCCATATCACTGTATGAGGTGAGGACACAATGAAGGTGAGTGGTGAGGCTCCTTGCCCTCCATATCACTGTATGAGGTGAGGACACAATGAAGGTGAGTGGTGAGGTCCCTTGTCCCTCCATATCACTGTATGAGGTGAGGACACAATGAAGGTGAGTGGTGAGGTCCCTTGTCCCTCCATATCACTGTATGAGGTGAGGACACAATGAAGGTGAGTAGTGAGGTCCCTTGTCCCTCCATATCACTGTATGAGGTGAGGACACAATGAAGGTGAGTGGCGATGTCCCTTGCCCCCCCATATCACTCTATGAGGTGAGGACACAATGAAGGGGAGTGGTGAGGTCCCTTGTCCCCCCATATCACTGTATGAGGTGAGGACACAATGAAGGTGAGTGGTGAGGTCCCTTGTCCCCCCATATCACTGTATGAGGTGAGGACACAATGAAGGTGAGTGGTGAGGTCCCTTGTCCCCCCATATCACTGTATGAGGTGAGGACACAATGAAGGTGAGTGGTGAGGCCCCTTGTCCCTCCATATCACTGTATGAGGTGAGGACACAATGAAGGGGAGTGGTGAGGTCCCTTGTCCCCCCATATCACTGTATGAGGTGAGGACACAATGAAGGTGAGTGGTGAGGCTCCTTGCCCTCCATATCACTGTATGAGGTGAGGACACAATGAAGGTGAGTGGTGAGGTCCCTTGTCCCCCCATATCACTGTATGAGGTGAGGACACAATGAAGGTGAGTGGTGAGGCCCCTTGTCCCTCCATATCACTGTATGAGGTGAGGACACAATGAAGGGGAGTGGTGAGGTCCCTTGTCCCTCCATATCACTGTATGAGGTGAGGACACAATGAAGGTGAGTAGTGAGAGCCTTGTCCCTCCATATCACTGTATGAGGTGAGGACACAATGAAGGTGAGTAGTGAGAGCCTTGTCCCTCCATATCACTGTATGAGGTGAGGACACAATGAAGGTGAGTGGCGATCTCCCTTGCCCCCCCATATCACTGTATGAGGTGAGGACACAATGAAGGGGAGTGGTGAGGTCCCTTGTCCCGCCATATCACTGTATGAGGTGAGTGGTGTTACTGAGGCTCCTTATCCTCCCCATATCCCCGTATGTGATGACACAATGAGGCCATCACACTACACCCAGCCAGCTCTGCAGTACTGAGCACCGAGCCCAGGCGTCTGCAGCGTTTCCATGGGACCTGGTCCCGCCCCTCCCCGGCGCGCTGATTGGCCAGATTCCCCTGCAGGACAAAAGTCGGCGTCAATCACACCGCGGGAACTTCAAGTTCTCCTCCCGCCAATCAGCGCGCGGGGAGCGCCGGGACATGACGTCACAGGAAAGGAGGGCGGGATTGGTTGCCGGAAGCGAAGGCACCGGCGGGGAAATGGCGCCGAGCTCGAAATCGGACCGGGGCGCGAGCCGGAAATGGGGACCCCGGGACCACGTGATCCGACAGCTGGACCGGGTGAAGGTACCGGGAGGGGCGGGTCCGGGGCTGAGAGGTGTTATTACTGAGGAGGGAGGATTACAGAGAGCGGGGGTGGGAAGAGGGACAATAATAGACCATGAGGGGGATGGGCTGGAGTGTAATAATGGAAAGGGGCAGTGTGTAATGGGGGAGGGGCTGGAGTGTAATAAAGGATAGGAAGCAGGGTGTCATAAGGAAAGGGGAGGGGCAGGAGTGCAATAAGGAGAGGGGGGGCTGGAGTGTAATAAAGGGGAGGGAGCAGGTTGTAATAAGGGGGATGTGCTGTGTACAAAGATCAGGGGGAGGGGCTGGAGTGTAATAAGGGGAGAGTATAGAGCGTAATAAGTAGAGGGGCCGGAGCATAATAAGGCTAGAGTGTAATAAGGAGAGGGGGAGGGGCTGGAGCATAATAAAGGGGAGGGATGGAGCGTAGAAAGAGGGGGGACTGGAGTTCAATAAGGAGAGAAGGGGGAGGGGTTGAGTGTAATAAATGGAATGGAGTGTAATACGGAGAGGGATGAGCGTAGTGTAATAAGGGGGGTGGTCAGAGCATAATAAGGAGGAGAGGGAGTGTAGCGTAATAAGGAGAGGGGCAGGGTCCAGTGTGTAATAAGGGGAGGGACCAGCATGTAATAAGGAGAGGGGGCGGGTCCAGTGTGTAATAAGGGGAGGGACCAGCATGTAATAAGGAGAGGGGGAGGGTCCAGTGCGTAATAAGGGGAGGGACCAGCGCGTAATAAGGGGAGGGACCAGCGCGTAATAAGGGGAGGGACCAGCGCGTAATAAGGGGAGGGACCAGCGCGTAATAAGGGGAGGGACCAGCGCGTAATAAGGGGAGGGACCAGCGTGTAATAAGGGGAGGGACCAGCGTGTAATAAGGAGAGGGGGAGGGACCAGTGCGTTATAAGGGGAGGGACCAGTGCGTTATAAGGGGAGGGACCAGTGCGTTATAAGGGGAGGGACCAGCATGTAATGGGGGAGGGACCAGCATGTAATGGGGGAGGGACCGGGACCAGCATGTAGTAAGGGGAGGGACCAGAATGTAATAAGGAGAGGGGGAGGGACCAGCATGGAATAAGGGGAGGGTCCAGTGTGTAATAAGGGGAGGGACCAGCATGTAATAAGGAGAGTTAGATGGGGCTGGACATTATTCTGATGACTAGTGAAATACGGTATTATGGCCACTAGGTGGAGCTGAGAAGTGCAGGAAATACAAATGTGATGTAACAAGGAATACAATGTAACAATTGTAGAGGATTGGGAAATATAAGGCGTGAATTTCCTGGGCTCCTCCCTCCAGTCAGTGTTTGTAATGTAGGATTATAATACAGAAGATGGGGGTGTGAGGAGGATCTGGTGATCAGAGTTGTGCACACACACACACACACTGGGTGGAGGAATGTCTGTGACCCCTCAGTGTGTGGATATCGGATCCATGGACTCTCCTGGTCTCTCTCCCTCCTCCTCCGGGGTGTCTGTAGTAGAAATCTCCTCCTTGCAGTGGCCATAAATGTTGGTATATTTCCTGTATGTGGTCCTGGAATAAGGAAAGGTTTCTCTCTTCCTCAGATCACAGGTCAGCTCTCCCCTCGTCTGTTCCGGAAGCTTCCGCCCCGCCTCTGCGTCTCACTGCGCAATATTGTGGATGAGGAGTTCCTACAAAAAGGGTAAATATCACATCCTTTCCGCACACCGCCTGGGAGAGTGCCGCTTGGTTTACACACCAACTGATCCTCACGTTTATTAGATTCCAGGGGCATCCAAACAAACCGTGTTCATAGAATTCCAGTTAGTTTTCCTTAGGAAGCGGCCAACTGCCATCCGCTGCAGAGATGGATCCTTGCTCTCTCTATGTGGAAGCAGTGGTCTCTCTGCAGAGTTCTGACACGCCATTGGCACCATTCAAAGAATGCTTTGCATTTTCTAAAAGAATATGAAGAGGGATACTTACTAAAATTGGAGCACACAGAATCTGGTGCAGCTGCGCATGGTAGCCAATCGGCTTCTAACTTCAGCTTGTTCAATTAAAGGGGTTGTAAAGGAAATTTTATTTTTTTTTAAAAATAACAAACATGTTATACTTCCCTTCACTGTGCAGCTCGTTCTGCACAGAGTGGCCCCGAACCTGCTCTTCTGGGGTCCCTCGGCGGCTGTTTCAGCTCCTCCCCGCAAGAAATAACCACCTTAATGTGAGCTCCCTCGCATGGTGGTTAGTTGTTGCGGGCGCGCTCCCGTGATACAGCCGGCGGCTATAGCCGCTCGCTGTATCACTCGGCCCCGCCCCCCGGCGCGCCGCGTCATCGGATGTGATTGACAGCAGCGCGAGCCAATGGCTGCGCTGCTTTCAATCCATCCACTGCAGCCAATCAGCGACCAGGCTGAGCTGCAATAGAGATGACGGGAACGAGCAGCGGAGATTCGAGGTGTCAGGTAAGTAAAACGGGGGGGCTGGGGGCGGCGGTATTGTCAAAAGTTTTTTCACCTTAATGCATATAATGCATTAAGGTGAAAAATTTTTTACCTTTACAACCCCTTTAAGCTTTGACAACAAAACCTGGAAGCTGATTGGTTTCTATGCACAGCTGCACCAGATTTTGCACTCTCCAGTTTTAGTAAATCTCAAGTGGTTTCTGATTGGATGATGTGGAGGGGTGGGGCTGTGAGCTGTCTCCATCCTGTCCAATCAGAGAACGCTTTGCATTCATTCAGAAAACCCAAAGCATTATTTTGAATGGTGCCCAACTGACCTCCTGTGTTCTCAATGCAGCAGAGCTTGGTGAGGGACCTGGAAGCTAGCGGAGATCACTGGAGTCGGGGTGTCTGAGTGATTTCCAGGAACTTCAGACAAGTATGTTCTATACAGAGTTACATTTGATCCAAGCTATATACATAGTATAAAATAGCCATACCTGGGATTCCTCTTTAAAGCTACAATAGGCACAAATAGTGCTTTGCAGCATCAATACATGGGGTGTTTTTTTTTGTTTTGTATTTTTTAAAATTGCAAGCAGTGTAAGTACCTAAGCTTGACTTGGTATCGGCCTCCTGCAGGCCCTATACAGCAGAGCTCAGGGAGGGTTAAGGAGAAGCAGCACAAGGAGCTAATCAGTCCATGTGCTGATAGGAGGAGAACACAGAAATTAGCTCATCATGCGGTTTCACCTTTACTGTCTGGTCATAGATTAGGGGAAGGGTATACAACAAGCTTGGGCTCAAGGATGTGGGATGAATGATGCAGACAGTCATTCATTCTAAAAGAATGAGCACATCATGAGGCCAAAAAGTACTGGGGGGGGGGGGGGGCAGGTCTATATTGAAGGTGAGTAGCAAAAGCCACTTCTTTCTAGCCCACGGAGAGACTCAGGAAGTCGCTGACCTTTAAGTTATACTGCCACCTACAGGAGGATTTAACACTTGCAAAAAAAAACAACTGGTGGCCAGCCCAGTATAACCCCTCCCACTACCAGCATGCCTCAGTTTTTTGCTTGCCCTCTAGGAGAGTGGACATATTTTCTGCCCCTCTGCTAGAGACTCGCCTAGTCTTCTTTATTCATGGTGTGTTCTCTACACTGCTGCTGAAGGCTTCCCTCGGATTTGCAGCTATCCGGAGTGATTGTCCTCAGCCTGACCTTTTGGAGTGCCTCACCCAGACCCTGCTGGACTAGATGTTGCCGGGGTGGTGACCTTTGGGCACTGGGCTCCTTGTCGGGCGCTTTGGAACCGCCTGCATTGCCTCAGTGCTTACCCTGTTGTCTCTGAAGAGTCACTCAGTGAGTAGGCGGGTCAGGCTGAGCATTGGGAGCTACTTAATTTTTATCGGTCGCTGGGTGCGGTTATTACCCCCCCTTTTTTTCTTTTTGTCCTGAAAGGGGGTTAACAGTGTGGGACTGAGCTCACAACAACCTAAACACTCGCAGCACGGTCAATGTATCCCTTTGACCGCTCTGGTGATCCACAATTGGGAAGGGTGCAGGCGCCTGAAAAACTCATCTAGGAAGTGCCATGGCGGTGCAGCACAGAGACGCCACACACCTCCAGCGAAATGTTTGACAGGATGTAAGAACGGCCTCAGCCTTGGCTCCTCTTAGGCCGTGTCCCCGACGCGTTTTGCCCCACCCCTGGGGGCTTAGCCATAGAAGTCACTAACCCCTGGGGGTGGAGTGAGACATCAGAGGGCGTGGCCTAGGAGGAACCAAGCCTGAGGCTGTTCTTTACGTCCTGTCAAACATTTCGCTAGATGCCTCTGTACTGCACTGAGGGCTGATTTCACCCTGCTGGTGGAGTCTGTGCTCTTGTCTGCTATAAGGTAGCGTCTTTCTGCTGCTGCTGCTCCTCCCTCTTATAAAGACCAACGTGGAATTTCAATCTTTGATCCATTCCTGCTGCTCACCTACAGCGACTTGTCGCCTGAGGCCACCGGACCCTCACTTGCTATCAGCTGTCTGCCTGGGTACTTGAGACTTTGCCTCTTACCTTGAGCCCTTTACGCTGCCTTAGAGCACTGTGGCAGCAATATGTCTTATCCTAGATATGAGGGTCCGGCCCGATGCCTCAGCTCACTTTCTGCCAACACTGCTTGCAGCATGGCTGCCGACGGTGCCTAAGCCTGCAGCGTGGAATCATGCTGTTTGTCTCTCCTATTTTTGTTCTTTCTGTTGTCACTGGATCCTCTGCCCTCCAGGGTGGGGTTTTTACTACAGTCATACAAAACTTAATGACCCAAGTATTTACTGACCTTGAACACAGAGGCCAGAAGCGCACACCCACGCCTTCTAAAGCAAATTCAAAGCAAAGCCAATGTATCTGGTTTACCTGTGGCCCTGGCTGCTTTTGACTTATCAGCCACAGAGACTAAGTCTGGGTTCACACTATAGCGATGCAGGAACCAGTGCGATTCCAGTGCCGGTTCCCGCATCGCATCTCTCCCGCAGGCAGTTCACACTGCCTCCTGCAAACCGCTGCGGGTGTAAATACGATGTGAATGACACCCCCAGATCAGTTCACAGATCGCAGCGCGAACTGTGGATTTGGACAGGAATCAGATTGCATGGGTGTGAACACTTATGCGATCCGATTCCAGTGCGGGGGGGGGGGGGGGGGGGGTAGTCTCTGTACCTTTTTTGTGCGAATCCAATGTGAGTTCAGCCATACAACTGTATGGCTGATCTTGCATTGCATGTGATTGGCACAGCAATGCGGGTGCGAATCACATGCGATGTCTGTGTTGGCATATGTGTGAACCTGGGCTAAAACTGGAGAGTACAAACTCTGGTGCAGCTGTGCATGGTAGCCAATTCAGCGTGTTCAATTAGGGCCAAACTGACACTATGTGCGATGACAGACGTTTTACTGAATGGTAAAATGTCTGTCACTGCGGGGACACGCCAGAAACAATTGTTTCCTATGTGTACCATTCACACTGCAATGCAGCCCAGTGCTGCACTAAAATGCAGACATGCTGCATTTTATCGCAGCACGCCAGCCTGAATAGCACTGTTCTGCCGGACATTGCAGTTAATGAAGTGTACGTTTTTGTAAACACAAAAATAAAATAGGGAGCAGTGCGATGCGGTAAATTGTGCACCACACTGCCCCCTAGCATGGCCGGAGTGGCGAATCATTCCTGCCACTCTGCGTTGCAGTGTGAATTAGTGCCTGAATTTGACAAAAACCTGGAAGCTGATTATAATGCAGAGCTGCACCAGATTTTGCACTTTCCGGTTTTAGTAAATCAACCCCTTAGTCTGATTCTGATCACTCAAGCCCCTAACTAATAAGATTGCTTCTGAAGAGTCTTCTGCTATTGCTCCTAAATTAACAAAATCCGATTTGACTTTTGTTATAGTGTGCACCACTCAAACTGGAGGATTATCGTTTTGCTTCTAGCTGTACTTTTTCTAGTCTCCATATCATTTAACTCCTAAGTCTTCAAAGACTCCACATTGCACCTGCTTTTTTCCTATTTTTTTTATCTTTATGGAGATTGGGCTTGTTTTGATAAGTTGCTTGCTTCCCCCAAAGCACTTGTTAGCAGTGTATCCTTTTTTGTGAGGATTTTGTTCAGAAGTGGTCTATTCCCATTGAACCTGGCTGTGTCTCACCTTTGTACTGTGCTTGCTCTAAAGGTAAGAGTATACATCTGTCTGTCAGCACCCAACATGCAGTTGGAAGCTCTTTCCAGGGCTCTGTTTTTACAGATGGATCCTGCTCTGCACCTGATTCAGGCTGCTTTGTTATATCATCTCTGAGTGGCCAAAACCCCATAAAGCAGAACTTCACCCAAAAGGGGAGGTTCCACTTGTTTGCATCCTCCACTCCTGCGTTTGGCACTTTTTAGGGGGAACAGGTATCTGCTCCTACTTCCAGTTAGATTACCGCGGCGATCTGTGTGGAAGTTTCCCCCCCCAGTAGGAAACTGGCTGTGAAGCCGCAAAGCTTTGTTGGTTTCCCTTACTTAAGATGCCTTCTGCACCCAAAGCCAATTGAAGAATCCGCTCGGGTGAGGACATCGCTGGATCCCTAGACAGGTGAGTGTCCTTGGTTTAAAATTGATTTTAATTTTGTGGGGGGGACTGGCGCTCCTGGAACTGGAGCTCCTCCTTTTTAAAGTGGTTGTATACCCTGTACAACCACTTTTCCCTACAGGTAAGCCTATAATGAAGCTTACCTGTAGGTATTGGAAATATCTCCTAAACCTGTACGGTTTAGGAGACATTTGTCATATATACTTGCGCTGACGTCATCGGCCCATGCGCACTGAAGAAAGGGCACGGTCGTGCCATTTCTATAGTGACCGTCGGCTCCCGCGCGGAAGTGACGCCACGTGACACCGGCCAGTCACAGAGCCGGAGTCCACGGCCCCAGAAGGAAGAGGGGTTGAAGATAGACGCGGTGACATCGTGGACCAAGTAAGTGGCACATAATGGGCTAGTATGCAATGCGTACTAGCCCATTATGCTTTTACATTGCAGGGAACAAAGAGGAAGTAAAACCCACTAGGGTTTACTTCCTCTTTAAGGGATCTAGCCAGTGCTGCGGTTGTTCCCTTGTATTTGTACTCGTGGAGCAGATGGCTGCAACATTTAATTTTGGCTGTGATGGTTTCCTGGCAGCCTTCCATCTCCTCTCTCACATGAGGTGCCTCAATGTGGATGCATATAAATAAGGCACTTTGGCTAAAGTACTGGTTTGCAGAACCTTACTGACAACAAGATCATCTATCTTCCTCAGCGCAAGTAGCCTAAGCGCTAGACTACAAAGTCATCTCCCTCTCTTGCCGTCAAACATTTCTTTGGTTTCTCCACTTCCTCAACTTCCACTTTAAGGATACTTTGTTCACCATCTACCCACAAAGTTTGGCATTCCATATTTGCCAAATCCTCACAAGCCCCCCTCCCTTATAGAAGTGCACCCCAATTTTTTTATCGTACATCACAGGACACAGAGCCACAGTATTAACTGTATGGGTTATAGGCCACCTTTAGGTGATGGACACTGGCACACCCTAAACAGGAAGTTCAACTCCCTATATAACCCCTCCCTTTACCAGGAGTACCTCAGTTTTTTCGCCAGTGTCTAAGGTGTTGGTCACAAGTAAAGATGTGCTGAGCTCCGCTGGAATAACCCTTGTTGGAGCAGGCCACCCGGATCCATTCAAAGTGTCTTTTTAGGCCAAATTCAATGGTACCTAGGCCTCATGTCGGAATAAACAAGGTTTTGCCTGTAACGCTTCTCTTTTTAGAGAGCTTTTCCCCCGTGATCCAGTGCTTTTGTTTTTTCAGCCATATTTCCTGGCGGGGTGCTTTACGGGTCCAAGGGTGTGGAACCCCTGATAAAAAGGTGGCCCCGGTCATTGAAGGTTTCCTGACGGAGCCCACCATGAACGGTGAAGATTGGGTCTGTTTGGCTTACCACAGAACCCTGCAGCAGGATAAGGTAAGGGAGATTCCTAAAGAATTTTTTAGTTCTTATGGGTTTTCTCCTTTAAATGTTGTCATGCCTAAAGTCGCCACCGGGGGCTGTCAAGAGCACGTACCTGTTCATGCTTGTCAGTCTCGCTCTGTGTCAATACAAGCTGCACGCTTCCTCCAGTCCCAAGCCTCAGGTAAGCTGTTGGAAGGGTTTTTTTTTTTTTCTTTTAACATCCCCCACCTGGACAGAAGTATCTCTTCTCTCCCCAGGAGGCAGAGGGAGCAGGGACCAGTCGGCGGTATGCTGCGCTGCTGCCACCGCCATAACACTGCGGTTCTCCGTCCATCAGCTTCCCTACACACACACACACACATCCCCCCCCACATGCTGATCGGATCAGACGCCCGCTCGTGCGTGAAAACAATCTTTTTTGAAAAGGGGGGGGGGGTTGGAGAAAGGGGGCGGGGCTTAGCGCGGCGTTGACGTACCTCAGACGTTCATAATGCGGGGCTGTGTAGAGCAGACGGGGCATGTGAGTGTTGGTGACAAAGGCATTCCCAGGGCACGTTTACTTAGCATCAGGCTGAGCATTAATAGCAGCGGCAGTTGCTGGACTATTTGCTCAGCAGTCGGTGCGTTTTTTAGTAGTACCTCTGCATTTGTGTTTTTAGCACTATGGTCAGAAGGGAGGTACAAGTACCCCAAAAAACAAGGGCTCAAAGGGTTCGCCCTCAGGCTCTAAGGACCCTCCCTCTGCAACACCATCCCCCCTGAAGGGCCTAGGAAGGCTGGTCAGAGTAAGCCGTCGGGGTCGTCAGGGGTTGCAATTGCTTCCGTGATTTCAGCCCCTGTCTATTGCTGAGGAGGTTTTCTCCTCAGCCATGATTGGATTAGAGGAAAGGTTAGCGTTTTTAATCGCATCTTCACAGAGTGGAAGAAAATGCATTAGGTCCCCTTCTACCACCAGGACCCTCAAACAGAGGAACAGTGGGAGGGGGAAGATGAATCCCCCTCAGGGGACCGTGATGAGACTGATGACTCCTCTTCCGAGGGATCAAAGTGGGGAAGGACCTTCTGCAGCTTCACAAGCTGAGAAATTGTTGGTGCATTCTCTTACTGAAATGGTCCGCTCCCCATTTAAAGTTTGGGTTTACTAAAGCCTCCTCAAGCTTGCATGACTTTCCTGTCCATTCATTGCTGGAAAAGCTTATGTATTCTGAGTGGAATCACCCAGATAAGCACTTTTTCCCTCCTAAAAATTTTTCAACACTTTATCCTATGGAGGAAAAAATTTACTAAGAGGTGGAGTATACCAGCAATTGACGCTGCTATATCCTCTGTAAATAAAAGTTTGACTTGTCCGGTTGACAATGCACAAATGCTTAGGAATCCAACTGATAAAAAATTGGAATTCCTGTTAACCACTTCAGCCCCGGAAGGATTTACCCCCTTCCTGACCAGAGCACTTTTTACAATTCGGCACTGCGTCGCTTTAACTGCTAATTGCGCGGTCATGCAATGCTGTACCCAAACGAAATTTGCGTCCTTTTCTTCCCACAAATAGAGCTTTCTTTTGATGGTATTTGATCACCTCTGCCGTTTTTATTTTTTGCGCTATACACGGAAAAAGACCGAAAATTTTGAAAAAAAATGATATTTTCTACTTTTTGTTCTAAAAAAAATCCAATAAACTCAATTTTAGTCATACATTTAGGCCAAAATGTATTCGGCCACATGTCTTTGGTAAAAAAAATGTCAATAAGTGTATATTTATTGGTTTGCGCAAAAGTTATAGCGTCTACAAACTAGGGTACATTTTCTGGAATTTACACAGCCTTTAATTTATGACTGCCTATGTCGATTCTTGAGGTGCTAAAATGGCAGGGCAGTACAAAACCCCCACAAATGACCCCATTTTGGAAAGTAGACACCCCAAGGAATTTGCTGAGAGGCATGTTGAGCCCATTGAATATTCATTTTTTTTGTCCCAAGTGATTGAATAATGACAAAAAAAAAAAAAAAAAAAAAAAATTACAAAAAGTTGTCACTAAATGATATATTGCTCACACAGGCCATGGGCATATGTGGAATTGCACCCCAAAATACATTTAGCTGCTTCTCCTGAGTACGGGGATACCACATGTGTGGGACTTTTTGGGAGCCTAGCCGCGTACGGGGCCCCGAAAACCAAGCACCGCCTTCAGGATTTCTAAGGGCGTACATTTTTGATTTTACTCCTCACTACCTATCACGGTTTTGAAGGCCATAAAATGCCCAGATGACATAAACCCCCCCCAAATGACCCCATTTTGGAAAGTAGACACCCCAAGCTATTTGCTTTGAGGCATGTTGAGTCCATGGAATGTTTTATATTTTGACACAAGTTGCGGGAAAGTGACAATTTTTTTTTTTTTTTTTTTTTTTTTGCACAAAGTTGTCACTAAATGATATATTGCTCACACAGGCCATGGGCATATGTGGAATTGCACCCCAAAATACATTTAGCTGCTTCTCCTGAGTACGGGGATACCACATGTGTGGGACTTTTTAGGAGCCTAGCCGCGTACGGGACCCCGAAAACCAAGCACTGCCTTCAGGATTTCTAAGGGCGTACATTTTTGATTTTACTCCTCACTGCCTATCACAGTTTCGGAGGCCATGGAATGCCCAGGTGGCACAAACCCCCCCCAAATGACCCCATTTTGGAAAGTAGACACCCCAAGCTATTTGCTGAGAGGCATGGTGAGTATTTTGCAGCTCTCATTTGTTTTTGAAAATAAAGAAAGACGAGAAAAAAAAATTTTTTTTTTCTTTTTTCAATTTTCAAAACTTTGTGACAAAAAGTGAGGTCTGCAAAATACTCACTATACCTCTCATCAAATAGCTTGGGGTGTCTACTTTCCAAAATGGGGTCATTTGGGGTTTTTTTTTGCCACCTGGGCATTCCATGGCCCCCGAAACTGTGATAGGCGGTGAAGAGTGAAATCAAAAATTTACGGCCTTAGAAAGCCTGAAGGCGGTGCTTGGTTTTCGGGGTCCCGTACGCGGCTAGGCTCCCAAAAAGTCTCACACATGTGGTATCCCCGTACTCAGGAGAAGCAGCAGAATGTATTTTGGGGTGTAATTTCACATATTCCCATGGCATGTTTGAGCAATATATCATTTAGTGACAACTTTGCGCAAAAAAAAATAAAAAAAATAAAAAATTGTCTCTTTCCCGCAACTTGTGTCACAATATAAATTATTCCATGGACTCAACATGACTCTCAGCAAATAGCTTGGGGTGTCTACTTTCCAAAATGGGGTCATTTGGGGGGGGTTTGAACTGTCCTGGCATTTTATGCACAACATCTAGAAGCTTATGTCACACATCACCCACTCTTCTAACCACTTGAAGACAAAGCCCTTTCTGACACTTATTGTTTACATAAAAAAATAATTTTTTTTTGCAAGAAAATTACTTTGAACCCCCAAACATTATATATTTTTTTTAAAGCAAATGCCCTACAGATTAAAATGGTGGGTGTTTCATTTTTTTTTTTCACACAGTATTTGCGCAGCGATTTTTCAAACGCATTTTTTGGGGAAAAAACACACTTTTTTACATTTTAATGCACTAAAACACACTATATTGCCCAAATGTTTGATGAGATAAAAAAGATGATCTTAGGCCGAGTACATAGATACCAAACATGACATGCTTTAAAATTGCGCACAAACGTGCAGTGGCGACAAACTAAATACATTTTTAAAAGCCTTTAAAAGCCTTTACAGGTTACCACTTTAGATTTACAGAGGAGGTCTACTGCTAAAATTACTGCCCTCGATCTGACCTTCGCGGCGATACCTCACATGCATGGTGCAATTGCTGTTTACATTTGACGCCAGACCAACGCTTGCGTTCACCTTAGCGCGAGAGCAGGGGGGACAGGGGTGCTTTTTTTTTTTTTTTTTTTTTTTTTTTTTCTTTATTATTATTATTTTTTTATCTTATTTTTAAACTGTTCCTTTCATTTTTTTTTTTTTATCATTTTTATTGTTATCTCAGGGAATGTAAATATCCCCTATGATAGCAATAGGTAGTGACAGGTACTCTTTTTTGCAAAAATTGGGGTCTATTAGACCCTAGATTTCTCCTCTGCCCTCAAAGCATCTGATCACACCAAGATCGGTGTGATAAAATGCTTTCCCAATTTCCCAATGGCGCTGTTTACATCCGGCGAAATCTACGTCATAAAATGCTCGTAGCTTCCGGTTTCTTAGGTCATAGAGATGTTTGGAGCCACTCTGGTCTCTGATCAGCTCTATGGTCAGCTGGCTGAATCACCGGCTGCATTTTCAGGTTCCCTGTTGAGACAGGAGAGCCAGAGAAAAACACGGAAGATGTTGGGGGGGGGGGGGGCATTCCCTCCCACTGCTTGTAAAAGCAGTCTAGAGGCTAATTAGCCACTAGGATTGCTTTTACATGAAAGCCGACCGCTGGCTGAAAAGAATGATACCAAGATGATACCTAAACCTGCAGGCATCATTCTGGTATAACCACTCAAAGTCGTGAATGGCATACCTGAAGACAAAAAAATGGTTAACAATAAAGCACAGTAAACGGTAAGGTATAAAAAATTGCATACCTGAAAAGCAAACATGATAAAACATAATAACAATAACAATAACAATAACAATAAAACATTGCAGAATAGAATACAGTAAAAAAGAGCAGAACAATAGAGAGAGAATAGAGAGAGAGAGAACAATAAAACGACAACTATTTTTATTTTATATTTTTGTTTGTGTTTTTTTTTTTTTACACTTTTTTTTGTAACTAACTATAATAACTGTAACCGGTTCCAGGTTCGGGTCTCTCAAAATGCGATGGCATCTTGGGAGACCCTGTGAAAGTGTGCCTAGTCTGTGCAATGTTGTACCCTACGCTAATACTCAACTAGTGCATGGTAGCGTTCAAAACATTCACCAATGCAAAGACCAGGATTGTCAGGACAGGAGGGACAATAATAGCGGGTGTCACGGCTATATCCGCGCTTGCTGCAGACACAACATATTTTTTGGGGGGTTCGCTGGGTAGGGGTACTCGGGAGGACATAAAGAAAATGCCTCTCATGCAGCCGACTGCATTTGGTTGGGGATGTGAATGGGGGAAGTACGGGCGCTGCAGAAGCGGTGGGTTCCCAATTAGGATTGGCGAATGCAGCAGGAAGGGCACTATGGGCATGACGGGCCTGTGTTTGTCTTTTTGGTGGCAGCGGGACACTACTTGTGCTTGCCACCTCACCAGCTTGAACTGCACTTATGGGACTCGCCACGTCACCAAGTGTTACTGCAGTGCTGGTTTGACTACGACCGGGGTGTACTAGGCCTCTGGTGCTTGCCAGTTCACCAAAACGCTACAAAAAAAACTGTTAGCGATCACAGGGATCAGGCCTGACTCTGCGAACGCTGCAGTTATGCGTTTAGAGTTTTGTAAGTGACAGTGATCGATCGATACTGCACTTGGGTGGGCTGGGCCGGGCCGGGCGGAGGGGCAAAACGCAGGTGCTAGCAGGTATCTGGGCTGATCCCGCTAACACTGCGTTTTTGGGAACCCTAAACTGCTGGGGACGCTAGTATAGATCTGATCGGATCAGATATTGATCTGTTCAGATACTATACCACTAAGGGAGGCGTATGCTGCGTGCGTGGGTGTTAGCGGTACTGGCGCTAATCTGACGCTGCCTGGGGCTGGTGCTTGCCAGTTCACCAAAATGCTACCAAAAAAACTGTTAGCGATCGCAGGGATCAGGCCTGACTCTGCGAACGCTGCAGTTATGCGTTTAGTGTTTTGTAAGTGACAGTGATCGATCGATACTGCACTTGGGTGGGCTGGGCTCGCCTGGGCGGAGGGGCAAAACGCAGGTGCTAGCAGGTATCTGGGCTGATCCCGCTAACACTGCGTTTTTGGGAACCCTAAACTGCTGGGGACGCTAGTATAGATCTGATCGGATCAGATATTGATCCGATCAGATACTATACCACTAAGGGAGGTGTATGGTGCGTGTACGGTGCGTGCGTGGGTGTTCGCGGTACTGGCGCTAATCTGACGCTGCCTGGGGCAACGCATATCACCGCCGGGCGATCAGGGGGCTAAACCTTTATTCGGTAATAAACGGCGGGTGCCCTGACACTATAAAAAATAAACTAACTAACCAGCGTCACCCGTAACAGTTATACGGTGATCAGTGGTGAAAGGGTTAACTAGGGGGCAATCAAGGGGTTAAAACATTTATTAGATAGTATATGGGGGTCCCTGTCGCTATAAAACACTGACGGCGAACCTAAATATTTACGTCCCTAACTAGCGTCACCAGTGACACTAATACAGCGATCAGAAAAATGATCGCTTAGCGACACTGGCGACAGGGGGTGATCAAGGGGTTAAAACTTTATTAGGGGGGGTACTGGCGCTAATCTGACGCTGCCTGGGGCGACGCATATCACCGCCGGGCGATTAGGGGGCTAAACCTTTATTCGGTAATAAACGGCGGGTGCCCTGACACTATAAAAAATAAACGAACTAACCAGCGTCACCCGTAACGGTTATACGGTGATCAGTGGTGAAAGGGTTAACTAGGGGGCAATCAAGGGGTTAAAACATTTATTAGATAGTATATGGGGGTCCCTGTCGCTATAAAACACTGACGGCGAACCTAAATATTTACGTCCCTAACTAGCGTCACCAGCGACACTAATACAGCGATCAGAAAAATGATCGCTTAGCGACACTGGTGAGGGGGGGTGATCAAGGGGTTAAAACTTTATTAGGGGGGGTAAGGGGGGTACCCTAGACCTACAGGGGGGTTACAGTAACTGTCCTAACACTGCTAACTGTCACAAACTGACACTATGCAGTAATCAGGAAAAAAAAAAAAAAAAAAAAAAAAAAAACCTGCTTGGTGTCAGTTTGTGACAGGGGGGGGGGTGATTGGGGGGGGATCGGGGGGCGATCGGGGGGGGATCGGGGGTGTAATGTATGCCTGGCATGTTCTACTGTGTGTGTTTGTGTTGTGCACTTACTTACATGTCATCTCTCCTCGGCGCTGGAACGGAAACTGACAGCCGAGGAGAGATGACATCACATCCTCTGCCTCTGTGTACTATACAGAGGCAGGGGATGTTTGTCAGTGGCTGGGAGCGATCGCGAGGGGGGGGCCACGATCGGATGGTCTCCCCCTCGTCTCTCATCGCTCCCAACCAAATGCCGACCGCAGCTGGCACCGGGGGGGGGTCCGATCGGACCCCCCACCCGCGGGAAGGCAATCACGTTTCAGGTACGTGATTTTGCCTGCCCGTGCCGCTCTGCTCACGTATATAGGCGTGAGGCGGTCGGCAAGTGGTTAAAAAAACATTTTTTTCTTTGGCAGATTCAGTAGCTCAACCTGCAGTGGCGGCAATTGGGGTGTGTCAACCCCTGAGAGACCATTTGAGACAGGTGCTCAAGGTTTTCCCTTAACGGCAGGCCCAGGAATTTAGCTGAGCTGCCAGGGGCTTTGTGTTTTGCAATTGATGCAATCAGAGATTCTAGTCTGCAAACCTCTCGCCTTACGCTTGGGTTGGTGCATATGCGTAGAATCTTAGTGCCGGTTCACACTGGTGCGATGCGAGAACACTGCGAATCCACTGCGTGTTCCCGCATCGCATGTCAGTTCACACTGCCATATGCGTATCGCTGGGGAGTGTCAATACATTGTTAACGACACCCCCAGTTCAGCTCGCATATTGCACTGCGAACTGACAGTTCGGACATGAATCGGATCGCATATGTGTGAACACACATGCGATCCGATTCTGGTCCGAACAGAAAAAAGGGTCCTGTGCGTGTTTGCACCGAACGCGGTGCGATATCAGCCATACTATCTCTATGGCTGATATCGCACCACACAGACATCGCATGTAATGTGAACGGCAGTGCGCTGCGAATTACATGCGATGTTTGGCATCGCACCAGTGTGAATCGGCACTTATGGTTGAAAAGTTGGTCAGCCGAAGCGCCATGCAAAAAGCTCCTGGCTGTTTTTCCTTTCCGCGGTGAAAGGCTGTTTGGGGATGGGGAAAGGTATCCTTTTGCCAGTTAAGAAAAGGAGTAAACGTCCCTCATTTAAATGGGGCTCTTTCTCCAGTGGCAGGGGCATCATCCTCCAGGCAGTCGCGACGGCCTCCACCGTCAGGTTTAAGAGGACCCCAGGGTCAACCCCAGGGACAAAAGAAGTGCTGGGGGAGGAAACCTACAAGACAGAACACTAAAGCCTCTTTTGAAGGGGCGCCCCCGCTCGCTTGAGTGGGGGGAAGACTTCTGTAGTTCTCAAGGGTCTGGCAGGAGGAGTTTAGAGACAGATGGGTGGTCTCCATAATAGCTCTAGGTTACAAACTAGAGTTCCGAGATTTCCCATCTCCTTGTTTTCCTCAGGTCAAATGTCCAAAGATCCAGAGAAAAAGAATTCTCTTTTCCAAGCATTAGACCGACTTTTGTCTCAAAAAGGGATCATGGCAGTCCCCGCGAAGGAGCAGAGGGTTGGGGTTTTTCAAATCTTTTCATGGTGCCAAAACTAAATAGGGATGTCAGACCCATTCTAGATCTCAAGGATCTAAACCGGTTCCTGAATATCTGCTCTTTTCGCATGGAATCAATCCGATCTGTGGTCTCCATCCTACAAGGGGGAGAACTTCTGGCGTCAATCGACATCAGAGATGCATACCCGCATGTACCTATTTTCCCCGCTCACCAAAAATATCTGCGTTTTCAAAGTAGAAAGGCTCCATTTTCAGTTTGTAGCCTTTGCCTTTCGGTCTAGCTACTGCACCTCGGGTGTTTACAAAACGTCTGGCCCTTCCTCTGGCCAGATTAAGGACTCGAGGTATAACAATTGTAGCATACCTAGACGACCTGCTCTTGATAGACATGTCGGTAGCCCGCTTAGACCAAAGCATGGTCACCACAATCAACTACCTGGAATACCTAGGTTGGGTCTTCAACCTAGAGAGATCTTCTTTAAAACCATTAAGAAGACTTAAGAGTACTTGGGTCTGAATATAGATACAGCCCAGAAGAGGGTGTTTTTACCCCAGGCAAATATCAGTTCCATAAAGGAGCTGGTTCAGGTGGTCAGGCAAAGAAGGGTCCTTCTATTCGCCTTTGCATGAGGTTGTTGGGAAAGATGGTGGCTTCATTCGAAGCGATTCCCTATGCTCAGTCTCATTTGAGACTGCTGCAAAACAGTATCCTGTCTACCTGGAACAAGAAGGTCCAAGCGCTAGATTTTCCAATGCGTCTGTCACCAAAGGTGCGCCAGAGCCTGAGTTGGTGGAGGATATCCAAGAATCTGCAGAAGAGGAAATCCTTCTTACCAGTTACCTGGAAGGTGGTAACAGCTACCAGCCTTTCGGGTTGGGGAGCAGTCCTGGAAGAGGCGACTGAAAGGACCTTGCCCATCAACATTCTAGAGATTCGGGCAGCGCGTCTAGCCCTAAGGACCTGGACATTCAGGTTGCGGAATTGTCCTGTCAGGATTCAATCCGACAATGCCACAGCAGTGGCTTATATCAATCACCAAGGGGGCACCAGAAGTCATGCAGCTCAGGGAGAGGTAAACCATATCCTAACCTGGGCAGAAAAGCATGTACCGTGCATATCGGCAATCTTCATTCCAGGGGTAGAGAATTGGCAGGCGGACTGCTTGAGTCGCCAGCAGTTGTTCCCGGGGAAATGGTCCCTTCCCCTGGACATCTTCCTAGCTATATGCCAAAGATGGGGGATCCCGGACGTAGATCTATTTGCATCCAGGTTCAACAACAAAGTCGACAACTTTGTGTCAAGTACAAGGGATCCACCCACATACGGAACAGATGCGTTGGTGACCCCGTGGGATCAGTTCTCACTGATTTATATATTCCCTCCTATTCTGCTGCTACCACGACTTCTTCGCAGGATCAAGCAGGAAAGGAAGTCTGTGGTTCTTGTGGCCCAGAAGATTTTGGTATGCAGAGATCGTAAAGATGGCGGTAGGGGCCCCATGGACCCTACCACCACGTCCAGACCTGCTATTGCAGTGGCCCGGTGTTCCATCTTGCCCTACAAACGCTGAATTTAACGGTTTGGCTATTGAAACCCACATTCTGAAGAATCGTGGGCTTTCAGGTTCAGTGATATCTACCTTGATAAATGCAAGGAAGCCAGCTACCAGAGTCGTTTATTATAGAGTCTGGAAGGCATACGTTTCCTGGTGCTAGTCCAGGGGTTGGCATCCTAGAAAGTATGTTCTATGTAGAATCCTTGCCTTTCTGCAAATAGGATTGGACATGAAGCTGGCCTTGAGTACCATCAAAGGCCAGGTCTCGGCCTTATCAGTATTGTTTCAACGTCCACTTGCTTCGCATTCCCTGGTCCGTAGTTTTATACAGGGGGTGACATGGCTTAATCCGCCGGTTAGGTCATCCTTAAAACCTTGGGACTGGAATTTGGTTTTGTCGGTTTTACAAAAACAGCCTTTTGAGCCGGTATGACATACTCCCTTGATCCTTTTGACAAGGAAGTTGTTTTTTTCTGATTGCCATATCTTCTGCAAGAAGGGTATCAGAATTGGCTGCTCTTTCTTGTAAAGAGCCATATTTAATTATTCACAAGGATTAGGTGGTATTGCGTCCTCATCCTAGCTTTCTGCCGAAGGTGGTTTCAGGTTTTCATTTAAACCAGACTATTGTTCTACCTTCATTTTTTCCAGAACCCTGTTCTATGGAAGGAAAGTCATTACATTCTCTTGATGTAGTGAGAGCAGTCAAAATCTATTTGAAGGCAACTGCTCAGATTCGAAAAACTGATGATTTGTTTGTGTTACCTGAAGGTCCTAGAAAAGGACAGGCAGTGTCAAAATCTATTTCTAAGTAGATTTGGCAAGTAATTATTTAAGCTTATGGTTGAAAAGGAAGGTTCCACCTTTTCAAATCAAAATGCACTCCACCAGGGCTGTTGGTGCTTCGTGGGCAGTGCATTACCAAGCCTCCATGGCTCAAATCTGCAAGGCCACAACTTGGTCTTCAGTCCATACATTTACCAGATTCTATCAGGTGGATTTAAGAAGGCATGAGGATATCGCCTTTGGGCGCAGTGTGCTGCAGGCAGCAGTATTGGTCCTCAGTTCTGATAGCAATCTACTTTTGTTTGTGTCCCCTCCCCTCAGTTGGCATTGCTCTGGGACATCCCATACAGTTATTACTGTGGCTCTGTGGCCCATGATGTACGATAAAGAAAATAGGATTTTTATAACAGCTTACCTGTAAAACCCTTTTCTTGGAGTACGTCACAGGACACAGAGGTCCGTCCCCTCTTTCTGGTTACACGTGTATTGCTTTGCTACAAAACTAAGGTACTCCCGGTAAGGGGAGGGGTTATATAGGGAGTTGAACTCCCTGTTTAGGGTGTGCCAGTGTCCATCACCTGAAGGTGCCATATAACCCATACAGTTATTACTGTGGCCCTGTGTCCCGTGATGTACCCCAAGAAAAGGATTTTACAGGTAAGCTCTTATAAAAATCCTATTTTTCAAGCTCCCCTTTTCTGTTCTCCTGGGATCTGAATTTGGTTTTCTCCTTGCCTTTAGAAATTGTTGTTTGAACCCATTAAACAAATTTGTCTATTAAAGCGGAGTTCCACCCAGAAATTGAGCTTCCGCTGATCCGGTTCCTCCTCCACCCCCCCCCCCCCTCCGGTGTCACATTTGGCACCTTTCAGAGGGGAGCAAATACCTGTCTAATACAGTATCCGCGACGATCTACGCCATGTCCGGCCCCTCCTCCGTTCCCCCTGCTGTCTTCCGGGAGACACACAGGTCCCAATTTTCACTGGAGTTCTGCGTTAGGGTTTTTATTTATGAATGCATAATTAGATAAAATGTTTTTCTTTTTGTTTTTTTTTTGTTTTTTTTTTTGTTTTTATACCTGAATGTAGTTCTGCTTTAAAACACATGCAGGAAGGCGTGGCCTGACCTTGGGAGAAGATGGCAGCTTAAATCTTCTGCTCCCGCTGACAGAGAGGATCTTCTAGCTAAAACGGAGGTTACTTGCCCGCCTTAACGCGAAAAAACCATGGGAACTTCATCCCGCAGCTCCTCCGCATCCAGATCAAGGTCCCCTCGCGACTTGACTGGCAGGAATAGCCATATTATACCAGAAATGTTCCGCGCCCATTCTGGCAACATGGCGCCCACACGAGGCCTGCCTCAGACAACAGGCCTAACGGAGGAAAATGGAGCAGTGATTCTAACGCCGAACTCCCAACCCAGCCTCCAAGACCTACACTCCGTAGCGCAGGATATAAAAAACACCCTCACGGCAGCTCTAACAGCGGCAATCACGGATCTCAAGATCGACATTCAAGCGATTGCAGGCAGAGTCCAGGAAGTGGAGAAGACGACCACGACCCATTCTACTGTGCTCCGCCGTACGTGCCAGGCCCTGGATACACACACCCTACAACTGCGAGATATGAATCGACACATGGAGGATTTGGACAATCGCGGTAGGCGCCACAATTTGCGGGTGAGAGGCCTGCCGGAATCGATTGAGGCTGACAGGCTCCAAGCAGAGGTATCCAGCTTCTTTAACAGCCTCCTGGATAAACCACCAGCCACCCCCATAGGTATGGAACGCATACACCGCGCCCTACGCCCACGGGGGAGAGACGCTGACCCGCCTAGGGATGTGATTTGTCATATTATTGACTACCATCTGAAAGAAGAACTGCTTCGTACGGCCCGTATGGCTACAAAGCTCTCACACAATGGCGCCGACATACGCATTTTTCAAGATCTCTCCACAATAACACTACAGCGCCGGAGAGAACTGCGCCCCCTGCTGGAAGTACTGCGTTCCAAGGATATCCCATACAGGTGGAAATTCCCCTTCGGCTTGTCAGCATCCTATCAGGGCCGCACTGCACTGCTCAGAGTGCCGGAAGATTTACGCTATTTCTGCGAAACCCTTGACTTGCCGTTCACGGATGTCCCCGAATGGTATGCGGAATTCCGCCCTCCAGCCTCCAGAAAACTCCCGCCTGACAGTGAACCAATGGACACTCAGCCGCATCGCTACAGACGGCAGCGATCCCCATCCGAAGCAAGACAACGTCTCCATGGACCTGGTACTGCCAGGGGCCCCAGCCCGCTAGACACACCGCAGACCAGACGAGCACGCCGGGACCGCTGATCAGCGAAGCCGGATCGCATGACACACGGAGACTCGATTTGCTCACTGCCTTTTGTTTCATGGGTTACAGTGAGTTCTGTTCCAGTTTTTTTTCCTCTTTTTTTTTTTCTTTTAGTTCTCCTTCTCTGGTTTATGTTACGTTTTGATCACACCAGCCGCTAACCCCCAAGCTCCCTGCAGTCCTAACTGTCAGCTCAGGACTTAACCATTCCGCTCGAAACATCACACTACGAGTGAGAAAACTGAAACCACACGGACTGCTGATGTAGAGAAGAATCAGGAACCCCGGATCAACACTATCTTCAACATAGGAAGAAACCAAGATCACGCAAGACATGACATTTTAGCTCACACGGCTTTGGTCACTCTTGCCAGCTATATGCCCACAGTCACAGTATCCTTTCCTCCTCTGATCCCTCACTCACACACACTTTAAACGGAGAATGAGGGAGACCGGGTGGCTCTAAGATTCAACTGAAACGTAAAAGCTCTCGTGCTATCACTATCCTTTTAATGTCCTATGCTAACCATTAGTGCTTAAGATCTCTAGTCTGGAATTGACTGGACAAGAATGGGGGAGGTGATGGTTCGCGGGAATGATATAAGTGCTCTCCTACATGGTATTGCCAAAATTACACAATACAAGACCGATGCTCCATACACGAATTTTTGTGCAATTTAATACAGGTTTGATCAGAATGAACTGGGATATTGCCCGATGCATGGCACACGGTTATCTAGAACGCTGATTACACTACCACTCCTCGGTTAGACATTACCCCGGTTACACCACTTGCAGCATGCAGGTGGGGGAGATGCGGTTCCCGCGGGTCATCACCTCCTATGCTGTATGGATGATACTTGGAATGTATGCTATGAAAGGCTTAGGTTTTAGTACCAACTTTTTAAAGCGATGAGCTCATAATTGGTCGATCAGCATGCACATAAATTTATCCTATGCTCATGGGTGGAGGGGGGGGCCCCGGAGGCATCATGCTACCTACGCCATCCACTAATATACTGCTGTGTTCAAGTAATGAAGCAGGTTGCACCCATCTAGATTAGCCCTGGTTGCATTAAAACGTGATAAACAGGGTTCTTATTAACTGGGAACATATCTCCACTAAACGTCAATCTTCACAGATGGCTGAGAAGCTTAATGTCCTCAGCGTCCCATCTCATCATACCCAGCATAGGGTATACTCAATGACGCACGCACTATTAACCTGTGGCGTGGGGGCATGGTGTCTCTGCAGGCCCCTACTCTATTCATGGCCACGTAAGATTTGAGACTCCACCCAGTATATAGAGGTTATGGAAGGTACTACACATCTAGATGTATCCTAGGCATGGTTGAGGGAAGGCCCATGTTCCCTCTTGCTTCGAATTCCCGGTCTCCTACCCTCCAGCTGGTGACGCGGCAGCTTGCCGCGACTTGTCATAGAAGACGCGCACATCTCACTGCTCCCGGTTAAACCAAGACACAGAGCTTAAACATACCCGCCCAACATAGGGGGCAGTAGCCAACGCAATACACAATTGTTGGACCAAGGCTGATAGCATGATATGTTGGGGTCTCCACTGTTATGAGCTTTATTTGACTTTAATCTATCACCGATGGTCACTTTTAAGAAGTGTTTAGGATTCCTGCCGACATATGGTAATCAAAACCTATGTAACACTTACGAAACATGCACTAGATTAGTCTTGCCTAGACGGTACCCTGAATAGAGACTATCACGGACCAGGGACACACGAATTAAAACCTCAGACGGCACTCTTCCTCAGACATACAGGTAACTCCACACAAATGTTTGGCACGCCTTTGTAACTAAACGAGCATCTCGGCGCCCAATATTTATTATTCCTCATATCTATTCATACATTACCCAGGTTCCCCTCTCCACTAGTTTACCATAATTTTACACCTCCCACATAGGCTTGTTCCTCCTCCCTGTCAAGCGGGTAGCCTCTCCTCTTCGAAAACACACCCCTTCATTCCGACGTCAGTCGCTCCTCACTTCAGTGGCGCCCATAAGCACTTCAGCTGATATATATCTCAGATCTCATTACACGCCACAGACTCATTCCGGTTCTACCTAAACTTAGGTAGTTTTTCCCTACGGATCAGCGAGCAGGATCTCGCTGATCACCGGAAACGACCACACCCATAAGCGAAGTTACCCGACTATTTACTCTCACTTACACATTGCACTCTAGCATAATAGTATTGTATTCTTAGACCCCCATACACCTTCTAAAACCCCGGATAATTTTCGAAACCCCCTCCAGAGATACAAATTCTCTGACACCTCTGTCTAATCCCCTCTACAACCCCTTCCTCGTCGTCCTCCGACAGAGACGCTCAGGTATAAGGATTCTTCACGCCATCCTTAGTCAGCTCACCCAAAGTTTAAACCCACCAGCAATATGCAGCACACACCATCAGCCAACAACAAATCAATCAAAATAATATCTCTAAATGCAAGGGGATTTAACATCCCTGAAAAACGCTCTCAGTTGCTACTTTCCATGCATAAAAACAAAGCGGACATTGTCTTTCTCCAGGAGACACACTTTAGAACAAGCTCCATCCCCAAACTCTCCAACTATCGATTCCCAACTTCCATACACGCAACTAACAACTCTACAAAATCGAAAGGAGTCTCCCTCTTATTTGCTAAAAACTGCCCGTTTCACGTTACAGATACATGCATAGACTCAGAAGCGCGATATCTTTTTGTCAAGGGCACACTACACGGCAAAAGAATAACCCTAGCCAACATATATGCACCCAACACGAAACAAGTACCCTTCTTCAGGTCCACCTTAAGAAAACTCACATTGTTCCAAGACGGCATTCTTATATTAGGAGGAGACTTCAACGTCCCTCTAAACCCACTACACGATACTTCAACCGGTTCATCCAGCTTACCATATAGCGCGCTACGTGCAATTAAATCGCAATTGACAGAACTATCACTTCACGACTCCTGGCGCACTCTCCACCCGAACGAGAAAGATTTCACTTTTTTCTCGACTCCCCACAACAGATACTCCCGATTAGACTATCTATTCATTTCACAAAGGGACCTGCCAATGCTAACGACGACCACCATAGACCCCATGTATCTCTCCGACCACCACCCTATTTCCATGACGCTAGCTTTCTCACACACTCAGCCCAGACACCATATTTGGCGTCTGGACCCCTCGCTTCTCACGGACATAGCAACCATGACAGCCATACAACAACGCCTCCTGCTTTACTTTAAAGAAAATGACTCCCCGGAAATCTCCTCTATGATGAGATGGGAAGCACATAAAAGCACCATTCGAGGAGAACTAATTGCACTTTCAGCAAAACGTAGGAAGGACAGACAGACACACATAAATACCTTGACCTCACGGATACAATCCTTAGAAGCAGCACACAAAACATCCCTGGCAGTGACGTCTCTCCCGGAATTGCTCCAAGCTAGATCCGAGCTTTTAGAAGCTCTCAACAAACAAACAAAACGCAATTATATACTTTCCCAAAAAATATTCTATGAGTATGGCAACAAATCAGGCAAAATCTTGGCCAGAGCTCTACATGCCAAAAAAGCAAAAACAACAATCCACTCAATAACGGATCCTACCGGGAATAGACTAGTTTCCAATGATCAAATAGCCGAACAATTTGTTAACTATTACTCCCAGCTTTACAACCTGCATCCCCATGACACACAGAAGGTTGACAACCACAGACGGAAAGCCATCCAGGACTTTCTTACGAATTATTGCCCTCAACACATACCTATTGATGAAGCAAACAATCTAGAAAGACCCATATCCCCAGCTGAACTGGACGTGGTTCTAAAACAATTGAAGCCTGGGAAGAGCCCTGGCCCAGACGGTCTAACGACCGGATATTACCAAACCTACATTGACATACTCAAACCACATTTCCTGCAGGCATTTAACTCCCTTTCCTCAGATAATCCCCCACCTAGAGACCTACTTGCGGCACATGTAACGGTGATACCTAAACCCAATAAAGATGCGTCTACGGTATCGAACTATCGACCTATATCCTTATTGAATGTTGATCTAAAAATATACGCCAAGATACTAGCCAATCGTCTCTTACCTCTCCTACCCAACCTCATCTCACTGGACCAGGTGGGTTTTATACCGGGCAGAGAGGCTAGAGACAACACTATTAAGGCCATCAACATACACAAATGGTTAACTTCACAACAACAGCAAGGATTCTTCTTGTCGCTTGACGCGGAGAAGGCATTCGATAGGGTTGCGTGGGATTATATGGAGGAGGTACTCAAAAAGATCGGTATACGAGATCGTATGCTACAATTTATATTAGCCCTCTACGCCTCCCCCACCGCACAGGTCCGTGTTAATGGACACCTGTCGAATGCCTTCTCCATGTCAAACGGGACACGTCAGGGATGCCCGCTTTCCCCGTTAATATTCATCCTTACCCTAGAACCACTCCTTCAACGCCTCAGATCCAACCCGGACATCAAAGGAGTATCCATATCAGGGACTACATACAAGCTATCCGCATTCGCAGACGACATCCTTTTTGTTTCTGACTGAACCCCACATTTCACTACCTAACTTACTTAAAGACCTCAATATGTTCAACCTCCTGACCAACCTACAAATTAACTTTAAAAAATCAGAAGCCCTGAACGTTTCTTTACAAACAGTGACCCTTGAAGCATGTCAGTCTAACTTCCCCTTCAAGTGGACTCGTGAGGCGATTACCTACCTCGGGATACGCTTACCAACACGCCTTTCTGACCTGTATATTAAAAACTACTTACCAATCCTCCAACAAATTCAAAAAGATCTTAAGTCCTGGTCAACGGGACTCTTTTCCTGGTTTGGGAGAACAGCAATAATTAAAATGAACATCCTCCCAAGACTACTATATGTCATGCAAACAGTCCCCATACGATTACCGAAAGCCTTCTTCGCTTCATACCGCAGGGCTTGCAACGAGTTTATTTGGGGAACAAACCGCCCCAGGCTTAGCTTCGAAAGACTGTCCCTGCCCAAGTTAAAAGGAGGACTAGCCCTCCCAGACATTGCAAAATACCACCAAGCATGCCAATTGTCCAGAATAGTTGACTGGTCTGTCCACTCCCACACTAAAGCCTGGACGCAAATTGAAAATGAATTCTCATTGACCCCCGTTAGATCACTACCCTGGACGCCCACAAGACAGATTCCCCAGACATGCTCACAACACCCTTTAATTTCCTCCACACTTCACTCATTCAAATCAATGTGCCAAAAACACCACATTTCCTCCAACCCAAGCCCCTTAACACCAATCCGAAATAATGCAGACTTTCCACCGGGTTTACACTCCACATTTCTCAAGGGATACTGGCACCAAGACGACATACGCGCAAAACACTTCTTTTCAGGAAATACCTTCCAAGCAATCACAAACCTACCCGCACACGTATCTGGAAAACCCTTCCCGCCTTGGATATATAACCAAATCCGACACTTTCTTGACCACCCCCCCAAAAATACAGATTATTCCAGACAGCTTACCCCCTTTGAAGTGCTATGCTCCCAGACAGAACCGCAGAGACATGTAATCTCAGAATTATATGCTCTCCTTTTCTCGGAACACACCCCTAAATCCAACATAGCCACGCGTGCGTGGGAAAAAGACTTAGACTTAGATCTTTCAGACCAAGAATGGGAAAACATCTACTCCTATATACACAAAGGTACGATTAATGTGTCAGCACAAGAAAACGGATTTAAGATCTTTTCTAAGTGGTACAAAACCCCCCTTAAACTACACAAAATGTCCCCCTCCATACCTCCGACATGCTGGAGATGCTCAGATGCAGAGGGTTCCATGGTCCATTTATGGTGGTCATGCCCACTTATTCAACCCTTCTGGAAAGAAGTCCAACGTATCACCACTAATATAACCACCTATCCAATTGAATTTACCCCTGCCCAAATGTTATTGCACCATTCCTCTATACCAAAAAAAGACTACCATCGCTCACTAGCACTACATATGATAAATGCAGCTAAAATGTGCATCCCACCTCTCTGGAAATCTACTAAACCCCCGACTATTGCAGATTGGCTCAAGCGTATATCTAAAATAGCCGAAATGGAGGAACTGATCCACCAAGCCAAAGATACGTCCCCCAAATTCAGAACTATTTGGTCTTGCTGGCAACATTTCCAAACGACATCTGAATATAAAGATCTCCTGTCCTAAGAACTTACAAGAATGCCTGGGACTCTGTCGGAGGAGGACTCATAATACTCCTTTTCACTACACTCAAGACCTTCTCTTTCCTTTCTTTTCTTACATACACTTATACTCTCCCTCCCATTTTATATTCCACCCTACTTCATGTCTCCCCGTTAAACGCTTAGGACCCTTCTTACAGACCACTGAGTCATATTGCATACCATTATCTTACCCAAACCCTTCCTCACCTACTTCATACTCTGCTCCTCCCAACCACCCCACCCCATCATGATAGGACTACCACCCCTGCCTACCCAACTAAGATTAGGATTGCTTGTGGTCCGGTGACCGCAATCCTATCACAAGTCAACAACCCAGAGGCAGATTACACGACAAAGTAACTCTTCACACGAAGATGTACCCAGGACGCCACTCTAAAAACTGACAATTTGATAGCAATAAGGAGCGGACCCATGACTATCTTCGCACACTCTTGACAGCTCTAAGCCTTTATCAACACCCTTCTTAAGCTTCCGTTCTTAGATAAGAGATAACTTACATCCCACTCGCTGGATTCAATTACACATTGCCCAAGTTCATCATTCGAACAATAAGAGGATATCTCTTGGTCCCCAATAGAACACATTTTCATAGATATGCCTCTGGGCGCAGATCCGCATGTCTCTTTGTTTATAACTGATGTTTGGTTGTTCAACGTTTTACCATACATAAAAAAATTTTCTGTATCGTTCTTTCTGTATTTGTTCACAAAGCTGAATTGGATGTATTGTATTGAATGAGATGTTTTCTGTATCACATCTTATACAACAACACAATCTTATGTATATGCCTGATGTTATGCTTCTGTATAACTTGACTTTTCAATGACAATAAACATGATTCTGTAAAATAAAACACATGCAATTTTTTTTGAAGGAATGCCAGGACTTAAATGTTGGTATGCCACTTTATGTTCTTCCCTATATATAATTTGCCTAGATGATTCAATAAATTAAAAAAAACAAAAAAAAAACATGACCTTCCCATCATAAAAACAAAATGCTAGAACATAATTGCTGCTTTCATATTCTTACAGCAGCAGGTAGCTCCCTTTTCCATAATTCCTCCTGCAGGGCACTGGCCCTCCATACATTATCTGTTCTTCCATTTGACTTTTATGTGTTTCTGTCCCTGCAGACACATCTTCCTGGGTTTTTCCAAGTGTGGCCGCTTTGTGTTGTCATATACCAGTGATGTCCTGGACGATGACTTCTCCTTCTACTCCTATCACCTGTACTGGTGGCATTTCCAGGGACACAGCAAGCTGCGTCTGGTAAGAGCCATTTCATGTTAAGACTTTTTACTAACGGACACCAAAATCTGATCTAATCTGTTACAGCTGTGCAGAAATTCACGAATTGTGGCTGCCAAAAAGATGTTTTCGAGCCCAACGGTCCACTACAGATAGTCGCCAAGAGGGGAGCATTAAGGTTCATAAATGATCTCACACTGCACATATACAGCTATCAGGGTCAAGGCATGAGATGTGCCTTTTAGGGCAGGGGTCCCCAACCCCTGGCCTGCGGACCAGTGCCGGTCTGTGCCTTGCTTGAAGCCAGGCCGCACTGAAGGAGGTGGGCAAGCAGAGACCAGAGCGTCATTGCTTGTGTCACCAAACGCCCGATTCTCATCTCTCATAGGACCGGAACCCTGTAACCAACTGCGTATGTGCTGGTTTCCCGCTCCGGCCGGATTCCTTGCAAGGCCGTAGCACAGGTGAGATGCTTTAGTATTTGTAAGTTCTTTCACTGCACAAAAACCCTTACAAAGTGACAAGCCGCATCCGGTGGCTGTGGTGGTGGGCTACAGAGATGAGCTGCATCTAGTGGCTGCAGTGCGTTGGAGTTTTTAAAGCGGAGCTCCACCCGATTTTATGAAAATATATCAAGAGGATTACCGCAATGTCCTAATGAAAAAACTGCACTTTTTTTTTTTTCCCACTGTACCTTTGTTGTTCGGATCATCATTTCCTATTAGCCGCACTGGCTCCTGGGAGCTTGTGTCATTGTTCCCAGGAGTCAGTGCGGCGGCCTGGCGCGAGTTATCGCGAGATTTCAATCCGACGACGCCCGTTGTGATGGCAACCTGAGCTGTTTACGGCGCTCCGATTTAAGGTTACTGTGCATGCGCGAGATCGGCAATACAACGGGCGGTGCATGCTGGTCGATCAGCGGCACAATATCCCGGAAGAGGATGCCTGTGGGCTTCACATGCCCATAGGCAAGATGAGAACAGTCATTAGGAATGTTTAAAAGTTCTTTTTTTGGGAGAAAAATGACATTCGAAAGTAACAAAAACAGAAAAAGTGAGTAACATATTTCAATGATATAATCTTTGTCATTTTCCAATAATAAAAAAAACTTGTAGACAGTGGAACCCCGCTTTAAGCATATACTAAAATGTAATAGTAGAAATAATGTGTTTCAATCATCCAGACACTGTATCAACCATGGTGTGGGGATGATTGAAACGCTAACACCCACCCCTCCAACCGCCAAACACCCATCCGTGCCACCCAGGCCTTGTCAAAATTTGCTTCCACGAAAGTGGTCCCTGGTGCCAAAAAAGTTGGACTGCTGTTTTCGGGTACTTCTTAGGTACAATTAAGACTGCTAAATGATTCCCAATACATCTTCTAGATTGTAAGGTCTAACGAGCAGGGCCCTCTGATCCCTCCTGTATTGTAACTTCTGTCTGCTCCTATGTTGTAAAGCTCTGCGCAAACTGTTGGCACTATATAAATTCTGTATAATAATAATAATCACAAATCTGGATTTTTTAAATTCAGGTCCACTTTATTTATAACCCTTCACTTCTCTACAGAAAGGGCTAGTGGATGAGTATTGTTTGATACCTTATGGCCAATAAGGAGGTTGAGCAAAGCAAAAAAATTTTTTGCTGCCTTACTACTTAGACAGCGACTGCAGGTTATCAACACTAGCAGGAACTGAGATTTAAGCCTAATACACTCTGCTAGGTTTTTTTCGTTCAACCCAGTGGGCTGAACGAAAAAAAAAATTGACAGCTCCATTCACAGCTGCTGTACTAACAATCTCGTCTACTGTTCAATTGTGTTCTGACAGGGGGACTGCCCCCCCCCCCCCCCCACCAGTACTCTCTGGTCCGCACTGTCAGCCATTGGCTATGAGCGCGGATCGGGAGCCGGACGGCAGACCTTTTTCGGTCATTCCCCTTCAATAGAAGCCAGCCGAACGGACCAGCTGCAGTACACATGTGCCGCCCGACATTCGGCCCATGTGTACGAGGCTTAACACGCTAACCTCTGGTTCTCTGAGTGTCCATTGGTGAGATCAGGGAGCAGGGTTTGCAGACTTTTGGCCTGGAATCTTACACAAAGGAATTTGAAATGTGTTGAAATTCTTGTATTACCTGTAAGTTGCAGAGGCTACTTCTCTTGAAAGGGATCCTGATTTGCCTTTTGAGTATCTGCAAACCATGTGGAATTTCCTTCTTAAGTGAAATATTTGCAGTCAGTACAAGTCACTGTCAGATTGCGGCTCAATCCACCCCTTTTTAATTGTCCAGCAAAACAGCCCACTAAATCTTTAGTTGACAGCGTGACTGGACATATTCTGACACAGACTGTGGGAGTGTGCTAGAGCCACAGATCGGGACCCTAGACCAGGGACTGACTCTTCCCCCTATTTCATTAAATATTACTTCTTCCTTGTTGTTTCTGGTTCATCTGACATGGAAATGGTAGACTCCAATAAACCTGGTGCCACCAAAGGCAACGTCTACACGGCTTTTCACTCTCAATTGCTTTTGGCACTTGCAAGTTTTTGTCTTCTAATGCGGAGTTCCGCTGAAAAAGAAAATTTAAGTCAGCAGCTGACTTTTTTAAAATGGGGACACTGTCCTGGGCACCTGTGATGTCCTCACCCAAAGCTGTTCCTCGGCTCCGGGTGGAGGTGCCAGCATCTTAAGTAAGGGAATCGGGAAGTGAAGCCTTGCGGCTTCACAGACTGTTCCCCTACTGCGCATGCGTGAGTTGCGCTGTGCGTTCTGACTAGTTCCTGCTGTCTTCTGGGACCTATGTGTCTCCCAGAAGACAGCAGGGGGAACGGAGGAGGGGCCGCACATGGCAAAGATAGCCGCGGATACTGCGTTCCCTGCGGATACTGCTTTCTGATCCCTGCTGTCTTCTGGGCTTCTGACCTGTGTGTTTTCCAGAAGACAGGAGGGATGGAGGAGGGGCCGGTGGATTCTGCAGCGCTCTTTAGCCGGAAGTGGGAGCATATAACTATATTGGACAGGTATCTGCTCCTCCCTCCTGAAAGGTGCTAAATGTGACACCAGAGGGGGGAGGAACCGGATCAGCGGAAGTTCCATTTCTGGGTGGAACTCCGCTTTAAGTGTAAAAGCAGGCAAGTATACACCTCTCTCTTATACATTCCATTATTCATCAGACCTCAGAGAAAAAGTGAAAGAACAAAAAGAGAGGCCTAGTGCATCATCAGAAGACCCTTTGTGGTAAAATAAAATAAAATCCAATGTATTTACAAAGGTACACAGCTGTAAGCATATAATCAGTTCAGTCCCAATGCTTGAGCGGTGCCCATCTGCAGGGGCATAGCTTACCTGTATCAAAGGGCAATGCCCTCTTCATACAGCTCTGGATTGGAGAATGGTTAACTAAAATTGCAACAATAAAACAAAGGTTGGCACTTGAGTTGTGTGATGTTTTCTTTAATCCCTACTGAGGGAAGTGAAGATATAAAAAACACATTTTACATGTGGTCACAGTCCGATAGAGCAAGAGGATAAGAAGGGAAGGGGGCTAGTAAAAAGAGGTTGGGAGATGGGCAGGGTACAGGGAAGTTGGTAGGGTGAGCGGGCAGAATGGGTAAAGGAAGAGGGTGTAAGGGTACACAGATCTGGAAGTGATTTTCTTTAGGAGGAGGTGAGGCAGCGGTTGTATGGGAGCCAGCGGTGCCAAGGGAATCGGTTTCATACTTGGCCCCTCAGAGAACAAAAGAAAAAGGATAATTGCACCTGTGGTCCAGCCATGTGTGTATGAGTAAATGAAGTCAGTGCAAGGGGACCACATATTATGGAATTTTTCCTCTTTATTATGAGGAATAGCGATAAAGTCTCCCATTTGTGAAGTTTTATTTATTTTCAAAAACCATAAGGACAGAGAGGGGTTAATGGTTTGTTTATCAAAATGAAAATTCCGGTTCCGAAAAATCAGGATGCACTTGGCCGAAATCCCAAATGGACAGTTTATTATTATTATATCTTTTTTAGTTTAGAGTTTAACTCGGCTGGCGTTTTTTTGCATGCAAGTCATGGGGGGGGGGGGGGGGGGTGTTTGCATGGAAGTCGGTGGGACACAGCATGCTATTTTTTGTTGTTTTTTTTTTTCCCTCTGAGCAAAACGGTGATAAGCCTATTTTTTTTTTTTTTTTTTTTTTTTGGCCGATCATTTTCCACGGTGCATTCCTAATTTTAAAGAGAGGTATTAACCCAGGGCTTTCCCCAGCATGCAGACATACATCCAACCTGTACTTTACCTGTGCAAGACAAACAAACTGGTTCTTAATACCTCCTCCCACCCAGTTCAGCTGTTGGAAGTAGGGAAAGAAAGCACTGTGTAATCTTCGAGTGACCTACTTGGCTATAGATATATACAGTGCCTTGAAAAAGTATTCATACCCCTTGAAATTTTCCACATTTTGTCATGTTACAACCAAAAACATAAGTGTATTTTATGTAATAGACCAACACAAAGTGGCACATCATTGTGAAGTGGAAGGAAAATTATAAATGGTTTTCAAAATGTTTTACAAATATCTGAAAAGTGTGGCGTGCATTTGTATTAGGCCCACTTTACGCCAATATCTCTAACTAAAATCTAGTGGAACCAATTGTCTTCAGAAGTCACCTAATTAGTAAATCGAGTCCACCTGTGTGTAATTTTAATCTCAGTATAAATACAGCTGTTTTGTGAAGCCCTCAGAGGTTTGTTAGAGAACCTTAGTAAACAAGCAGCATCATGAAGACCAAGAGCACACCAGACAGGTCAGGGATAAAGTTGTGGAGAAGTGTAAAGCAGGCTTAGGTCATAAAAAAATATCCCAAGCTTTGAAAGTCTCACGGAACACTGTTCAATCCATGATCCGAAAAAAGAATATGGCACAACGGCAAACCTAACAGGCCGGGCAAGGAGAGCATTAATCAGAGAAGTAGCCAAGAGGCCCATGGTAACTGGAGGAGCTGCAGAGATCCACAGCTCAGGTGGGAGAATCTGTCCACAGGATAACTACTAGTCGTGCACTCCACAAATCTGGACTTTATGGATGTGTGGCAAGAAGAAAGCCATAAGAAGTCCCGTTTGCAGTTTGCGAGAAGCCATGTGGGGGACACAGCAAACGTGGAAGAAGGTGCTCTGGTCAGATGAGACCAAAATTTAACTTTTTGGCATAAAAGCAAAATACTATGTGTGGCAGAAAACTAACCGTGCACATCACCCTGAACACATCATCCCCACTGTGAAACATGGTGGTGGCAGCATCATGTGGGGATACTTTTCTTCAGCATGGACAGGGAAGCTGGTCAGAGTTGATGGGAAGATGGATGGAGCCAAATACAGGGCAATCTTAGAAGAAAACCTGTTAGAGTCTGCAAAACACTTGAGACTGGGGCGGAGGTTCACCTTCCAGCAGAACAACGACCCTAAACATACAGCCAGAGCTACAATGGAATGGTTAAAATCAGGGCTCTCCAAACTGCAGCCCGATGGCCAGATGTGGCCCTTTCCTAGTTTTTATCCGGCCCTTGGGGGACTATTCCTCCCACTGACACCAACAAGGAGGGACTATTTCTTCCACTGATGGGGGCACTACTCCTCCTTACCACCAATCCTGAGGCCACCTTACCACCAATCCTGAGGCCATATTAATTCTCACTGATGCTGGGCCCAGGACATTTTCAGCCCCCACTGGCCACAAGTCTAGCACTCCAAGTCTGAAGCACAATAAACTGGCCCTTTTGTTTGCAAAGTTTGAAGACCCCTGGTTTTAGATCAAAGCATATTCATGTGTTATGCCCCGTACCCACGAGCGGAATTTCCGTTGGAAAAATCTTGGATGGTTTTTCCGACGGAATTCCGCTCAAGCTTGGCTTGCATACACACGGTCACACTAAAGTTCTCTGAACTTTCGACCGTCAAGAACGCGGTGACGTACAACACTATGACGAGCCGGGAAAATTTAAGTTCAATGCTTCCGAGCATGCGTTGAATTGTCTCCGAGCATGTGTGTTTTTTTTTTTTTTTTTTGCGCGTCGGCATTGCATACAGATGAACGGAACTTCCGTCAAGAACTTTTTCGTCGGAAAAATAGAGAACCAGCTCTCAATCTTTTGCTGGCGGAAATTCAGACAGAAAAAGTTGGATGGAGCATACACACGGTCGGAATATCCGACCAAAAGCTCCCATCACACTTGGGGGGGGGGGGGGGGGGGGGGGGGGCAGAATATAAATGTACCCCACACTTTTCATATATTGTGTGTGTGTGTGTGTGTATATGTATGTGTGTGTGTATATGTGTGTGTGTATGTATATATATATATATTATTATTATTATTTTAAATGACAGAAGATCTGCTTAATAACTTGTAAAATTAAAAAGAATAAAATTGACCTTTTTTAATTCTGTTGCGCTTGTCCCCAGGTACGGCAGGTACGTCTCTTCCAGGATGAGGAAATCTACAGTGACCTCTTCCTGACGGTGTGCGAGTGGCCCAGTGACAGCTCCAAGGTCATTGTGTTTGGCTTCAAGTAAGTCTTCCCCCTTCATACATCCTGACAGTCTTTTACCTGTCCAGTCCAGTCCGCAGTAACCTCTATTTCCCTGTTCAGCACTTCTGGCAATGGGATGATAATGAATATGATGAGCGATGAGAATCATCGAGATATTTACATCAGCACTGTGTCTGCTCCTCCAACGTCGCCCTGTATAGACTGCCGGGAGTCAGGGACTGGTAGGTAGAGTTTGTACCATGTCACCTCTTCCAGTAACATCATACTGTCATTTTTCGCAACTCTAAATTGCCCTTATTAATTCAGGAAAATTTCATTACCTTTCTGGTTCATGTCTGCGTCAACTATAGTACTTAAAAGGGTAGTGTTTTGGGTTTTTTTGCTATCTTAATTTTGATATCTTAAAGTGGCAGTAAACCCTTTTGTGCCATTTTTACCTACAGGTACGCCTATAATAAAGGTTACCTGTAGATAAAAGGAATATCCCCTAAACATGCACCGTTTAGGAGATATTCCAGTGAGCAGCAGCCGGTGATGTCACAGGCGCATACGCTCTGAAGGAACGGCATACCCGTGCCATTCATCTAGGGCTCTGGGGCTCCCGCGTGCACAGGCAGGGGCTCATGAAGATTGAACCCCTGTCAGCGCTGACAGGGCACCGCTGGAGGGATCTAAAGGTAAGTCTAGCATAATGTGGTAGTATGCAGCACTGTGACATCCATCTATGTCTCCACTAATTATTTGGTTGAGAAATCACTTTAAAAAACGCCCCCCTACCATTTTTTGCCATAGCCAAATGATTCATGTAGCATTTACTTCCTGGAATCCATCTGCCTTTGGCTCAGGCATGCATGCAGGAGCGTGTGTTTAGCTGAGAAAATCCCTCCTGATGACTCCAGGGATGCATGACATACTTTGCCTAGGCAAGAAACCAAGAAGTAACAAAGTGGTGTTCCACCCCCCCAAAAAAAAATACATGAATGTGCCTAAAAAAAATTAAAAAAACCTTTGGAAATTTTTTTTTTTTTTTTACTCGCCTCTAAATACCTGTTGCTAGGGGGTCCCTTGTAGTCTGCCTCTTTCAGTGCCTGGGCTGGTGACATCACTTCCCCTCGGCACAGGAAGGGCTCAGCTCTGCTCCCTCCCTCTTGTCAATCACCTGGGACCCATTACAGGTCCCAGATGACTGAGCGGCCCATCGCGGCGCCACTCGCGCAAGCGCAGTGGGTGCCCGGCTGTGAAGCCACAGCCCGGCGCACCACAGTTACAATGCCGGCGCCGCCAAACTGAGGGGGAGACGAGCGGGGCTTCGATCCCCCGCATCGCTGGACCCTGGTACAGGTAAGTGTCCAATTCAAAGTCAGCAGCTGCAGTATTTGTAGCTGCTGACTTTAATTTAATTAAAGAAATAAACTTTTTATTTTTTAAGGCTGGGTTCACACCATTACGAATTGGATGCAGTTTTCCCCGGAATCAAATTTGCATGACAGGAGATTGTGACCGGCTCTCTAGCCAGTTTACATGGAGCCAGTTTACATATCTGCGGGGCGGCTGCGGAGCGGCTTGCACCGGAGTCCTCTGCGTCTTTGGCTCCATTTTAGGGTCGTATTCAGGCAAAGATTCATCCCTGAAATGGAGAACAGGGACGCACCGGACCCCTGCTGAGATCCGCGCCCGTCTGCAGTGTGAAACCAGCCTAAAACAAGTAAATGATATACTTTCCTATCTGTTTACTAATGCTAGCAGCATGAGGATTAAAAATAATCACTGTTGATTGGGAGAGTGAAGTTCCACTTTAATGTTTTTTGGGTGGCGTTTACGCTCTAACTTGTTCAGAACAGTAACTTCAAAGAGGCCAAATCTTTGGTGTCCATACGTCTCTTGTGGGTCACAGGAGTGCACTTACTTTTGCTCTCCTGTGACCGAGTCAGCGGAGAGCAGGCAGGTCACTGAGTCAGCTGCTCCCGCCCCTCTCCTGCTCAGCTCCCGCCCCTCTCCTGCTCGGCACCAGCTGCTCCCGCCCCTCTCCTGCTCGGCATCCGCTGCTCCCGCCCCTCTCCTGCTCGGCATCCGCTGCTGCCGCCCCTCTCCTGCTCGGCATCCGCTGCTGCCGCCCCTCTCCTGCTCGGCATCCGCTGCTGCCGGCCCCTCTCCTGCTCGGCATCCGCTGCTGCCGCCCCTCTCCTGCTCGGCATCCGCTGCTGCCGCCCCTCTCCTGCTCGGCATCCGCTGCTGCCGCCCCTCTCCTGCTCGGCATCCGCTGCTGCCGCCCCTCTCCTGCTCGGCATCCGCTGCTCCGGCCCCTCTCCTGCTCGGCACCAGCTGCTCCGGCCCCTCTCCTGCTCGGCACCAGCTGCTCCGGCCCCTCTCCTGCTCGGCACCAGCTGCTCCGGCCCCTCTCCTGCTCGGCACCAGCTGCTCCGGCCCCTCTCCTGCTCGGCACCAGCTGCTCCGGCCCCCCTCTCCTGCTCGGCACCAGCTGCTCCGGCCCCCTCTCCTGCTCGGCACCAGCTGCTCCGGCCCCCCTCTCCTGCTCGGCACCAGCTGCTCCGGCCCCCCTCTCCTGCTCGGCACCAGCTGCTCCGGCCCCCCTCTCCTGCTCGGCACCAGCTGCTCCGGCCCCCCTCTCCTGCTCGGCACCAGCTGCTCCGGCCCCCCTCTCCTGCTCGGCACCAGCTGCTCCGGCCCCCCTCTCCTGCTCGGCACCAGCTGCTCCGGCCCCCCTCTCCTGCTCGGCACCAGCTGCTCCGGCCCCCCTCTCCTGCTCGGCACCAGCTGCTCCGGCCCCCTCTCCTGCTCGGCACCAGCTGCTCCCGCCCCCCTCTCCTGCTCGGCACCAGCTGCTCCCGCCCCCCTCTCCTGCTCGGCACCAGCTGCTCCCGCCCCCCTCTCCTGCTCGGCACCAGCTGCTCCCGCCCCCCTCTCCTGCTCGGCACCAGCTGCTCCCGCCCCCCTCTCCTGCTCGGCACCAGCTGCTCCCGCCCCCCTCTCCTGCTCGGCACCAGCTGCTCCCGCCCCCTCTCCTGCTCGGCACCAGCTGCTCCCGCCCCCCTCTCCTGCTCGGCACCAGCTGCTCCCCGCCCCCCTCTCCTGCTCGGCACCAGCTGCTCCCGCCCCCTCTCCTGCTCGGCACCAGCTGCTCCCGCCCCCCTCTCCTGCTCGGCACCAGCTGCTCCCGCCCCCCTCTCCTGCTCGGCACCAGCTGCTCCCGCCCCCCTCTCCTGCTCCCGCCCCCCTCTCCTGCTCCCGCCCCCCCTGACCTGCCTGCTCTCCACTGACTCGGTCACAGGAGAGCAAAAGTAAGTGCACTCCTGTGACCCACAGGAGAGGGGGGCGGGAGCAGCTGGTGCCGAGCAGGAGAGGGGGGCGGGAGCAGCTGGTGCCGAGCAGGAGAGGGGGGGGAGCAGCTGGTGCCGAGCAGGAGAGGGGGGGAGCAGCTGGTGCCGAGCAGGAGAGGGGGGCCGGAGCAGCTGGTGCCGAGCAGGAGAGGGGGGCCGGAGCAGCTGGTGCCGAGCAGGAGAGGGGGGCCGGAGCAGCTGGTGCCGAGCAGGAGAGGGGCGGGAGCAGCGGATGCCGAGCAGGAGAGGGGCGGCAGCAGCGGATGCTCCCGCCCCCCTCTCCTGCTCGGCACCAGCTGCTCCCGCCCCCCTCTCCTGCTCGGCACCAGCTGCTCCCGCCCCCCTCTCCTGCTCGGCACCAGCTGCTCCCCGCCCCCCTCTCCTGCTCGGCACCAGCTGCTCCCGCCCCCCTCTCCTGCTCGGCACCAGCTGCTCCCGCCCCCCTCTCCTGCTCGGCACCAGCTGCTCCCGCCCCCCTCTCCTGCTCGGCACCAGCTGCTCCCGCCCCCCTCTCCTGCTCGGCACCAGCTGCTCCCGCCCCCCTCTCCTGCTCGGCACCAGCTGCTCCCGCCCCCCTCTCCTGCTCGGCACCAGCTGCTCCCGCCCCCCTCTCCTGCTCGGCACCAGCTGCTCCCGCCCCCCTCTCCTGCTCGGCACCAGCTGCTCCCGCCCCCCTCTCCTGCTCGGCACCAGCTGCTCCCGCCCCCCTCTCCTGCTCGGCACCAGCTGCTCCCGCCCCCCTCTCCTGCTCGGCACCAGCTGCTCCCGCCCCCCTCTCCTGCTCGGCACCAGCTGCTCCCGCCCCCTCTCCTGCTCGGCACCAGCTGCTCCCCCCCCCCTCTCCTGCTCGGCACCAGCTGCTCCCCCCCCCCTCTCCTGCTCGGCACCAGCTGCTCCCCCCCCCTCTCCTGCTCGGCACCAGCTTCCCCCCCCCCTCCTGCTCGGCACCAGCTGCTCCCCCCCTTCTTCTGCTCGGCGCTCAAGTAAGCAGTGGAGTAGCAGATCGAGGAGCGGTGACTGGCAGTCACTGCTCTCCACTGTGAGCAGACTGAGAACTCAGCGATCATGTGATCGCTCAGTTCTTGGTGTAAGAGTCAACGTGGGACAGCTGCAGCATAGGGGGAGAGTGTGTGTGTGTTTGTGTTTGTTTTTCAAATCCCACACTTCTCCTGTAAGCGGTAGTGAAGCAAAGAATAAGGCTCACAGTTGACAATATTTCCTGTATTTCTACATTTGTAAAGTGTATGTTGTGTGTAGGATTCCTGATTGTATCCTCTGTTCTCAGGCCCGTGTTTGTTGCACAGTTTCATGCTGCATACAAAGTATCAGGTGGTCTATCCGTTCCCCACCTTTCAGCCAGCCTTCCAATTGAAGAAAGATCATGTTGTGTTGCTGAATACGAGTTATTCCCTGGTGGCCTGTGCCATATCTGTACACCCTACAGGTAAGTGGTCTGTCCAGCTTCGTTGACTCGCACTTAATCAGCACTGTCTTATGTACCTCCATTTGACCAGACAAGGCTGTGACTTGCTCTTTGTTTAAAGCGTGTAATGGGAAGAGCGTTTTTTTTTTTTTTCCTACTTTATAAAAGGTGACCAGGAATCCAGCCGTATCCTCTACAGCAAGAAGAGCTACCACAGCACCCGCCCTAACTCCTCCCCTTCAGCCAGCCCCTGTACCCCTTCTTCAAGCAGCCAGTCCCCTCACCTACCTGACCCCAGTTCCCCCCCTCCTCCAGAAACTCCTCCCGCTGTCACCCGCGCACGTGAGTTTGTGGCTGGGATATTCCGGCGAGCTCGCGAGGCTTCAGGCATAGAGCACCAGGACAAGGGAGAGAAGGCCGGGCCCAGCCGACAGAGCCCTTCGCAGCCTGCTGAACCAGACTCTCCTGTATGGCACAGGCCTGCCGGGGAAGGCTCAGCACACAAGAGCAATCGCAGCGAGGAACCCAGCTATGTCAACTACTCAAGACTTCGATACGTCCTGGGAGAGGTGCCCGAGAATGATCGAGCGAGCGGTAAGAGCGCTGGGGTGTTGGTATAGAGCGTTATACTACCCTTTGTCTATGTATGCATAATTGGCATTGCATCTCAAATAGAAACTGAGGGAAAGTGCAATATGTAAATAAGACACACGACACAGAACTAGTAAACAGTGGTAATTTTATTGGAAATAAGTAAAAAATGGAGGATCTTTAATGGGCTGGGCATGTAATATGTGATGCATATTGACATCTATTTGGTCTCCTTCACACGGGCATACTTTACCTCTTCACAACGGCGTTCTAGCTAAGTGACTGCTACGGCGAGCTTGCACATTGCCGGGAGGGCATCCTATGATGTCCTCTTGTAATTGCACTTCTTGTGCCCGAGAATGATCGAGCGAGCGGTAAGAGCGCTGGGGTGTTGGTATACAGTGCCTTGCAAAAGTATTCGGCCCCCTTGAACTTTTCAACCTTTTGCCACATTTCAGGCTTCAAACATAAAGATATAAAATTTAATTTTTTGTGAAGAATCACCAACAAGTGGGACACAATTGTGAAGTGGAACGAAATCTGTTGGATATTTTAAACTTTTTTAGCAAATAAAAAACTGAAAAGTGGTGCGTGCAAAATTATTCGGCCCCTTTACTTTCAGTGCAGCAAACTCACTCCAGAAGTTCAGCGAGGATCTCTGAATGATCCAATGTTGTCCTAAATGACTGATGGTGATAAATAGAATCCACCTGCGTGTAATCAAGTCTCTGTATAAATGCACCTGCTCTGCGATAGTCTCAGGGTTCTGTTGAAAGCCCAGAGAGCATCATGAAGACCAAGGAACACACCAGGCAGGTCCGTAATACTGTTGTGGAGAAGTTTAAAGCCGGATTTGGATACAAAAAGATTTCCCAAGCTTTAAACATCCCAAGGAGCACTGTGCAAGCGATCATTTTGAAATGGAAGGAGTATCAGACCACTGCAAATCTACCAAGTCCTGGCTGTCCCTCTAAACTTTCAGCTCAGACAAGGAGAAGACTGATCAGAGATGCAGCCAAGAGGCCCATGATCACTCTGGATGAACTGCAGAGAACTACAGCTGAGGTGGAAGAGTCTGTCCATAGGACAACAATCAGTCGTACACTGCAGAAGTCTGGCCTTTATGGAAGAGTGGCAAGAAGAAAGCCATTTCTCAAAGATATCCATAAAAAGTCTAAAGTTTGCCACAAGCCACCTGGGAGACACACCAAACATGTGGAAGAAGGTGCTCTGGTCCGATGAAACCAAAATCAAACTTTTTGGCCACAGTGCAAAACGATATGTTTGGCGTAAAAGCAACACAGCTCAACACACCATCCCCGCTGTCAAACATGGTGGTGGCAGTATCATGGTTTGGGCCTGCTTTTCTTCAGCAGGGACAGGGAAGATGGTTAAAATTGAGGGGAAGATGGATGCAGCCAAATACAGGACCATTCTGGATGAAAACCTGTTGGAGTCTGCAAAAGACCTGAAACTGGGACGGAGATTTATCTTCCAACAAGACAATGATCCCAAACATACAGCAAAATCTACAAAGGAATGGTCCAGAAATAAACGTATCCAGGTGTTAGAATGGCCAAGTCAAAGTCCAGACCTGAATCCAATCGAGAATCTGTGGAAAGAGCTGAAAACTGCTGTTCACAAACGCTCTCCATGCAACCTCACTGAGCTCGAGCTGTTTTGCAAGGAAGAATGGGCAAGAATTTCAGTCTCTCGATGTGCAAAACTGATAGAGACATACCCCAAGCAACTTGCAGCTGTAATCACAGCAAAAGGTGGCTCTACAAAGTATTAACGCAAGGGGGCCGAATAATTTTGCACGCCCCACTTTTCATTTTTTTATTAGTTAAAAAAGTTTCAAAAATCCAAAAGATTTTGTTCCACTTCACAATTGTGTCCCACTTGTTGGTGATTCTTCACAAAAAATAAAAATTTTATATCTTTATGTTTGAAGCCTGAAATGTGGCAAAAGGTTGAAAAGTTCAAGGGGGCCGAATACTTTCGCAAGGCACTGTAGAGCATTATACTACCCTTTGTCTATGTATGCATAATTGGCATTGCATCTCAAATAGAAACTAAGGGGAAAGTGCAATATGTAAATAAGACACACGACACAGAACTAGTAAGAAGTGGTAATTTTATTGGAAATAAGTAAAAAATGGAGGATCTTTAATGGGCTGGGCATGTAATATGTGATGCATATTGACATCTATTAGGTCTCCTTCACACGGGCATACTTTACCTCTTCACAACGGCGTTATAGCTAAGTGACTGCTACGGCGAGCTTGCACATTGCCGGGAGGGCGTCCTATGATGTCCTGTTGTAATTGCACTTCTCGTGCGACGCACATCCGCAGGCATTTGTGATCACTGTGTCCTTGAGACACAGTTGATCGCAGATTGTGGTAAAGAGCAATGCAGCAGCTCTTTACCGCATGTACAGCTGTGTTTAATCACAGTGTAAACAGGATTTGCCGGTTATTGGCATTCCCCCTCCTCACGCTGACAGCACATGAGGAGAGGAGATAATCAGGGCACTGATCATCAGTGCAGTGCCCACCAGTATTGCCAACCAGTGCCCATCAGTGCTGCTTGTCAGCCTGGGCAGGAAGGGGGTAAAGGTGCCCAGTATAAATAAGTGACAAAATCTGCGCTATTATTTTAAACTGTTGAAGATGTGAGGCGAATAGCACAAAAGGCAGTATAGCAAACCTTAGTCAAACTTGCACCTGATATACAAGGTTAAGCATACGTACCTGCGAAGGGCTGTGTTTGCCAGCACAGCATGCGCAGGTGTTCCCGGGAGCTAGGGCTTTAAATAGGCGCTGCCTCGCCCGAGATGGCCGTTGAGTCACATGGGGCAGCAACATCCAATTGGATCCCTTCCCCAGTGACCCAGGAAACTAGAGAGGAATCATGTTCCTCTTGGCTTCCCTTCCAACTGCAGGACGGAAGAGTGCCACCTGCAACGCAGAAAGTGGACTGCACCTGCCTACATCCCCCACCCCCTCTTTAACAGAGGCAGTCCTCTTCATCAATATAACATGGAAATCCCCCCCCCCCCCACCCCCTCTTTAACAGATGCTGTCCTCTTCATCAATATAACATGGAAACGGCAATACCACCGGTGATGAAAAAAGTGCAATAAGGGCAGAGCAATAGGCAATTTCAAACAACAAAGTCCCATTCATGTATGTTGGGACACAGCAGCTGAACGGACACAGCCTCAGATCCCAATTTGACAGCTATGAAGGGGTGTGTCCCTAAATGCACACTGTCTGCATTCGGGGACATGCACTTGCACAGGGGACCAGCAACTATGTCTGTGCTGGAGTACATCTGGGGGTAGTCGCCTCATCGAGAAGTGCCAGAACAAAGACCACCCTATTATAATCTAATGAAAGCAGCAGACTTGAAAAGGACTAAAAAAAACCTCTTAAATTATGTTAAAATATTACAGCTTGTATGAGATTTTGGAGATTGTATTTGGATCTATTTTAGACACCGAAAATATCTTCAGGTGAGGAGTTGCACCCGGCCTGCCGTTTTCTGGGTTATATGAATTGGCATATAAATTCCAGTAAAGCTTTCTGGGGACAGTAGGGGCAAGGGAGAAAGTTGGTTATATTTTCTTGATTTTTTTTTTTTTTTCCTGGATATATCAAGAGCCAAGTGTTTTTCAAGTTATTCTTAAGTGGGTTCGATCGCATTTTAATACGTTTGTGTCTCAGCAGAATATGAAGATGACAAGATGTCTCTGCCTTTCCTGGTCACTGATCTGAAGGGTCAACACCTAAAGCCTCTGAATGACAAGGCGTGTTTTCAGGTGAGCCGTGATCCTCCTCTCTGCTGTGTCATCTAAACATGCTTTCCAATCTTATCTCATCTCTGTACTCTCTTTTTATTTATTTTTAGGGCCAGCACCTTTGTGTGGAGCAGCTGACACTGGACTTTGAATACGTAATTAACGAGGTCATACGACATGATGCATCGTGGTCCCAACAGTTCTGCTCCTTTAGTGACTATGATATTGTCATCCTGGAGGTAAGCAGTGTGTGTGTGGCTGCTATAGGTTTATCACATTGTATCTCATGCAGTGAAAGACTCCATTGTTGTAGTCTGGACCAGTATGGGAATGGAAGCCAATCCGTTTACTGGAAACTGTCCTGGGGTTTTCAAGTGACAGGTTTCCTTGCTCGCCACTACAATTACATTCATTCTGTATGTTAAACCTAAACCTCATTTAAAGCTCATCTCCAGCTTTTAGTGATGTTTATATAGTTTGTTTGGACTAAGCTGGTCCAAATGAGCTATTCCCTCCACTATGAGATGCAGCGGCTGGGAGCGCTTTATAAGCTGTGTGTAGCTTCAGCTACATATAGTACACAGTCCTGTGTTCCTGACAGAGGGACGGGAACGTTCCTTCACACTCCTGGGACAAATAAGAGTCTAGCTGAGAGATGCTCAGCCTTTTCTAGGGAGATTTGTATTCTGTGAATGAATACAAAGGTTCCTCTGATTGGATGAGTCAGAGAAGCGGGTGGATAACATCAATCAGAGGAAGCTTTGTATTCATTCATAGAATACAAAGCTTCCTGTGAAAGGCTGAGCCTTTGTTCCGGAAGTGGGACAGGAAGTTCTCATCTCAGTGCTGGAACACAACGCTGTATACTCTATGTAGAGGAAGCTTTATACAGCGCCCCCAGCTGCTGTGTCTTAGTGAAGGTAATAGTTTTGTTTGGACCACCTTGGTCCAAACAAACTATTTAAAGTGAAGCTTCACACCCCCCCCCCCTCTGGGGCATATCTCCCCCTATCCACACATTCTCTCCAGAAATATTTTATTTTTTTTGTAAAAAAAAAAAAAGGCCTGGCCTGCAACCCTGTGCACGTCCTTTGTCTAGGTGAATGATGCGCACTTTGCCTGCATTGCCTTCTGGGATGAGTATGTCTCATATCCCTGGAGGCATAGTCCTTTATTGGCAAAGGAGGAGGGGGCGGGGGTCAGGTGGCACATCAACAGTGAGGTAGTCGACTTAACCCAGAAGAGCCGGCAGCTTACTGATGGAGCCACAGAAGAAGGTGGCGGCGCTAAACCGAGGAGGACGCAGAGAAGAAGTGAATCTCAGCAGGACAACACTGGATTTGCTGGACGGGTGAATACCGTAAAAGTGCAGGACCTTCAACCAGTTTAGATGGGGTTAAAAAAAAGTGGTGGTGGGGGGGGGTTGGGACAGGGAGCGTAAAGTTCCCCTTTAACATTTGGCACTCTTTGAGGTGGGGGAGGGGAGCAGATGCCTGGTTTTGGCAGATACCCGTTCCCACTTTCGGTCCAATAGCCTTGGCGAACCGAGTGGAAGTTCTGGGACACATCATAGGCCCCCAGAAGACCGCAGGACCATTCAGAGTACAGCGTGGCTTGTGCAGTGGGAAAACCGGGTGTGAAGCTACCAACTTCTGGAACTGAAGCAGATTGAAGAATCTGCTCGGGTGAGGACATCGCCGGATCCCTTTACTGGTAAAGTGTTCTTTTATTAAAAATCTGGAGCTAAAGTATTTGTAGCTGCTGACTTTTTTTGGGGGGGGGGGGACTGGAGAACCAATTTAAACTTCGATAAAAGATGAAGATCAGCTTTAGGCTCCTTGTGTGAGCTTAAACAGACATATGGTGACCTGATCCCCCCTCTCTCTCTCTCATGAGTTTGGACCTGATGACGGACTGGCAGGGCATTGAATCCTGGGTTAAAGGGCTGAAGGTCACATGCTCCCTCATTCCCAGAAACACCAACACAACCAAGGACTGGTGTGTGGGAGACAGCAGTGATATTGCGTATCTATGGGCCCGAAGTTGCTCTTTCAAGAAAACAGTCACTTTGGCCTGAATGACCAATTGTCATATTCTCATTAACTATTTTACTGCTGCCACTGTAAGTAATATGGCACGACAATAACTGGGTGTATTCTTACGGAAAAATTTGGTTTAAAAAAACTACAATTTTTTTTTTCTTTTTGTCCCTCAGATGTGTCCAGACACCAACAAAGTAATCATGAACATCGGCCTGTTACTCCTGGCTTTCCCCCCTCCTCAGGAGGACACTCAGCTCAGGTAGGCGATGTGACAGCTTTTCTCCCTGTGTATCTGTGTCAGGACCCGCTTGGTGATCTTCTCTTTTCCATAGGCCGAAGACTCATCACACAAGCCTGAAAGTGGCCTGGGACCTGGACACGGGTGTCTTCAGCACGCTGAGTGTAGATGACCTCACTGAAGTCAAAGGTCAAACCAGGCAAGTCCTCTGTTTCTAGTGTTGCAACACATGAAAGTCCTATCCGCTCCCCCTTCTAGGAAGTGGATAACAATAGTCTGTCTTCCATTATACTGTATGTAGAAAGAGTGGACTGACTTGTTTTGCTCCCACAGTGGCAGTGTCTGGAGCTCGTACAGGAAGAGTTGCGTAGACACAGTTATGAAATGGTTGGTCCCAGAAAACAGCGTGCGATATGTGCATCGTATGACCAATGAGGCTCTGCATAAAGGTATGGGGAGTCTGAAGGGGGTTTAATATATTACCAAAAGTATTGGGACACCTGCCTTTACACGCACGTGAACTCTAACTACTTGCTGCCCGCCCACCGTCGTATGACGGCAGGACGGTGCAGCGTCATATGACGGCGGCCCTGCCAGGTCCTCCAGGGGGCGCGGTCACTCAGATCCCGGTGCGCGTTACCCGTGATTGCCCGGTAACCGAGCAGGACCGTGGATCTGTGTGTGTAAACAATCTTACTTTTCCATATCTAGAAATATATTAAATTCAATCATGCTATAAAGACCCAATCCATTCATTCGTTAATATTTGTTAATTGATAAATATTCGATTAAAGAAACTTTCTAACGTCATCCTACATCCCTCCCTGACCTCACAACATGGACACACTCGTAAACCTTGTGGACAGACTTCCCAGAAGAGTTGAAGCTGTTATAGCTGCAAAGGGTGGGCCAACTCAATATTGAACCCTATGGACTAATTTCCTGTACACACGGTCAGATTATTGGACGAATTTTCGTCAGTTTTTTTTGTTTGATGCTAGTCTCAAATCGAAAGTAAAGAGGGTACTCCCCATCAGATAATTTTGTGACGACAGAATTCAATGTCAGAAGTGACGTAGTGTGTTGAATTGTTTTGTGTTCTTTCATTTCTGAGCATGCCTAGTCTTGCTCTTCGGATGTTTTTTTTTTTTTTCTGTCAGAAAACCGTACTAATGAAAAGAAAATTGGAGGTTGTGGTCACATCAGACACAAATTTTCAAGCCTGCACATTCCGCTTTTGTCTGCCGAAAATTCGTAATCGGCTGTCAAAACAGCATACTAACGATCAGAAAATTGGCAGATCGTTCACTGGACGAAATTTATTTTCAGATTTTCTGACCGTGTGTACAGGCCTTTAGACTGGGATGCCAATACTTTTGGTAATATAGTGTGTCTGGCTGAAGCTTTGTGTTATTGGTCGGTATAGCGACCCCATATAATGCGAAGATTAGCCTGTTCAAAATTCTACACCAGTCACATTTGCTCAATGCAAATGCAGAATTTTTCTTGTTGCTTTGCAATGGTTTGTGTTTTTCTATTTCTTGTCATCCCTGTAAGTCTGGCTGATCAACAAAAAAAAAAAAGAACTGAAAGTGAATATATGTCCCTTGAGGGGACAAACCAGTAAAATAACAACTCAAGCTTTATAAATAGGCCAATTAAGATTTACACAGTAGGTTTCTTTTGTCTATTCAAGATAAATTGGCAGTCTCTTGGAAGCTTACCCCGCCTGACCCATTTACACTCATCTTTCCTCTGCTCCCTGCTGCTCTGTTCTTCCAAAGCTCCATGTCAAATCTGGAAACGCCGGTAATTTGTGACGGCTCAGATGGCGTAAGAGTGGTGGGGAAGCTTGGAAGAAGGTGAATAGAAGTGGGTAGAGGCAGTTGCATTCATAAAACTCTTTACACTAAATAGACAACGTGATCGTCTCTTTAACCACTTCAACACTGGCCATTTTCACCCCTTTCCTGCCCAGGCCAATTTTCAGCGCTCCCACACTTTGAATGACAATTGTGTGGTCAGGCAACACTGTACCTATATGACATTTTAATTATTGTTTTCACACAAATAGAGCTTCCTTTTTGGTAATATTTAACCACTTGACATCCGCGCTATGGCCGAATGACGGCCACAGCGTTTGACCTGAATTCCCGGGAGGCCGTCATATGACGGCCTCCCCTGGGCACGCGCCCTGCAGGGCGCGCACCGAGCCCGCTGTGATCACGGAGTCACTGAGACTCGGCTGATCACCGATCTGAGTAAGGGGTCGGTCCCGGCCCCTTAACGTGATCAGCCAATGACAGCTGATCACATGATGTAAACAAAAGATTGGTCATCGTTTTTTTTTTTTGTTTTTTTTCGACTCGCGCTGATAGCGTGAGTAGAAAAAAAAGCCGATCACCGGCTCAGATGCAAGGGACAAAGGTCCCGAAGTGAAAGAGGCACATCTGCCTTATTTGTGCCACATAACAGTGCCCACAAGTGCCACCTATCAATGCCCACCAGTAGTGCCAATCAGTGCCACCTAGCAGTGCTGCCTATCAGTGTAACTGATCAGTGCCCATCACTGCCACCCATCATTGCCTATCGCTGCCGCCTATCGGTGCCCATCAGTGCCGCTTCATCAGCGTACATCAATGAAGGAGAAAAATTACCTGTTTTAAATTTTTTTATAACAAAATATAAAAAAAAATATATATTTTTTTTTTTAAATTCGGTCTTTTTACATTTTTTTTTACCAAAAAATAAAAACCGCAGAGGTGATCAAATACCACCAAAATAAAGCTATATTTGTGGGAAAAAAATGATAAAAATTTCATTTGAGTATAGTGTTGTATTACCGCGCAATTGTCATTCAAAGTGCCTCAGCGCTGAAAGCTGAAAATTGGTCTGGATAGGAGGGGGGTTTAAGTGCCCAGTAAGCAAGTGGTTAATGAACACTGAGTTGTGTGTTTTTTTTTTTTTTTTTTTTTGCTAAACAAATGAAAAAAGACCAAACATTTTGGAAAAAGAAAACATGTTTTTCTTCATTTCTTTTATAAAACTTTACAAATCTTTATTCATAAATTTAGGCCAAACTGTATTCTGCTACATTTATTTCGTGCAAATAGCCCAAAAGTGTTTTATTATTAGGTCTGTAGGAAACATCTGAAAATCGATCAATCTTGATGGCCTATCGTTTCTTGAGGCCTGAAAATGCCAGGACAGTACAAATACCCCCCCAAATGATCCTTTTTGGAAAGTAGACAGTCCAAGGTATTAAGTAACAGGCATGACGAGTTGTTTTGAAGTTGCAATTTTTTTGTTTTTTATTTTTTTTTTTGTCACAATGTTTTGGAAAATGAAGAAATAAAATTTCACAATTTGTATTTTTTTTTTTTTTTAACATACTATCACCAGTGCAGTACAGTGTCATCACATAACTGGTGTGGCTGCAAAGACTGGTGACAGTATAAAAAAAAAAAATTATATATGATATATAAAATATATATTTTTTGCTTTCACTGTGACGAGAGCAATACAGTGTTAGCATAGTAATACTACTCTGGGGAAGTGATCAGGATTTTTTTTTTCTTTACACATCATTACTTATACCAGTGAATTTCACTGTTCTAAGCAACCATTTTTCCTGAATGAAATTGATTCATTCAGTGTGTATTGTGATTAGCTGTGATTGACCACAGCTAATCACATGGTACAGATGGTCTGTGATTGTGATCACTGTGACCAATCACAGCTAGCAATACAATTGTACACAATGAATGGCATGAATCAACGCCATTCATTGTTTACAATTGTGATGTGATTGGTTAGTGATACATGGTACTGACAGCGAGCCAGTACACTGATTAGTCATCGGTGGACACAGCCAGTGACAGATCGCGCTGCAGCGCGGCCCGATCTGGGAGGATGTCCACCCCGAAACAACGAAGGTCACGCCCAGCCTATTCTCAAATGAGCTTCGAAGTGGTTAAGTAGTTTGTGGATCTGCACATCCAAAATATTTCATATTGTTGTCTGAGTCAGCCATCGCATTGCTCTTTTTCTCATGAGATCAGTAGTGCGATTGCTACAATGCAGTTTCCAACTCTGTTTATTTCACATTGCTGTTTACTTCATCGGATTCTATATGTGGATGATCACAGATCGAAAAGGGATAGAGAGACAAAGCTGTCATTGCTGACTTTGGTTTTTATAGGTGCCAGTTCAAGGGCTGGCATTCATATTTGCCACTTATTCACACAAGAGGTGGCACAAGGATGAAGATGACACAACCCCAAAAGACTGAAATGGCTTCTTTCCTTGTTTTTTTTTTCCTGGGTTGTTCCTAATCTAATGGTCACATATCACCGTTGTATGACACACTGGTTTATTTGTCTGCAGGTTGCTCACTCAAGGTTTTGGCTGACAACGTTCGCTACACATGGATCGTGCTGTAATCTGGCTTCCCCAGAGACCTGAACACTACCTCAGCACACGTGTCTCTGTGCACCTGGATAAAGGGATCCTGTGGATTGAAGCTTCATAGCAGTTCTGTGTTGTTGTTCTGCCATCTAGTGGCCACTGAGTGGGGGGGGGGGGGGGGCCACCCATTACGGCTATTATGAAGAAAGGTACCGTGTCCTGTAGCAGGATAGGTGGACTTGCGTTTTAGAGGTCTGTGACATTCCCTGCTGAGGTGACAAGCATTCCTCTCGCTGCAGGGGACAGATCACCACAGCATCCATTTTAATTTTTTTTTTTTTTTTTTTTCTGTCCGGACAGGAGCAGTCATTTTTCAAGAGCATGTGTATGTAATTGTGTATATAAAGTGTATTCTCTAGAATTTTTTTTTTTTCACTATATGTAACTGTTTCATTTTTGTGAAAATAAATCAGTATTTCAGTTTATGAGCAATTTGTGGATGGGTTTTATTTTCTGTTAGCAGGATTATCTTATTAAACATTAGCCTTATAGTTTTCCTTAAAACACAGGGGTTGATTTACTAAAACTGGAGAGTGCAAATCTGGTGCTACTCTGCATGGTAGCCAATCCGCTTCTAACTTCAGCTTCTTCAATTAAGCTTTGATAATAAAACCTGGAAGTTGATTTTTTTTTTTTCTTTTTCTTTTCTATGCAGATCTGCACCAGATTTTGCACTCTCCAGTTTTGGTAAACACCCCACTGGCTCTTTCCATTGTGTCTGCACATAGCAACCCAGGGGTAGGCAACCTTTGCACTCCAGTTGTGGAGGAACTACTAATCCCATCATGCCTCTGGGAGTCATGCCTGTGGCTGTCAGAGTCTTGAAATGTCTGGTGGGGTTGTCGTTTCACCACAGCTGGAGCATCAAGGTTGCCTACTCTGATAGCAACCCCTCCCCAGGCGTAGATAATATCGGGGTGTGTATATATATATATATATATATATATATATATATATATATATATATATATATATATATATATATATATATATATATATATATATATATAATGTGTGTGTGTATATGTATATATATATACACATACACACACACAGTGGAACCTCAGATTACGAGCATAACCTATTCCAGGAGTATGCTCGTGATCAATGTACTCGCATATCAAAGCAAGTTTTCCCATTGAAGTTAATGGAAACGAAAATAATTAGTTACGCATTGACTTCAATGGGATGCAATACCGCATGCGACCAGAAGTGGGGGGCGCCGGAGAGCTTCGGAAATGGCCGAAAAGGCCCGAGCGACACTTCGGCTGAGCTCGGAAAGACTCCGTTCACGAGCCTTTCCGAGGTTTGCCGAGGTCAGCCAAACTGTCCTCGGGCCTTTCCGTGCATTTCCAAACGGCGACTTTCAGCTCTGCTCAGCTCCAGCGCCCCCCACCTCAGGCCAAAAGCGGTACTGCACACCGCTTTTGGCCTGAATCCTGCTAGTTTTGCGAGACATCACTCGCAAACCGAGTTAGGGCTTTTAGAAATACAGTGCTCGGTTTGCGAAACGCTCGTTAACCGCGTTACTCGCAAACTGAAGTTCCACTGTATATAAATTTACAGTATCTCACAAAAGTAAGTACACCCCTCACATTTTTGTAAATATTTTATTATATCTTTTCATGTGACAACACCGAAGAAATGACACTTTGCTACAATGTAAAGTAGTGAGTGTACAGCTTGTATAACAGTGTAAATTTGCTGTCCCCTCAAAATAACTCGACACACAGCCATTAATGTCTAAATCGCTGGCAACAAAAGTGGGTACACCCCTAAGTGAAAATGTCCAAATTGGGCCCAATTAGCCATTTTCCCTCCCTGGTGTCATGTGATTCGTTAGTGTTACAAGATCTCAGGTGTGAATGGGGAGCAGGTGTGTTAAATTTGATGTCATCGCTCCCTACTCTCATACTGGTCACTGGAAGTTAAACATGGCACCTCTCTGAGGATCTAAAAAAAAAAAGAATTGTTGTTCTACATAAAGATGGCCTAGGCTATAGGAAGATTGCCAAGACCCTGAAACTAAGCTACAGCACGGTGGCCCAGACCATACAGCTGTTTGACAGGACAGGTTCCACTCGGAACAGGCCTCCCCATGGTCGACCAAGGAAGTTGAGTGCACGTGCTCAGCGTCATATCCAGAGGTTGTCTTTGGGAAATAGATGTATGAGTGCTGCCAGCATTGCTGCAGAGGTTGAAGGGGTGGGGGGTCAGCCTGTCAGTGCTCCACCATACGCCGCACACTGCATCAAATTGGTCGTCCCAGAAGAAAGCCTCTTCTAAAGATGATGCACAAGAAAACCGAAAACAGTTTGCTGAGGAAAAGCAGACTAAGGACATGGATTACTGGAACCATGTCCTGTGGTCTGATGAGACCAAGATAAACGTATTTGGTTCAGATGGTGTCAAGCATGTGTGGTGGCAACCAGGTGAGGAATACAGAGACAAGTGTGTCTTGCCTACAGTCAAGCATGGTGGTGGGAGTGTCATGGTCTGGGGCTGCATGAGTGCTGCCGGCACTGGGGAGCTACAGTTCATTGTGGGAACCATGAATGCCATCATGTACTGTGACATACTGAAGAAGAGCATGATCCCCTCCCTTCATCGACTGGCCGCAGGGCAGTATTCCAACATGATAACGACCCAAGACGACTACTGCCTTGCTGAAGAAGCTGAGGGTAAAGGTAATGGGCTGGCCAAGCATGTCTCCAGACCTAAACCCTATTGAGCATCTGTGGGGATCCTCAAACAGAAGGTGGAGGAGCGCAAGGTCTCTAACATCCACCAGCTCTGTGATGTCATGATGGAGAAGTGGAAGAGGACTCCAGTGGCAACCTGTGAAGCTCTGGTGAACTCCATGCCCATGGGTTAAGGCAGTGCTGGAAAATGGTAGCCACACAAAATATTGACACTTTGGGCCCAATTTGGACATTTTCACTTAGGGGTGTACTCACTTTTGTTGCCAGCAAATTAGACATTAATGGCTGTGTGTTGAGTTATTTTGAGGGGACAGAAAATTTACACTGTTATACAAGCTGTACACTCACTACATTGTAGAAAAGTGTCCTTTCTTCAGTGTTGTCACATGAAAAGCTATAATAAAATATATCATTGCACACCCCCAGCCACACTCTCTCTTGCCATTTCCCTGCTGCAGCATACCTGTCTGTCTAAACTTCATGGCATCCCCCCACATGACAATGTTTGGGCCTGGTGGTGATTGGCCGCTAAGACTGAGCACTGTTGCATAGAATAGGTCATGTGATTCCCTCATACCTGTAAGCTCTCCTTTTATTAGTTACAGCAGTGCAGGGAGGTGGCTAGGGAGTGGGGCTAGCATACATGCCTGTGGGGTTGGGGGATGCCTCGGTGTTTTGCTAGTGTCCTATGAGGATAGATGTAATTTCTTCAGCTTTGCTGGGAAAAGTCTTATTTTTGTTAGCACATTTCTCTTTAATTAAGGTTCTCCTGTGTATCACTTCCAGAGCCGGTCATTATGAGCGTGGCTTTTGGAATGCCATTATTGGACCCTGTTGGACTGACCGCTGCAGAGTCCAGTCCAGCCTGGAATTGGAAATGGGTTCCACGTAGGGCGAGTTTCAGATCCCGTTCAGGTAACAAGTTGGCTGTACAGTGCTTTTCAGGTCCAGAGGCTTTGGCATTGCTACAGCACTTGCCCTGTCTCTGAAGACTCTGTAAGTTGACTGGGCTGAGCAACAGGAACTACTTCATCGCTTAGATTGCTGGGCACCTTTTTATAGTTCCCGCTGTCAGTTGGTCTCAACTAGGGAAAGGGGTTAACAATGAGGGACTGATTGCTGACGCCATCTGCTGGACAGAGTGTTTCACGTGCTCCACGCTCTTTACCACCATCCAGCATCAAGGAAATATCTCTCTGCTGCTGTGCAAAGAGCCGTGTGGAACTCTGATCTTTGGTCAGCTCCACCTGCCTGTTAGCAATGGCTTGGTCACCTGAGGCCTTCTGATCCTCACCGTCTGCCAGCTGTCTGCCTTTTGTTAGTACCTGAGGCTTTGCCTTGTACCCTGAGCTTAGTTGCCTTACTTCCATATACAGCCAGAACACTTACATACTGAGCCACAGAGGAAGGCGGTCTCACCCTAATGGGGGACCCCACCTCACACTCCCCTAACGGTTCTAGGGAAATTTGTTCTGTGCTTTTCAAAGGTACTGATGTCTGGAATCCTGTTACATTGATTGTAAGGTCTACCTTCTCATCGGAATCCTCAACTACTCCTGATAAAGCAACTGAAAGTCTGACCACATTCACCCGGTTCCTTGCTGGTCTTGACCACTGAGGCTCTAAGCCTGCTCCCACGGCATTGTCTGCAGAGTCCATTGGTAATCTACACAGCCTTGGAGGCAGCCAGCCCCTCTGTTGCAATGACAAGTTTGTGAATTGTTTCTGGGTCCCTTTAGTCTCTCTCTGACAAGACCATCTTTGAGGAAGCACAGTTTTCTGCTATTGCCCTAGATTTAGGAGCTTGTTTTTGTTCTTTATAGATGTAGCATATACTATCCTGCATCTAGAGTGTTACCCGGTTGTCCCCAGTCTCGGGTCTTTCAGAGTTTCTACAGCTGCAAAGACTTTCCCATTACAACTGCTCTTCAAGTTATTCCTCTATTGCACATATGTAAAACACAAGGCCCCACCAGGCCTTGTCATGTGGCTGTCCCACCCAGTTTTGCAGCCGGATCGTAGGGGAACTCCATTCTGCCACCTCTGGCTATCACCCTCGGCTCTTGATCTGCGTTGTTACTTAGGGTTGGTGTTTCACACTGTGCATAGCCAACCCCTAAACCCTGCACCCTGTACACAACGCACCCCTGAACTCTATGTAACGCACTCCTGAACTCTGCATTCTGTAGGCAACTCACTCCTGAATAATAATAAAAAAAAGTAGGTACATAGGCTTACAAATACAATCAGCAACCATACTGCTGATACAGCCCACAATGAAATTGGGTTTGACACCCCTGCTCTATGGGGACTGGACACTCCCTGAGTGCTTACTGGATCTCATTTGGGAAGGATTTTGCTAAACCATGGTCTATACCCACTGTGGATCTGCTAATGATACACCTTTAACAGGGAAACCACTAGGTCAGTAGAGGGTATACTCTTAATTAAGGATGAGCTCCGGCGTGTTCGCATGCTGAACGTGCCGAGCCCGCCAGGAAGCCGGTACAGCGAAGCGCTAATCACAATCAGTGAGACATTTCCCGATGTGCGGCTGCAGAGATCGGGAAATGTCTCCCTACCTGTGATTAGCGCTGCGCCGTGCCGACTTCCTGGCGGGCTCGGCACGTTCAGCATGCGAACACGCCGGAGCTCATCCTTACTCTTAATCAGGGATTCAAATGACCAATAGTTACAATTCCCTTTTCAGGCCTGGTTCACACATATGCATTTTTAGTGCTTTTTGCACTACAGTCCATTCAACATGGTTTCCTATGCAACACTTTCTGTAGTGCAAATCTGCAAATTGCAAAATTTGCACTACAGAATGTGTTCCATAGGAAACTATGTTGAATGGACTGTAGTGCAAAAAGCACTAAAAATGCATAGGTGTGAACCAGGCCTAAAACCAAGTTCTTGCTGGCATCCTATTCTGGCTGTGACCTTAGTTTATCAAAATATGGCAGAATGGCCTAAACGCCTCAAAAGTCAGCTCTCCACTATGACACTGGATCCTTTTCTGAATGAGTGCATTGAGCAGATGTCTGGGTTTTTTTTTTTGCTTCAGCTGGGATGGTCTGCTGGAAGCATCTTAAAGCTGAGTTCCACACAAAAGTGGAACTTCTGCTGATTTTACTCCCCCCCCCCCCCTCAGGTGCCACATTTGGTACCTTTCGGGGGGAGGGGGGACAGCATTACCTGTCTTTCACAGGTATGCTTTTTCCACTTCCGGGAGCCTCAGCCGTGGGTATTGATGTCACGGCTGGGGCTCCCTCCTCCTCCCCCTGTCGCCAGGCCAGTAAGGGAGAGGAGCGGAGCCTCGTGCATGTGCAGTATCGGTTCCCGGCGTGAAGCCGAAAGGCCACACTGCCGGGTTCCCTTACTCACAATGGAGGCGGCATGCATCCAACAGCTGTGGTGCCAACATCGCTGGACTCCAGAACAGGTAAGTGTCCGATTTTTTTAAAAGTCAGAAGCTGGCTTTTAATTTTTGCAGGGGTGGGCAGACCTCCGCTTTAACTTGTCTTCCTATATGGGTCTGTTGTCCACACAAATGCACAAGGCAAGGAATGTGGACACTGCATTCAAGGGGTCCCTTACCCACTTGGTCTTCAATGGATGATTTCTTTTTGGACCTACCCATGACATTGTCTTCAAGGATATCGCTGAAGGGCAGAGTGTCCACCTCCCTCAGCAAAAGAAGTTTAGAGGAACGTTGGCTAAGTCCCCTTCCAGTTTTCCCCACCTGCTCCTGGAGTAGGGACACCTAAGTCTTCTAAGCTGGTTCTCTGGCCATTAAGTTACACTTTCAACCATTTAGGCATGGACATGCTTTTGCTTTTCATTATGTGCTCAGTTGGAATTGCTCAGATTTATGACCAGTCTAAATTGGAACTAAACTCCGCAAGATCCTCCCCTCCACCTTCAGTGTTGCAATGTTATATCCCCTATTGATCGCTGTCTTCTCCCCAGGCTGATTCGGGGGGGGGGGGCTGGGTTTTTGGCCTCTTGCTTTGCCAGTGGAGAATGACCTGATCCCGCTTATGGGAGTCAGGCATTCTGGCACAGCCACAGTGCAGAAAAGCACTCTGATCTGATGGTACATTCAATAGAAGACTGCAAGCAGGCAGATTGCGTGTCTCTTCTGCGATAAAGAACTGCTTGCTTCAATTTTTTAAATTGTAGGTTTAGTTCTGCTTTAAAACCAAATAGAACAACTGCATAATTTGGGGAGTGTCTGCCAAGTTTTTTTTTTGATGGATTTGAGTGGTAAAAGTTGATTATTTTCTATTAAAAAGTTACATTTAGTTATTAAAAAGATTTATAAAATAGTACACAGAGCATACTTCACCCCCTACAGAGTTCATAAAGTGGATCTGAATAACCCTCAAAATTGTTGTCACCCCTTGGGAATTTTTACTCATGTCTTCTGGACTTTTCCTGCCATTGCGCAATATTGGGAGTCAGTGTTATTGACGCGGTCTCGGGAGTTCCTCCCCCCCTTCACTATGTGTCTGTATGTTGGGCTTAGTTGAGGATCTAATCCCTACAGTGGATTCTCTTATTTTACACTAGGAAGGCCAACACCCTTACATAAAAAAGCCCAATCCTCCAACAATCGAGTTTTGGAAACAGCTGGTCAATACAGCTCAGGCTTTGTATATAGACCTACTACAAATGGGTTACCCTAAAAAGTTTGACAAGGTGTGGTCCAAATCGGGTCCTTCAGGATGATTCCATGGCGCAAATGTAGGATACTTGTAACTAAAGCCTAGTACACCCTATCCATTTTTTTTTCCTTTCAACCCAGTGGGCTGAATAAAAAAAAAAAAAATGAAGAGTGCAAGAGGAGCCACTATACTAACTATGCAATGTTAGTACAGTGATCTCCCCCACTGGGGCTATTGTGGCCTGATGGGGATTGCCTCTTCTCACCCCGTCATAACACACGCACACCAGTCAGGGCTCTCAACTATATCGGCTGAGAGCGCTGATTGGGTGCCGAATCGGCAGACTTTTTTTTGGTCATGCTCCTTCGACTGACTGCTGTACACAGGAGCCAAATGTACGGTTTCTATTGAACTGGCTGATACTGCCCGATATTTGGCCTGTGTTTATGGCCCTTAAAGCGGAAGTAAACCCATCCATAAAACGGTTTCATTTCCGGCATGTGCCGGAAATGTAACACTCCCATTGGTTGTGCTCTCAACCAAACTGTCAAGCCATCCAATGGCTGGTGTCATAACTGAAGCATCATGGCAGTTGTAGATTAAACAAAGGCAAAGATGGCAGCTTCCTTGGCTGAAAACGATAGGAGGGTTTACTTACACTTTAAGTGATGCCACTCCATGTTTCATGCTGCTTACAATGTGGGAGGGAAGGATTCTGAACAAGGGGTGGTATCTCCTCTCTTCTGATTCCTTAAAGTGATTGTAAGGGTTCATTTTTTTTTTAAATAACAAACATATACTTACCTCCACTGTGCAGCTCATTTTGCACAGAGTGGCCCCGAACCTCGTTTTCTGGGGTCCCCCGGTGGCTCCTCCCCACATCAGATAACCCCCTAGGAGAAGCGCTCTCCCGGGGGGGGATTACCTTGCGGGCGTACTCCCGAGTCCAGCATTTGCGTCCATAGACACGAATGCCAGACTCTGCCCTGCTACACCGTTGCTTGCGTCATTGGATTTGATTGACGGCAGTGGGAGCCAATGGCTGCGGTGCTATCAATCTATCCAATCAAGACCTGGGACGAGAGAGGGAGAGTGCCTCTCCGCCGACAGAAATACAGGGCTCGGGTAAGTAAAATAGGGGGGGGGGGGGCTGGGGGGCCGGTCACTGCCAGGTGATTTTTCACCTTAATGAAACAACACAAAGTTTACAACCCCTTTAAGATGATAGTGTGAGTCACACACATATAGGCTGTTGTAGTCTTGTTTTCTACAAAGTTTTATGGTTTGTGTGGCAGGCGCCCTACGGTCTGCCACCATTTTGGCCTCTGCGTGGGCTTTTTCTCTGTACTACCTTTTAAAACTTTCAAGAAATAAAAAAAAAAACACATTCATAAATCCTGATAATGAACAAGCTTGTTGAGTAACATACAGAACACCGCAAAAATTTATTGTGCATTTAAGAAATATTACAAAAAGTTAGAAAATGGTTTGCTTGCTGTTTCCCCCTCTGCTTGATCATCTCGTCCTTCACGCAACATCCAGACAAAAATGAAGATTTAAAGAGATTTCATGTATACAAAATACAACGTATTCCCTCATACAGACTAACCATCATCACAGGTCTGACAATTAAGAGACAGGTAAGGCCATAAGGTGGGGCAGAGCACAGAGGCTTCCCACTGTGACATCACAATATCCAACAGATGAACGATTAGTCATTTTTTTAGCACAGACAGAAGCACAGAAGAAGCAGTCAGAGCTGGGAGTCGCTCTGCTGTTGATGGGGCAGTTTAAGGCAATAGACTGTAGCTTTAGATTAGAGGTAGGCCGTTGCTGGACCTCCAGGCCCTGAGGAACTACATACCCAGCAAGCCTTGATTTGTAGCTCGGCAAGGAGTGTGGGGGGGGGGGCTCGGCTCCAGTTTTGATCACACCTACTGGAGGGGAAATTTGGCCACAGGAACAACATGTGCCCCGTGTGTACAAATGTACAGGTCAGTCATAATTAGGCCTTCAAAGTGTCACAAATTAAGATCTAACAGAAGGATCATATTATGAATAGGTGTAGGTCTTCATTATGAGAGCAAAAGGAGGATTATTCCGACATGTTGGTGACAATGACAATGTCACACCAAGAACCACACACTGTTACTAAATTCCCCAACCATAGGACATAGAATGCATGTACTGACTAGGTTACCTTCCTTTTAAAGCTAAACTGATATAAGAAAATCTCAGTACTTCACATCTGTGACTGTTCTTTCAATCAGCAGAGAACGGCTAGTTCTGAATGCAGACAACTGGAATTGTCACGATGAATGGCTCCTATTCAGAAGTATCCTATTCGCTAAACCATTGGTCTCCAAACTGCGGCCCGGGGGCCGGATGCTGCCTTTTGCTTGCCTTTATCCGGCCCTTGGAGCACTATTCCTCCCACTGATGATACTACTCTGCCATCTGACACTGACAACGGGGCACTATTTCTCCCACTGATGATACTACTCTGCCATCTGACACTGACAACGGGGCACTATTTCTCCCACTGATGATACTACTCTGCCATCTGACACTGACAACGGGGCACTATTTCTCCCACTGATGATACTACTCTGCCATCTGACACTGACAACGGGGCACTATTTCTCCCACTGATGATACTACTCTGCCATCTGACACTGACAACGGGGCACTATTTCTCCCACTGATGATACTACTCTGCCATCTGACACTGACAACGGGGCACTATTTCCCCCACTGACACCAGTAACGGGTCCCTATTCCTCCCTATGATGACCATGATGGGCCACTATTCCTCCTCCAATACCAAATGTGGCAATATTTACTCCCACTGATGCCAGGAAAATTTTAATCCCACTGGTCAAAGTCCGGCCCTCCTAGAGTCTGAAGGACAATAAACCGGCCCTTTGTTTAGAAAGTTTTGAGACCCCTGCACTAAACCATCAGGTCACGTCTGTTACTCAAAATACAATACATCCCAAACAGAAGGGGACAAGAAAGAATTGGGGCTTATCGAATGACAGTAAACACTAGTTTGAAAGTATCAAAAACTGTAATTTATTGAATAGATATAAAACATGGAGGTAAAAAGAAGTAACAAGTACTAGACGTCTGTTACTCAGCCTTAAAGCCGGCCATAGACGGTTTGAATCTCGGGTGGTTTAGCAGGGACCGGCCGAGATTTGAACCATCTATGGGTAGGCTGAATGTACCCAAGTTGATCTATCAACTTGGGTACAACCAGCCTGTCAAATTTTACATGCGATTTTTTCCTACGGGTATTATATCTGCTAGCAGTAATCACTGTGTTCTCCTGCCAGGAGGACACAATAGCTCTGTGGGGTGGATTCCCCCATCAACACTGACTGTGTTGATTAGGGAAGCAAGCGATTTTCTTTCCTGCAACCAAAATCGCTCCATCTATGGCCAGCTTAAAAGATTAAGACAAAGGGCTGCTAAGACTACAACAAGGTTCTTTTTTAAAGGCATCAATCATGGCCATGGATTGAACAAACTGGAATCAATTGATTCTCCCCATTCATGCTAACTCCTGGTTAGAAGAGTCTCCAATGCTAGCTATTGTAGTCTAAATACAGCGGCACTGCCAAATGTGACTGCATCTGCAGCTACTGTCCACCTGTTAAATTTCCACCCAGATCAGTCGATATATATATATATTATATATTGTCAAGCTGGGTGCCCGTTAAATTTCCACCCAGATCAGTCGATATATATATATATATATTATATATTGTTAAGCTGGGTGCTGCTTGCAAGGCCACTCACAGCTCCAATTTCAGGCCAAATCAGCATAGAACACATCAACAGCATGAAAAGCACAGGTGGATCCACTCACATGTACTTCTTTGGTAAACAGCGCTGAGAGTGGATCCACCTGTGCTTTTCATGCTGTTGATTTGCTCTATGCTGATCATTGCGCAATGATGAATTTCTCTTATTTTATGAATGAAACACCATAATCGGAGGATTTAAGTGGCGGAGCGGGAGTCGGCAGCAGTGTGTGATCCAGGCTGTGTAGCCCGCTGAAAGTGATTTTACTACACCCAGGAACTGGTTTGGTTTTCTATATATATGGTACACTTTGGGACCTATATTGATCCTGGCTATATCCATTATGGTGTAGGTGAGTCTACTATGCCGTATCACTGGTGATTGAACAAGAGCATTTATTGATGTTTTTTTTTTTGATGATTTTTTTTTATGTGCTTATTGCTGCTTTTACATTATTTGTTTTTAGCACTCAGCACTTTTATTTATCACTTATTTTCCACTGCTTATTTTGGAGTTTGTGCAGATATTAGGAAATTAATTTATAGCGCACTATTATTTGTTTTATCATCTACCATAGAGGTGTCAGATCACTTTTAGAATGGTTGCGGCTTGATTATTTGGGTTTTTCCTAATATTGATTCATTACACACAATATCAGTGCTTTAGTAAACCACTGCACAAAGCTTTGTTGAAGCTTGTAGGCCCCTTTCACACTGGGGCGGTTTGCAGGCGCTATTGCGCTAAAAATAGCGCCTGCAAACCGACCCGAAACAGCCGCTGCTGTCTCTCCAGTGTGAAAGCCCCGAGGGCTTTCACACTAGACCGGTGCGCTAGTAGGACGGGAAAAAAGTCCTGCTACCTACATCTTCGGAGCGGTGAAAGAGCAGTGTATACACCGCTCCTGCCCATTGAAATTAATGGGACAGCGCAGCTATACCGCCGGCAAAGTGCCTCTGCAGAGGGGCTTTGCGGTGGTTTTTAACCCTTTCTCGGCCGCTAGCGGGGGGTAAAACTGCCCCGCTAGCGGCCGAATACCGACGGTAAAGCGCTGCAAACAATAGCTGCACTTTACCGCCGCCCCCGCCCCAGTGTGAAAGGACCCTTAATGTACTATTCAGCTCCAGTTTGTACATGTTGATCACAGATCCTAATGGGAGTGCTGATAGGTGCAGACATGTACCCAGTATGTGAGCGGACACCTCCGAGTCTGGGGCACGCACGCCGCCAGCGACCTGCTTCCGCTGTACCCAGCGACGGGTACCGCAAACTCACACCTATGCGAATTGGCTTACACTGCATTCCAATTTGCAGAACATTTTAAAATCCGTTAATTTTAATGAGGCTGGTTCACATATGTGCGTTGCATTCGCACTCTGCATTACCCAAAAAACGCGTGCGTTTTCTGGGCATTGCGGTGAAAATTGCAGGCACATAATGGGAACGCATCTGATTCGCAAGAACAAGAATTCTCTCCCCCTCCCTACTACACCTCCCCCCTCTCCCTGCTCAGCTGATCCGCAAATACAACGGAGAGGAATCGCTGAACAGCTGCTTTTTCTCTTCGCAGAGAGAACGGAGCTGGAATTCGCACCACACGTGTGAATCCAGCCTCAATGTGTGCAGAAGTCTGCTAGCCGCTTGCTTAAAGTGGCAATCAGCACCCCGTATTAGGATCTGTGTTCAACATTTACAAACTGGAGCTGAATGGTACTTTAAAAGCTTCAATAAAGCTTGCTGAAAGCTCTGCAAATGATTTGTCAAAGCTTGCTGTTCACACTGCTCTTATACAAGCTGAACCCGTGTGAAACAGGCCTTACGATTTTGCAGTGTTTCCACCAACAGATGCAATTTGGGATTGTGTCTGTTGTACCTCTGGCAGTTCAGCCACTGGTGACAGCTCACTAGTGGCTGAATCACAGTGTGACATGACCTTCATCATGCATGACAAAGAGGTCCTGTGTGGCCCCCACCGACCTGCACTTGTGATGTGATCATTTTCATAAACATTTGGACTATGGATCCATGGGGTGCTGGTAAGATTTGTTCTTACCTTATGACCTGAACAAATCACCTCTTTCCTCCATTATATTTAACTTGCTAATGGATGCAGCAATATGCCTGCTTTAGACGCCAGCTGCCTTTCTCCTAAAGCCTAAGTTGCAGAATAGCCCCAGGACCCTGACGTTACTCAAGTTGAGACCTCACTGTCTTGCAACAAGCAAGCAGCCCAGGGCTCAACTTCCAATTGAAACTTTGCATGCGTTAGGCCGACCATGCACAGTTCGAATCGATTCGAACCATTAATGGGCAGGCTCAATGTACCCAGTTGATTGATCAATCAACTTGGGTACCAACCAGCCTTCTGGATTCTCTTGCGATTATCGGTAGCGGCTGCTGTAGCCGCTAGTGGTAATCACTGTTTTTTCCTGGCGGGGACTGCTTCCCCCCCCGCCAGCAGAAGACAATGGACCGGAAGGAGAGATTCCTGTATCAACACTGTCTGTGTTGATGGGGGAATCAAGCAAATTTCTTTCCTGCAACCTGATTGCAGGAAAGAAATTCACTCCGTTAGGGCCGGCCTTAGTCTTAAGTCATGTTCGTTAGACGAAATACAGTTCTGCCAACATGTTGGCAATGCTGGGGTTATTGTTAGACACCCCTGCATGATATGCAAACTGTGTCATGCATGCAGTCTGTAACCAATATTAACTTTCTCTAAAAATAAACATAAAAGTTACACAAAACATCAAGATTTCAAACCGCTTTTTTTTTTTTAAAAACATACCAAAAACCATTCTATTTTCCCTTGAAGTTATCGATAAGCTTTCAGAGGGATCCTTCTGTCAGATCTTGGTGTACGGCACACTGAACGTTTTAATTACGACCTCCCCGTACGCTTGTCATGGCACAGAGAATTTACCCAGCTGGCACAATACGGGTTCTCGCTTAAGACTGATGGACCTAGATTTTCCAAAATTTTGCAGGATTTCATGAGGGCAGGACTTCTGCATTTTAAAATACATTTACTCTATATATAGAATATGAATATACATATAGACACGCACAAGATAAGTTTGCATTAAGCTCGCCGAGCTATGTACACATGTTGAATGCACAGCAGCACAATGGACAGTATACTGATATGTACAATTAGCTTTCCTTGCAGTCTGTGCTTTGTGGGAGGAGTTGTATGTATATATAGTTGATTATATACATACACATATAGTGGTCATCGGTGACTGGTATAGAGGACACAGCCAGGTCTTACTGGTACAAGAGCCCTTATCCTTGTAGTAATGATCTCATAGATAGTGCATTGTGGGGATTTTGTTGGTACGGAGGTAATATCCCCCTCCCCCGTCCAATCCATGTGCTTCCCAGAAAGCTCTGGTGTAGCGTTGGCCAATCAGGTGCTGATTAGGTAGTGGACGGGACCTGCACAAAGATCCCCTGCGAGTCCGTACGTGCTAGCTTGCTCGGTGGCTCGAGGGAGCTGGAGGAATCGATATTTAGTGAAAGCTCATGGGTTACTTCCTCATCACTCTCATCATCTTCTTCCTCTTCCTCATCTGGCCAGGCAGAATTAAATAGACAAAAATTAACATGTAGAACTTTTTTTATATACCTTTTAAAAAAAATAATAGATTGTATTCTTTATTAGAGCTCATTCACACGTGTGTTGATTATGAAGAACGAAGCAATGCTCATGAATGCTCCTATAGCATTTATGAGATAATTGGAAGTTGGAATAATGGACTTTAAAGGCACGTATAAAAAATAATACGTTTTATTGATCTACATTAAAATGAATAACATCATACAAAAACAATAACGTCATAAAAAATGGGTAGGACTACATGTGGTTCCCCTGGAGGGTATAATAAATAGTACTTCCTGTCTGGCAATAATTGAGATATGCCCACACAGATACTGACACACAGGAAGTACTATTTATTATACCCTCCAGGGGAACCACAAGTAGTCCTACCTATTTTTTATGACGTTATTGTTTTTGTATGATGTTATTCATTTTAATGTAGATCGATAAAACATATTATTTTTTTATACGTGCCTTTAAAGTCCATTATTCCAACTTCCAATTATCTCAAGATTATCTAGAATGTGGGACATTTATACTATGGGTGCCCCATTACCACCTAAGGGCACTGTAATTTGATCAAGTATCCTATAGCATTTATAATTTGTTGTGTTTTTGTTGCGTTTATGAAGCATTTAAAAAGCTTCAAGAATTCTCAATAAGTGTTGCTTTGATAGTGGGAAGTGATATCAGGGCCTGGACAAGGGGTGGGCTGGAGGGGCAGCTGTCCTGGGCATTCTGGTATCATGTGAGGTGGGGGTGCACCACAGGGAAATTGGGGGGGGGGGGGGAATATGGGAGGCGAGAATTGTTCTAGGAGGGCAAATTCCGGGAGGTGTGCTAAGAGTGGTGAGTTGGGGGTATTTGTGTTGGAAAGGGGGATGGGGGAAGAAGATTTATGCTAAGAGGGGGGATCTGTGGGAGCGATTTGTGCTAGGATGGGGGATTGGGGGAGGGGACTTTGTGCTGGAAGGGAAGGGATTTGTACTTGGAGGGAAAATTTGGGGGGATTTTGTTTTTGTGGAGGGGGGGGTTGTGCTGGGGGCCTATGGGGAGAGAGAGGGCTTTCATAAATGTATTCTTAGGGGGTGAGCATGCAGATTAGTGCTTGATTTTTTGGGGGGGGGGGGGGGGTATGGATTTTTACTGACATATGATGCTCATACACTCCTTTTTTTGGGGGGGTATTTAGTGTGCTTGTCCTAGGCTCTAGATGACCTTGTCCCAGCACTGAGTGATGTAGAGGACATGATCCACATTTGGAGTGGTTAGATTGTGGAGTGATAGCAGACATATTTGTGAATTCTCTGCAAGATGGATTCATATGCTTTGACCTTTTTGACACTTGGCTTGGTCGAGCTCAGCTTTGCTGAAACAAAAAGCTTTGTCACAACAATACTCAATGCCTCTACACCTGCCTGGCACTGTCAGTATTGCTGGCTGGCTTGATTCTTTTGCCCGCACACAGAAGCAAATGGTGCTCTGTACAAACAGGAAGTAACTGGAACCTCTCTGTCCTAGTTCTCCATCTCCCAGTGCATTTTGGGATACAGGAACCTCCACTGCCTCTCCCCCAATGCCCAGCTAACACTTTATAAATGCGTAATTAACACAACATAAATATTATAGGTGCAGTTTTAAAGCAATACCACTGAAATCAATGGAGGTGGCTGACAAGTGTCGATGGCTCATGGAAACAACATGCTGTTTCATTTTTTTAACACAACAAAGCGCTACCGTTCCTGTGTGAACAGCACTGTGTGCTGCCATTTTTATATTCATAACAGAAAACAACCTGATGTATACAGTGCTGTGAAAAAGTATTTGCCCCCTTCTTGATTTTTTTTTTTTGCATATTTCTCCCACATAAATGATTCAGATCATCAAACAAATTTTAATATTACACAAAGATAACCCGAGTAAAGCCAAGATGCAGTTTTTAAATTATTATTTCATTTATTAAGGGAAAAAAGCTGTTCAAACCTGCCTGGCCCTATGTGAAAAAATTGCTCCTAGTAAGATCTATAGGAGATCCATATTGCCTATCCTGCTCACTGGGGCAAAAGGCTGCACCCCCCTGTGCTGGAAGCAGACACAGCCACCGTCGGTGGCCGTCTGGTTGAGGAAAGTTGCGGACATTCACACAATGGAGGACTTGGTGGCTACAGAAAAGTGCCTAAGTGAGAAATTTTCCAAAAAATAGTTTCACTGGCACGAGTTCATCTACTCTGAGGAGTACGGAAAGCTGGCGGCTTTAGCTTCCCTGAAGTGGGACGACTTTGGAGGCTCCCCAGACGGAGTTGGTATGACTGGATGATGGTATTATCCCTTCCCTCCCCCCTTTTGTTTTTCTCCTCTCTTTCTTCTTCTTCCATCTTCTTCTTTCTGTTTTTCCTACAATGTCAGTATAAGAGTGCCGCGACTTTAGAGCCGGTTGGTATCTGGCTTTAGTCCTATTCCTTAAAACGGCGACCGCCATGGAAAATGACCATGCGGGGTACAGAGGACTCCAGGTCCCTTGAAGCTCAATGTGATTCCCTTCTGATGGATGACCATTTTTTCTTACATTGTGATGTATGGACTATTGACTATGTTCTACTTTATTTTGATACACACCATTGTGGTCTCTGTATTTCTGCATGCCCCTCTTTCTTATATAAATAATTTATAAAAAAAAAAGTATTTGCCCCCTCCCATGCTGAATCATAATGGAACTATGATTAACCACAATTTTTTTGAAAAGCTGAGTTAAATTTCATTTGCCACACCCAGGCCTGATTACTGCCAGACCTGTTGAATCAAAAAAATCACTTAATTAGAAGCGGTCTGACAAAGTAAAGCGCGCTAAAAGATCTCAAAGAGTAACAGCATGCCACGATCTATAAAAATTCAAGAACAAATGAGAAAGTAATTGACATGCATCAGTCTGGAAAGGGTTACAAAGCCATTTCTAAGGCTGAACCACGAGGAGAGCCATTGTCCACAAATTGAGAAAACTTGGAACAGTGGTAAACCTTCCCAGGAGTGGCCGACCTACAAAAATTACTCCAAGAGCATGACAAAGACTCATCCAGGAGGTCATAAAAGAACCCAGAACAACATCTAATGACCTGCAGGCCTCACTTGCCTCAGGTAAGGTCAATGTTGATGATTTAACAATAAGAAAGACAAAAATGCAAAAATGGCGTCCATGGGAGAGTTCCAAGGCCAAAGCCACTGCTGACCAAAAAAAACACAAAGGCTCATCTCACATTTAGCAAAAAACATCTTGATTATCCCCAAGACTTTTAGGCAAATATTCTGTGTACTGATGAGACAAAAATATTACTTTTTGAAGGTGTGTGTCCCGTTACATCTGGCATAAAACTAATACAGCATTTCATAACAAGAACATCATACCAACAGTCACACATGGTGGTGGTAGTGTGATGGTCTGGGGCTGCTTTGCAGCTTCAGAACCTGGACGACTTACCATAATTGATGGAACCATGAATTCTGCGCTCTAACAGAAAATCCTAAAGGAGAATGTCCGGCCATCATTTTGTGACCTCAAGCTCAAGTGCACTTGGGTTATGCAACAGGACAATGATCCGAAACACAACAGCAAGTCCACCTCCAAATGGTTCAAACAAAGCAAAATTTAGGTTTTGGAGTGGCCTAGTCAAAGCCCGGACTTAAGATGCTGTATCATGACCTTACACAGGCCGTTCATGCTGGAAAACCCTCCAATGTGGCTGAATTAAAACAATTCTACAAAGAAGAGTGGGCCAAAATTGCTCCACAGCGATGTAAAAGACTCATTGCCAGTTATCGCAAACGCTTGATTGCTGTTCTTGCCGCCAAGGGTGGCACAACCAGTTATTATGTTTAGGGGACAATTACTTTTTCACATAAAGCCAGCCAGGTTTGGACAGCTTTTTTGCCTTAATAAATGAAACCATCTGCATTTTATATTTACTCGGATTATCTTTGTGTAATATTAAAATTAGTTTGATGAGCTGAGTCATTTAAGTGTGACAAATATACAAAAAAAAAAAAAATCAGGAAGGGGGCAAATACTTTTTCACAGCACTGTACTTGTACTGTAAGATTGGTTTTTATGTGGGAAATATCAATAGAAAAACGCCAGCAAGAGCGCTAAACCCTCCATGACCTTAAAATCTTAGGGCCAATTCACACTGCCCCTCTATGAAGTCACAGAGCAATAGAACCCGTCGTTCCAGCTGCTCTGCGTTTCAGCTGCAAAAATGCCAGGTGTATAACCTTCTAGGGCAATGCGGAAATAGTGCATGAATCCAAAATGGTGGCACAAATATTCAACTGCCTTCATTACAGGGAGGTAGCAACCAGACAGCAAATATGTCTTTAGCTGCTGTTGGTCGGTCTTTCTGTCTGAGTGGAGATGTGTATAAGGTAGGGTCAGTATTCTGGCCACATACCTCAACCTAAATGCATGGAATACTACTGAGGGTTACTGTGGTTGCTTAAAGGCTCAGCTACCCATTAATATCAGATATACCACAGTGCCTTACCAGCCTGGTAAAAAAAAAAAAAAATAGTCCTATCAATCCACTATCTCCACCAGTCCACAAGAACTTCCCTATGTTATATTTATGGTAGGTGTTGAAGGGCAGTTATAAGGCTTTAAATATGCTGAATAAACCACCACCTCTAAGACCGGAAACTGAACTATCAAAGAACGCTGATCGCTCAGTTCTCAGTCTCCAGTGAGCAGAGAGACGGTGACTGTCAGTCGGCTGAATTCGGGTCACAGGGGTGCAGGACAAAATGCACTCCAGGAGAAGTAAGGCCAAAAGAGCTTTGGCCGTACTTCTCCCTTAAAGAGGTTATAAGCCCCCATTAAAAAAAGAATAAAACCTGTAAGACAAAGGCATCATGAGCTAGTATGCATCGCATACTAGCTCATTATGAAATACTTTCCTTTGAACGAAGCCCTGCAGTGGCACCCGCACACTGCTGACCCGGCTCACATCTTCTCCGTGTTTCTTCCCGGTTCGGGGGCTCTGGCGGTGTGATTGGCCCGGAACCGTGATGCTGTCACTCTGCGCATGCGCGCGGGAGCCGCCAGTCACGGCACAAGCCTTGAAGAAACGGCACGGATGGGCATTCCTTCAGAGCACATGCACCGATGATGTAATAGTCGGCGTATACAGTAAATATCTCCTAAACGGTGCAAGTTCAGGAGATATTTACAGTACCTATAGGTAAGTCTTATTATAGGGCTTACCTATAGGTACAAACGAACAAAGGGAGTTTACTTCCTTTTTAATAAAAGAGGTGGACATCGAAAGCTCTGGGGCAATTGTATGAATGTTTATGCCCTGTATAGGCTGTATTATACACACAGAATCCTGTGAGGCAGATATGCACATTCTCCTACAATTCTAGATATGCAATCAGGCTCTGCCTAAAGCTCACATAGTGAAGCTGCACAACAACATTTCTTAAATGCTCCAAGACCTCTCTGTCCCAATAGCCCCCCCACCCCCCTTCCATTAAAGAGGTATTAAACCCAAATCCTTAGATGTGTTGACGGCATTTGTTTTCTTTTTTAAGGCTTTTCCCTCTATCTTCACCTGGTGATCTGGCCAGTAACACACCACATGTATTAGAGTGCCTACAGCAGCATACAGCAACGGAGACACCTTTGGACAGCAGCATCAGGGCCGGCACCAGCATAAGGTTGCTTAGGGAGCCGCCTTGGGGCACCAGGATAGTAGGGGTGGAAAAATCGGAATCGCCAGCCACTTGCTGAGGATTCCGATTTTTACCCATCTCAACTCTCTAACTGCTACATCTGCAGGACAGGTATTAATATTGAAAAACAAAAAAGTATTGCTGTCCAGATCACAGGTGAAAATAAAGGAGCCAGGGTATGCCCAGTTGGCTCTGTTTTGTATCTCTTTTTTTTATACAAACGCATTAAAATTATTTTGAAAAAAATAAAGGAAAGAAAGCCTAAAAAAAAACAAAAAAAAAAAAAAACGAATGCAGACATCACACCTAAGAATTGGTAAGCTGCAAAATAATAAATGCATTTTTGGTTTTAGCACCACTTTAAAGCCCTGTCCACAGTGAATTAACATGACATATATACTCAGCTCATGTAGAAACCTTCATCCATTACTCCTGTCAGTAGTTGCACACTTACCCTTGTCCTGATCCATGGGTTGTGATGAGCTGCTCATGTTTGCAAACTAAAAAACAAGACATTACTCTTAGGTAAAAGGAAGAGGGTATACGGGAGCGTACATGTTTATATGATGATCACCAACATTTGAGGCTTAGGAGCGGAGCAGCTGTGGACCTTACCTCTCCCATGACAGCGATGGGGGTCTCTCCCCGGGCCTGGGCCACCCTATGCTCTATCAGATAGTACATGTACTCGTCATACAGCAGGCGGATAAGATGGAAGGAGCCAAAGCTGGCCGCACTGCGTAGAGTGAGATCTCGAATCACCATCGAGCTGGAAATTAAAACAGAAGAGTCTGTGTCACGTCACATGACTGGTTCTGTGTCCAATCATATCTCTCCCTCACACTTCACAACTACACCACAACAGAAAATGAAGGGAAATCTCAGAAAGGAACAAAAACCCTTTTTTAAGTATGTCTGGAAATTAACAGGTTTTTATTACTGTGTCACCAGCGAAGAGATTTAACGTCACTTCCAGTCTTAGTGACTGGTGCCGATGGGTCAGGAAAAGCAGATAAATCTGTCCAACAAGGATCCAGACAGCAAAAAACTTGTCGGAGCTTCTATTCTTTCCACCCTCTCTACAAAAGAAATGCCTTATTTTTAAACCGTAATCTATCACCTGTAGAAGGACCACTTGAGGAGGAAGAGTTTGGCAGCCTTGGAAAAACCGGGTGATCCTTGATGTGGCTTCAGCACTTGGGAGACAACACTATCCAGCCACTCGGCCCACTGCTCCAGTGAGCTCTGTTGTTGTAACGTTAGCTTAAAGTCCTGCTCCAGCCGATGGACAACGCGATCTGCACAGCGACACACCCAGGACGCCTGCTCCTGAGGAGAGAGGACACAGTTTGCTTCAGTGCTAGAGGACAACTTCAGAGACATGGCTTGTACAGAAACAGGGGGAAAGAGAGGAGAAAGTGCACTTTAGTGCTAGAGGAGAGCAACAGGGATACGGGATGTATAGGAAGAATAGAGATGAGACAGTGCTTCAGTGCTGGAGGAGAGCACCAGAGATATGGGATGTATAGGAAGAATATAGAGGAGACAGTGCTTCAGGGCTGGAGGAGAGCACCAGAGATACGGCATGTATAGGAAGAATAGAGGAAAGACAGTGCTTCAGTGCTGGAGGAGAGCACCAGAGATATGGGATGTATAGGAAGAATATAGAGGAGACAGTGCTACAGTGCTGGAGGAGAGCACCAGAGATATGGGATGTATAGGAAGAATATAGAGGAGACAGTGCTTCAGGGCTCTAGGAGAGCACCAGAGATACGGGATGTATAGGAAGAATATAGAGGAGACAGTGCTTCAGGGCTGGAGGAGAGCACTAGAGATACAGCATAGAATAGAGAGGAGACGATGCTTCTGTGCTGGAGGAGAGTACCAGAGCTACGGCATGTATAGGAAGAATAGAGGAAAGACAGTGCTTCAGTGCTGGAGGAGAGCACCAAAGATATGGGATGTATAGGAAGAATATAGAGGAGACAGTGCTACAGTGCTGGAGGAGAGCACCAGAGATATGGGATGTATAGGAAGAATATAGAGGAGACAGTGCTACAGTGCTGGAGGAGAGCACCAGAGATATGGGATGTATAGGAAGAATATAGAGGAGACAGTGCTACAGTGCTGGAGGAGAGCACCAGAGATATGGGATGTATAGGAAGAATATAGAGGAGACAGTGCTTCAGGGCTGGAGGAGAGCACCAGAGATACGGGATGTATAGGAAGAATATAGAGGAGACAGTGCTTCAGTGCTGGAGGAGAGTACCAGAGATACGGGATGTATAGGAAGAATATAGAGGAGACGGTGCTTCAGTGCTGGAGGAGAGTACCAGGGATACGGGATGTATAGGAAGAAAAGAGGGAAGACAGTGCTTCAGTGCTGGAGGAGAGCACCAGAGATACAGCATAGAATATAGAGGAGACAGTGCTTCAGTGCTGGAGGAGAGCACCAGAGATACGGGATGTATGGATAGAATAGAGATGAGACAGTGCTTCAGTGTTGGAGGAGAGCACCAGAGATATGGCATGTATAGCAAGAATAGAGAGGAGACAGTGCTTCAGGGCTGGAGGAGAGCACCAGAGATACGGGATGTATAGGAAGAATATAGAGGAGACAGTGCTTTAGTGCTGGAGGAAAGCACCAGAGGTACGGCATATATAGGAAGAATAGAGGGAAGACAGTGATTCAGTGCTGAAGGAGAGCACCAGAGATACAGCATGTATAGCAAGAATAGAGAGGAGACAGTGCTTTAGTGCTGGAGGAGAGCAGCAGAGATACAGGATATATCAGAAGAATAGAGATGAGACAGTGCTTCAGTGCTGGAGAAGAGCACCAGAGATACAGCATGTATAGCAAGAATAGAGAGGAGACAGTGCTTCAGTGCTGGAGGAGAGCAGCAGAGATATGGGATATATCGGAAGAATAGAGAGGAGACAGTGCTTCAGTGCTGGAGGAGAGTACCAGACACATAGCTTGTACAGAGACATAGGAAACAGTGCAGAGGCAGGACTCTTTAGTACTGGAGGACAACCTCAGAGACATGGCTTGTACAGAGATGCATGGATGAGTGAGAGTTGGAGGGAGAGGAGGCAGTGCTCTTCTGGACTAGAGGACAACATTAGATACATAACTTGCACATTGGTATAGGCAGAGAAGGGAGACAGCGTCCGTCTGTGCTGGAGGACAACTCCAGAGATATGGCTTGCACAAAAGAGGCACAGGAGACAGAGAGTGGGGGGGGGGGAGGTGGCAGGACTCTTAGGTACTGGAGGACAACCCCAAAGACATGACTTTTACACAAATATGTGGATGGGCGAGAGTTGGAGGAAAAGGAGGCAGTGCTCTTCTGTACTGGAGGACAGAGACATGGCTTGTACAGAGGTATACAAGAAGAGGATAGAAGCGACAATTTGCGTCCATGCTAGTGAACGACCTCAGAGACATGGCTTGTACAAAGACACACAGAAGGCATAGGATGGAGGTAAGGATGGAGGTAAGAGGAGACCATACTTCAGTGCTGGAGGGCAACACCAGAGACACACAAGTGGCAGAGAGAGTAGACTGTGCTCTTCAGTGCTGGAGGATAATACCAGAGAATTGGCTAGTACAGAGGTCTATAACAGGCAGAGAGAGGAGACCGTTCACTCCAGATTTGGAGAACCACAACAGAAACACATTACTTCCCTTTGTGAGAAGACACAGAAGGATGTGAGAGTGCTGAATACTTGACAGAAGAAGTAAGAGGTGAAAATTGAAAAATGAGGCTACCTGCACATTGGTGAAATCTACACGGTTCAGGTCGCTTAGCATCTGGTTGATCTGAGCGGTATTCTGCAGCACAGCGCGGGCAGCCTGGGCCAGGTGATTTAGCGATGTATAGCGCCGCAAAGTCTGGGCAAATGCACTTGCAGCACCAACCTGGGTCATAGGAAAAGACAGACGAAAAAAAAACTGCTTCAGCATGCTATAGTTTTTTTTATGACTTTAGTGCCAACATTTCCAGTGGCACTGTAGAAAATAGGATTAGGAAAAAGAAATAATACAGGTACATAATAACATGAAACATCAGGTACATTCAGTGTAGTAGCATATATAAAACTTCAGATCACTGAGATATTAAAGTGTTTCTTTTAGTAGAGTAGGAGAGCTAGAACCCCTTATCAGCTTACTAGGTACTGGGTCCCTGTTGCAGATTTGTCATCACTTCCTGTCTGTTGAAGCGGAGTTCCACACGTTTTTGTGTTTATTAAGAGTCAGTAGCTACAAAAAGTGTAGCTGCTGACTTTTAATAAACACACACTCACCTGTCCCACAATCCAGCGATGCGGCCACCCAAACCCTCGCTTCTCTCCCTCGCCTCTCCCCGGCATTACAAGTGTGGGCACCCAGCTGTGACAGCTTGCGGCTTCACAGCCGGCTGTGCACTGTTTGCAGGAAGGGAGGGAGGGGGAGAGGAGAACTTTAGCTCGAGTCACCTAGGTGGCACGAGCAGAAGTGGGAGCAGGTACCTGTCAAAAAGAGGTACCTGCTCCCCCCCCCCCCCCCCCCAAAAAAAAATGACATGCCAAATGTGGCATAGGAGGGGGGGAGGAATGCTTAAAGCGGAACTTCCCTTTTTGGGTGGAGCTCCGCTTTAAACTGTTATCACCAAGACAGTAAGTGAGGGAAAATCCCAGATAGTATTAAAAGCCCAACAGGGGTTCCAATCCTCCACTCTATCCAAAATAAAGACTATATTTTATCTACATGAGAGGCAATACCTTCACCATCTCTAACAGGACTCTGGCAATGGCTCATGTTACCAGAGGAGTGACATTTATGCACCGCTGTCAAGTCTGCATCTCTGCCTGAACAGTAATCCTGGCAACTGGAGAGACATGTGACCATAGTCAAGCAACTAATCACATGAGCCACCTCTTGAAGAGAAGAATGTGTTACATTCATAGAGAAGGACATTTTTTTGATGTTGAAAGGATTTTATGCAATCATCCACTCTTGAGCGTGACATAGTTGCAAACATCTTCATTTCTTCTGAGTTGCAGTTCCACCATTAACCACTGGGAGCACCACTGAGAATAGGGAATGATTCATGCTCATCTTACCTTCACTCTGACCATCTCCTCTGGAATATTCATCATTGCACTTGTTAACCAACTCTCTAGACTCTTGGCAAAGTTTCGGATGGCCTGTGTCAGGGCACCTGAGGAAACAGAGTTTGGGAAATTGCTACCTGCAAGCCATGCTAGAAAGCGCAACATATTACAGAAAATACCTACAGCCACTTAAAGGAAACCTGTCAAGAGAGGAACATTGAGGCTGACACTGCTGACCTTTTTTTCTTCAAATAGTTTCTGCCTGTCATGCTGATCCTGTGGCTTCATTGATCTACAAAAAATATGCAGCTAAAGACTTACAAGTTTTCTAATCTGCATACATATGGTCAGTGAAGCAAAGCAGCCAGGTAAGCATTTACAAAAGGAGGTCAGGCTTGGCAGACACATATTTCTCCTATGACAGATTTACTTTAAAAGATCACTAAAAACGCTAATCTTGCAGCTAAATGCTGCATGTCAATGTGCTTAGGAAGTGCGGTTTCAGAATCAGTCCCACCTTGGGCTGTGCAGTTACTGGCAGTAAAGCTAGCACCGTTTGGAACATGTAAAGATTTAGTTGCCCTCATCGTTTGGAGTTGTCCTGTAACATCTTTTAGAGTTGTCCCGCCACATCTTTTGGAGTTGTCCCGCCACATCTTTTGGAGTTGTCCCGCCACATCTTTTGGAGTTGTCCTGCCACATCTTTTGGAGTTGTCCCGCCACACCTTTTGGAGTTGTCCCGCCACACCTTTTGGAGTTGTCCCGCCACACCTTTTGGAGTTGTCCCGTCACATCTTTTGGAATCGATCTTTTGGAGTTGTCCCGTCACATCTTTTGGAGTTTTCCCGTCACATCTTTTGGAGTTGTCCCGTCACATCTTTTGGAGTTGTCCCATAATTACTGACTTTTGGACGCGAGTCCTCCAAATGTATCTTTATGGTGATAGCCATTTCGGTGCTTCGTGAGTTGAGAGTCTGCTTGTTGGGTCTGGTGGAACCCTTATGCCGCGTACACACGATCGGACTTTTTGGCATACTTAGTCCGGCACACTTTTTGACGGACTTTGTCCGCCAGGTGTGCCGGACTTTAAATCGGACGGACTTGCCCACACACTTTCCGGCGGGCTAAGTCCGCCCGTCTTTCCGAGGGACTTTCGCCGGAGTTACGGCGGACTTTCAGAATGAACGGACTTGCCCACACACGGACAAGTCCGTTCAATTTGACTCTGGCACGACGGGGCTAGAAAAGGAAGTCAATCTTGCCGCTTTTAGCGGCGAGATTGACACCTTGCGAGCCCCGTCGCGGGGCATACCGGGCCCTTAGGTCTAGTATTGATTATAAAGGGAAACCCCCTATGCCGAAAAAAACGGCGTGGGGTCCCCCCTAAAATCCATACCAGACCCCGATCCGAGCACGCAGGCCGGCCGGTCAGGAAAGGGGGTGGGGGACGAGCGAGCGCCCCCCCCCCTCCTGAACCGTACCAGACCGCATGCCCTCAACATGGGGGGGTGCTTTGGGGGAGGGGGGGCCCCCACCCCCAAAGCACCTTGTCCCCATGTTGATGAGGACAAGGGCCTCTTCCCGACAACCCTGGCCGTTGGTTGTCGGGGTCTGCAGGCGGGGGGCTTATCGGAATCCGGGAGCCCCCTATAATAAGAGGGCCCCCAGATCCCGGCCCCCCCCCACCCTATGTGAATGAGTATGGGGTACATGGTACCCCTACCCATTCACCTAGGGAAAAAGTGTCAATAATAAAACACACTACACAGGTTTTTTAAATAATTTATTAAACAGCTCGGGGGGGGGGGGGGAATCTTCCTCCGGCTTCGGGGGTCTTCTTCCGGCTTCGGGGGTCCCTCCGGTTCATCTTCTCCCGGCGTCCGGTTGGTTCTTCTCCGCTCTCTCCTGTCTCTTCTCCCGGTGTTCCAGTTCTTCGGCCGGCTCCTCCGCTGTCTTCAGGTAGGGGGGCGGGGTCTCCGCCTATATAAGTCACAACGGAGCCCTCAGATAGCAGTCCAGCCGGAGAGAGCGACGTGTCAACATCTGGAGAAGAGAAGACAAGAAGCCCAGAAGTCCGGACCTCCGCTGGCAAGAGAGTTACCTGAAGACAGCGGAGGAGCCGGCCGAAGAACTGGAACACCGGGAGAAGAGACCGGAGAGAGCGGAGAAGAACCAACCGGACGCCGGGAGAAGATGAACCGGAGGGACCCCCGAAGCCGGAAGAAGACCCCCGAAGCCGGAGGAAGATTCCCCCCCCCCCCAGAGCTGTTTAATAAATTATTTAAAAAACCTGTGTAGTGTGTTTTATTATTGACACTTTTTCCCTAGGTGAATGGGTAGGGGTACCACGTACCCCATACTCATTCACATAGGGTGGGGGGGCCGGGATCTGGGGGCCCTCTTACAGGGGGCTCCCGGATTCCGATAAGCCCCCCGCCCGCAGACCCCGACAACCAAAGGCCAGGGTTGTCGGGAAGAGGCCCTTGTCCTCATCAACATGGGGACAAGGTGCTTTGGGGTGGGGGGGGCCGCAGGGAGCCCCCCTCCCTCAAAGCACCCACACCCCCATGTTGAGGGCATGCGGCCTGGTACGGTTCAGGAGGGGGGGGGGCGCTCGCTCGTCCCCACCCCCTTTCCTGACCGGCCGGGCTGCATGCTCAAATCGGGGTCTGGTAAGGATTTTAGGGGGGACCCCTCGCCGTTTTTTCGGGGTTTCCCTTTATAATCCATACCAGACCTAAGGGCCTGGTATGCACCGCGCTCGCAATAGGAAAATTAGTTTTTCCAATTGCAGCGAGCGCGAAATGCAATACCCTGCCCTCGCGTCGTATCTGGTCCGTTGGACCAGCATACACACGAGCGGGCTTTCTGTCGGACCAGCACACAGACGAGCGGACTTTCCGCCAGAAACTGAGTCCGACGGAAATATTTAAAACTTGTTTCAAATCTAGGTCCGACGGGCTTTTGGGAAAAAAAGTCCACGGGCGGATTGTCCGGCAGACTCTGGTCCGCCGGACCAAGTATGCCGGAAAGTCCGACCGTGTGTACGCAGCATTAGCCCCCCGCAACATCACAAGAGTGCTTTGTTGTTAAATTATGCTAGAAAACGTATAGTTTTCCACTGGAGATTGTCTAGTCCCCCTTTCCTAAAGCAATGGAAAATCTCTGGTTCACTCAATGCTTCCCCTGTACAACTCTTCCTAAAGCGGTAGAGGTTGTCCAACTAAATTTGACAAAGTCTGGAACCCGTGGTTAGAGCACCCAGACACTATTACAGAACCATCAGTGTCACCGTACCCTAAGGTCCTTTTACTGGTGTCTTAAAGTCCTTTTATTAGATTCTCTGGAGGTGCTACTTCCTAACTGCGTCTCTCTTGGGACGGTGCCCCTCATTTATTTACCCAAATTTCAGCCTCTATCATGGTGGAAGCTTAAAGATCTGCCGTTATCCCTCCTGTCCTATGGTGTTAAATGCATTAATGCTTCCTAATCATGTCTTACCATGGGGCTTCTATGCACCCCTCAAATGGTAGTTGAAGCACCCTGCTTAGTCTGTAATTGCGGAGCTATATCGGAGTGTAACTTTTTTTTTTTTTTTTTTTAATTGCTTTTTGTTTTTTGTCTGGCAGTGGTTTTCTGGACTGCCTTTTGTTGTGAACTTAAATATTCAATGAAAATAGAATTTATAGAAGAAAAAAAAGGATTTAGTTCCCTTAGTTTTAGCGAGCTTTCAGCTCCCATTGAAGAGGCCCCACAATGCCTAGCGTAAGCCCCCACAATTAGAAGAGGCATGCACAGCTCAGGATAAGCTAGATCATTTTGCCTATTAGGTAAACGATGATAGGCCATCTTTAGCTACTGAACTTTGTGCTCAGTTTTGATGTGCCTGGATTGCTATTACTTTTTTCTGGCTACAAGAAAACACTCACTGGGAATTGGACGTAGCACATCCGGGATGAGGGTCTCCACAAGGCCCTGGTATAGCAAGTGGTCACAGTCCCGGCTCCATTTCAGCAAAGGCTCATACTTTGACAAAAGCACCAAACTGTCCTTTGGCAAACGTTTCTCTGCTTCATCATCTCTGTAGGGTGAAAAAGAAAGGGATCATTGTAGAGGTACGGAAACATAGGTATGGAGAAACAGTGGGGGAGAGGGGAACTGGAGAAAGAAACTACTGAGATACAAAAGGTGTCCGGTGGTTGTATTGATACGCACACAGGGCTGTCGCTGTGCTGAGTCTGGTTGAACCTCCAAAATTTTTTCCACAGGGTCTCCACCAGGGTGAACTGAAGATTCACCACCACGTCCACTATAGCCTGTGGCACACGAGAAGTCATTAGTAAGACGAGTTGCTCCTAATTAAAGGCAGTTCTGCTAATCAGATATCAGTGGAACGTAAAGCAAGGAGCACAGCATACATTTACCTAAATACATAGGTCCTTTTTATTAAAATAAAATAAAAAAGTATCAAAAAATAAAAAAAGTAGAGTGGTTTGCCATAGTGACCAATCAGACATTTGTTTCTTTTTCACAGGTAATAAACAGATGAAACATGATTGGTCATTCTGGGCAACAAATCCACTTTTGTTCTCATTCTTCTTTATTCCTGCTTTAATAAGTATGGATATAAGTCTGGACTATATATAGTCTTCTCATGGTCATAGTGAATTCTAGATCCCAGAAGCCCAGATCTCCCCACTCTCAAAAAACTCCAATCCTGTTTTGGAAGCACCAGCAGCATCACCCAGACGTCAACCATACAGAGACATTCATATGACAGATTGGTAGATCAAGAGAATGGAGGCAAGTGTATTTCACAAAGAACGTCCATCTCTCCTATTCCAACAGTCCTTTTTTTTTATGGAGCTCTGTTACAGAGATACAACTAGAGCAGCCTTTCTCAACCTTTTCAACACAGAGGAAACCTTGAAATAACCTTCCATTCTCAGGGAACCCCTGCTAAAAATGACTCTATCTACAACTCATGATACATTAGTGTGATGGTCAGTGGGAAGAATGCTTCTTACACGTGTGGTCATTGGGAAGAATTACCCCCATACAGATAGCTAAAAAGTCAATGGGTGTCAGTAGGAACTTGATGAAGTAGATGAATTCCTGGAATTGTATGTTTTATGGACAGAAAGGAGAAGGTCCAGAGTCTAGTTCATAAAGAAAATAAGAGGACAAGATGCAATCACGTACCTCACAGTGCTCTCGATAAAGCAGCTGGAAGGCCTTGATGTCAGCCAAAATGATTCCATCAGGAAGTGTTTTTTCCTGTAGGTCTATGTCTGAAAACTCAGGCAGAGTTCGGGAGGCATCTGCACAGAAGACAATGGGGGATGATCAGGGATTGGTGATGTATGTACATGGGAGAGAACTCATTATTCATCACCTACCTAGGAACTGCTGGTACTGCTGAACCTGGGAGCTGATATCTGAAAGGCCAGAGGGTGGCTGCTGGGCTCCTCCTATCCCATTACTCATTCCTTCCATTTTCTGAATGGGCTTCATCCTTGGAGAAACAAAAGTTGTCAGATGCACAAAGTGGCACTGGTAAGCATGGAACAAGTTAACAGGGTATGTTAGATCCTCTTTTAATTTAACAAATGGCCTATTCAGCTCCCCCTATCCCTACTGTCTGTCAGAGCCCTTACTTTATTCCCTTTTTAAGAACCACAAAAGTCAATGTCGAAACATATAATGACTTGACTTGCTCCCTCTCCTCCATGACAGTGTTTGGGTGAGGCGATTGGTTTCTTAGGTCAGAGCTCTACATCCTGGGGGGGAGCGAAGGAGTTCATATACCGTATATACGGCCCCAAAGTCGGTTCGGAAAATGTCATTCTCTGCTGCAGAAAAGTGCTTGACATTTTCCGAACCGACTTTGGGGCCCCGTATCTCGGGGCCACTTAGTGCTAGGAACCCCAGCTTTGGATATGTTGTAGTGCTAGTTCCACCAAATTTGGGGTTCCTAGCACCAAGTGGCTCAGAGATATGGGGCCCCAAAGTCGGTCAACTGTGTCCATCTGCAGCAATGTCATTTTGGGACCCTCTGGGTCCAGAGACCCCAAATTTTGGCTGCAGCTAGGGGGCATCTAGGAAAATACAGAGTTTGAAGTTCGGGAGACTTATGGCTGCAAATGGGCACAGTGAGGCATGCAAATGGGCACAGTGAAGCTGCAAATGGGCATTGTTGACCCTCTTTTTCACTTACAGTAGCTGCACATTTCTCACCCTAGGCTTATACTCGGGTCAATAAGTTTTACCAGTTTTTTGTGGTAAAATTAGGTGCCTCGGCTTATATTCGGGTCGACTTATACTCGAGTATATACGGTACTCCTCTCTACCAGGAAGCAAAGGTTATTTCAAGAGCACTAATAGAAGCAGAAAAGCACAGGGAACATGGGTAAAACTGGACAAGGGTACCCCATCAAGAGAATCTGTTACCATTCTGAAAATGGGCAAACAGACAGAATCTCTTGAACCAAAATTTGTAGTTGACTACAGGGATTGTATCAAATACTCACAATGTTACCACAGTTCACATAAAGTGATTCTAAGAAGATAAAGCTTTATTTTATTTTTTTAAATAACAAACATGTTAAAACGTAACTGCTCTGTGCAACAGTTTTGCACAGAGCAGCCCCCAAACCTCCTCTTCTCGGGTTTCGCTGGTGCTCCTGGCCCCTCCCCCCACGTCAAGTGCCCCCATAGCAAAGTGCGCGCTCGCTCCTGAGCCGGCTGTGTGTGTCCATAAGACATACAGAGAGCAGCTTGGCCCCGCTCCCTTCTCACTGGCTTTGATTGACAGCAGCAAGAGCCAATGGCTCCTGCTGCTGTGTCTGAGTCAATGGGGGAGAGAGAGAGAGAGAGATAGGAGAGCCTCTGGTCTCATGCACATGGGGGGGCTGAATGCAGAAGGTTTTTTACCTTAATTCTGAGAATTCATGAAGCCTTTAGAACCACTTTAATTAAAAAAAATAGATTTTTAATATGCACAGTAAAATATATTTTGCATTAAGGTCATTGGGAGACCCAGCAGACTTTTGGGTAATATAGCAGGAGGGCAGAGACAAAGACAATGCTTCCTCCACTATTTATACTGTATATCCTAAGGGTAAACATCCCAGAGCCCTACTATGTGCCCCACCCAAAAGTAATAGAAATAGAAACAATCCCTTCCACTTAATGCTGAAATTCAGTCTTGTACAGTTGTCCAGGCTCCTATCCTCTACTAAAACTTCTTACTCTGATTTCACCGCAGACTACAAGCTTCTTAAAGTGTATATTAGAAGCTGCAGCCAGTCAATCAGAGCCTGCCTCATTTCTGGGCTGGCAGACATCCAGCATCACCTAAGCTCTTTCTTCCCTAGCCGTACTGTTCCTGACCTGCTCCTTTTATTCCTTGGATTTCAGTTATTTCAATCATGGAGGCTCAGCAGTACATGTGGGCATTACCTAGGGTGGCCTGCAGGCGAATACAGCCCATTTCTTCAGACTGGCATCCACCCATCAAGGCATTTTACTATTTGCACAACTACTCCCAAAGGCCAACCCACTGACTGATTGCATCAGAGCTAAGAGCTCTTGCAAGAAGTACTGAAGCAAGGTGCTGTGATGTTTTCAGAAACCAAAATACAGCACCCCGCTGGATACAAAGAGATCCAGTGATTATGTCATTGGGTCTAAAATAAGATATGTAATGAAAATGGAAAGGTTCTCTTTAAAAATGTCATTAGCATGTTGATGTGGAGGAAGGGAGGAACCAGGGAAGGCAAAATATGACTAGATTAAACCATCTTTAAAGGACAACAGACACCGAAGAGGAGCAGGAATCACTAATGACTGATCAATGATTATTATTAATCCACAGAGGGAGGAGACTGTAGACAATTACCTCTGTTTCTGGGAGAATGGCTGTTGCCGCATAGCAAGATGCTGCTGATCCTCCATGAGCCGCAAGAGGGGAGAGCTGGCTTTTATACGGAGACCATAGTAGTGATATTTGGAGTTCCCTCTGGTAAAAAGAAATAATAATGTTAGTCTTAACATATATAAAGAGCGCACATCACAGTGCAGGACTGTGTACTTCTTATGTACATCACATTGAGGACTCTGCTCTTCCAATGCACTTCACAGTGCAGCAGTGTGTGGTCCTTATGTATACTGCAGGACCGTGCACTCCCTTTGCACATTCACAGTGCAGGACTGAGCACTCCCTTTGCACACCGCAGTGCAGGACTGTGTGCTCCATATGCAAATCACATTCATTTAAGAGACATAGGGGTTGATTTACTATGGGCAAATAGACTATGCACTCTGCAAAGTGCAGGTGCAGTTGCTCCAGAGCTTAGTAAATGAGCAGAAGCTCTGCTGACTTTCATCATCCAATCATGTGCAAGCAAAAATGCTGTTTACGTGACTGGGTATTCTTTGCAAAATAAATGTTTACCTCATTTACTAAGCTCTGGAGCAACTGTTCTTGCAGAGTGCAACTGCACTTTGCAAAGTGCACAGTCTATTTGCCTTTAGTAAATCAAACCCTCAGTTTTTAGTCTGTACCTGGTTCCCAACCGCCGAGTGCGCAATCCCATGAAGACTGAGCGGATGAGCTTTCCAAAGGAGGCAGCATTGACTGGCTCCAGCTTCTGCTCCTGGCAGTGCAGCAAATAGTGGCAGTAAAGGGTGCTGCGTGGGAGGCTCACTCCCTCTGCCGTCTCATAATTGTCCAGTAACCACTGCACCTGGCACAGAAGAAACGACAGTCATACAGAAAATAGGAGGAGGATACGTAACAAAACAATGCATTTTTACTTATCACTGCAACATTGGGGCTGCATAAATACTCATGGATGCAATGTGTAAAAGCATCAACCATACACTCGTGCTCTGCCATATATAGATGCCAGTGTTGGCTAACCTTTAATTACACATTGTTACCAATTGTGTGCAGAGTCCAGGGTTTATCCAGCACTCTGGTAAATGTTTAGTATTGAAAGCATCACCCCCCCCCCCCCCCCCAACGAACATCTATCTCTATAGTGGATGCATTTTACATTGGACACCCAGAAATACTGAGGAATACTGAATGGAGGAATGATTAAGTGGCCCTGGTGCAATAAGCCCATGACAACTGTCTCCTAGAATGGTTTCAAACACAAACACTGGCCTACTTACTGTGGCAGGAGAGGCACGCGTGGTGTGAGAGTAGGGCTGCGTAGAGTTGCCCATTATAAATCCACCCTGTATGACATAGGTCCCAGATCCTGATCCTCCACTTGCTGTAGCTCCTCCAGAAGACCCTGGAGGGGTGGCACTGGCAAGGATCTGCCCTCCGGATACATACATGGGGCTACTGGCCACAGTTGGTGAGGATGTGGGAGAGCTTCCCTGCCCTGTGGCACTTTGAGACTCGAAATAAGTAGATCCTGTGGCCTGGCTGTAAAGTGGGGTCTCGGTGTAGGTGTAGGAACCAGAGCGGCTGTAGGGACACAGATAAATACGCAAATGAGGTGTGAAGATTTTTAGAATCTCTTCCTTTAAAGTGGTTGAGAGAAAAAAAGGCACTGGATTAAAATTCAACTACCAGAAGAAAATATTGGAAAGAAAAAAACCTTGTGTACTCTCTCCTTCCCTTTACAAGATAAACAGCAGGGGGGGGCAGAGGTAGGTCTATGTCCCGGTACATTGTGAAAGACACATTAACGTTACTGGTAAAAATTGGCACTCAGTAAAGATTTAATTTCAAGTCAAAGTCTTAAAATGTTATGGGGCTACAACACGTTGTTACAATGCATCAATCACATAGTTTACTTTTTTCTTTCGTTAAAATGTAAAAAAAAACAAAAAACATTTAATTCAATTTTATGCACTGCAGTATGTTGTGTTGCAACACGCTGCACTGCATAAAAATGAATCCTGTCCACCTTTTTTTTTTTTTCGATGCACACTAATGCAGCACATTGTTGTGAATTAAAACAATAGGACATAAGGCAAATTGTTTTATCTATGCTTTGGGATTGCATTGGGCAAGACTGCCCAAAGAAGCCCAGTGCATATGGTGTGTGTGACGGACTGCCTAGCACCCTGCTTGGGTGCTTCTGCTAAAATACAGCTTCCTCCACTCTGGAACCAGGAATTATAGCTGAGCATTGCACCCAAGAACTAGACGACATTAGCTTAGGTGCAAACTGGAACTGACTTTTTTGCAAACTCACACAGTATATATACGACACAAAATCAGGTAAGAGCTGGATCACATTATCCTAAACAATGCAAACTTTAAAAACAGTAATATCATCAGTACATCTAATGAACAGCCAACATAAACAGTAATCTAATTAAAAAGTAAACTAATTAACAATTAGTAATCTAGACAAGCCTAGGTGACTCAGGTCAGAGCCCACCCAGACAAGTATTCAAGAAGAACCAGGGCTGTCCAAAACTCATTAACAAGCTTTCTTTTCACATACAGTGTCTTGAAAAAGTATTCATATCCCTTAAAATGTTCCATATTTTGTCAGGTTACAACCAAAAAGGTAAATGTATTTTTTTGGGGATTTTATGTGATAGACCAACACTAAGTGGCACATAATTGTGAAGTGGAAGGAAAATGATAAATGGTTTTCAATTTTTTTTACAAATAAATATATGAAAAGTGTGGCGTGGCGTATTCAGCCCCCTTTACTCTGATACCCCTAACTAAAATCTAGTGGAACCAATTGCCTTCAGAAGTCACCTGTAATTTATTCTCAGTATAAATACAGCTGTTCTGTGAAGCATTCAGAGGTTTGTTAGAGAACCTTGGTGAATAAACAGCATTATGAAGACCAAGAAACACATCAGACAGGTCACGGATAAAGTTGTGAAGAAGTTTGAAGCAGGGTTAGGTTATAAATAAATATCCCAAGCTTTGAACATCTCATGGAGCACTGTTCAAGCCATCATCCGAAAATGGAAAGAGTATGGCACAACTGCATCCACAGCTCAGGTGGGAGAATCTGTCCACAGGACAACTATTAGTCAGGCACTCCACAAATCTGCCCTTTATGGAAGAGAGGCAAGAAGAAAGCCATTGTTGAAAGAAAGCCATAAGAAGTCCCATTTGCAGTTTACGAGAAGCCACGTGGGGGAAACAGCAAACATCTGGAAAAAAGGTGCTCTGAACAGAGACCAAAATTGAACTTTTTGGCCTAAAAGCAAAACGCTATGTGTGGCGGAAAATAAACACTGCACATCAATCTGAATACACCATCCCCACCGTGAAACATGGTGGTGGCAGTATCATGTTGTAGGGATGCTTTTCTTCAGCAGGGACAGGGAAGCTGGTCAGAGTTGATGGGAAGATGGATGGAGCCAGATACAGGGCAATCATAGAAGAAAACCTTATAGAGTCTGCAACAGACTTGAGACTGGGGCGGAGGTTCACCTTCCAGCAGGACAATAACCCTAAACATACCGCCAGAGCTGCAATGGAATGGTTTAGATCAAAGCATATTCATATGTTAGAATGGCCCAGTCAAAGTCCAGACCTAAATCCAATTGAGAATCTGTGGCAAGACTTGAAAATTGCTGTTCACAGACGCTCTCCATCCAATCTGACAGAGCTTGAGCTATTTTGCAAAGAAGAATGGGCAAAAATGTCACTCTCTAGATGTGCAAAGCTGGTAGAGACATCCCCAAAAAGACTTGCAGCTGTAATTGCAGTGAAAGATAGTTCTACAAAGTATTGACTCGGGGGGGGGGGGGGGGTGGATATAAATGCATGCCACACTTTTAACATATTTATTAGTAAAAAATCTTGAAAATGATTTATCATTTTCCTTCACACACAATTATGTGCCACTTTGTGTTGGTCTACCACATAAAATCCTAATAAAATACATTTACGTTTTTGGTTGTAATATGACAAAATGTGGAAAATTTCAAGGGGTATGAATACTTTTTCAAGGCACTGTACATCTTCTCAATAAATTTCAGTTTGGCAGAGACCATCATGGCTTCCTTGACTGTTAAATGTGGTAATGTCATCTTGCATTATATAACAGGACATATTCCTGAATGCTTGTAGCTCCCTCAAATGCCAGGGCTGATAGTCAGTAGGCAAGAAGCTACCGTGCAGTCCACCCCAAAAGCCCCTGTCCCGGTTGGGTCTGTCACAGCATGAATGGGCCTTTAGTGTGATGGTATCCTGATAATGCTGCTTAGAGTTGATTCTGGTAAGATAGAGGGAGCTGCTTGAGGAAAGTCTTATGGGGAAAGTCAAGAAATCTGTCACCTGGTATCTTTTTTTATGTTTCTCTTTCATGTTTTCTTTCTGCCTTCCAACACACATGGCACATCAAACTTTTCCACACTGCCATAGCCCTGTGCCTACAGGAAGAGCCAAGGATGCAAAATGATAGGTGGGGATTTTAAAGGGAAAACTAGCACTCTGTTGTAGATGAATGACAAACACAAATTTACTAATGTTAAGAAAAATCCTACTAAAGCCTAATGCCTCGTACACATGACCAGAAAATCACTTTCGGAGTGATCATATGTTAATCTGATCATTAGTACACAGCTTTCAATAGCTGATCAGAACAGTCCATCCAACAATATCTGAGGGGAAAAGCATGAAAACTTTTCTCGCACGATACCAGATCGTACGTTTTTTATTTAATCAGTACAGTATACGTCTGAAAAAAATTGGAAGACCAAGACCACGCATGCTCAGAAAAAAGAAATCATTACAATACAATAAAACACATTACATCACTTCCGAAGTTGTATTCTGTCATACGAGAATTTGTGTGACTTTAGTAACCTCTTCCTTTTTGATATAGAGACTGGAATGCAACAAAAAATGGACGATCATTGGTTCGATGATCTCATTGTGTGCACTAGGCTTAAAGAGGTGTTCTGGCATCCCCTATGAAAAATTAAATGTCAGCAGCTACAAATACTGTAGCTGCTGACTTTTAATATTAGGACACTTACCTGTCCAGGGTTCCTGCGAAGTCGGCTGTTCAGGGATCCGAAAATCTACTGTCGGGTGCTGCCACCGCCATTCCTGTTAAGGGAAAGCGACAGTGAAGCCTTTTGGCCTCACAGCCGGTTCCATGCTGCGCATGCACAAAGCGCTTTATGATTGGCCCAGCGGAGGAGGAAGGAGGAGGGGGGCCAAACTTTCGAGGGACGGCGCTGCAGTGCCGTCTCTGGAAGTAAGGGGGAAGGGGTACCTGTCAAAAACAGGTACCCCCCCCCCCAATATATATATATATATAGATATATATATAGATATAATCTATATATATATCTATATATATAGATATATATTAGAAAAAAAAGGTGAAAAAACTGTGCTAAAATCTATAATTTAAACACCGTAAGCAGCAACTGTCCTGGAAGACATATGTACAGTTTGAAAATTGGTAAAAGTTATAGAGTTGCGCTAAATTATAAATAACACTAAAAAAACTTAAGCCGCTGCCTTAAAGATATATATAGATATATATATATATCTATATATATCTATATAGATATATATTTATATATATCTTTATTATGCACAACTGCTTTAACATTTTTTTTTAGACTTACTGTAATGCCCCGTACACACGGTCGGACATTGATCGGACATTCCGACAACAAAATCCTAGGATTTTTTCCGACGGATGTCGGCTCAAACTTGTCTTGCATACACACGGTCACACAAAGTTGTTGGAAAATCCGATCATTCTGAACGCGGTGACGTAAAACACGTACGTCGGGACTATAAACGGGGCAGTAGCCAATAGCTTTCATCTCTTTATTTATTCTGAGCATGCATGGCACTTTGTGCGTCGGATTTGTGTACACACGATCGGAAATTCCGACAACGGATTTTGTTGTCGGAAAATTTTATAGCCTGCTCTCAAACTTTGTGTGTCGGAAAATCCGATGGAAAATGTGTGATGGAGCCCACCCACGGTCGGAATTTCCGACAACAAGGTCCTATCACACATTTTCCGTCGGAAAATCCGACCGTGTTTACAGGGCATAAGTCTGATGACGAGCAGCTATTGTATTTTTTGTTTTAGGTTGCAATTTTTTTCTGTTTTAGGTTGTATTATTATATATTTTTTTGCATTATCAAAATATTGCACTTTGGTTGCGTGGGTGTGGGATATTAGATTTACATATTTATTCATGTATCATCACATAGGTCAAACAAAGCCAACGTATCAGGGCTGACAAGAGCCCTCTCCTCAAAGTGACACAGTGACAGGAGGGACCCTGGACAGCCCCGAAATGTTGGCATTGTTTGACCCAAGTGACACGTGTTGATTAATAATCTACAACGGAGTGCTGGTGACCTTTTTCCTTTTACTGTAGTTTTGCGCGGCACTATCCACCATCGCAACTCTATAAGGAGTGTAGCCCAGAACTGTATTACTTTAGGGGATTTTAATGTCATGCCTCCTCTGTTCAACCTTCCTATCCAACTATTTTGCAGCATTACGCCAGCCACAGGTCCTCTTTATACAAAATTTTAACACACTGGTCTTACATGGTGCTTGCAGTGTAGTTGGCATCTCCTCCTTCCACATACTGGACCTGCCCAGGATACACGTGCTGTACAGGGACTTGCTGCATCTGCTGAACCTACCAGTGAGAGATACAAGTCAAACAATGGTATGATACAGAGGTCCAGGTAAGCGTCAGGCAGTCTCCACTCCTCCTCCCCAGTATCCAGTCACAAAGTCCTGACCCTGGTCCCAGCCTCGTCTCCCTGTCACCTACTTCTGGAGCTGTAGCATCTGTGCCAAACAGCAATACCTGAGGGACCTTTTGCACCTTGACTCTCTGAGGGCTGTCTGTAAATACGGAGGAGCGGAGTAGAGACCGAGACATGACAGACAGCAGCTCCAGACACTCCTCTATGGACCCTGAAACCACAGGCTGCATGGTGTAGAGGTCCTGAGCTGAACTGGGCAGGAAGGTGTAACTGATGTCTATAGACTGCTGATAAGTCTCCTCCACAGCTGTACTACAAGGGGCCGGTGTGCCTGAGCTCTGAGAAATAAAGACACAGGTATACAGTGACTAAAGGACATTGAGTATATATTCCTAATGGCTTCACATAATGCTCACAAATAGGTATCCATTTATAAAACATTTTAGAACCAGAGGTATGTCATCTAGATTTATTACAGCAGGACATATTTCTTAGCAGACTTTCTTTTTCATAATCCCATTTAAAATAAACAGGCTGTGCATGATAATGTTCTGAAAAGAATGTGCCAAGAGGAGAAGAAAGACAGTGAGTAGAGTTTTCTGCTGCTCTTTCATTTCCCAGTCAGCAGGAAGGGGGTGAAGAGATGACACCACTGTATTCTGTAACTGGGAAAATGGTGTCATCCACCTGGCTGTGCTGTAACCACAGCTGTGTAAACCTAAAGACAGGATGAACAGAAATTTAAATTCTTTGACAGTTAAAGGAGAAGCTTTGGCTGTACTTCTGTGGATCACAGGAGTGTAGTTCGTTCTGCACTGCTGTGACCCGTTTTCAGCAGACAGCGGACTGAAGCCCGCTGTCGGCTGACTTCACAGAGCTGATCCAGGCTCGGGGAAAGATCGGGACCATATGGTCAGGATCCGCCCATATGCCTGGACCGGCACCCAGCTCAGTAAGTTGCCGGCCACTCCCATCCCCTCTAAAGCCCAGCGCTCCAGTGAGCATGGGGCGGGGGCAGAGCAGAGAGTGCTGACTGACAGTCACCAGCTCTCTACTCACCGAGCTGTGAGAACCGAGCGATCGGCGGTGTTTGATAGCTCGGTTCTCAGTGTTAGAGCCAGCGGGGAAAGCTAGGTAAGTGTGAATAAAAAAATAAACAATAAAAATTCCCATACTTCTCTTTTAAACCAGCCCTCTGATATGCATTTCATCAATGTATTTAGTGGTTTGTCTAGAGCTCTGCTTTAAAGGCATGTAGGAGCAACATTGACTCCCCACTATTCTTTCATTAAAGCGGAACTAAACACTCCTATCCTTTTCCACCAAGGAAGTTGCCATCTTGGTCTCTGTTTGATATGCAGTTGCCATGGTGCTGCACATGTGATCAGTTATGACACCAGCCATTTGATGGCTGGACAGTTCTGTTGAGAGCTGATATAAGCACACTTGGAACTCTAACAGTTATCAATCACAGCTTGCCTTGAATGTAACTGTTTTGGGAAACCATTAAATTGATGGGTTTATATCCACTTTAAAGGGTTATTACACCTTTACCAAAAAACTGCCTATGCAGATAAAGGACGCCTGTAGATAAAAACAAACTGTGTAGTTCTGACTAAAGTTGGATAATGCCTTTGCTATAGGTGTAGGCTATTTACTTGCCTCATTAAGCCTGAATGGAATACTCCCAGGACGTTGCTAAGTGAGACAAAGTCATTACTGCTCACCTCCTCCATCACAGGAGTGAGCTCTTCCTCTAATTCAAACCCCCTTACATGCTCTTTCTCTCCCCAGTGGCAGTAGCTCTGAGCTTAGCCCATCCTGTGATGGAGGAGGAGAGCAGTAATGACAAGGCCTCACTTAGCAACATCCTAGCAACATCTTGGGAGTATTCCAGTTAGACTTCATGAAGTATGTAAACGCCCTCTATAGCAAGGGCATTACCTGCTTACTGATACTTACTTATGACAACAGCTGTTAAGGAGTTAGGTAGAGTCACTGTATTGTCTAATTATCTATTCCAGCTCTAGTGACTAAGGCCGGCCATAGAAGGAGAAAATTTCTTTCCTGCAACCATGGCTTGCAGGAAAGAAATTAGCTTGATTCCCCCATCAACACAGACAGTGTTGACAGGGGAATCCCTCCAGCGGAGCTACTGTGTTCTCCTGGCGGGAGGAAGCCTTCCCCACCGGGAGAACATAGTGATTATTGCTATCAGCTACACCAGCCGCTAGCAAAAATCGCATGTAAAATCCGGCAGGCTGATTGTACCCAAGTTGATCGATCTATCAACTTAGGTACATTCACCCTGCCCATACATGGTTTCAATCTGGGACGGTTCAGTGGGATTCAAACCATCTATGGCTGGCTTGATATTCAAACCTCTACATTTAAAGTGTACCTAAACCCAAGAAGAAAATTGTCATATATTGCCGCTTACCAGTCCTTAGATGTAGTGCATTTGTTTTCTTTTTTCAGGCTTTTTCACCCTTTATTTTTACCTAGTGATCCTGCCAGGAACACACTTCCTGCCCTAGGATGACAACGCTCATTCACTGCACCAAAGGGAGATAAGGTGACAACATTGGAACAGTGTTGTCACCTTAGAAGGGGACTAAAGAACAATTCCCCATCTGCCCATCTACACAACATAGAGGAGATTTGTCCTGTGGCTCACAGAGGGAAAGGACTGATAACACTGCAGAGTGCACAGGAAGTTATCAGCTTGCTTTATTTCTGGCAGGATCAACAGGTATTTTTTTTAACTTATCAAACAGATATAAAAAAATGCTCTCAATGGTATATTTAACAAAACAGAACAAATAAGAAAATAACAAAGATATGTAAGGGCAAGCGTGTGAAAATATTAAAGCTGCATTAAAATTTACTTTAACGTAAATAGTGAAATAATAACTTAAAAAATGAGTCCACTGAGAATGCACTGTCCCCTTATTCTCGTTACAGAATTCTGTTATCTCTCTTCTCCGTTGTCAAACATTTGTATTGTAAGGTTTGACAAAAAACTATAACAAGTGTGTGGATGAAATACTGCAAGGCCAAAGGTCTTTGGACACCTGACCAGGACACCTATATGAGCTCAGTGGACATCCCATTCCAAAACCATGGGGTTGACCCCCTTAGCAGCTATAGGAGCCTCTACTGTTCTATAAGATTTTGGATTGTGTTTGTGGGAATCTGTGCCAATTCAGCCAAAAGAAACAATTGTAAGGTCAGGTACTGATTTTGGATGAGAAGACCTGACTCTCAATCAGTGTTCCAGTTCATCCCAAGGATGTTCAGTTGGGTTGAGGCCAGGGCTTTGTACCTGGACTCATTACTTTTAGCCATAAAGTGTACCATTATAGGTATGATCCAAATCACTAAAGCTTTTAAAGTTAAGCTGTCAGAATACAATATTGGGAGCTCCTTTTGCTGACTTGTTTAATGTATGTTCTAGCGTGGTCATTAACACCCAATATACACAGGCTTGTTCCATGGTAGTGACATCAAGTTGTGAAAGAAGGATAAGGATGACAATCCTGGAACATGCACTAATGTAGCTCCTATACTTCCATCTCATCAGGTTCCTTTTAAATATGTAAACATGAGAATCAAAACACAAGTTCCTGAATTTGCACCCAAACTGTATAAAACAGTGCCTAGCGTGTTTTTGATTTAGTAGACAATAAAACCTCAGCCCTAAGACAACACAACCGTACCTCCGATGTGCTCTGGACATGCTGCAAAGCCTGGACATTGAGCTGGTGCACTGGAGAAGACTTCTGGGGCTGAGACGTTGTCTGTACAACGGAGCGCTGGAAGAAGAGAGAACAGTCAGAACACATAGCGGGAGATTTATTACAACTGGTGTGCACAAAATGTGGTGCAGCTCTGCATAGTAACCAATCAGCTGCAAGGTTTTAATGTCAAACTAAACAAGCTGAAGTTAGAAGCTGGTTACCTACCAGTTTTAGTAAATCTCCCCAAAGCTTTAATAAATATTATTTATGTTAAAGTGTATTTAAAGAAAAAAAACTATTATTTATTGATAAGTGTGGCCAAAGCCATTCTCCTATGGATCATAGGAGCACAGTTCGTTCTGCACTCCTGTAACCCGTTTTCAGCCAACTGCGGGCTAAAGCCCACTGTCAGCTGACATCACTCAGCAGAGCCAGGCTCAGGAAAGATCCTGACCAGTCAGTATCCGCCCAGAAGTCTGGTAGGCACCTAGCTCAGCCTCTCAGAGATCTGCTGAGAGCCTGAGCCAGCCCCTCCCACCCCCTCCACAGCCCAGTGCTCCAGTGAGCGCTGGAGGAGAAAGCAGAGAGCAGCTGACCGACAGTCACAGCTCTCTGCTCAGAGCGAAGGGGGAGTGGTCCTTGATCGCTCAGTGCAGGGCATCGATGCTGCATCCACCTAGGTGAGTATAAATGTTTATATTTTTTCTTAAATCCCCGAACTTCTAGTTTTTATTGCTGCCTTTGTCCATGCTGGGGAGATTCACCCTCTCTGTTAGTGCTGGTGATCATTGTCACTGGTACAAAAAGTAACATTAAGTCCAGGAGGTGGTAAATCTTCAAAAAACAAAGAAAAAAATTAGAGCCACAGATTTTAGTGGATGATTGAGGACTTTAACTAAAATTGCTGCCACTCAACACCGGTGAATCACCAGTTGATAAGGCAAGAAAAAAAAAGCAAGCAGCGCAAATCTAAAAAATCTTTCAATCTAGTGGTGATGCTATTAACACATGTGAAAATAAAATCAATTCAACCATTTCAACACTGTGCCATTGCCTACAATATTCATCTAACATGTAACAATCTATATGTTCTATATTCAAATGATTAAAGTGCAAATGCAAAAATTAAAAAAGTGCAAAAAGGAAAAAAACTGTATCAACACAGTCAAAAAAATATTTAGTGCAATATATATATATATATGAAAAAATTATATATATATCATTTAAGATCATTTTTTTTCCTCATTAATGTACACACAGCACCCCATATTGACAGAAAAACACAGAACTGTTGAATTGTTGTCCCCCCTGAATGTCCCTAACAAAGGCACAGACAGCAATAAAAACCCGACAGTGGTTCTAATCTCTCACCGCTCTATCCAAATCTTAAGAAAAAAAATTGTCTTTGGCTACACTATAAAGTCATAAGAGGCTTGCTTTAAACATAACGCTATCAAATCACACAGAAACTTTCTTTAAAGGAAGAACAAAGTACATTGTCTACAGCCCCATCCTTCGCAGAGCTATATGCTTAGGCAAGCTTTAGGTATCTGGAAAATATACAGCATCTACCTACCTCCTGTGGAGTTCCATGTATGATCAGTGCCTGGCTCTGACTTGTCTTTAGCGGAGAATTGTCAGTCTGCAACACAAGACAATATCCATGTAATACTGCAAAAATAACCCCCTGTACTTAACAAGAGTTCTCAGTTTTCATTCCAGATTCATTGTAAAAACTCAATTCGTAACATCTTCAGAGAGCGGTAATATTGCTTCAATTTAAAGTGTTACTAAACAGTAAAATCAGTCTGTATATGCAGTAAAGCATGCTTGTTATACTAAATGTGGAACATAAGGGGTTAATCCTCTGCATTGTGTAAAAAGGCTGTTTGATCCCGTTCTTCTATGATCCTCCTCTTCTTCCACAGTCCCCAAACCATCTCCTGATAGGACAGAGGCTAGGGGACAAGCTGCACATGCTCAGTTTGGTGTGTGGTGCTAGAGATTTTTTATTTTCTTGGGAGGGTGCATGTGATTAGCACAGGGCCAATCAGCACTGTCCACACAGAGGGTCAGGGGTCATGTAGCCTGATAGGACAGTCAGAGCAGTCCTATCAGTCAGAGCAGAAAGAAAACTCCTCCTACAAGCTTTACCAGACACTGATAGAAGTCACAAGACTGCTCTAACTGCTAATGAGAAAAGGGATTTAGCAGTTTATATTTACTAAAACGATTGCATTTCCATGTTCTGTGTACTGTGGGAGACCAGATATAATGAATGCAGGGTCTTGGGTTTAGTAACACTTTAAGAGGCAAGGAGCCAGTAAACAAAAACTGAAACTTGAGATTTCAAAATAGAAACTTCTAGTCAATTATCTTAAAGTATTGGAAAATACCTATATATAGGTGAGATTCACATTCAAACCTAATGTGGTTTTACATGTGTTAACAACATATTTGTAACATATGTTGTCATTTGCTGCCACGGTCACCAGTAGGCCTTTAACCACTAAGCCACCGCCCACCGTCATATGACGGCTGGACGAGGCTTCTATTGTTCTGGGCGGGCGTCATATGACGTCCTCGCCCTCCCGAGCCACTAGGGGGCCCGCTGCGTCGCTCGGGACCCGGTGCGCGTGCCCGGCGGCCGCGATGTCCGCCGGGCACCCGCGATTGCCGGGTAACAGAGCAGGACTGTGGATCTGTGCATGTAAACACAGATCCACGTCCTGTCAGAGAGGAGAAGAGACCGATGGTGTGTCCCTTGTACATAGGGACACCGATCGGTCACCTCCCCCAGTCAGTCCCCTCCCCCCACAGTTAGAATCACCTCCTTAGGTCATACATTAACCCCTCGATCGCCCCCTAGTGTTAACCCCTTCCCTGCCAGTCACATTTACACAGTAATCAATGCAATTTTATAGCATTGATCGCTGTATAAATGTGAATGGTCCCAAAAATGTGTCAAAAGTGTCCGATGTGTCCGCCGCAATATCGCAGTCACAATAAAAATCGCAGATCGCCGCCATTACTAGTAAAAAATAAATAAATAATAAAAATGCTATAAATCTATCCCCTATTTTGTAGACGCTATAACTTTTGCGCAAACCAATTAATATACGCTTATCGCAATTTTTTTTTACCAAAAATATGTAGAAGAATACATATGGGCCTAAACTGAGGAAAAAAATTTGTTAAAAAAAAAAAAAAATTGGATATTTATTATAGCAAAAAGTAAAAAATATTGTGTTTTTTCAAAATTGTCCCTCTTCTTTTGTTTATAGCGCAAAAAGTAAAAACCGCAGAGGTGATCAAATACCACCAAAAGAAAGCTCTATTTGTGGGGAAAAAATGATAAAAATTTCTTTAGGGTGCAGTGTAACATGACCGCGCAATTGTCATTCAAAGTGCGGCAGCGCTGAAAACTGAAAAATGGCTTGGGCAGGAAGGGGGTGAAAGTGCCCTGTATTGAGGTGGTTAAAGAAGAATTCCAGGCATGGTATATTTTTTACATAGTCACATTGGTCCAAGCTGAACCAATGTAACTATGTATTTACTATACCTGGCCGATACTTCTAGAAGCTGGAAATCACAGAAGTAGACACCACTACTCCAGTGATCTTCACTTCCAGGTCTCGTGCCAGGCGACCAGCCGGTTGCACTGTGAACACAGGAGGTCAACCGCTCGGTACAGGTGCCATTTAGAAAATGCTTTGCACCTTCTGAATGAATTCAAGGCTTTCTCTGATTGGATTAGGCAGAAAGGCAGGCTGGTGATGTCTCTCCACCTCATTCAAACAGAGAAAGCTTTGCATTAATTCAGAAAATGCAAAGCATTCTCTGAATGGTGCCTGTGTCGAGTGGCCAGCCTCCTTTGTTGACAATGCATCAGGCCAGCAGCTCACAACGGGACCTGGAAACAAATGGAGATTATTGGAGTAGTGGTGTCTACTTAAGGGATTTCCAGCTCCTAGGGGCATCAGCCAGGTATGGAATACACAGTTACATTGGTACCAAGCTGGACAATTGTATCTATTTAACAATATACCATGCCTGGAATTCATCTTGACACATAAAAAAAGGATATGAACTTTTTCACCCAAAGTACGTTGCATAGATGTGTCCTAACGCTATTTAAAACACTGGCTAACCTGTGTAAATTCGTTACTGTGTGTTAATACACATGCGTTAAAAAGCATAGGTGTAAATGGCCCTTTAAAAACACCAATCCTACATAACTCTCTCCCTCCTCATTCCTATGGCACTGAGAGCTCCAGTACTCTTATCAGCTGGTGGGGCTGTGCAGTTGTATGCATGAGCAGCTTTTGTCAATAAACCCTAAGGAAAAGGTGTCTACTTGTATGCCTGCTGGTTAACAGCTTTTCTATATAGTTTTTTGGAGAATAGGTCACATATAGGTATGTGCAGTACCATGTGTGCCCACCAGCACCAAGAGCGCTGTTTGGCCTGACGTAGGCAACAACTTTTGGACCAGGTAACCTGCTCATCTGAGTGGAGTCCAAAGGGGTATAGCTAGAATGGGGAGTCACTTAAAAGAGAAGTATGGGTATTTTTTTTCTTTTTGATTCATACTTACCTAGGTGGATGCAGAATTGGTCCGATGCTGCATCTGTCCCCCAGCGCCTCTAATGCCCCGTACACACGGTCGGACTTTGTTCGGACATTCCGACAACAAAATCCTAGGATTTTTTCAGACGGATGTTGGCTCAAACTTGTCTTGCATACACACAGTCACACAAAGTTGTCAGAAAATCCGATCGTTCTGAACGCGGTGACGTAAAACACGTACGTCGGGACTATAAATGGGGCAGTGACCAATAGCTTTCATCTCTTTATTTATTCTGAGCATGCGTGGCACTTTGTCTGTCGGATTTGTGTACACACGATCGGAATTTCCGACAACGGATTTTGTTGTCGGAAAATTTTATATCCTGCTCTCAAACTTTGTGTGTCGGAAAATCCGATGGAAAATGTCCGATGGAGCCCACACACGGTCGGAATTTCCGACAACACGCTCCGATCGGACATTTTCCATCGGAAAATCCGACCGTGTGTACGGGGCATAACACTGAGAACCAAGCGATCGAACACCGGTGATCGCTCATTCTCACAGCTCCCTGAGCAGAAAGCTGGTGACTATCAGTCACAGCTCTCTGCTCTGCCCCCTCCTCGCTCACTGGAGCGATGGGCTTTGGAGGGGGTGGGAGCAGCTGGCTCAGGCTCTCAGCAGTTTGCTAAGAGGCTGACCAAGGTGTTGGTCCAGGGATATGGGCGGATCCTGACTCCATGGTCATGACGACACGGAGCCTGGACTGACTCTGTGACATCAGCAGGGAGCAGACTTTAGCCCGCTCTCTGCTGAAAACGGGACACAGGAGTGCAAAATGAACTTCACTCCTGTGAAACATAGGTGTACTTCTCCTTTTAGGTCTCAGAAGATCAGCAGGTCTGTTATTTCTCTAACTGCATATTTCCTATAAAATGGGATGGGCAGTACCTACCTCAGGTGGGGAGTGTGCTGTCTGCTGCACCGTGTGAACCGCGAGAGAGACTTGTGCTGCCTTGGTACCCTGCGGAGTGCTCTGCACCACTAGACGCTAACATAGAAGGGGAAAAAAAGCAAACCGTCTGATAGCAAAACCAAATACAATTCATAAACCTAGATACACTTAGGAATAGATGAACAATGTAATGGAAAATCTACGTATGACTCCACTAGATGAGACGTCACTACACCAATGCATGCTGGGTACTATGTTAATCTATATGTTCCCAATAAGACCACAGATCTGTCTCCAGAAAAGCCTCCCACCCAGTTCCAATATAACACACAGGATGACAAGTATTTCACATGAACTATGATGACTAAGATCATTTGGCTGAATTTGAGCAGGAACGATGGAGCAGTAACCTGTAGCAGCCAATCAGATTTCAGTTTGTCAGTTTGCTGGCATGTGGAAAATGAATATGGATTGGTTTAGCGCCCCTTGCACGTTGTAACTTATTTAATAAGACCCCTTTCACACTTGTACGACCTGAAAGTCGTGCGACTGTTATGCAACTTGAAGCAATGCCTGTGTAATCTTGAGGTCTATGGACCTCGATTCGCATCAAAGTTGGACCAAAGTAATGCAGGGACTATTTTGAAGTCGCACAGATATTAACGGTACTCATTGGAAATCATGGGGGTATGACTTGTCATGTGACTTTGCAGTCCCAAGTCGCAGGACAAGTCGCACAAGTGTAAAAGGGGCCTGAACTTGGAGGATAGTATGACAATGGGGCCTACAGACACAGATAACTGAGATTGGTGACAGCATGGTGACATACTTGCTGAGCTAGCTGCAGAGGGGACACAGCAGTTATTTTAGGCTGGACCCTGGCTTGTACCAGCAGTCTCTGTAGTGTAAAGGCAAGGAGAAAGGAAAAGAACAGGTAAGAAAATGTCAACATGAAGACATGTAACACAGATTAAAGTGAAACTATAATGTACATTAACTTTGTGAGCTTATTTAAAAGTGAACCTGACCCAGACTTAAATGTAACAACTAATTTTACTGTCCCGGTGCCTGATACATGTTAGACTGACAATAATGTACAACGCACCTAGTACTGTGCAAATGTTTTAGGCAGGTGTGAAAATAACAGAAATAGAAGTGTTAATAGGTAGTTTTATCAATTAACAAAGTTAATAATAAAAAAAGTGAACAGAAGATAAATCCAAATCAAGTCAATATTTGGTGTGACCACCCTTTGCCTTCAAAATAGCATCAATTCTTCTAGGTATACAGTTGCACACAGTTTTTGAAGGAACGCAGAGGGTAGGTTGTTCCAAACATCTTGGAGAACTAACCACAGATCTTCTGTGGATGTAGGCTGCCTTAAATCCTTCTGTCTCTTCGTGTAATAATCCCAGACAGACTCCATGATGCTGAGATCAGGGCTCTGTGGCAGCCAAACCATCACCTCCAGGATGCCTTGTTCTTTATGCCAAAGATAGTTCTTAATGAAGGAGATATGGCTTTTTGGCTGTATGTTTGGGGTCATTGTCCTGTTGCAGAATAATTTTGGGGCCAATCACACGCCTCCCTGATGGTATGGCATGATGGAGAAGTATCTGCTTGTATTCCTCAGCATTGAGGACACCATTGATCCTGACCAAATCTCCAACTCTATTTGCAGAAATGCAGCCCCAAACTTGCAGGGAACCTCCACCATGCTTCACTGTTGCCTGCAGACACTCATTATTGTACCACCTTCCAGCCCTTCGCCAACAAACTGCCTCCTGCTACAGCCAAATATTTAAAATTTTGACTCATCAGTCCAGAGCACCTGCTGCCATTTTTCTGCACCCCAGTTCCTATGTTTTCAGGCATAGTTGAGTCGCTTAGCCTTGTTTCCACATTGAAGGTATGGCTTTTTGGATGCAATTTTTCCATCAAAACCACTTCTGGCATGACTTCTGCAAGCAGTGGATGAGTGCACCTGGGTCCTACTGCAGACTTCTCAAGTCTCCCGCGACTCTCGGGAGCCTCCCACATTTGACAGCGGGCTCACGGACAACCGCGAGTGCGGCACAATCTCCCGGCTGAGCCTGCCTGCACTGTCACCCACTGCCACAGGAGGCGTCTGAACATCGGCTGCGAACGAAGCTCCCGAGCTCGGCTCTCATTGGTCCATGGGCGGTGCCTGCGTCATCGAAAGGAGGGAAGAGTGAGGCGGGCCCGTGCGGTGAAATAATTCCCGTGCATGCGCCGCAATTGGTTGCTAGGCTCGGCTAATTTGCCTAGCAAATGAGCGCATTGAGGCGGGGTCACATTATGTTTCACAGCTCACTGTGTCCGTGAGCCTGCTGTCAAATGTGGGAGACTCCTGCGAGTCGCAGGAGACTTGAGATGTCTGCACTGGTTTAGCTGCATTTAATTGGCACTGATCAGGCTGTATTTAATTGAGGTGGGGGGGGGGGGGGGTCGGCGCCGGTGCGAAGCGTCACCTCCCTGAAATGAGTTTGCCACCTCCCTGAAATGAGCTTTTGCAGGTTGGGATGTCTGCTACTGGTTTCCGCCAGTTCTGTGCTGATGGCACTGCTGGACATCATCTGATGTCGAAGAGAAGTAAGCATAATGGAGGTTATTTACGAAAGGCAAATCCACTTTGCACTGCAAGTGCACTTGAAAGCAGTCGCTCTAAATCTAAGGGGTAGATCTGAAATGAGTGGAAGCTCTGATGATTTTATCATCCACTCATGTGTAAGCTAAAATGCTGTTTTTTATCTCCCTTGCTTGTCCCCCTCGGATCTACAGCGACTTTAATTCCAAGTGCACTTGCAGTGCAATGTGGATTTTCCTTTAGTAAATAACCCCCAATGAGTCTTTATTATATTCTTAATATCTAAATTTTAATTCAGTCCTATAAATATATAGCTGAGGTTATGAAATCCCCTGTATCTATGTGTGGATGGAAGGTCTTTTGAGCTAGTGACTTACAGATGTTGACATTTGAACTGAGTTCTCAATTTCAAGAAGCTGTCTGGTTATATTTTCTTAAAAGGAATTCATATGTTACCGATATTCTGTTTGAGAAACTATGTGTATATTCATTCTGTAGCAGGCCGATTATCATCCCCCAAATGGAATTCTTACTTCTAGCCCCACAAGGGCTAGACGTGGATGGGAGGTGATAATGGGAGTAATATGGGAGTGGTTAGTTTGGCATGAAATTTAACAAAGGGATCAGGTTTATTTAAGTCAAGAGCTTGATGCTGGAAGTCTCTCTTCAATTCTAACATATCTACAGAAATCTGCATACAGACAGCTGCTCTCAGGACAAATTAAATTTCAGCCATCTTAAGCACATGTCTTGAACCTATATTTTTGAAACAAACAACTTTATCTTATAATCTTTGATCTTATTTGAAGCAACATTTATTTTGTATTTGAATATACAACTTTTGTACGTATTTTTGTAACTTTTATGTGGAAGTAACATCACACTATTTGATTCAAGCTGACTCAGTAAGAAATTTGTCTCACAATCATCCAGAAAAGTCAGAAGAGTCTTTTCACAGCTATATTGACTTTATTACAGTCTTTCATCTGCTGCATTAAACCTCCTTGGCCGATCACTGTGTCTAAGATCCTCAATGTTGCCCATTTTTTGTGTTTCTTCAAAAGAGCTTGAACAACAAATCTTGAAATCCTAGTCTGCTTTGGAATCCTTGCCTGGGAGAGGCATTCCTAATGCAATATAACTACCATGTGTCTTGTTGCTGCGCTCAGTCTTGCCATGATGTATGACCTGTGACATGAAACTGTCTTCCACAACCTCACCATAGCAGCAGAGTACCCCTGATAACGTCAGTTGTGACGAAATGGCCGTAGGGTCACAACGTGAACACACATCGTGCATGCGCGGTTTTAACTTAAACAGCGGCGGAGCTTTTTATACAGGTTTTTATTGTCTTTGTTTGGGCATTGCATATGCCTTTTTAATGCAGTGTGTCTGCTATTGTATTCACCTTTTTGGAATAAACTGAACTTGATTATCTACACTATGGGAGTTCCTTTTTCTTTTACATGACATACCCTTGCTGGACTGTTCGCTGAGTTTATCATCCTGTCACCCATTGTTCCTGAGTGCTTCTGGCCATCACCCATAAGCCATCGTGAAGGGAGGTCTGAGGAGCCATAGACCGTATCCGGGCAGGACATCTTTGGTGATCTACTAAGCCTGTTTTGACCCCCCTGAGAAGGCTTTCTGGTAAGCCTCCATTTTTCTCTTTTGGTGGTGGGCGTCACTCGCAAGTGGATTACTGGATTCTGGAGTTCACATTCTTCACTCTACAGTTTTTTTGGGAATCTTTTTTCTCCTGGAACTTTATTATTATATCAGAACATTCTCTGCTATGAACTTTTATATTGTTCTCACTAATTGTTTTTTTTATATTGATGGTTAATTATTTTGAATATTTTGATTGCTCACAGCATTTTATTAGCACATTGCTTTTTACAATGTTTGCAATAATATTCTTTATTTTTCATTTGTTGGTATAATTATTAATTTTTGTCCAGCGCTGCACTGTTTATTATTTATACTATCTTGCCTTATATCTGGGTTATAGTGTCCAGCAGCAGGACTCCTATCACGGATTTCTTTTGTTTTTTAATCAGTATTTGATTCACTAATTGTTCACCTAGCGCAATTCTTTTTTTATATTTATATTTTTAATTAAGCCTCCTTGGCCGATCACTGTGTCTAAGATCCTCAATGTTGCCCATTTTTTGTGCTTCTTCAAAAGAGCTTGAACAACACGTCTTGAAATCCTAGTCTGCTTTGGAATCCTTGCCTGGGAGAGGCGTTCCTAATGCAATATAACTACCATGTGTCTTGTTGCTGCGCTCAGTCTTGCCATGATGTATGACCTGTGACATGAAACTGTCTTCCACAACCCCACCATAGTAGCAGAGTTTGGCTGTTCCTCACCCAGTTTTAAGCCACCTACACAGCGGTTTCTGTCCCAACCCACATGTGAAATTGATGATCACTGGCACCTGCTTGGTAGAATTGGTTAATCATACACTTGACTCTAAGGCCGGGTTCACACTGGTGCGACACGACAGCTGTCCTACTTTGGATCCGACTTTGCCCCGCGACTTAAAGCCGACATATGTCCGACTTTCAATGAACGGGGATCCGACTTGGATCCCTGCCAATACCAGGCACTGTGTTTGGTATGAATCTTGAGGGGGAACTCAACGCCAAATTTTAAATAAAAAAACGCCATGGGTTCCCCTTCCAAGGGCATACCAGGCCCTTCGGTCTGGCATGGATTTTAAGGGGCACCCTCTACGCCAAAAAACGGTGTGGGGGTCCCCCTCAAATCCATACCGGACCCTTATCCGAGCACGCAGCCCGGGCGGTCATGAAAGGGGGTGGGGACGAGCAAGCGCCCCCCCCCCCCCTGAACCGTACAAGGCCGCATGCCCTCAACATGGGGGGGTGGGTGCTTGGGGCAGGGGGGCGCCCTGCAGCCCCCCCACCCCAAAGCACCTTGTCCCCATGTTGATGAGGACAAGGGCCTCTTCCCGACAACCCTGGTCGTTGGTTGTCGGGGTCTGTGGGCGGGGGGCTTATCGGAATCCGGGAGCCCCCTTTAATAAGGGAGCCCCCAGATACCGGTCCTCCACCCTATGTGAAGGAGTATGGGGTACATTGTACCCCTACCCATTCACCTAGGAAAAAAAATGTCAATAAAAAAAACACACGACAGGTTTTTAAAGTAATTTATTAGGCAGCTCCAGGGGTCTTCTTCCGACTTCGGGGGTCTCTTCCTTCTTCTCCGCGGTCTCTTTCTTCTTCTCCGCACTCTCCGGCCTCTTCTCCGCGCTCTCCGGTTCTTCTCCCGCTCTCTGGTATCTTCTGCCGGGCTCCTCCGCTATCTTCTGCTCTTTTGCCTGCTCTTTTGCTAGCGGTGGCCCGGTCTTCTCCGCTGTCTTCTTCTCTTCTTCTGATGTTGACATGACGCTCTCTCCTGCTGTAATGCCGTGTACGCGTTGCGCAACGACTTATATAGGGTTGGGGCGTGGTCACCGGGTGATGTCACCCGGTGACCCAGTCCCTTATGACGTCACAGTCCTGGGGCATGATGGGACTGTGACATCATAAGGGGTGGGGTCACAGGGTGACATCACCCGGTGACCACGCCCCATCCCTATATAAGTCGTTGGCGTGGAGTTCCCCCTCAAGATCATCTGAGCACAAGTCGCATGCCAAAGTCGGATTATGCAAGACAGCGATCCGACTTTGATCCGACTTCAATGATAGTCAATGGGCTGAAGTAGGATCAAAGTCGGACCAAAGTAGTACAGGGTGCATTTTCAAAATCGGACCGACTTGTGTCGGACCAGTTAAGACGGCTCCCATAGGGAAACATTCATTTTCACACGTCATGAGCTCCCAATGTCGGAGCGTTTGTCGCACTAGTGTGAACCCAGCCTGATCCTACATAATTTCTGACTTTGTGCAAGTGTGCAAATGTAAGAATTGATGTGAGTTTGAAGCCAAAGGGCATTCACACCAAATATTGATTTGATTTAGATTTTTTTTTTTGCATTTTGTAAATTGATAAAAATATACAATTAAATATATATTTTTTTGGAAGCAATCTTACTTTACAGCATTTCTTCATTTTTATATATATATATACACACACACACACATATACACACACATACTATATACAGTTAGGTCCATTTACATTTGGACACTGTATGCCGCCAGAATAAAATTAAAACAAAATAGTCCAAATTAATTTGAAGTGCAGACTTTCAGCTTTAATTTAAGGGGCTGAACATAAATATCAAGTACAAATTTTAGGAACTGCAACCATTTTTATACACAGTCCCCCCATTTTCAGGGGCTCAAATGTAATTGGACAAATGAATATAAACATAAATAAAATGTTAATTTTTAATATTTTGTTAACCACTTAAGCCCCGGACCATTTGGCTGGCCAAAGACCAGAGCACTTTTTGCGATTCGGCACTGCGTCGCTTTAACTGACAATTGCGCGGTCATGCGACGTGGCTCCCAAACAAAATTGATGTCCTTTTTTTCCCACAAATAGAGCTTTGCTTTGGTGGTATTTGATCACCTCTGCGGTTTTTCTTTTTTGCGCTATCAACAAAAATAGAGCGACAATTTTGAAAAAAATGCATTATTTTTTACTTTTACTTTTTGCTATAATAAATATCCCCAAAAAATATATTAAAAAAAAAATTTTCCTCAGTTTAGGCCGATACGTATTCTTCCACATATTTTTGGTTAAAAAAAAAAAAAAAAAAAAAAAAAAATCGCAGTAAGCGTTTGATTGGTTTGCACAAAAGTTATAGCGTCTACAAAATAGGGGTTGGTTTTATGGCATTTTTATTAATATTTTTTTTTTTACTAGTAATGGCGGCGATCTGCGTTTTTTATCATGACTGCGACATTATGGCGGACACATCGGATAATTTTTACACATTTTTGGGACCATTGTCATTTTTACAACGATCAATGCTAAAACATTGCATTGATAACTGTAAAAATGACACTGGCAGAGAAGGGGTTAACCACTAGGGGGCTAGGGAGGGGTTAAGTGTGTCCTAGGGAGTGATTCTAACTGTGGGGGGGAGGGGCTGTGTGTGACACATCACTGATTATAGTTCCCGATCACAGGGAGCTATGATCAGTGACAGTGTCACTAGGCAGAACGGGGAGATGCTTGCTTACATTAGCATCTCCCCGTTCTTTCTCTCCGTGAGACGATCGCGGGTATCCCCGCGGACATCGAGTCCGCAGGACCCGCGATCCTACTCACGGAGCTCGCGGCAGGGTCGCACGCACATGCGACCACACGGCAGCAAATTCAAAGGGACGTACAGGTACTCCCATTTGCCCAGCCGTGCCATTCTGCCGCCGTATATGTACATGCGGCGGTCGGCAAGCGGTTAAGAATCCTTTACTGGAAATGACTGTCTGAAGTCTGGAACCCATGGACATTACCAAAGACTGGGTGTCCTTTAGTTTTGCCTTCAGGAAATGAAATGCAATTGGGTTGAGATCAGGTGATAGAAACGGCCTTTGCAGAATATTTCACTTCTTTTTTTTCAAAAAGCTCCTGGGTTGCTTTTTGCAGTGTGTTTTGGATCATTGTCCATCTGTACTGTGAAGCGCCGTCCAATCAACTTTGCTGCATTTGGCTGATTCTGGGTTGACAGTATATCTCTAAACACTGCAGAATTCATCTGGCTGCTTTCGTCTTTTGTCACATCATCAATAAACACCAATGACCCAGTGCCTATGGAAGCCATGCACGCCCATGCCATCATACTGCAAGCTCCATCATGTTTTACAGATAACGTTGTGTGCTTTGGCTCATGAGCTGTTGCAAGCCGTCTCCACACTTTTTTCTCCCCATCATTCTGGTACAGATTAATCTTAGTTTCATCCGTCCAAAGAATGCTTTTCCAGAACTGGTCTGGCTTTTTTAGATTTTTTTGGGCAAAGTCTAATCTGGCTTTTCTATTCTTCAGGCTTATGAATTGTTTGCACTTTGTGGTGAACCCTCTCGTAAAGTCTTCTCTTGATTGTAGACTTTGACAATGATTCGCCCACCTCCTGGAGAGTGTCCTTCACTTTTATGGATGTTGTGAATGGGTTTTTCTTTACCATAGGGAGGATCCTGTGATCATCCACCACTGTTGTCTTCCGTGGACTTCCAGGCCTTTTTATGTTGCTTAGCTCACCAGTGCGTTCTTCTTTCCTCAGAATGTACCAAACGGTTGATTTGGCCACTCCCAATGTTGCTGCTATCTCTCTGATGGATTTGTTTAGTTTTTGAAGCCTTACAATGGCCCGTTTCACTTGCACGGACAGCACTTTTGAATGCATGATGTAGATTCACAGCAATAGATTCCAAATGGAAATACCACATTTAGAATCAACTCCAGACCTTTTACCTGCTTAATTGATGAAGAAATAACGAAGGCGTAGCCCACACCTGGCCATGAAACAGCTTTTGATTCAATTATCCAATTACTTTTGACCCCTTGAAAAAGGGGGGGGGTGGCTATTCTTTAGAGCTGTAATTCCTAAACCCTTCCTACGATTTGGATGTACAGTACATACCCTCAAATTAAACCAGAGAGTGTGCACTTTCAGCCCATAGTCTCTATATAACTATAGCTTGAATGTGTTTTGGTAAATACCTGAAAAAAACTAAAATTGTGCCTGTGTCCAAATATATATGGACCTTACTGTATACACTGTATTGTCAAAAGTATTGGGAAGCCTGCCTTTACACACACACACAAATTTAATGGCATCCCAATCTTAGTCTGTAGGGTTCAATATTGAATTGGTCCACCCTTTGCTGCTATAACAGCTTCAACTCTTCTGGGAAGGCTGTCCACAAGGTTTAGGAGTGTGTCTATGGGACTGTTTGACCATTCTTCCAGAAGTGCATTTGTGAGGTCAGGCACTGATGTGGACAAGAAGGTCTAGCTCGCAGTCTTCACTCCAATTCATCCCAAAGGTGTTCTATCGGGTTGAGGTCAGGACTCGGTGTAGGCCAGTCAAGTTTCTCAACCCCAAACTCACTCATCCATGTCTTTATGGACCTTCACTGGAACTAAGGGGCCAAGCCCAACCCCTGAAACATAACCCCACACCATAATCTCCCCTCCACCAAATAATTTGGACCAGTGCACAAAGCAAGGTCCATAAATACGTGAATGAGCGAGTTTGGGGTAGAGGAACTTGACTGACCTGCACAGAGTTCTGACCTCAACCCAATAGAACACTTTTGGGATGAATTAGAGCGGAGACTGCGAGCCAGGCCTTCTCGTCCAACATCAGTGCCTGACCTCACAAATGTGCTTCTGGAAGAATGATCAAACATTCCCATAGACACTCCTAAACCTTGTGGACAGCCTTCCCAGCAGAGTTGAAGCTGTTATAGCTACAAAGGGTGGGCCAACTCAATATTGAAACATATTATATATTATATTTTTTGTAGTTCACCTTAAAAGTAAACAGATTCAATTTAAACTTTTAAAAATCCTGCTGCAACCATCTACCACAAGAAGCAGTCTTATTTTCGGTACCCTCTTCTGAGTGCCTTTTTGAGGCCATTATCACTTTGTTACAAGGGGCTTCACTCCCTGATTTCTGGATCAAGCCTCACCAACTGTATTATTTTATTTCTCATCTCAATCAGTACAATGTAAAAAATCCCAAGGAGCAGAGCCGTTATCCTGTGACAGGAAGTGGCTTTCAGGAACTGAAGCTAGAACATAAAGGCTCCATTCAGGTTATCTTCGATGATCTTATCATGTTTTTATTTTTAGATGGTGCAGAGGAAAAGGAAGCTGCCTCTATGATTTCTCACCAGTCTTATAAGGTAGCTAACCATGTTCTATATTGCAGAATGTAGTAACTAAATAAAAATGTATGTTTATTTTTGGATAGTGAAGAAGAAAAGGAAGCTGCTTCTATTCTGTTACCAATTAAAAACTTTAAAGTATCTAAAGCCAAAAATATGTTTTGAATAAAAGAAAAAGAGTTAAAAGCTAAAGTTCACCTTTTGAAAAAAATTGTAAATGCACATACTGTATTTTTGCAGGTAAGAAAATGTGCAGGATAGTGGTCTATCTATACCTCCAATACGGGCAGGCAGGTACCTGAGGGCAGGAAGATCAATGAACTCGCCCTCGCAGTTCACTGAAAACGACAAGCCTTCTGCCGCAATGGCTGATGGTACTTGTAGTCTATTCATTCCCAGGAAACTGTGAATGAATGATGCAGCCGTGTGGGCGGAGCCCCACACAGCTACATTGTTTTCAAATTGTGACTGCCCACTGTCACGGGGTGGGGGGTGGGTGAGAGGGAGAAGGTGCAGATCCTGAAACATGTTACATGTTCGACCCTAAAAACAGGTGGAACATGTAACATGTTTCAAAAGTGAACTTATCCTTTAAAACCTCTTTCATTTTTTTATTCTATCTACATCCCATTGGGGAGATTTCCTTTCACTTCCCATCCCTGAGACACAACAGGAGGTAAGGGGGTAAAGTTGGTCATAGATGCCTCCTTTTTTTTGATCAGCCAGAGTAAAAAAGGGTCCAACAGTCCCCTTCAACAGAATTCACTGCTGAACTGGCTGAAGATCAATCCATTTATGTGCAGCTTAACTCTCCAAAGAGAAGGATATCTCCCCTTGCACAGTTGTCACAACAGGTGCCCCCTTGATAAGATTTCTCATCTCTTCCTGTTTTGCTGACAGCAATAGTCACCAGGACAAATATAGGGGGTGAATCTTTACACTGAAGACACAGACAGTTAAATAAATTTGACATGGCTTTCAAACACTTCCCTACTATGGAAGCAATCTGTAGGGATGTAAAGTGCATCTGTCAGGTCTAAACCCTACTGTATAGAAGCCATACACTACACGGATGATGGCTATATAGCTTGAAACAGCTGTATGTAGTGTGGAATAAATAACTGTATAATATTAATATTATTATTATTATTATTATTATACAGGAGTTAGCGCCAACAGTTTACGCAGCGCTTTACAATAAAAAGGAGGACAGTACAATACAGTTCATAATGTCTAAAAATAATGTCTAAAATATGTTATAATGTCTAAAAAAATAAACAAATAAATAAATTAAAAACCAGTGCTTGCAAAAGAACAGAATACTTACCTGATCTGCAAATTTTTATTCTCATTGCCAAAGACCCTTCTGCATTTAAATCTCTGGCTGTGTTTTGTCAGATGCAGAATTTGTCAGATGCAGAAGAGTTTTCAGACAGCGATATTTAGCTAGCCCTTCCCCAATAGCTGTCCCTACTTAGCTTGCCCTTCCCCAATGGCTATCTCTACTTAGCTAGCCCTTCCCCAATGGCTGTCCCTACTTAGCTAGCCCTTCCCCAATGGCTGTCCCTACTTAGCTAGCCCTTCCCCAATGGCTGTCCCTACTTAGCTAGCCCTTCCCCAATGGCTGTCCCTACTTAGCTAGCCCTTCCCCAATGGCTGTCCCTACTTAGCTAGCCCTTCCCCAATCGCTGTCCCTACTTAGCTAGCCCTTCCCCAATGGCTGTCCCTACTTAGCTAGCCCTTCCCCAATGGCTGTCCCTACTTAGCTAGCCCTTCCCCAATGGCTGTCCCTACTTAGCTAGCCCTTCCCCAATGGCTGTCCCTACTTAGCTAGCCCTTCCCCAATGGCTGCCCCTACTTAGCTAGCCCTTCCCCAATGGCTGTCCCTACTTAGCTAGCCCTTCCCCAATGGCTGTCCCTACTTAGCTAGCCCTTCCCCAATGGCTGTTCCTACTTAGCTAGCCCTTCCCCAATGGCTGCCCCTACCTAGCTAGCCCTTCCCCAATGGCTGTCCCTACCTAGCTAGCCCTTCCCCAATGGCTGTCCCTACTTAGCTAGCCCTTCCCCAATTGCTGTCCCTGCTTAGCTAGCCCTCCCCCAATGGCTGTCCCTACTTAGTTAGCCCTTCCCCAATGGCTGTCCCTACTTAGCTAGCCCTTCCCCAATGGCTGTCCCTATTTAGCTAGCCCTTCCCCAATGGCTGTCCCTACCTAGCTAGCCCTTCCCCAATGGCTGTCCCTACTTAGCTAGCCCTTCCCCAATGGCTGTTCCTACTTAGCTAGCCCCTCTCCAATGGCTGTTCCTACTTAGCTAGCCCTTCCCCAATCGCTGTCTCTATTTAGGTAGCCCTTCTCCACTGGCTGCCCTTGCTGAGCTAGCCCTTCCCCACCAGCTGTCCATACTAAGCTAGCCCTTCTCCAATGGCTGTCCCTACTGAGCTAGCCCTTCCACGGTGGCTGTCCCTGTTGAGCTAGCCATTCCCCAATGGCTGTCTCTATATAGCTATCCCTTCCCCAATGCCTGTACCTACTGTGCTAGCCCTTCCCCAATACCTACCTAACTAGTCCTTCTCCAATGTTTGTCCCTTTATAGCTAGCCCTTCCCCAAATTCCTGTCCCTACTTAGCTAGCCCTTCCCCAATGTCTGTCCCTACTTAGCTAGCCCTTCCCCAATGCCTGTCCCTACTTAGCTAGCCCTTCCCCAATGCCTGTCCCTACTTAGCTAGTCCTTCCCTAATGGCTGCCCCTACTTAGCTATCCCTTACCCAATGGTTGTCCCTATACAGCTAGCCCTTCCCCAATGCCTGTACCTACTGAGCTAGCCCTTCCCCAATACCTGTACCTACTGAGCTAGTCCTTACCCAATGGTTGTCCCTATATAGCTAGCCCTCCCCAATGCCTGTTTCTACCTAGTTATCTAATTTTTATTATGTGTCCTTTGCTGGTGCTAGACTTGAGCGATGATCATAGGTGTGGGAAATAAAAGGGAAAGAAACAGTAATCTGCAAGTTGGTACCTCCTGTTTATTATTTTATTGTTGACAAAAAGGATGTTTGCATGCATCCTAGGGTTTAGACAAGGATGGTTTTGCAACCTGTAAATGTAATAAGGATGCCTGTGCAGTTATTGTAGTGGATGTTTAATGCTATCTTTGTATGATGCTTTGTCACATGATGCCCTGATGTCCACCAGTTCTTTCTATGATGCATTTACCTCCATTTTTGTTTTTGTTTTTGCTGTGATTTTGTTTTTTTTATGTAAAAAAAGAAATGAAAAACAGTGGCAGGACAAGTAACTGTTCTTTTACAGGCAGTCTGCATAGGGGTGGCCCGTGTGTCCAATCTACCTGCTGATTGTGACTTCATCATAAACATAGCGCCATACCTGCTGTGCAGCTTGCACTTGCTGCACTACCTGTGTGGGCACAGAGGTCTGCGGCGTAGAGGATCCCCCGGGACTCAGCTCTCCATCACTGGCTCTCATGGCTCCTTCTGTGGTAGAGAAAACAGTCACTGTGAGGAGAATAGCTCTGGGGTAAAGTAACTGCAGAATGATAAACCTGAAGCATCAGTTAAGAGCCCATTTAGCTCTATGTGTATGCCTAGAGGTGTATTTTTTATCGTTTTAGATGTATGTGTTGTCATGTGTCAATGTGCATTTCGTTTGTGTATTGACATGCATTGACTTGTGTTTCCAATGTGTTTTTGTATTTAGGATTTGGAGTGCATAGCGCTAACAGCCATTGATCAAGGCCTGTTAGTACCTGTTGTCAACAAACCATGTTTAAATATAAGAAAACTCTAAAAACATTTTCTTTAAAACAGACTTCTGATTGAAATATTCACAGCATAATTTTACTGTATATTCTGATGGTGTAATAGTGTACTGGTTTCAAGCTATTTTGCTTTGATTGGTAAGATGCCCTTCACCAAACTTTTTGGATTAAAATATATTTGTTACAGATTTTGCTGATTTTTTTTTTTGCACATTATATGTACTTACTGTATTGCTTGATATTTGCACATCTTCAATGTGGTATTGTATATCTCCTGAAGAAGCCTTAACAGGTGAAACATGTTGAGATTACTACACCAACAGAATCTACATTAAAATTATGCTGTTAATATTCCAATCAGAAGTCTGTTTATGGAAAATGTTTTTAGTGTGTTTTTACATTTAAACATGGATAAATAAAAATTAAAAAATATATATAAAATAAAATAATTTTCATTACATTTTTTATTGTATATTGTAGTACATTATTGGCATCTTAAAAATCCCAGCTCCTTTAGAGCATTTCATGTCTTATGCATGTTATATCTGTTTTGATGTGTTGCCATTGACTTCTTTGGGCCTGTCAATGCACTAAAAAATAAGTATAAAACAGACATGTTGTATTTTTCAAAACACACCACACTACATTGCTGGGATGGAAACAGACACTATTTTTTTATGGGGAAGTTGAAAACATGCGGTTTAGCATGTTAAAACTCAACAGGTTGAATGAGCCGGGGAGCACCAATGAAATCACAAATACGCCCAGTAACAGTACATAGAGAAATACAGGGGCTGCCACTGCTGACTGCATTCCGAAAATGCTAGTTGCCTGGTTGCTATCTGGACTGGTGGCTACAATAATTTTTAAATCACAAATACAGAACAAGTAAAGAAATCACACAGTTCAGAGACAACTTCATCTACAGTGCATCCAGAAAGTATTCACAGCACTTCACTTTTTCCACATTTTGTTATGTTACAGCCTTATTCCAAAATGGATTTAATTAATTATTTTCCTCAAAATTCTACAAACAATATCCCATAATGCCGTGAAAGAAGTTTGTTTGAAATCTTTGCAAATTTATTAAAAATAAAAAAGGAAAAAAAAAAATCACATGTACATAAGTATTCACAGTCTTTGCTCAATATTTTGTTGAAGCACCTTTGTCTTTTGAGTATGATGCTACAAGCTTGGCACGCCTATTTTTGGGCAGTTTCTCCCATTCTTCTTTGCAGGACCTCTCAAGCTCCATCAGGTTGGATGGGGAGTGTCGATGCACAGCCATTTTCACATCTCCCAGAGATGTTCAATCGGGTTCAAGTCTGGGCTCTGGCCGGGCCACACAAGGACATTCACAGAGTTGTCCTGTAGCCACTCCTTTGTTATTTTGGCTGTGTACTTAGGGTCATTGTTCTGTTGGAAAATGATCCTTCGCCCCAGTCTGAGGTCCAGAGCGCTCTGGAGCAGGTTTTTATCAAGGATGTCATTGCACATTGCTGCATTCATCTTTCCCTCGATCCTGACTAGTCTCCCAGTTCCTGCCGCTTGAAAAAAATCCCCACAGTATGATGCTGCCACCACCATACATCACTGTAGGGATGGTACTGGCCAGGTGATGAGCAGTGCCTGGTTTCCTCCAGACATGATGCTTGCCATTCAGGCCAAAGAGTTCAATCTTTGTTTCATCAGACCAGAGAATTTTGTTTCTCATGGTCTGAGAGTCCTTCAAGTGCCTTTTGGAAAATTCCAGGCTGGCTATCATGTGCCTTATACTGAGGAATGGCTTCCGTCTGGCCACTCTACTACACAGGCCTGATTGGTGGAGTGCTGCAGAGATGGTTGTTCTGGAAGATTCTCCTCTCTCCACAGAGAAATGCTGGAGCTCTGTCAGAGTGACCATCTGGTTCTTGGTCAACTCCCTGACTAAGGCCCTTCTCCCCCGATCGTTCAGTTTGGCCAGGCGGCCCACTCTAGGAAGAGTCCTGGTGGTTCCAAACTTCTTCCATTGACAGATGATGGAGGCCACTGTGCTCATTGGGACCTTCAATGCTGCAGACATTTTTCTGTACCCTTCCCCAGATCTGTGCCTCCATACAATCCTGTCTTCGAGGTCTACAGACAATTCCCTGGACTTCATGGCTTGGTTAGTGCTCTGACATGCACTGTAAACTGTGGGACCTTCTATAGACAGGTGTGTACCTTTACAAATTATGTCCAATCAACTGAATTTACCACAGATGGACTCCAATCAAGTTGTAGAAACATCTCAAGGATGATCAGTGGAAACAGGATGCACCTGAGCTCAATTTTGAGTGTCATGGCAAAGGTTGTGAATACTTAAGTACGTGATTTTTTTTGTCTTTTTGTATTTTTAATAAAAATTTGAAAACATTTCAAACAAACTTCTTTCCCGTTGTCATTATGGGGTATTGTTTGTAGAATCTTGAGGAAAATAACTAATTTAATCCATTTTGGAATAATGCTGAAACATAACAAAATGTGGAAAAAGTGAAGCGCTGCGAATACTTTCCGAATGCACTGTATATACTTAAAGGGTCAACGTGTCAACCAGACAAACAGCATTATCAGGAAAGACCAGCAATGGCAGTCTTGGTATTAGGAAGTTACATTTTTCATCCCTTACCTCTTACATCCTAATGGTAGTAATCCACTGTACATTGGTCACGGGAAGGTAACAAACGTTGGGATTTTTCAATCCATCCCTTCAATTAATACAGAGCTATCACTCACCAGATACAGTGACCACAATGTACTGCTGGGGGGCTGGCGTCTGCGGTCCCGTTGTCTGAGTGGTAGGTGTGGGTGGAGCCACTTGTAGTTCTGCCACATACTGTTGAGGTGTAGCCTGGCCTGAAGCAGGTGGAGTCGTCTGGAGTTCCGCCACGTAGGTCTGAGTCGCCATCCTGGTTGGTGAACAGGTCTGCAACCCTACGGGAGACTGAGGAGATCGGGAGTCATTACAGGTGTGCTGCACCAAACATATTAAAATGATTTACAGTGCCTTGAAAAAGTATTCATACCCCTTGAAAATTTTCCACATTTTGTCATGTTACAACCAAAAACGTAAATGTATTTTATTGGGATTTTTTGTGATAGACCAACACAAAGTGGCACATAATTGTGAAGTGGAAGGAAAATGAAAAATGGTTTTCAAAATTCTTTACAAATAAATATCTGAAAAAAGTGTAGCGTGCATTTGTATTCAGCCCCCTTTACTCTGATACCCCTAAGAAAAATCTAGTGGAACCAATTGCCTTCAGACGTTACCTAATTAGTAAAAAGAGTACACCTGTGTGTAATTTAATCTCAGTATAAATACAGCTGTTCTGTGAAGCCCTCAGAGGTTTGTTAGAGAACCTTAGTGAACAAACAGCATCACGAAGGCCAAGGAACTCAACAGCCATGTCAGGGATAAAGTTGTGGAGAAGTTTAAAGCAGGGTTAGGTTATAAAAAAACATCCCAAGCTTTGAACATATCACGGAGCACTGTTCAGTCCATCATCCGAAAATGGAAAGAGTATGGTACAACTGCACACCTACCAAGACATGGCCGTCCACCTAAACTGACAGGCCGGGCAAGGAGAACATTAATCAGAGAAGCAGTCAAGTGGCCCATGGTAACCCTGGAGGAGCTGCAGAGATCCACAGCTCAGGTGAGAGACTCTGTCTACAGGACAACTATTAGTCGTGCTCTCCACAAATCTGGCCTTTATGGAAGAGTGTAGCACCCTCTAGTGTGCTAGAAGAATGGTGCATAATTTTTCAGAGTAGGTAAATTTCCAGGCTGTGTGTTTTGGTGATCTGGGTTAGGAGTGACCTAGAGTAGTGCTGAGTGACTCACAGGTAGTGTCACTAGGAACTCCCACTTCTTTCCAGAATGTTCTGGTACTGTCTGGAAAAATTGGTGGAGAGGAGAGGTGGAGCCACCTGGGGTGTTCTGAGGGGCCCTGACCAATCCCCAACTTGGATTAGCAGGGGGCAGGCCTCTTTAAATACCCAGGGTCAGCCCAGCTGGGGAGGAGTTGATCGGGTTGAAGATGGAGATGGAGTGTTAGGCTGTCGGGGCCTTTGAGGGAGCTCCCCAGTCTGGGGGGATTTGACCTGGGGCCTGAGCTTGGGTGTGGACGGGACCCTCTTACAACCCACAGGGGAGTCCTGGCCAGGAGGCACAGGAGGAGCAAGAGAGGACAATGGGAGAACACTGCCAAGCAAGTCTCCAGGAGTTGAACAGAGGCAGCCAGGAGGGCTGGTGAGTGATCACACCGTCGGGAGGACTGGGAGGCACGCCTGAGAGGACTGAGATGCAGCAGTCTGGGATGGGTGTAGAGCCAATGTTAAAAGGTAATTTATTCTTGAAAAGCAAATACACCTTTGCACACTGGTGCTGACTAGTATACCAGTGTTTCTCTTCTCCCTCAGTTTCTCTCCTTCACTCAGCTAATGTGACTCCAGTGCTGATGGAGAGAGGCAGGGGAGGGGCAAACAAGGATGCTGTGCAGGAGCCAACGTCCTTCTTATCGACCAATGATGTAATTGGTTGAAAGGATGCCGGCTGCAAGAAGGCTATGATGGTGCACAGTGAAAACCTGTGGCTTTGTGTAAAAAATAATAAATAAAAATAGGCAGGCTTCATTCACCTGCTGGATTGTATATTCAATTTTTTGGGCAATTTGCTAAAACACCCCTAAAGAAACCTGAGAGTGCCCGGGCACCTTGGTTGAAAAAGGCTGGTTTATATATATCTATATTAGCCAAGGTGTGCTACATGTGCCAATTATCTAGTATCCATTCTTCAGCATCCAGCAGACTCCCACCTAACGCTCTCTGTATAATCCGACAAACAAAAAGGATGGAGCACCAGTCATATATATCATATATCATATATATATATATATATATATATATATATATATATATATATATATATATATATATATATATATATATATATATATATATATATATATATACACACACAGACACGCCCGCGCACACACATACATTCAGTGGATATACTAAGTAAATATATAAATACACATATATATTTTATTTTATTTTTTTTGTTTTTGTATTTATCGGCCTATAACACACCCCCCCAATTTAAAAGGCAAGTTTCAGGAAATAAAACTTTTTTTTTAAATAAACCACTTTGAAGCAAAATAATGGTGAGTGAGAATCAATGCAGCCTGATTAGTGCCCATCTACAGCCTCAATGCAGCCTGTTCTGTCCCCATCTGCAGCCTGTCCTCATCTCCCCCATCAATGCAGCTCACCATCTCATAGGACATCACCGAGCCGTCATCTGTTTCCTTGGCTCTCAGTTGGCCGTGACACATGCAGTCCCGCTTCCGCCATCGGCATTGGACCAGCTCCTGTAATAGACAGAACACTGGTCCAATGCCGGTGGCGGAGGCGGGATTGTGTGTGTTTGACGTGCGAGCCGAGTGTGAGTCGAGTGGAGAGGAGATGACGGCTCGGTGATTTCCGGCGGCACTGATCCCCCTCCTTCCCCTTTGAGGTCAGCTGTCAGCTTATAACACGCACCCGCGATTTTCCCCCTATTTTCAGGGGAAAAAAAGTGCGTGTTATACGCCAATAAATATGGTATATATATATATATATATATATATATATATATATATATATATATATACATACATACATACACATACATATATACACACACATACACATACATATATATATATACATACATATATACACACACATACATACACACACACAGTGGATATAAAAAGTCTACACACCCCTGTTAAAATGTCAGGTTTTTGTGATGTAAAAAAAAATGAGCCAAAGATAAATCATTTCAGAACTTTTTCTACCTTTAATGTGACCTATAAACTGTACAACTCAATTGAAAAACAAACTGAAATCTTTTAGGGGGGAAGTAAAAATAAAAAACTAAAATACTGTGGTTGCATAAGTTTGCACACCCTTTTATAACTGGGGATGTAGCTGTGTTCAGACTTAAGCAATCACATTCAAACTCATGTTAAATAGGAGTCAGGACACACCTTCCATCATTTAAAGTGCCTCTGATTAACCTCAAATAAAGTTCAGCTGTTCTAGTAGGTTTTTCCTGACATTTTCTTAGTCGCATCCTACAGCAAAAGCCATGGTCCGCAGAGAGCTTCCAAAGCATCAGAGGGATCTCATTGTTAAAAGGTATCAGTCAGGAGAAGAGTACAAAGGAATGCCCAAGGCATTAGATATACCATGGAACACAGTGAAGACAGTCATCATCAAGTGGAAAAAATATGGCACAACAGTGACATTACCAAGAACTGGACGTCCCTCCAAAATTGATAAAAAGACGAGAAGAAAACAGGTCAGGGAGGCTGCCAAGAGACCTACAGCTACATTAACCACTTGCTGACCACCTGCCACCATTATACGTCGGCTGTTTGAAGAGGAGTATTGTTGTTATGACAGCAGCTAGCTGCCATAATCCCCGGTATCCTCTTCTTTAGTGGGGAGGCGGCTTTCCGAGAAAAGTGGTCTTTGTGGCGGATTTGCCGCTAGATCACTTTTATAGGTGTCGGGAGAGGCCCCCCCCTCCACGCTCCAGTGGCCTCCGCCGCTTACCAGCGCCGACGGTAGTGGCGGAGGCGATCGGATCCTTCTCGGTCTGTGGTATGGAGCTGACTGAGGGGAAGATGGCCCCTCTCGGCTCCATACCATTGCAGGGTGGAAGCGACCTCAAAACGTCACTTCTGCCCATAGCTCTTAAAGAGACATAAGAGAGTGAAAGCAATAATTCTAGCCCTAGACCTCCTCTGTAACTCAAAACATGCAACCTGTAGAATTTTTTAAACATCGACTATGGAGATTTTTAAGGGTAAAAGTTTGTCGCCTTTCCACGAGTGGGCGCAATTTTGAAGCGTGACATGTTGGGTATCAATTTACTTGGCGTAACATTATCTTAAGTGTGCTTTTAAGACCACTGCGCAAATACGGTGTGACAGAAAGTATTGCAACGACCGCCATTTTATTCTCAAGGGTGTTAGAAAAATATATATATAATGTTTGGGGGTTCTAAAAATCTGTGGGGTGATCTGAAGAGGGCTGTGCACAGGAGATACCCTCGCAATCTGACAGATTTGGAGTGTTTTTGCAAAGAAGAGTGGGCAAATATTGCCAGGTCAAGATGTGCCATGCTGATAGACTCCTACCCAAAAAGATTGAGTGCTGTTATAAAATAAAAGGTGTTTCAACAAAGTATTAGTTTAAGGGTGTGCACACTTGTGCAACCATATTATTTTAGTTTTTTTATTTTTCCTCCCCTTCACCTAAGGCTGCATTCACACCTGAGCGTTTCAAAGTCGCGCATTTTTGCCGTGACTTTGTACAGGTCGCCAATATAAAAAGCAGAAAAACGCATGTAATCTGCCCCAAAGAAGCTCATGTTCTTTTTTGAGCTTAAGGCGTTTTTCAGACGTTTTGCTTCAGGTGACAAAACGCTCAGATGTGAACAGGTGCCATTGAAAGGAATGGGATTTTGCTTTTTGGGTGTTTTGCAGGCATTTTGTGAGCTGAAAACGCTCAGGTGTGAATTCAACGCAGTTGTACAGTTTATAGGTCACATTAAAGGTGGAAAAAGTTCTGAAATGATTTATCTTTCTCATTTTTTTACATCACAGAAACCTGACATTTTAACAGGGGTGTGTAGACTTTTTATTTCCACTGTACACAAATACACACACTATATTAACAAAAGTATTGGGACGCCTTCCTTTACACACACATGAAATTTAATGGCATCCCAGTCTTATACCCTGTACACACGGTCGGATTTTCCGATGGAAAATGTCCGATCGGAGCGTGTTGTCGGAAATTCCGACCTTGTGTGGGCTCCATCACACATTTTCCATCGGATTTTCCGACACACAAAGTTGGAGAGCAGGAGATAAAATTTTCCGACAACAAAATCCGTTGTCGGAAATTCCGATCGTGTGTACACAAATCCGACGGGCAAAGTGCCACGCATGCTCAGAATAAATAAAGAGATGAAAGCTATTGGCCACTGCCCTGTTTATAGTCCCGACGTACGTGTTTTATGTCACCGCGTTCAGAACGATCAGATTTTCCGACAACTTTGTGTGACCGTGTGTATGCAAGACAAGTTTGAGCCAACATCCGTCGGAAAAAATCCTAGGATTTTGTTGTCGGAATGTCCGATCGTGTGTACGGGGCATTAGTCTGTAGGGTTCAATATTGAGTTGGCCCACCCTTTGCAGCTATAACAGCTTCAACTCTTCTGGGAAGGCTGTCCGCAAGATTTAGGAGTGTGTCTATGGGAATGTTTGACCATTCTTCCAGAAGCACATTTGTGAGGTCAGGCACTGATGTTGGATGAGAAGGCCTGGCTCCCAGTCTCCACTCTAATTCATCCCAAAGGTGTTCTATCCAGCTGAGGTCAGGACTCTATACAGGCCAGTCCAGCTACTCCACCCCAAACTCACTCATCCATGTCTTTATGGACCTTGCTTTGTGCACTGGTGTGCAGTCATGTTGGAACAGGAAGGGGACATCCCTAAATTGTTCCCAAAAAGTTGGGAGCATGAAATTGTCCAACATGTCTTGGTATGCTGACGCCTTAAGGAGTTCCCTTCACTGGAACTAAGGGGCCAAGCCCAACCCCTGAAAAACAACCCCACACTATAATGGGGGCTCCACCAAATGATTTGGACCAGCGCACAAAGCTAGGTTTCTTCTTTTGCCTCCATCAATACAGTACACGGAGTGAGTGTTGTCCTGGCAGGGCAGGAAGTGTGTGCCTGGCAGGATCATCAGGTAAAAATAAAGGGAAAAGAAAAAAAAAACTAAAAAAAAATATTTTTGTTTTTGGGTTTTACCAGACATTAAAGGGTAAGTTTAGTTTTCTTTACAAAAAAATAAAAAGGTGAATGTCTGGACCCCGGTGCACATAGCGGTACTGACGCTCCGTTCCGCCGGTGTAGTGGTCTCTACACCAAAGTAAGGCTCCTTTCACACTTGTACTACTCCAAAGTTGTGCCGATTTTGGAGTGCAACTTTAATGCAACTTTGGATGGGTGCACCTTGGGTACAACTTTGGCTTTGACCAATGATAATGGACAACTGTTGAACAATTGTTGCATTGTATAACATTCAGGTACAACTTTCCTGCAACTTTTGAGGGTTTACATTGAAGTCTATGGCCCTCAAGTTGCATGAAAGTCGGACCAAAGTAGTGCATGAACTACTTTGAAGTTGCTGCAACTTTAGGTTGCACATATATGAATGGTTATGGTTAAGTTGCACATATATGAATGGTTGAAAAACTTTGGTTGCATGAGAAATTACACAAGTGTGAACGGAGCCTTAGTATCCAACATAATGCAAGTGCCCATTGGTCAGTGCAGCCCTATGATCATGCTGACCAATGAAAGGTGCCTCTGAGGTTTCATCTTCCGGTAAGGTGCCCCAGAAGAAAGAATTGCTCCTCATTGGTCAGCACGATCACTCCATGGTGAGCATTATGATGGCTACTCACCTCTGTATTGCGTTGTATAGACTGCTACTGCGGCAGGGTCCGGAGGGGTGGCCGGGATATTTAAAGTTCGTACATTTTTTAAATAAACTTTTAAGGCTTGATTTATACCGATGCGATTTCAGATGTGACTTGGGTCACACTGAAAATTTGGGATGAGCCCTCTGCACACTGCTATACACCCTTTCTAGCAAACTTTGCACAAAAACAGGGATTTTTGGTTCACACATATTGCAATACATGTTTAAGCTGGCCAACTGCGTCAAAGTAATCCCCTCTCTGGCCAGTCCCTACTCTGCTCTGCATAATGCAAATGATCCAGTGGGTATAGTGACAATATGGGGCAAAGAGACGCAACTTGGAAGGAGAGCTACAAGGTTCAGGCCGCACTGAATCACATGACAATGGAAATAACATTGCTTCCAATGGTGCCTGTTCACATTAATGCAGCACAGCTGCAGTGCTACTTTGGTGCAATTTACAATGTGATTTGGCCCCATAGATTATGCAAACCACATTCAAAATGCAACAAAAGTAGCATCAAAGTTGCACTACATAAATCGCACTGCAAATCGAATCAAAATCGCATCTCAGTTGTATGAACCAAACCTATGTGAACTTACCCTTCAACTTAAAGCAAAGCTTAAAGTGAAACTTTAGACAGAAAATTAAGTCCTGCTAGATGACTTCAGGCTGGCCCCTTTTGTAGGTGTATGTAAAACATAAAAAAAGAAGTATCTATACTGTTTACACTCCAGTAATGCACTGTCTCACCCTGCTCTGCACATGCTCAGTTGCTCTCCATTCTTAGGCACTGCTGACTTTGTAGAGGCCGATCTGCTGACAGCCTTCAATCGAAATTAAACCCTCCTATCCTTTACAGCTGAGGAAGCTGCTTCTCTTTGATCTGCAACCGCCACGGTGCTGCACGTGTGATCAGTTATGCCACCAGCCATTTGATGATTTATTGAGATAACAAACAAATGTGACAGTTACCAATCCTGGCACTGCAGGAATGTAACTGTTTTTTTTTAAACGGTTAAAGGCCAATTCACAATGACCCGCAGCAAAATCGCAGAGCAGCCAGAGCGGTTCAGCGCTCCGGACGCTTTTTAATGCCAGTTGGGGGCAGTGTGGTGCACGATTCAGCTCACCGTCTCTTTTTTCTTTGTTGTTTGTTTTTAGTTTTAACCACTTCAGTACCGGGCACTTTCACCCCCTTTCTGCCCAGGCCAATTTTCATCTTTCAGCACTGTCACACTTTGAATGAAAATTGCGCGGTCATCCAACACTGTACCCAAATACAATTTTTATCATTTTTTTCACACAAATAGAGCTTTCTTTTGGTGGTATTTAATCACCGCTGGTTTTTTTTTGCTAAATAAATGAAAAAAGGCCAAACATTTTGGAAAAGAAATGCTGTTTTTTTGTTTCCATTATAAAACTTTGCAAATAAAAAATAAATTTTCTTCATAAATTTAGACCAAAATGTATTCTGCTACATTTCTTTGGTGAAAATAACCAAAATCTGAGTATATTATTTAGTCTATAGGAAAGTTATGGAGCCCACAAACTATGGGATATACATCTAAAAATTGATTAGTCCTGATGTACTGATGTCCTATCTCATTGCTTGAGGCCCGAAAATGCCTGGACAGTACAAATATATCCCAAATGACCTTTTTTGGAAGTAAACAGTCCAAGGTATTTAGTAGGAGGCATGGCGCCTTTTTTGAAGTTTTTTTTGTCACAATTTTTTGGAATATAAAGAAAAAAAAACGCAGCTGGTCACGGCACACTGCTCTGAAGAAACGGCATGCACAGCGGCTCCTTCAAAGCGCATGCGTCAGTGACGAAACTGGCTGCTAGGACAGTAAATATCTCCTAAACGGTGCATGTTTAGGAGATATTTACACTACCTATAGGTAAACCCGATTCATGAAATTTGAGCTGGGCACATACAGTGGGGACGGAAAGTATTCAGAACCCCTTACATTTTTCACTCTTTGTTATATTGCAGCCATTTGCTAAAATCATTTAAGTTCATTTTTTTTTCTTCATTAATGTACACACAGGACCCCATATTGACAGAAAAAAAAAGAATTGTTGACATTTTTGCAGATTTATTAAAAAAGAAAAACTGAAATATCACATGGTCCTAAGTATTCAGACCCTTTGCTCAGTATTTAGTAGAAGCACCTTTTGATTTAATACAGCCATGAGTCTTTTTGGGAAAAGATGCAACAAGTTTTTCACACCTGGATTTGGGGATCCTCTGCCTTTCCTCCTTGCAGGTCCTCTCCAGTTCTGTCAGGTTGGATGGTAAACGTTGGTGGACAGCCATTTTTAGGTCTATCCAGAGATACTCAATTGGGTTTAAGTCAGGGCTCTGGCTGGGCCATTCAAGAACAGTCACGGAGTTGTTGTGAAGCCACTCCTTCGTTATTTTAGCTCTGTGTTTAGGGTCATTGTCTTGTTGGAAGGTAAACCTTCGGCCCAGTCTGAGGTCCTGAGCACTCTGGAGAAGGTTTTCGTCCAGGATATCCCTGTACTTGGCCCTCATTCATTTTCCCCTCAATTGCAACCAGTCGTCCTGTCCCTGCAGCTGAAAAACACCCCCACAGCATGATGCTGCCACCACCATGCTTCACTGTTGGGACTGTATTGGACAGGTTATTAGCAGTGCCTGGTTTTCTCCACACATACCGCTTAGAATTAAGGCCAAAATGTTCTATCTTGGTCTCATCAGACCAGAGAATCTTATTTCTCACCATCTTGGAGTCCTTCGGGTGTTTTTTTAGCAAACTCCATGCGGGCTTTCATGTGTCTTGCACTGAGGAGAGGCTTCCGTCGGGCCACTCTGCCATAAAGCCCCGACTGGTGGAGGGCTGCAGTGATGGTTGACTTTCTACAACTTTCTCCCATCTCCCGACTGCATCTCTGGAGCTCAGCCACAGTGATCTTTGGGTTCTTCTTTACCTCTCTCAGCTCTAGGAAGGGTTCTGGTCGTCCCAAACGTCTTTCATTTAAGGATTATGGAGGTCACTGTGCTCTTAGGAACCTTAAGTGCAGTGAATTTTTTTGTAACCTTGGCCAGATCTGTGCCTTGCCACAACTCTGTCTCTGAGCTCTTCAGGCAGTTCCTTTGACCTCATGATTCTCATTTGCTCTGACATGCACTGTGAGCTGTAAGGTCTTATATAGACAGGTGTGTGGCTTTCCTACTCAAGTCCAATCAGTATAATCAAACACAGCTGGACTCAAATGAAGGTGTAGAACCATCTCAAGGATGATCAGAAGAAATGGACAGCACCTAAGTCAACCACTTGTCGCCCACCATATAGCAGAATGACGGCGGCAAAGTGGTTTCAATATCCTGACTGGACGTCATATGACGTCCTCAGAATATTAAGCCGCTGCGCGCCCCCGGGGGCGTGCGTCGCGGCGATCATTGTTGCAATTTGTCAGTCTGACACACCGCAACTCTGATCTAGGTAAAGAGTCCCTGATGGACTCTATACCATGTGATCAGCCGTGTCCAATCACGGCTGATCACGATGTAAATAGGAAGAGCCGGTGATCGGCTTTTCCTCACTCGCGTCTGACAGACGCGAGTAGAGGAGAGTGAATCGGCTGCTCTCCTGACAGGGGGGGTCTGTGCTGACTGATTATCAGCACAGCCCCCCCCCCCTCAGATCCCGCCCAGGACCACCATCATGCCACCCAGGACCACCAGGATGGCCATCCACACTGGACCATCAGGTATGCCCCCCTAGACCCCCAGGGAAATACTAATCTGTGCCCAGGCAGCTGCCAATCAGTGCCCAGGCAGCTGCCAATCAGTGCCCACTCATAATGCCTACCACTGCCAGTGCCACCAGGGATGCCTATTAGTGCCTCATATCAGTGCCGCATATCAATGCCCATCAGTGTCACGTATCAATGCCCATCAGTGCCCATCAGTGCCGCCTATCAGTGCCACCCATAAGTACCCATCTTTGCAGCCTTTCAGTGCCCAGTGTCGCCTATCAGTGCCCACCAGTGCCACCTATCAATGCCCATCAGTGCTGCATATCAGTGCCACCCATCAGTGCCGCCTACCAGTGCCCATCAGTGACGCAAATCAGTGACCATCGTCAGTGCCCGCTCATTGGTGCCACCTCATCGGTGCCGCCTTATCAGTGTCTGTCAGTGCCCCCTTATCAGTGCCCATCAGTGAAAGAGAAAACTTACTTATTTACAAAATTTTACAACAGAAACAAAAAGCAAAAAATTTATTTTTTTCAAAATTTTCTGTCTTTTTTTATTTGTTTAGCAAAAAATAAAAACTCCAGAGGTGATCAAATACCACCAAAAGAAAGCTCTATTTGTGGGAACAAAATGAGAAAAATGTAGTTTGGGTACAGTGTAGCATGACTGCGCAATTGTCATTCAAACTGCGACAGCACTGAAAGCTGAAAATTGGTCTGGGCAGGAAGGTGTATTAGTGCCCTGTATTGAAGTGGTTAAATATATGAGTGTCACAGCAAAGGGTCTGAATACTTAGGACCATGTGATATTTCAGTTTTTCTTTTTTAATAAATCTGTAAAAATGTCATCAATTGTGTGTGTTTCTGTCAATATGGGGTGCTGTGTGTACATTAATGAGGAAAAAAATGAACTTAAATGATTTTAGCAAATGGCTGCAATATAACAAAGAGTGAAAAATGTAAGGGGGTCTGAATACTTTCCGTCCCCACTGTATATCTGTAGTGTTTTGTTATCTTTCTTTAAAGCACTAAGTCCTGTGTATTTGTGCTTCTCGGTTCTTCTGTTATCAGCATAATAACTTCTGACAAGTTCTCCAAAAAGGGAGATAAAAGCAGCCTGGAATGTGTGTCCTGGGAGGGTGCTATAAATAGATTAGCAGAGATCTTGCCTTGTAAAAGAACAGCACTGAAAGAATTTCCTTCTTTTGCCAATGTGGGGGGGGGGGGGGGTGCCTTTCCTCCAATCAGATATCACACAGAGTCAGAACGACACTTCTACTGCTGAATGAGTAAGTGAAAATGCTTACCCGATGTAAGAATTCTAAAGAATATATAGAGCTGAAGGCAGCAGATATACATGTAAAACTTATGTAGGGAGATTTGTTTCTTTCCTGTGTATCATCTAAGGCTGTTCACTTCACTGGGTATATGTGAGGGTTTACAGCCACTTTAACCGCTTGCCGACCAGCCGCCGTCATTATACTGCGGCAGGTCGGCACATTCCTGCGAGCCGTCGTAGCTATACGTTGGCTCCTTTAAGCGGGATAGCAGGCGCGCGCCCGCTGCACTCGGGGGGTGCCGATGCTCGTGGCCGATGGTTGTGATGACCACGGACCATGAGCGATCACGGGCATGAGAGGCAGAACAGGGACGTGTGTGTGGTGTGTGTAAACACACAAATCCCTGTTCTGTGAGGAGAGACAGGTTGTGAGTTCCTAATAGCTAGGAACCACGATCTGTCACTTCCTCTAGGTCAGTCCCCTCCCCCTACAGTTAGAACACACATAGGCAACCCCTTGATCGCCCCCTAGTGTTTAACCCCTTCCCTGCCAGTGACATTTTTACAGTAATCAATGCATTTTTATAGCACCGATCACTATATAAATGCCAATGGTCCCAAAAATGTGTCAAAAGTGTCCGATGTGTCCGCCATAACATCACAGTCCCGATAAAAATCGCAGATCACCGCCATTACTAGTAAAAAAAAAATAATAATAATAAAAATGCTATATCATTATATAAATATATATAAATCTATGCCCTATTTTGTAGACACTATAACTTTTGCGCAAACCAATCAATATACGCCAAAAATATGTAGTAGAGAGTGCAGTACGCACCCGGCTGTGAAGCCGGAAGCTGTCACAGCCAGGTGCCCACACTTGCAATGCCGGCGCCGCGGAGAGGCGAGGGAGAGGGGCTTCGGGCGGCCACAACGCTGGACTGTGGAAAAGGTGAGTGTCTGTTTATTAAAAGTCAGCAGCTACACATTTTGTAGCTGCTGACTTTTAATAAACTTACAAACGAGTGGAACTCCGCTTTAAGAAATGTAAAAAAAAAAAGTTTGAAACAAGTAAATATGATTTACTTTCCTATCTATTTACTAATGTTAGCAACATAAGGAGATTAAAAATAGTCAATGTTGTATGAGAGAGTAAAGTTTCACTTTAAAGAACTTCAATCTCTCAAACAACATTAACAAATTGTAATTGCTAACATTAGTAAATAGATAAGAAGGTATGCCATACTTACTTGTGTAAGGCTGGGTTCACACATGTGCGGTGCGAATCGAAGCTCCCTTTTTCCTAGCTAATTGACAAAGTAGTTGTTCAGCATTTCAGGTCAGTTTTTGATCGGGATCAGGTCAGGTTTAGATTTTATCCTGTTCACAACGGAATGCATCTGCCTGCAAATCAGATGTGTTCCCATAGAAGATAATGTGCTTGCAATTCGCACCGCAATGCGTTTTTTTGGGCACTGCGGAGTGTGAATGCAACGCGCATATGTGAACCAGCCTCATTCAAATTAACGCATATTAACCGCTTCAATACCCGGCCATAGTCAAATGACGTCCACAGATGGGATCTCCCATCCTGGGTGGGCGTCATATGACGGCCTCGGCTTTCCGCCGCTACTGCGGGCCCCCGGGGGCCCGCAGAGCGGCGATCGGGGTACCGTTGTGTCCCTCAGGACACAGCCGTTCCCCGATGGGGGTATTGAAGCGGCGGCGGCGGCGGGCGGCGGAGCGTCGGTAACGGCGGATGCAGAGCGGCATTGGGAAGCGTGTATTAGGCGGGTTCCGGCGGAAGAGGAGTGATCAGAGCGGTGATCGGGGCTGAGGCTTTTCCCCTGGATACAGCTCAGCCCCGATCACTGTAGCCAATGACATGGCTCTGCATCACATGACCGGCTGTGTCCAATCACAGCCGGTCATTAATGTAAACAAACACACACAGTCAGACAGTAACTGCTGTTGCTGGGCTCTTCTCCTCACACACCGATCCAGTGTGAGGAGAAGAGATCAGCTAACAGTGAGTTACTAATTACATGTACTACTGTGCCCAGATCGCCCTTCCTAAATAAAGAGTACCTGTCACCTCAGTACCTGTCACCTCAGTACCTGTCACCTCAGAGTACCTGTCACCTCAAAGTACCTGTCATCTCAGAGTACCTGTCCATCACCTGCCACCAGAGTACCCGCCACCTCATCACCTGCCACCAGAGTACCCGCCACCTCATCACCTGCCACCAGAGTACCCGCCACCTCATCACCTGCCACCAGAGTACCCGCCACCTCATCACCTGCCACCAGAGTACCCGCCACCTCATCACCTGCCACCAGAGTACCCGCCACCTCATCACCTGCCACCAGAGTACTTGCCACCTCATCACCTGCCACCAGAGTACCCGCCACCTCACCACCAGAGTACCTGCCACCAGAGTACCCGCCACCTCATCACCTGCCACCAGAGTACCTGCCACCTCATCACCTGCCACCAGAGTACCTGCCACCTCATCACCTGCCACCAGAGTACCCGCCACCTCATCACCTGCCACCAGAGTACCCGCCACCTCATCACCTGCCACCAGAGTACCCGCCACCTCATCACCTGCCACCAGAGTACCCGCCACCTCATCACCTGCCACCAGAGTACCCGCCACCTCATCATCTGCCACCAGAGTACCCGCCACCTCATCACTTGCCACCAGAGTACATACAGCCAGTCAGCCACTATGTCCAGAAAGATGTACACCCCAGAAGAGGCATACCAGATCCTGAGTCTGACTGATGAGAGCAACGGGGAGCTCTCACCGCTCAGTTCAGATTCTGGTTCTGATTCGGAATATGAGCCCCCCGAAGGCAGCACATCAGGATCAGATTTAGAGGAGGAAGTAGTCCGTCCAAAAAGACGACGGTCTGAAAACCAGGCAGCTACCAGCAGTGCCAGCGGCGGTAGACCCCAGGAGGAGGGGCCCAGTACAAGCGCTGCTAGACCCCAGGAGGAAAGACCCAGCACAAGTGGACGCCAAAGAAGTAGGGCCCAAACCCATCTTCCAGATTCCTTGGCAAACCCATTGTGGCTGCCTTCTACCACAGGGTCAGCCACGATCCCCCCTTTTACAGCACAGTCTGGTGTGCAGGTCAACACTGCAGGATTTACACAAATGGATTTTTTAAATTTATTTTTCCCGAACGATTGGATTCAAGGCATCGTGGACCAAACTAATCTGTTTGCCCAACAATTTATTGCAGCCAACCCCAGCTCCAGCTATGCCCGCCCTTTTGAGTGGAGACCGCTAACAGTAGTGGAGCTAAAATTGTTTTTAGGCCTAACCCTGAACATGGGGCTTACAAAAAAAAAATGAAATTCATAAGTATTGGTCGACCAAACCCATCCACCATATGCCAATTTTTTCAGCAGCCATGTCCAGGTCCCGATACGAAATCATAATGCGCTTCTTGCATTTCAATGACAACTCACAGTGCCCCCCCCGAAATCACCCAAACTTTGACAAATTATATAAAGTTCGCCCCCTAATTAATTTTTTTTCCCAGAAGTTTGCCGAAGTTTATGTCCCTGAAAAAAATATATCTGTGGACGAATCCCTGGTGCATTTCACAGGCCGGCTGGGAATCAAACAATATATACCCAGTAAGAGGGCGAGGTATGGCTTGAAGCTTAACAAGCTTTGTGAAAGTGCCACCGGTTATGTGTACGCATTCCGTGTGTACGAAGGGAAAGATTCCCAGCTCCAGCCCCCTGAGTGTCCCTCGTACATGGGAATAAGTGGGAAAATTGTTTGGGAGTTGGCATTCCCACTCCTCCAAAAGGGGTACCATATTTATATGGATAATTATTATACGAGTTTGCCCCTTCTCCGCCACCTACATCTCAAACAAACTTTGGCCTGTGGTACAACTAGAAAAAACCGAAAGGGCTTCCCACAGTGTCTTGTCACCACAAACATTCCAAGGGGGGAATCGACAAGCTTGAGGAACGAAGAAGTGTTGGCTGTGAAGTGGAGGGATAGAAAAGACGTGTACATCATGTCCACCATCCACGATGACACCTCGGTGGAACTTCACAGAAGACGCGGTACCGTTCGCAAGCCTACCTGTATCACTGAGTACAATAAATACATGGGGGGGGGGGGGTGGATTTAAACAATCAGTTGTTGCAGCCCTATCTTTCAACAAGAAAATCCTTATTCTGGTACAAAAAAGTCGCAATTTACTTTTTTCATTTGGCCCTTTTAAATTCTTTCATAATATACCAAAAATCCACAGAAACACCCACCACCTTCATAAAGTTTATTGAAGACATTGTCACTGCCCTGATTTATCAGCAAGTATCCCCCCCCAGAAAGCATTCGCTCCGATTCTGTCAGCAGACTACATGAGCGCCATTTCCCAGACCATATTCCACCAACAGGATCCGGAAGACGACGCCAAAAAAAATGTCGGGTGTGCACCAAAAGAGGAATTAGGAAAGATACAAGCTTCCATTGTACCGACTGTCCCTCCCAACCTGGTCTTTGCATCGGAGAATGCTTCAGGCGATATCACACTCTGGAAAATTATTAGTCCATATTTCTAATACTGCCATTTCCCCGTTTTTAATTTCTGTCCTGAATATTTACCTTCCTCAACCAACCATATTATTGCCTTCCATGTGAACCGACCCTGGCCTGTTTCTCGACTATGCCTCTGCCTACCGTCTGCATTGTTTTTCCGCCATGTTTTTGCCTTTCACGTGAAATGACCCTGGACTGTATCGACTATGCCTCTGCCTACCGTCTATTTCTGCCTTTTACCTGCACTGACCTCGGCCTGTCGACCATGTTTTTGCCTGCCCCTTGGATTGATCTTACACCCTGCTACACAGGGGTCTCACATATGTGAGGGGCTCCAGAATAGTGTTCGGAGTTCAGAAAACCAGTTTTTGGTTTTCTGTGTTCCCATAACAGGGTCTGGTTGCCCAGAGGCTTCAAAGCGATTTGGGTGGGAGAAGCCTCTACCCCTGTCCCCATTCTTTCCTGACCAATGCCCTAAGCTTGATGGTACTGCCTGCTCCCTGGACAAATACTCTGGCTGTGCTGACCATACCTCTGCCTGCTGCATGTACTAACTATGGACAGTATTCCTGCCTGCTGCATGGACGATCCTTTGATCCTTTTGCTGCTGCTGACCACATCCCTGCCTGCTATCTGGACTAATGCTTTGGCTGTGCTGACATCTCTACCTGTACTGACTATTCCTGCCTGCTGCCTACGTTCCTGCCTGCTGCCTGGACCGATGCTCTTCTCTGTGGACCACTGCACTACTAAAACTGCAGGTAATCTTTTCTTTACCCTTTACTCAGCAGAATGTATTTTGGTTTGTAATTGGTTTGTACAGTACATGCTATGTGTTAGAAATATGAAGGGCCTTCAACAATGTGATAGGTTGGCAGGAATTTGTGTGTAATGTATGCTCCTAGAACAACTGACAGTGCTACTTGGATGTTGGGCCTCTGTATGTGGCCAGACTATGTAAAAGTCTCACACATGTGGTATCGCCATACTCAGGAGGAGTAGCAGAATGTATTTTGGGGTGTCATTTTTGCTATGTACATGCTATGTGTTGGAAATACCTTATGAATGGACAACTTTGTGTAAAAAAAATGCGTTTTCATTTTTTTTCCACAGTTTCCAAAAACTTCAGGAAAAAAATGAACCATTCAAAAGACTAATTATGCCTCATAGATTATACGTTGGGGTGTTAGCTTTCCAAAATGGGGTCATTTTGTGGGCGTTTCTGTTGTCCTGGTGCTCTAGGGCCTTCAAAATTGTAATAGGTGGTTGAGAAATGAGATGTGTAATTTATGCTCCTAGAATGCCTGGAGCTGCTACTTCAATGTTGGGCCTCTGTATGTGGCCAGGCTGTGTAAAAGTCTCACACATTTGGTATTGCCACACTCAGGAGGAGTAGCAGAATGTATTTTGGGGTGTCATTTTTGCTATGTACATGCTATGTGTTGGAAATATCTTATGAATGGACAACTTTGTGTAAAAAAAATGCGTTTTCATTTTTTTCCCACAGTTTCCAAAAACTTCGGGAAAAAAAATGAACCATTCAAAAGACTAATTATGCCTCATAGATTATACGTTGGGGTGTTAGCTTTCCAAAATGGGGTCATTTTGTGGGCGTTTCCATTGTCCTGGTGCTCCAGGCCCTTCAAAAGTGTGATAGGTTGTCATCATATGAGATGTGCAATTTATGCTCGTAAAATGCCTGACGGTGCTAGTTGGATTTTAGGCCTCTGTATGTGGCCAGGCTGTGTAAAAGTCTCACACATGTGGTATCACTATACTCAGGAGGAGTAGCAGAATGTATTTTGGGGTGTCATTGCAAGTATGCATGTGCTGTGTGAGAGAAATAACTTGTTTTTATGACAATTTTGTGCAAAAAAAAAAAAAAAAAAATTTCCAAGAATTGTGGGAAAAAATTACAACTTCAAAAAGCTCACCATGCCTCTTGCTAAATACCTTGGAATGTCTGCTTTCCAAAAAGGGGTAATTTGGGGGGTATTTGTACTTTCCTGGCTTGTTAGGGCCTCAAGAAATGAGATAGGCCTTCAGTACATCAGGTGTGATCAGATGTGATCATTTTTCAATGATTTGCACCATAGCTTGTAGACTCTATAACTTTCACAGAGACCAAATAATATACACTAATTTGGGTTATTTTTACTAAAGATATGTAGCAGTATACATTTTGGCCCAAATTTATGAAGAAAAATTACTTATTTGCAAAATTTTACAATAAAAACTAAAAAAAAGTGTTTTTTTTTTCAAAAATTTCTCTCTTTTTTCGCTTATATTGCAAAAAATAAAAAAAAAAACAGCAGTGATTAAATACCACCAAAAGAAAGCTATGTTTGTGAGAAAAAAATGATAAAAATTTGGTTTGGGTACAGTGTAGCATGACTGAGTAATTGTCATTCAAAGTGTGAGAGCGCTGAAAGCTAAAATTTGGTCTGGGAAGGAAGGGTGTATAAAAGCCCTGTATTGAAGTGGTTAAAATGCCATGGGTGTAAGCCGCATCCAATTTGCATAGGTGTGAACTTTTCTTTTCCATTTCTTTAGTTACTTCCTGGTTTCTGGCCTAGGCCAAAATGATGTCATACATCTCAGAAGACTTCGGGAGGGGGGAGGGCTTTCTCATCTAAGCATACCCTCCTGTCTGCATGCCTGATCTAAGGGCAGATGGATTCCAGGAAGTAAATGCTACATTTATCATCTGCCCTTACTCAAGATGGCCAGAAATGTTAAGAGGGGGTGTATTTCAAAGTGATTTCTCAACAAAATAAAGCATGGAGACCTGAATGGATGGGGGAGATTGCTTTGAATGTAAAAAGGTAATTAAATTGCGTTTTTAGTTTGTGGTGCTCAGAAGCCGTAGAGTTCTGCTTTAATATAAAAGAACAAGTTGATGCATAAAACAGTTTGTGAATTGAAAGCGATCTCTGATCGATTGTAAAGATCAGTGAACAGAAGTTAATGAAGGGAAGCATCTAATCAATGAGCCCCAATGTGTTCTATTTGGAGCCTTTGCCCTGATCTCTGGGAATGGATGGTCAGGCTAGAAGTTGTGTGTTGATCACGTGGCCTCTGGCCCCGCCCCCTCAGCACAGTCCTGTCTATACTTAGTAAAGTGACTGGTCAGCTTTCAGTCACGTGTCTATGCCCAAAGGGCGTGTACTGAGGTCCCCTGTCATTGGCTGTCGCTGCACGTTCTTACATAACTCCAACACCAGTCACGAGTTCCAGATATAAAAGTCACTTCCTATACAGTCACACTCCGCACTGTGATGGTTTCGTCCAACGCCCCCTACTTTCCGCTCCTGCCTGGTTAAGACCCGCCTGCCCTGAAGGCCTCGGCCAATCCACAACCGCAGCAAGCAGGGCCACGCCCACCTCTTCTCAGGTCTCCATGGCGACGCGCGGCCTTGCGCCTCTCCCGCTCGCAGCAGGCGCCGCCATTTTAGAAAAGGGGAGGGGCGACAGCACCGTTTTGACGTCGTCATAACGACCGAATGCCGCCCGCTTCCCCCCAGTGTATTCGGCGCGGTTCGGAGCACTTACCTAGCAGCGCTTCCCACCCTGAGGCGGCGCCGTGTCCGCTCAGTCAGCGCGATGTTGGGGCTTCACTCCGAGGCTGGACCGCTCCGTGCGCCCGAGGTGGGGAGACACCGGCCCCGCCCTGCCGGCGGGAAAAAATGCCGCCCGGTGCGGCGGGGGACCGGGCCCGGTGGCGCCGGGGGTTGTTGTTGTTGATTCCTGTTGCCGGGGTTCTTGTCGCCACGACTACCGTGGCTATGGCCGCTCCGTCCCTCACCCGGGCAACTGTTGCTAACGTCCCTCCCCCCTCTTCCTTGTCGTCAACGCAGGCAAAGCGATACAGGCGCCGGATTGGCTGAGGCCCGCGTCAGTCAAAGCTCTCGGGGCGTGGATTAGGAAGAGCGAACGTCACTTAGTGGGCGGGGAGCTCTTGGGCTAGGCGTGCTATGATTGGCATAGCGCCTGTCAGTTAGCTGTAGGACGCAAATGATTGGATGGATGTAGCATGGGCCCCAGTCCCGAGTGTCTGTATAGCAACGGTTGCCAACCCTACAGGGTTGTTGATAGGCCTGTGCTGGATTCCTGTCACTATGTGACTGGGCGAGTACAGCGGCCTAGCCCTGAGAGCAGTGCGCAGGCGTGAAAAGCAGGAGCTTCTGGGAGTTGTAGTTGTTTACAGTGTCCACGTAGTCTGCTTGAAGTCTAGTCCTTCTACATTCATGTGACTGTCAGAAGAAAGAACAGTGCTTGTTGCCACGAGCAACGGGGGCTGCTGCTGCAGGCTTTCATATTCTTTATCCTAGAAGGTTTAACACGAATCTTTTTTTCTTAATTATTATTACTATCAATATTTAATAAACTTTGTTTTTACCTTAGAGTTAAGCATGAATAATGGGCTTAGAATGATTGCTCTCAATCCAGCAGCCAGCTTGGCGATCTGTAAAAGATGTGGCGCAATTGATGGTCCTGTGTGTGGGCACCCCCGACACGTGCATTCATTGGGGGGGGGCTCTAAATGTTTCTGGGGGTGTGATGACTGAACCCATCAATTTAACCTTTAAAAAACATTCCGACCACGTGTCAGGACTGTAAGGTCTCCTTTACACTTGCTTCAAAATGTGGCATTGGTCGCGCTTTAACCAGTTCCCACTGCATATATATATATATATATATATATATATATATATATATACTGCTGCAAGGCGGCCCGGCTGCGCAAAATCACGTACAGGTACCTGATTTCGTGCACGAGATCCAGGGGACGCGCCGCCAGATGGCCGCCGGGACCTGCCGATCGCTCCATGGGAATGACAGGACGGCGGTCTGCTGATGTAAACAAAGCAGACCGTCGTCGTTCTGTCAGGAACAGAGAGATCTGTGCTTCCTGCTAATCAGGAACAGGTCTCTCTGTTCCTGTGTTCCGTCAGATTAGGCGACCCATCAGATTTTGTAACGGAAGTGAGGTTTCTTCGCGGCCATCTTGGTACACCCCGCACTCGGCCGCACTAAGCCTACAGGCTGAAGTCGCCAAGCGGACATCTTTCTACACCCACCTGGGTCTTGCATTTCAAATGTATATTTTTTACCAGTAAACTAATCTTGTATAGTGAAATACAGGATTTAGAAATTTGTTTGACTGTTTTGATGTTGAATTTTAAAAAGCAGCAGTGTTCTGTCGGATTAGCAAAACAAAGGTAATAAGCTGGGGATCTGCTGAACAAGGGTAGTAATAAGCTGGGAATTTGCTGAATGAGGGTACCAATAAGCTGGGGATTTGCTGAACAAGGGTACCAATAAACTGGGGATCTGCTGAACGAGGGGTACTACTAAGCTGGGGATCTGCTGAACAAGGGTACCAATAAGCTGGGGATCTGCTGAACAAGGGTACCAATAAGCTGGGGATCTGCTGAACAAGGGTACCAATAAGCTGGGGATCTGCTGAACAAGGGTACCAATAAGCTGGGGATCTGCTGAACGAGGGTACTACTAAGCTGGGGATCTGCTGAACAAGGGTACCAATAAGCAGGGGATTTGCTGAACAAGGGTACCAATAAGCTGGGGATCTGCTGAACGAGGGTACTACTAAGCTGGGGATCTGCTGAACAAGGGTACCAATAAGCAGGGGATTTGCTGAACAAGGGTACCAATAAGCTGGGGATCTGCTGAACGAGGGTACTACTAAGCTGGGGATCTGCTGAACAAGGGTACCAATAAGCTGGGGATCTGCTGAATGAGGGTAGTAATAAGCTGGCAATCTGCTGAACAAGGGTACCAATAAGCTGGGGATCTGCTGAATGAGGGTAGTAATAAGCTGGCAATCTGCTGAACGAGGGTACTACTAAGCTGGGGATCTGCTGAACAAGGGTACCAATAAGCTGGGGATCTGCTGAATGAGGGTAGTAATAAGCTGGCAATCTGCTGAACGAGGGTACTACTAAGCTGGGGATCTGCTGAACAAGGGTACCAATAAGCAGGGGATCTGCTGAATGAGGGTAGTAATAAGCTGGCAATCTGCTGAACGAAGGTACCAATAAGCAGGGGATCCGCTGAACGAGGGTACCAATAAGCTGGGGATCTGCTGAACTAGGGTCGCAATAAGCTGGGGATTTGCTGAACGAGAGTACTAAGGAGCTGGGGGGCATTACTGAGTTGGGGGGTATTAGTAAACTGGGGTTCTATTGAGCCTCCTTGAAACAAATAGAAACTCAACACACACAGAGCATTTGCCAAGCTTCATTAAAGCTTAAAAAAAAGCATCACAGAAGCATTAAAAACATATAAAAAAGCATGTTGAAATGGTAGGTGCTTTAAAGTGGTTGTAAACCCTTACATATATCCAGTGAAGTGACTAGACTCAGGTTATATAGAGAGATGAACCAAATCCTCCTACATAAGTTGTACCTGTTTATCTGCAGTGTTCTCTTCTCTACATCCGTTTAAAGCCCAGAATTTATACAGCTTGTTTGAGCTGTCAGAAAAAAAGGGGATGGAGAGCTGAAATTACACTGACATTACAGTGCTCAGCGAGGAGAGCTGATTGAAGGGAAGGGACACATCCCCCTCCACAGAGCACACAGAAAACAGCTGAGGCTGTCAATCAGCTGGAGGTCTCTCTCCTGTCACTTTTTTTTTCTCTTGGTGTCAGGAAAACTTGTCAGAAGTGATTCATACAGATAGCAGAGGAGCAAAGCAGCAGACAGGAAGGACACTTAGTGCTCTGGACTGAGACAAGTACACATTATAGAGGGATATGGTTTGTTCATATTTTGTGTCAGAAGTTTACAGCCACTTTAATGTGTGTTTTGGCCGGTTCACACTAGATGCGGTGCGAATTCGCTGAAAATCGGCACCGCATCAAAATCGCAACCTGTTCATGCAAACTGATTGCGGAATGTATGTTAACAACACCCCGCAATCAGTTTGCAAAACGCAGCGCGATTTGCAGAATCGGATCGCTTGGGTGTTTACAAAAAAAGGGTCCTGCACGAGTTTGGTCCGAATGCGATGTGAATTCAGCCATACTGTTTGTATGGCTGAATTCGCATCGCACAGACATCGCATGTGATGTGCACAGCAATGCGGTGTGAATCACATTCAATGTTTGGCATCCCACTAGTGTGAACCGGCCCTTAAGGACGAAGCAAGTGTAAACAAGCCCTAACTGTCACATTGATTGTGCTCTCAACCAAACTGTCAAACCATCAAATTGTTGCTGTCATAACTGATCACGTGTGCAGCATTATGGGAGATCGAGAGAAAGGTTTAGTTACACTTTAAAGAGGATGTCCAGTCATTTTTCATCTTTCCATCTATTAATTCTTCTGCCCTTCTTGTTTTAACTTTGGATAGTAAAACATTTTTTTCCTGCCAGTAAATACCTTATACAGCCCACTTCCTGTTTCTTGTCTGGTAAAAAGCCTAGGCTTATGACATCATGCACAGCTCTCTCTCTCACTCCCGTGAGAGTTTGCCAGGAAGGGAGGGGGGGGAGTCATAAGAGAGCCAATGAGAGCTGCATGGCTGCAGAATTAGAGGTGTGCCTCTCTGTGTCTGTGTAAATACAGGAAGTGGACAGGCAGCAGCTTCAGCTGCCCACAGTTAAAATGGCTGCAGCCAGACTAAGTGGAGGGAGATTTCTGCAGCATATTTGGCAAGTACAGAATCACAGTATATATAAAATAATATGTAAAGTGGTTGGAGGGAAGCTTCAGAATGGCAGAGATGTTTTTATTACAAATTATGTGAGCAGACTGCAGTTCCTCTTTTAAGTGCCTGGGCGTACCTTTTTTCTTTTTCTTACACTTTTTTACTAAACTTTTTTTTTTTACCACATATAGGGTTCAAAATTCCCCTACGTGATTTTTGGTGACAGGTGCTCTTTATTGAGACATCGGGGATATAAAAGATTTTCCCGCCTGCCTTTGTACTCCATTAGATTCTTCCCTAGCCATACTGGAGGAAGTGACACCAGGATGTTTAAAAATGAATGGCAGCCTGCTACAGGTGGTTGTGGGTACAGTAACTGATCCTAAAGCCTCGTACACACGATCAGATTTTCTGCAGACAAAACCTCAGACTTTTGTCCGAAGGCGTGTGCCTGGATTTTGTCTTGCATACAAACGGCAAGGAATTGTTGGCCAACAAACACAAACGTAGTGACTTACTATGTGGTTTTTCAGCTCTTTAGCGCCACCCTTTGGGCTCCTTCTGCTAATTTCGTGTTAGTAGAAGTTTTGTGAGTGTTGATTCGCACTTTTCATTTCGCGCTTTTCATTCAGCGCTTTTCAGTTCGCGCTTTTCATTTTGCACTTTTCAGTTCGTTTCTGAACGGCCGTTCGTCAACCAGCCATGTTGCAGAATCGGAGGAGATAAGGTGTTATTTATTATTGGCCTTGGAGTTATTGCTTTGACCCGAGTCCAGTCCAGGAACAGGAGGAGGAGGAGTTCTTGGACCAAAAATTGGTTGCTTTATTAATCGTGACCAATTATGTCATATGCCTTTGCTGCGGGAGCTCCAGGAGAATAATCCGGAAGATTTTCGGAATTATCTCCGGATGACGGACCCCTGCTTTCACCAACTCTTGGCATTGTTGACCCCCTATACTAAGAAGCAGGACACATGCAGGAGGCTTTTATTTTATTTTTTGGTTGAATAATAATGATTTGATTTGGTATATTTTTGGATGCATAGAATGCACTTTCCAGTTAAATTCTATTGGTAGATAGCATGTCTAATTTTATTTGTTTTCTTTTTTTAATGTACAATAAAAAAAAATGTGTAGAATAATACTTGGTTATGTGTTTTACTTCAAATGACAGTTTGGGAGTAGGCAGTTACAAAAAAAATATATAATGTAAAATTAACAAGGGACACCAACATAGTTGTATCTTTGATCTTAAAAACTACGGGATAATGGTGTTGTGGTAACTTGCCCAAAAAAAAGCATAATAATATTTTTCTTGATATCACTAGAAAAAAAAAGCCTTTGAAAATTTGTTTGCAATAACTCCATCAGTATCACCAGCAAAGCAGCTTCATTATTATCCCATTCAAGAAGAAGAGAATTGTGCGCTGCATTTCGAGATTTCATAATTTGCAGCGTCAGGAATGATAATTCTCCATCATGAACGCTAGTTTACAAGACCGACCGCTTCCGGCTCGTCCTTGCTTCTGAGCATGCGTGTTTGTACTTTGGACTTTTATCCGATGGACTTGTGTACGCACGCTCAGAAAATCCGGCAACAAACATTTGTCCGCGGAAAATTTTAAAACCTGTGATCCAACATTTGTCCACGGAAAAATCCGACAACAATTGTCCGATGGAGCGTACACACGGTCGGATTTTCCGCCAACAGCCTGTCATCACACATTTCCCGTCAGAAAATCCGATCATGTGTATGCGGCTTTAGGCCTTCCTTCCTTCCTTCCTTCCTTCCTGTAGTCATGCAAGACTTTGGGGTTGATTTACTAAAGGCAAATCCACTCTGCACTGCAAGTGCAAATGGAAGTGCAGTCCCTGTAGATCTGAGGGGAAGATCTGAAATGAGGGGAAGCTCTACATATACACGTTCCTGTAGAAATGTGCATATAAGTGGGTGCTAAAGCAACCACCAGCTGGAACCATGAATAGTCAGTGACAGATGTCACCTGCACATCCTCAGGGGGGCACTCAAGAAGAGGAGGAGCCAGGAGCGCCGCGGGAGGGACCCCAGAAAAGGAGGATCGGGGTCGCTCTGTGCAAAACCCTTGCACAGAGGAGGTAAGTATAACATGTTTGTTTTTTGTTTTTTTAAACTTTATTTTAATTGAACAAGATCTCAATCATGCTGCTGCACCTCAACGCGTTTTGCACGCATTGTACATACTCAGGAAGCCAGTGGACATTTGTATTCTTGTTGTTAATCTTGAATTGGAAGTCATGACTTAGAGTACTAGCTAGATTAGACTCTGGGTGATCCAGAGGGAAATAGGCTTGAATACAATAACCCGAATCAAGAATGCAGCAAGTGAAGTCAGGATGTCTTTTTTGGCCGTCCACTGTGTAATAGGCATGCTGCGCCCTCATTAATTTGTTTTTACTGTCCATTATATGGGTTTGTGACAAATGCTCTTTGCTCTGTTCCTCTCAGGCTGGTAAAAGGAATGAATTTCTCAGTAGTGGCCTTTGACACGGCTCCTACAGGGCACACATTGCGACTCCTCAACTTTCCAACTATTGTGGAGCGAGGTCTGGGAAGGTTGATGCAGATTAAAAACCAGATCAGCTCCTTCATATCCCAGGTGAGAACCCCTCTCCATTCACTAGGGTATATTAAATAAATAAGTGGTATTAAACTCTGTTCTTCTTTCTTTTTTTTTTCTTAATGGGCCCACAGGAGGTTTATTTCTTATCACTACAGTTAGTAGCTGATCTCCCCACTACATCAGTAATCGACTATTAACCACTTGCCGACCCCTCACCGCAGTTTTACTGTGGTAGAATGGCACGGCTGGCAAAACGGCTTTATGTTACGTCGCTTCGCCCTGTGGACACTAGGAGCGTGCGCGTGCTGTTCGCCCCCGGAGCCGATGCGAGTGCCCACACCGAGAACCGGGATCTGTATGTGTAAACACACAGATCCCGGTTCTCTGAGCGGAGAAGAGACTGATCGTGTGTTCGTACAAAGTATGAACAGCGATCTGTCATCTCCCCTAGACAGTCCCATCCCCCCTTCAATTACAACACAGAGAGGGAACACAGTTAACCTCTTGATCGCCCCCTAGTGTTAACCCCTTCCCTGCCAGTGAAATTTTTACAGTAATCAATTTTTATAGCACTGATCGCTGTATAAATGCCAATAATGTCGCTGTCCATTATTAGTAAAAAAAAAATAATAATAAAAATGCTATAAATCTATCTCCTATATTGCAAACGCTATAACTTTTGCGCAAACCAATCAATATACGATTATTGCAATTTTTATTACCAAAACTATGTAGAAGAATACATATCGGCCTAAACTGAGAAAAAATTAGCTTTTTTTAAAAAAAAAAATGGGGATATTTATAAAAGTACAAAATATTGTGTGTTTTTTTTTTTTTCCCAAACTGTCGCTCTTTTTTTGTTTATAGCACAAAAAATAAAAACCGCAGAGGCGATCAAATACCACCAAAAGAAAGCTCTATTTGTGGGAAAAAAAGGACGTCAATTTTGTTTGGGTGCAGCGTCGCACGACCGTGCAATTGTCAGTTAAAGCGACACAGTGCTGAATCGCAAAAAATGGCCCGGTCATTGAGGGGGTAAAACCTTCCGGGGCTGAAGTGGTTAAATGATGATTTAATTTACTAAGGGAAAAAAGCTGTCCAAAGCTGCCTGGCCCTATATGAAAAAGTAGTCGTCCCCCCCGTGATTACCACATTTTCTGGAAAGCTGAGTTAAATTTCACTTGCCACACCCAGGCTTGATCACTGCCAGACCTGTTGAATGAAGAAATCACCCGAAGCTGTCTGAAAAAGTGAAGCACCCTAAAAGAGCTCAAAAAAGCAACACAACTTGGTGCGATCTAAAGAAATTCAAGAACAGATAAGAAACAAAGTAATTGACATGTATCAGTCTGGAAAGTGTTACAAATGGAGAAAACTCGGAACAGTGGTGAACCTTCCCAGGAGTGGCCGACCTACCAAAATTACTCCAAGAGAACAGCGGCAACTCATCCAAGAGGTCATAAAAGAACCCAGAACAACATCTAATGACCTGCAGGCCTCACTTGCCTCAGGTAAGGTCAATGTTGATGATGCAACAACAAGAAAGAGACTGGGCAAAAATGGCGTCCATGGGAGAGTTCCAAGGCCAAAGCCACTGCTGACCAAAAAGAACACAAAAGCTCATCTCACATTTGCCCAAAAAAATCTTGATTATCCCCAAGACTTTTGTTCAAATATTCTGTGGACTGATGAGACAAAAGTTGAACTTTTTGGAAGGTGTGCGTCTCGATATATCTGGTGTAAAAGTAATACAGCATTTTATAACAAGAACATCATACCAACAGTCAGACATGGTGGTGGTAGTGTGATGGCCTGGGGCTGCTTTGGCCTGGTCATTCAGCAGCCAAATCTTCCGGGGCAGAAGTGGTTAAAGCCGGCCCTACATGGGTCGAATTCCGAACAAATTTTCTTTTGAAAAAACAGAAAATTTGTGTGTTTAATGTATAATTCGATGGTGCCACCATTGATTTCGAAACTCGACCATGCAAGCCTTGAATTTCACATCATGTTTCTACAGAAAAGAAAATGTTCTGGCTGTGAATCTTTTTTTTTTTTTTTCCAGGACACAGCTCATGCACACTTTTTAGATTATATTTCTCGCACGATTCTCCCATCATTGATTAGAAATGTGTTAGTTTTTCCAAAAAATTCCAGCATGCCCGATCACTCAAATTCGATGGCTGCACGAAAAACGTCTGTTGCCGCAGCCCAATAATAGCGTGAAATTTCGAAAGAAAATTCCTAGTTATGATTTTTGTAAGAAAATTCATTTGGAATTTGACCCATGTATTGGCCAGCTTCAATGTCCATCTGAGTGACCATGGATCAGGTGACTCAGAAGCAGGAAGTCAGGTTAGGTGTGTAATTTGCCAATCCGCATGCAAACAACAAATCACAAAGGAGAGATTTTCTAGCTGAGTACATTTTATTTTTAATTTGCAAGAACCTAATTTTATGCTCTTTTTTACCCAACTGTTCACAAGGGAATGACGACAGATAGTACTGATGTGACAGTCTGTGGTTAATTAGTGGTTTGTATCTGTCTTCACGTTGCACATTCTTCCTGTCAAGTAAACCATAACTGTTTCCTTTGCTGGAAGGTACATGGCAGATGGCAGAGCATTTGTGGTAAATCGACCTCATATTGTTGTCTGTGGACAGCTGGCCATGAGCTACCTGCACAGCTAATATACCGCAAAGCCTAAATCTGTCATTTATTGCCATCAGCAGCAGCCTGGCAGTTAACAACCAGTGTTAATTTTGGCAGCAAATTTCGATTTAGTTTTATGCCGCGTACACACGGTCGGACTTTACGACAGACTTTGCCCGGCAAACTTTTCGACGTACTTTACGACGGACTTTCTAAATGAACGGACTTGCCTACACACAGTCCACGAAAGTCTGTCGAATTCGTACGTGATGACGTACGACCAGACTAAAACAAGGAAGTTCATAGCCAGTAGCCAATAGTTGCCCTAGCGTGGCTTTTTGTCCGTCGAACTAGCATACAGACGAGCGGACTTTTCGACCGGACTCGATTTCGACGGATTAATTTAAAACATGTTTCAAATCTAAGTCCGTCCAACTTTTAAGAAAACAAAGTCCGCTGGAGCCCACACACGATCGAATTGTCTGATGAAATCCAGTCCGCCGGGCAAAGTCTGCCGTAAAGTCTGCTCGTGTGTACGCGGAATTAGTCTTAAGCTTCATACACACGATCGGATTTTGTACAAACTTTCCTGTGGATTTTTGTACAAAGGGCGTTGGCCGTAAACTAATTAAGCATACACACGGCAGGACTTTTTCAGCCAACTTTCACCAAATCATGTGGTTTTTCAGCTCTTTACCGCCACCCTTTGGTCAACTTCTGTATTGTTGTCTGATCTTTTGCATTGGTTCTGAGCATGCGTGTTTGTAGTTTGGACTAAAGTCCTATGGACTTGTGTACACACGATAGGATTTTGCATGTTTGTTGTCAAAAAGTCCTATCGTGTCTATGGGCCTTTAGTCTTCTGCAATTGTTTTAGTTTTTGTCGTATTTAGTCGACTAAATCTCCAGTACATTTTAGTCGACTAAAATGCCCTACGTTTTACTCGACTAAAATCTACAGTGCATTTTAGTCATCTAAAATCTAATGGGTGTATTTAAATAGTAATGCATTATTTAAGCATTTCTCTACAATTTCCAAACTCATTATATACTGCTGGAGTGAAAAATCTAATATGTTATTATTTATGGTATTGAGGTATGAACATGCACTACAGACCAGTGTTAATTTTGACGTCAAATTTCAATTTCGTTTTAGTCTTATGCCCTGTACACACAAGCGGACTTTTCGACCTGACTGGTCCGACGAACCGAATCCGGCGGACAATCCGACCGTGTGTGGGCTTCAGCAGACTGTTTCTGTCGAAAATGTGACAGACTTTAGACTTGGAACATGTTTCAAATCTTTACGTCGGAACTCCGCCAGAACCAGTTCCTATCGAAAAATCCGCTCGTCTGTATGCTAGTCCGACGGACGAAAGGCCACGCTAGGGCAGCTATTGGCTACTGGCTATGAACTTCCTTATTTTAGTCCGGTCGTACATCATCACGTACGAATCCGTCAGACTTTGGTGTGATCGTGTGTACGCAAGTCCGTTTGTTCGAATGTCCGTCGGAAGTCCGTCAAAAGTCCGCCAAAAGTCCATCGGAAAGGCTGTCGGACCTTTGTTGCCGAAAAGTCCACCCGTGTGTACAGGGCATTAGTCTTTTGCCATTTTAGTTTTAGACCCATCATCTCAATTGTTTTAGTCGTATTTTAGTCAACTAAAATGGCATTAAGTTAGTTGACTAAAATGTTTTAGTTGACGAAACTAACACTGTTAACAACTAACACTGCTGGGTGAGGATTTTCATACTATAGCCTTAAAACATGAAGAACATTAGTATATCCAAAGCAAAAATTATATTTATATATATATATATATATATATATATATATATATATATATATATATATATATATATATATATATATATATATATATATATATATATATATATATATATATAAATATAATTTTTATTTATTTTTTTATTTTTTATTTTGGATAGAATAAGGAATGGTTAAAGTGCCTTTGAATTCAAAGGAAAAAAAATTCCAACAGAAATATCCAGTAAAATATTTGGGAAATTACTGTGCTAAACCAATCATATGAAAAGCTGCTAACACTAAAACAAACAAAGCGAAGACACAATGTAGCTCTGAGAACCATCAAAAATACAACATACTAAAAGTGCATTAAAAAAGTGTAAAGATAAAATGCTAATGTTTACAGGAAAATTAATGATATATGCAAAAAAAATGATTAATAATGATAAAGTCCAGTAACTGAACCAATGAAAACATGAAATCACCACTAAAGTGAGCTCATTTGAGCAAATGTCCACAAATGTGAAGGACTTGAAATCCACTCTTAAAATGACACTTTGGATAGTGAAATAGAGTGTGACTGGTCATTGAGATTCCAAAAATAGTACATCTTCCACCAAGAAAGTATAGATGTATACTCTTACCAGACGGAGTGGACCCACATGTCAGCGGCAGTGGGTCAATCGAGCTTGTATCAGCCAAAGCCTGGGACTCGATTGTTGCAAGAGGCTGGATGAAAACTGGAACCCGGTTGGGGGTCAATCCAAAAGTAGGTTAGTAGATAGGCAGATGTTCTCACTCAGGCCTTTGCAGCTCTCCCCAGACAGGAGTAGTCTGATCCCCAGGCCAAGAGCACTGGCTACAGGTTCTAGGTGAGATTTAATTTCGGTGAGATTTATTTTAATTAAATCACCAATATTCACACCTTAGGACGCTGTAATCCAGCCATTCTCAACCAGAGGGTTCCAGGGGCTTCTAGGTTCCTTGAGCTACGACCAATTTCTGCCTCTTAGATAAGTTACCACTGGCACCAATTATCATGTGAGCTTCTGTAAGGCCCCTTTCACACTTTAATGTCCATTTTCACGGACTCCGCTTGCTCAGCAGGGGATCGCTTCGTTGATCCCCGCTGAGCCGGCAGGTGACAGGTCCATCTCTGCACATTGTGCAGGGATGGACCTGTCAGATCTCTGCTCTCTGCTATAGGGGATCGGATGAAAACGGATCGCCTGTCCGTTTTCATCCGATCCGCCAGATATCGGATATATATATATTTTTTTTTCCATTACATTGCATACTCCATGGTTACTCTGTTGGTATAGTACTAACTGACATACATATATCTTTATCTCAGCTGACATATACAATGGACTTGGATACATGCTATATGGGACACACACTTTATTACACTGTTTTTGTCCTATTTTATTTCTATATATTTTTTTTCTCCATTGTCCCCTAGATTCCTAGCTATACATACTTTTATCATATACTACTTTACTTCTATGCTGGTATGGCAGCACCTATTGATACATATGCATTTATGTTTCAGTTGACATTAGTAATGGATTAATGATGGATAATGGAGATCTTTGGTGACACATTTCCCCACCCCGGCCATGTCTGCCCCCCGTTTGTGCTCTCTTGGGTTGGTTTTTCCTCTGCCTCCTCAGCTCCCGAGCCAGACGCTCATTGCTGCCACCTCTGAGTATCAAGCAAATGGTAGTCTGATCCAGCCTTTGGTGAGTAAAGGGCCATGCATTTTTGGACCCTCTTGACTAATTGTCATGATACCATGTCTGTGTTGATACTTATTTGGTTCATTATACCCCCTACAGATGTACTACACATGCATCTACCCCTGATGAAGCGAGCATGGTCTTGCGAAACGCGTTGGGATACTTTTTATGCATGTGTACTCTGCAATTTACATTTTATACCTTGATACGTGTAATGATATTTTCTACTGTATGTATCATTTCAGTGGCTTGGCAATGATTCATGTTTGTTTGCATGACTATTTTAATAAATTTTGAAACTGCATTTACTTTGTCAATTGTTGGCTAACTGCATTCACCTCATTTAAAGTCCCGGAGCGATTTCCTGTTTTTTGTTTTTTTTGTGTAAAGGTTTTTGTTTTTGTAATTCCTTTATTTTTCAAAGAGGATACGGTATAAATTCCAAGGAACTGACATAAACATGTAACATATAATATCATTATGAAATGAAACAATAGGGTCACAGCAACCAAAATACAAATCATTTTGCGTAAATGTTGATTGTCCAAGAGTAGGATGGGAGGTATAAAAATTCGGCTTTAACTGCTTCCGGACCACCCGATGTGCCTGTACGTGATTTCGTGCGGGTTTGCGGGGCTCGCGTGCGGGCCGCTCCCACTGTGATTGGATACAGCTGGAGCCAATCAGCTGATCGTTCACAGGAGAGACGGATCAGCGGTTTGCTGATGTAAACAAAGCACACCGCTGATCTGTCAATGAGGAAAAGTGAGAGATTGTGTTTCAGCTAAACTGAATCATGATCTCTCCTTTCCTCCAGTGTAATGCCCTGTACACACGGTCGGACTTTGTTCGGACATTCCCACAACAAAATCCTATAATTTTTTCCGACGGATGTTGGCTCAAACTTGTCTTGCATACACACGGTCACACAAAGTTGTCGGAAAATCCAATCGTTCTGAACGCGGTGACGTAAAACACGTACGTCGGGACTATAAACGGGGCAGTGGCCAATAGCTTTCATCTCTTTATTTATTCTGAGCATGCGTGGCACTTTGTCCGTCGGATTTGTGTACACACGATCGGAATTTCCGACAACGGATTTTGTTGTCGGAAAATTTTATATCCTGCTCTCAAACTTTGTGTGTTGGAAAATCCGATGGAAAATGTGTGATGGAGCCTACACACGGTCGGAATTTCCGACAACAAGGTCCTATCACACATTTTCCCTCGGAAAATCCGACCGTGTGTACGGGGCATAACACTTCCCTCTACAGTTAGAAACACCTCCCCAGGGACACACGTTTAACCCCTTGATCGCCCCCTAGTGTTAACCCCTTCCCTGCCAGTGCCATTTATACAGTGATCAGTGCATTTTTTATAGCACTGATCACTGTATTAATGTCACTGGTCACCAAAAAGTGTCACTTAGGGTCAGATTTGTCTGCCGCAATGTCGCAGTCCTGCTAAAAATCGCAGATTGCCGCCATTACTAGTAAATAAATAAATAAAACTCCTTAAATCTATCCCGTAGTTTGTAGACGCTATAAATTTTGCGCAAACCATTCAATATACGCTTATTGGGATTTTTTTTACCAAAAATATGTAACAGAATACATATTGGCCTAAATTGATGAAGAAATTATATATATTTTTTTTTGGATATGTATTATAGCAGAAAGTAAAAAGTATTGTTTTTTTTTTTTTTTTCAAAGTTGTCGGTCTTTTTTTGTTTATAGCGCAAAAAATAAAAACCGCAGAGGTGATCAAATACCACTAAAACAAAAGCTCTGTTTATGGTGAAAAAAAGGACTTGCAATTGTTAGTTAATGCGACGCAGTGTCGTATCGCAAAAAATGGCCTGGTCAGGAAGTGGGTAAAACCTTCCGGAGCTGAAGTGGTTAAAGAGGAACTGCAGCCGACCGCCCCATTTTTTTGCCCCGCTTACCTGATGGTGCTTTTTGGAAACTTCAGATACTCACCCATCCAGTGGGGATCATCTCATGTCCGGGCACAGCGCCGCCATGTTTTAGAGAGGCTTACCGGCTCTTCCGGATTCATCGCTGATAGGCCGGTCTCCTCCCCTTGTTTGTCAACGAAAGCTTGTTCCTTCTGGGATTAGTGACGCACATATTCCGGGAGGCACAGTGGGCAGCGTGCCCATCATTTGCCTAATGCCCCGTACACACGATCGAAAATGCCGCCAGCAAAACTCCGATGAGAGCTTTTGGTCGGAAATTGCGACCGTGTGTATGCTCCATCGGACTTTTGCTGGCGGAATTCCCGCCAGCAAAAGATTGGGAGCAGGTTCTCTATTTTTTGGTCAGAAAAAGTTCCTATCCGAAAATGCGTTTGTCTGTATGCAGTTCAGACGCGCAAAAAAGCATGCATGCTCAGAAACAATTTGACGCATGCTCGAAAGCATTGAACTTCATTTTCTCGGCTCGTCGTAGTGTTGTACGTCACCGCGTCATTGACGGTCGAAAGTTCAGAGAACTTTTGTGTGACCGTGTGTATGCAAACCAAGCTTGAGCGGAATTCCGTCGGAAACATTTTGGAAATTCCGCTCGTGTGTACGGGGCATTAGGCGAGTGGCTGGGAAGGGGAATCGGGGTGAATTTAACATAGAAGAAAAACAAAAACAATGCCCTATTCCAGCAGAGGAAAGGAGGAGGGGTGGAGAGGAGAGATCATCTTCGAGAGGGTAAAGGTCCGCTTTAACCACTTGACCTCCATGACAGGCCATTTTCTTTGCTATACGGCACTGCGATACTTTAACTGACAATTGCACGGTCATGTAACGCTGTACTCAAACAAAATTTATGTATTTTTCCCCACAAATAGAGCTTTTTTTTGGTGGTATTTGATTACCAATTTTTTTTTTTTTTTTTTAAAAGACTGACAATTTTGAAAAAAAAAAAAACGATATTTTTTACTTTCTGCTATAAAACACATGCAGTCAAAAAATGTAAAAAAAAACTAATCTCTTCATCAATTTAGGCTTATATGTACTCTTCTACATATTTTTGGTTAAAAAATACGAATAAACATTTACTGATTGGTTTGTACAAAAGCTATAGCGTCTACAAACTATGGGATATATACTGGAATTTTTATTTATTTATTTTTAGATTAGTAATGGCGGTGATTCTGGCACTAACTGACACTTTTGACACTTTGTGGGAACCAGTGACACTAACACAGTGATCAGATCAGCAGAAGAGGAGCATGCGCCCCCCTACCCTGAAGAGCAGAATCATGTACAGTGCATCCGGAAAGTATTCACATCGCTTCACTTTTTCCACATTTTGTTATGTTACAGCCGTATTCCAAAAATTGATTCAATTCATTATTTTCCTCAAAATTCTACAAACAATACCCCATAATGACAATGTGAAAGAAGTTTGTTTGAAATCTTTGCAAATTTATTAAAAAATAAAAAATGAAAAAAATCCCATGTACATAAGTATTCACAGCTTTTGCTCAATACTTTGTTGAAGCGCCTTTGGCACCAGTTACAGCCTAAAGTCTTTTTGAGTATGATGCTATAGGTTTGGCACACCTATTTCTGGGCAGTTTCTCCCATTCTTCTTTGCAGGACCTCTCAAGCTCCATCAGGTTGGATGGGAAGCGTCATTACACAGCCATTTGCAGATATCTCCAGAGATGTTCTGGGCTCTGGCTGGGCCACTCAAGGACATTCACAGAGTTGTCCCGTATTCACTCCTTTGTTATCTTGTCCTGTTGGAAGATGAACCTTTGCCCCAGCCTGAGATCCAGAGCGCTCTGGAGCAGGTTTTCACCAAGGATGTGTCTGTACATTGCTGCATTCATCTTTCCCTTGACCCTGACTACTCTTCCAGTTCCTGCTGCTGAAAAACATCCCCACAGCATGATGCTGCCACCACCATGCTTCACTGTAGGGATGGTATTGGCCAGGTCATGAGTAGTGCCTGGTTTCCTCCAGACATGACGCTCACTATTCAGGCCAAAGAGTTCAATCTTTGTTTCATCAGACCAGAGAATTTTGTTTCTCATGGTCTGATAGTCCTTCAGGTGCCTTTTGGCAAACTCAAGGCTGGCTGTCATGTGCCTTTTACTGAGGAGTGGCTTCCGTCTGGCCGCTCTACCATACAGGCCTGATTGGTGGAGTGCTGCAGAGATGGTTGTTGTTCTGGAAGGTTCTCCTCTCTCCACAGAGAAATGCTGGAGCTCTGTCAGAGTGACCATCGGGTTCTTGGTCACCTCCCTGACTAAGTCCCTTCTCCCCCGATTGCTCAGTTTGGCTGGGCGGCTTGTTCTAGGAAGAGTCCCGGTGGTTCAAAACATCTTCCATTTACGGATGATGGAGGCCACTGTACTCATTGGGACCTTCAATGCTGCAGAAATGTTTCTGTACCCTTCCCCAGATATGCGCCGCAAAACAATCCTGTCTCGGAGGTCTACAGACAATTCCTTGGACTTCATGGCTTGATTTGTGCTCTGACATGCACTGTTAACTGCGGGATCTTATATAGACAGGTGTGTGCCTTTCCAAATCATGTCCAATCAACTGAATTTACCATAGGTGGACTCCAATCAATCCGATCAGCGCCGTTCGGAAATGCTCGAAAAGGCCTGAGGTTAGCTCGGGAACGGAGTCTGAGGTTTGCCGAGGTCAGCCGAGGTGTCCTCGGGCCTTTCCAGTGGTTTCCGAGGCTCTCTGGCGCCCCCCCCCCACCTCTGGCCGTATGCGGTATTGCATGACATTGAAGTCAATGCGGAACAAATTATTTTCGTTTCTATTGACTTCAATGGAGAAACTCGCTTTGATATGCGAGTACTTTGGATTACGAGCATACTCCTGGAACGGAATCCGAGGTTCCACTGTACTTATGTACATGTGATTTTTTTCATTTTTTATTTTTAATAAATTTGCAAAGATTTCAAGCAAACTTCTTTGCTTTATAGACAGGTGTGTTCCTTTCCAAATCATGTCCAATCAACTAAATTTACCATAGGTGGACTCCAATCAATCCAATCAGCGCCGTTCAGAAATGCACGGAAAGGCCTGAGGTCAGCTTGGCTGACCTCGGCAAACCTCGGGAACAAAGTCTTTCCGAGGTTTGCCGAGGTCTGACCTCGGCAAACCTCGGGAACAAAGTCTTTCCGAGGTTTGCCGAGGTCAGCCGAGGTGTCCTCGGGCCTTTAATTTTCATTGACTTCAATGGAGAAACTCGCTTTTATATGCGAGTACTTTGGATTACGAGCATGCTCCTGGAACGGATTATGCTCGTAATCCGAGGTTCCACTGTACTTATGTACATGTGATTTTTTAAATTTTTTATTTTTAATAAATTTGCAAAGATTTCAAGCAAACTTCTTTCACATTGTCATTATGGGGTATTGTTTGTAGAATTTTGAGGAAAATAATGAATTTAATCCATTTTGGGATAGGGCTGTAACATACTTTCCGGATGCATTGTATACTATATATACGTGATTCTGCACAGCTGGCAGGCACTGAAGCTACAGTGCACAGTCGACAATTGGTTAAACAAACACCTGAATAAGAAAAAACTAATTTTAAATTGAAACTGTCTTATGTTTACAAGGCAAGATTTGCTGCAAACATCAACCAGTTTTTATAACTTGGAACGGCACAGCAAGAAAACAATTCTTTCTGCCTGTTCAGCTGCTTCCATTGTGTTCTGTAGAAAAATTGTGTATGTGATTATCTGCACACAAGCGTGTAAATATTTAAAACTGCAAGCATGTGAAAAAAAAATCACTTTAATATGTTTAAAAAAAGAAATCCTACGCTATCATTAATAGTTTATCTGTAAGTAATAACCACTGTCTGTGATCTGAGGTTGTATGTGTTTTCAGCAATCATCAAAAAAATCTGAAAAAACTATCAACTAATCATAAACAATAAAACAGTAAATGTCCATAAAATTGTGAATGCGCTAGTCCCATACCACTTGAGATACATATCACTCCTAGGTAAGTACTGCAAGTAGAAAACACCTTCACCACGGTGAGTCCCTTTTCGGCAAACTCTCACCTCTCAGAGAAAGGTGACCCAGCAAGACCACTGCCAAAAACAGCGGATTCAGTCCACAGTGGCGCAAGACCATTATTGGCTGTTCAAACGGCAGCCTCCAGAACGACCTCAAGAGGCTGAATCAATTTATCCGGATAGAGAGACTCAAGATGGAGTCTCTCCATACCATAATCCAGGTTATTCAATCAGGAGACTGGAGGATTTTAGTGGACTTGCAGGATGCCTACCAGCATGTCTCGATCCTTCAGTCATACCAGCAGTTCCTCAGATTTGCATTGGGGGACAGGCATTACCAGAGCCAGCTGGAGCCTACACAGAATATGGTCTACCTAGGTTCCCAATTCAATACTCAGGCGGCAACAGTTTCTTTGCCACTTTAGAAGCTCCCCAAAATCAGGGAGAAGTTCCAACAGGCATTGGCTGCACCAGTGATGTCAGCATTCCAATGCATGAGTCTTCTCGGGACGGTGGCTTCATGTATCCCGATGATCCCCTGGGCTCACTGGAAACTCGGTTTTCCAACAAGGCTTCCTGCTGCAGTGGAAAAGAGTTCGTCTAGCCCAGCCAATCAGGATCACCAGCCGTATGCACCAGTCTCTGGTGGTAGACTAAACAAACGCTAAACAGCATCACCCATTAGGGCTGCAGCTATGAATCATTGTTACCACAGATGCCAGTGCAGCAGGGTGGGGCGCCACCTGCGAACAACTCAAGATCCAGGGCAGAGGGGAAATTCCCACTCAGGGCCTAGTTTTCAATATTCTGGAACTTTGAGCAGCATTCATGGCGTTGGCCCCACATACAGGGTCGCCCAGTCTTGCTCCGTCTGGGCAACACGGCAGGAATGTTCTACATACAGCGACAAGGCAGGACGCACAGCCAAAGCCCTTTTGAGAGGTGGAACTGATCATGATATTGGCACAATATCTCCCAGATTTTAGGGCCATATATCTTCCAGGTTGTCAGAACTTGGAAGGCGGATCGCCTATCCAGACAATTCCCAACGAATGGTCCCTTCACCCTGAAGTGTTCAAACAGATCATCCACGAGTGGGGGTTATCGCAACTGGATATTTTGCCTCATCAACCAACTGTAAGGTGAGCCGGTTCCTCTCACGCTACCCTCATCCATTAGCGGAGGGGACGGACGCCTTGGCCGATGGGTTGCGCAACTGGCCTATGCCTTCCCTCCAATTTCTTTAATCCTGAAATTCCTGAGGAGATTGACAGAAATTGACAGTCATCGCAGTATTACCTTACTGGCCTTGCAGACCATGGTTCTCTCTGGCAATGTATCTCAGCATGTGCCCAACGATCACTCTGCTGGTGACTCCCCCTCTCCTGTCGCTAGGAGATATCCTACATCTGCAACCATCACGATTGGCCTTAGGGGCCCGGAGATTGAAAGGCAGGGGTTACAAGAGTTAGGATGTTTTCCAGAGGTTATTAGAACTTTACAGACTTCCAGAAAGGGGTCAACCAATGCCATCTACTCCAGAATATGGTATAGGTGCACAAGCTTTGCAGCTGGACGTCAGTTTGACCCTAGTGACCCAAATGTATTTCAAATCCTGTCTTTCCTGCAATCCGGTTTGGATTTGGGGCTCAGCCTAAGTTTGCTTAAGGTGCAAATTTCAGCCATCTTGGCTTCTACCCAAAAGAAATGGGCAGCAAACCTGCTGGTGGAGCACTTCATGAGAGCAGTACTTAGACAACACCCTCCCAAGTGAAATAGGTTCCCTCAATGGGACCTGGCAGTAGTCCTCAATCTTCTAGCAAACCCTCCTCGTGCTCCGACAGAAGACTGTTCATTATGGAATATCGCCTTAAAAACGTCTTTCCTACTAATTGCCAAAACTTCAGGGGGAAGGGTGTCGGAACTTCAAGAATTGGGGGCAGCCGAACCTTATTCCATGTTCTTCCCAGATAGGGTTGTGCTAAGACCATTGGATCATTTTGTCCCAAAAGTGGCATTGATATTTCATCTCTCCAGTGAATGGGTGCTTCCAGCCTTCCCAGATGCTAATGTGCACGAGCTGGACATTCCAAAAGTCCTCAGAGCCTATCTCCAAGCTACTTTTAATCATACCTACCGGAAAATTTACAGGGAAAGAAGCCTCAGCTAGAACAATCTCGGCCTGGTTAGTAAAAACTATTCACTGGGCATATAGAGTAGAGCTGCACAATTAATCATTAAAAAATCGTGATCTCGATTCACCTCCCCTGAGGATCTCTCCTGCAGAGGTTGCCGATTCTTTCATATAAACAAGTGGATAGACTTTATATGCTCACTCAGCTGTCAAAAGAAAGCATCCGAGCAATCTGCCAAGTCTCTTAACTTGAAACATTGTAACTAAGCTTCCTTCTTAGATCAAAGGGATAGAACTTCTGTGTAAATAAATAATCCCGGCAGTCTGCCAAGTTTTCAACAAGTTTAACCACTTAAAGTCTAAGCCCCCATTCACAACGCATCCAATTCGCAGGACATTTTAAAATACATTCATATGAATGCATTTTGTTCACATATGTGCGTTGCATTCGCACTGCGCATTGCACAAAAAACGTGTGCATTTTCTGGGCATTGCGGTGCGAATTACAAGCCCATTATCTTCTATGGGAACGCATCTGATTCGCAGATGCATTGCGTTCTGAACATGGATTTTCTCCTTCTCCTCACTACACCTCCCCCTCTCCCCCCCCCTCTCCCTGATCACTGATCCGCAGCTACAATGCAGAGAAACAACTGATTTTTATCTTCCCAGTGAAACCTGAGCTTCAATTCGCACCGCACATGTGAGAACCCAGGCTAAATCTTTTTCTGACACTTCTTTCTTAGGTTAAAATCAATATTTTTTGCTAGAAAATTACTTGGACCCCCCAAACATTATATATATTTTAGCAGAGACCCTAGGGAATAAAATGGCAATTGCTGCAATATTTTATGTCACACTGTATTTGCCCAGCGGTCTTTCAAATGCAATTTTTTGGGAAAAAATACACTTCAATGAATAAAAAAAAAAACGAAACAGTAAAGTTAGCCCAATTTTTTTTTTCTGGCTTTTAAAAATATTAAAAGCCAGCAGCTACAAATACTGCAGCTGCTGACTTTTAATAAATGGACACTTACCTGTCCCAGGGTCCAGCGATGTCGGCAGCCGACGCCGATCACTCGCTCGACTCTCGGCAGCTGCTGCCGCCATCCTAGGTGAGGGAATCAGGAAGTGAAGCGTTGCGGCTTCACTTCCCGGTTCCTTACTGCGCGTGTACGAGTCGCGATGCGCGTCGTAACTGGTCCCCGCTATCTCCTGGGACCTGTGTGTTTCCCAGGAGACAGCGCGGAGGGACGGGAAGAGGCGTAGACTCCCATGGGAGTCTATGCAAGGAAGTGGGTGCAAATACCTGTCTTAGACAGGTATCTGCACCCCCCCCCCCCCCGAAAGGTGCCAAATGTGACACCGGAGGGGGGGAGGGTTCCGAAAAGCGGACGTTCCATTTTTGTGTGGAACTCCGCTTTAATGTGAAAGATGATGTTACGCCGCGAGAATAGTGAGAGAATCGTGATCTATCTTCTAAGTAAAAAAATCGTGATTCTCATTTTTTTTTTCAAATATAATCTTTATTCAACCACCCGAGAGGGCACTGTAATTGCTTACATTTACAAGAAAAATAACAGGTATCAAGGTGTGTCGAGGTCGTGATTCTCATTTTAGCCAGAATCATGCAGCTCTAATACAGAGCGGCCAGGAAGGATCCTCCGGAGGTGGTTAGAGCTCACTCAACCAGGGCGATGCCATCTTCTTCTTGGGCGGCACGGGCAGGAGTGTCTCTGGAGACAGTCTGCAAAGCGGCTAGCTCGTCATCACATCATACCTTCTTAAAACACTACAGGGTGGATCCAGCAGCTCTTACTACAGTAGAGTTTGGGAGGAAAACTATCCAAGCTTCTATGTCTATTGTCAAATAAAGACTAAGTTTGCAGCATTAAAACCTCCCTCTTAAAAGCTCATTATGTATCATATGTATGCTGCCATGTTGGCGTCAGGAAAATGGAAAATTGTATCAAATACTTACCGTAATTTTCCTTTCCTTAAGCCAAACCCTCCCTCCAAAGGTGTGCGCAGCCTATCGCATTAGGGTGTGCACCTCAAAGCTCCAACACATATGTGTGTGTGACATATTTACTGGCCTCTTCCTCATTCCATCCTGAAACAATGGGGGGGAGCAAGGGAGCACACAGGGGGACCCGGGCAGCAGAAAGAAGAGAAACAGGGACAGGAGTGGCATATATTGGTACCGATCACCGTATTTTCCTCCAGTATCAGCTGAATGTCAGCAAGAGGGAGAGGAGGAGAAGCCTACTTTCAGCTGCTGCAGGAGGAAAATACAGATCAGTTCCACTAAATTCCACCTCTGTCACCTCCGCCGCCTCTCCTATCCAGGTTCTGGGGGTCAACAAGGAAGGATTGTGGTTTACCTGTTACCTGCCTGCGATCGACAGGTAAATCGCGATTGACAGGTTGCCAACCCCAGGATTAGGGTGTGCCCAGGCACACCTGGCACACCCCTTGCGCACACCTATGCCTCCCTCTGATCTTTGTGCTTTGTACGGAGAACTGCGGAGGTAGCTCTCAGTCAGACTTTTATAGAGCTAAACAGGTCCTGTGGGTGGATATAGGGGCGGAGCTATATCATATGTATGCTGCCATGTATTGGCATCAGGAAAGGAAAATGATGCTAAGTATTTGATACAATTTTCCATTTTCACGCTGTTCAGTTTTTTCTTTCGTTTTGCGCACAAAAAAAAAAGGAAGAAAAAAGCATGACCATTAATTCCTATGGAACTCTTCACACTGGTTAGTTGCGGGTCCGTTGCATTTTTCAAAGTCCTACTTGCTGCATTTTTGGTGCAATAAAAGAAACGCACCAAAAACACACCTCCCCATTGAAATGAATGGAATGAGCATCAAAAACCCACTCACCGTTGCGTTTTTGGTGTGGTTTTTGAGTCACATGTCCTTTTTTTACAGGTGCAAATCGCACCAGAAATGCTGTAAAAACCCATATGTTTTCTACTTGCCGTTCTTGCAGTACTTACCTACCTAGGAGTGATATATATATATATATATATATATATATATATATACCAAGTTGTATGGGACTACCACATTCATTCAATTATATGGACTTTTACTGTTTTATTGTTTATGATTCCTTGATAATTTTGTTCTGTAGATAAGACTGGTAACAAGCCGGGAAAGGTACACAAGAAATCATTAACAGAGTGAACTGCTTGAGCCCGGGTTCACACTATTGGGAACACAGACATCACAAGTGATTCACACCCGCACTGCTGTGCCAATCACATGCGATATCTGTGCAATGCAAGTTCAGCCATACAGTTGTATGGCTGAAGTCGCATTGGATTTGCATAAAAAAGGTGCAGGGACTTTTTTTCCCCCACTGGAATCGGATCGCATGAGTGTTCATATCTATGCGATCTGATTCCTGTCCGAATCCACAGTTCACACTGCAATCTGTGAACTAATCTGGGGTTGTTATTAACATTGTATTGACACCCGCAGCAGTTCGCAGTGTGAACCGCCTGCAGGAGAGATGCGATGCTGGAAACGCGCTGGTTCCTGCATCCCTATAGTGAGAACCCAGGCTTAAACCTCTCTGCAGATGAGAGTGGAACTGTCTATATTTCACTATTATTAAAACAAAATAATTCAAACCTCATGGACAGTTGGACTCTATTGGAAATCATAACTTTAAAATATTAGGATACTTTTCAATTTACAGTATATACCTGTATATGTATATATATATATATATATATATGTGTATATATATATATATATATATATATATATATATATATATATATATATATATATATATATATATATATATATATATATATGTATGTATATATATATATATATGTATATATATATACAGTGGCTTGCGAAAGTATTCGGCCCCCTTGAACTTTTCAACCTTTTGCCACATTTCAGGCTTCAAACATAAAGATATAAAGTTTTAATTTTTTGTGAAGAATCACCAACAAGTGGGACACAATTGTGAAGTGGAACGAAATCTATTGGATATTTTAAACTTTTTTAGCAATTAAAAAACTGAAAAGTGGCGCGTGCAAAATTATTCGGCCCCTTTACTTTCAGTGCAGAAACTCACTCCAGAAGTTCAGCGAGGATCTCTGAATGATCCAATGTTGTCCTAAATGACTGATGGTGATAAATAGAATCCACCTGTGTGTAATCAAGTCTCTGTATAAATGCACCTGCTCTGTGATAGTCTCAGGGTTCTGTTGAAAGCGCAGAGAGCATCATGAAGACCAAGGAACACACCAGGCAGGTCCGTAATACTGTTGTGGAGAAGTTTAAAGCCGGATTTGGATACAAAAAGATTTCCCAAGCTTTAAACATCCCAAGGAGCACTGTGCAAGCGATCATTTTGAAATGGAAGGAGTATCATGCCGCGTACACACGAGCGGACTTTACGGCGGACTTTGCCCGGCGGACTTTTCGACGTACTTTCCGACGGACTTTCTGAATGAACGGACTTGCCTACACACAATCCACCAAAGTCCGTCGAATACGTACGTGATGACGTACGACCGGACTAAAACAAGGAAGTTCATAGCCAGTAGCCAATAGCTGCCCTAGCGTGGCTTTTTGTCCGTCGAACTAGCATACAGACGGCGGACTTTTCGACCGGACTCGATTTCAACGGATGCATTTTAAACAAGTTTCAAATCTAAGTCCGTCCAACTTTTGAGCAAACAAAGTCCGCTGGAGCCCACACACATCGAATTGTCCGACGAAATCCAGTCCGCCGGGCAAAGTCCGCCGTAAAGTCCGCTCGTGTGTACGCGGCATCAGACCACTGCAAATCTACCAAGACCTGGCTGTCCCTCTAAACTTTCAGCTCAGACAAGGAGAAGACTGATCAGAGATGCAGCCAAGAGGCCCATGATCACTCTGGATGAACTGCAGAGAACTACAGCTGAGGTGGGAGAGTCTGTCCATAGGACAACAATCAGTCGTACACTGCACAAATCTGCCCTTTATGGAAGAGTGGCAAGAAGAAAGCCATTTCTCAAAGATATCCATAAAAAGTCTCGTCTAAAGTTTGCCACAAGCCACCTGGGAGACACACCAAACATGTGGAAGAAGGTGCTCTGGTCCGATGAAACCAAAATCAAACTTTTTGGCCACAATGCAAAACGATATGTTTGGCGTAAAAGCAACACAGCTCATCACACTCAACACACCATCCCCACTGTGAAACATGGTGGTGGCAGCATCATGGTTTGGGCCTGCTTTTCTTCAGCAGGGACAGGGAAGATGGTTAAAATGGAGGGGAAGATGGATGCAGCCAAATACAGGACCATTCTGGATGAAAACCTGTTGGAGTCTGCAAAAGACCTGAAACTGGGACGGAGATTTATCTTCCAACAAGACAATGATCCCAAACATACAGCAAAATCTACAAAGGAATGGTTCACAAATAAACGTATCCAGGTGTTAGAATGGCCAAGTCAAAGTCCAGACCTGAATCCAATCGAGAATCTGTGGAAAGAGCTGAAAACTGCTGTTCACAAACGCTCTCCTTCCAACCTCACTGAGCTCAAGCTGTTTTGCAAGGAAGAATGGGCAAGAATTTCAGTCTCTCGATGTGCAAAACTGATAGAGACATACCCCAAGCGACTTGCAGCTGTAATCGCAGCAAAAGGTGACTCTACAAAGTATTAACGCAAGGGGGCCGAATAATTTTGCACGCCCCACTTTTCATTTTTTTATTAGTTAAAAAAGTTTCAAAAATCCAAAAGATTTCGTTCCACTTCACAATTGTGTCCCACTTGTTGGTGATTCTTCGCAAAAAATAAAAATTTTATATCTTTATGTTTAAAGCCTGAAATGTGGCAAAAGGTTGAAAAGTTCAAGGGGGCCGAATACTTTCGCAAGCCACTGTATATATATACATACAGTATCTCACCTCTCACATTTTTGTAAATATTTTATTATATCTTTTCATGTGACAACACTGAAGAAATGACACTTTGCTACAATGTAAAGTAGTGAGTGTACAGCTTGTATAACAGTGTAAATTTGCTGTCCCCTCAAAATAACTCAACACACAGCCATTAATGTCTAAACCGCTGGCAACAAAAATGAGTACACCCCTAAGTGAAAATGTCCAAATTGGGCCCAATTAGCCATTTTTCCTCCCCGGTGTCATGTGACTCGTTAGTGTTACAAGGTCTCAGGTGTGAATGGGGAGTAAGTGTGTTAAATCTGGTGTTATCACTCTCGCTCTCCCATACTGGTCACTGGAAGTTCAACATGGGGCCTCATGGCAAAGAACTCTCTGAGGATCTGAAAAAAAGAATTGTTGCTCTACATAAAGATGGCCTTGACTATAAGAAGATTGCCAAGACCCTGAAACTGAGCTGCAGCACGGTGGCCAAGACCATACAGAGGTTTAACAGGACAGGTTCTACTCAGAACAGGCCTCACCATGGTCGACCAAAGAAGTTGAGTGCACATGCTCAGCGTCATATCCAGAGGTTGTCTTTGGGAAATAGACGTATGAGTGCTGCCAGCATTGCTGCAAGAGGTTGAAGGGGGAGGGGGGTCAGCCTGACCATACTCCGCACACTGCATCAAATTGGTCTGCATGGCTGTCGTCCCTGAAGGAAGCCTCTTCTACAGATGATGCACAAGAAAGCCTGCAAACAGTTTAATGAAGGCAAGCAGACTAAGGACATGGATTACTGGAACCATGTCCTGTGGTCTGATGAGACCAAGATAACTTATTTGGTTCAAATGGTGTCAAGCATGTGTGGCGGCAACCAGGTGATAGAGTTGCCACATCATCCCTTTAACCCAGGACACATATGAATTCCACAGGTTCTGAGGCTGATTTAATGCAGATAAGGCACCAAGTGAGTTTAATTACCACCTTAATCAACCACAGAACCTGTGTAATTAATGTGTGTCCTGGATTAAAGGGATGATGTGGCAACCCTACCAGGTGAGGAGTACAAAGACAACACCCCTCCTCCCCCACACTCCTCATCCCTCTCCCCTTCCCCTCCTCCTCCCCCTCTCTTCCTCCCCCTCCCTTCCACCCCTCCTCCTACCCCTTCTCCTCCTCCTCCTCTCCCCCTGTCTTCCCCCCACTTCTCCTCCCCTCTGCCACCATCTCCTCCTCCCCCCTCTCCTCTTTCTTTTCCTCTCCCCCCCCTCCCCTCTGTCTTCCTCCCCCCTCTCCTCCCCCCCCCCACTCCTGGGACAGCAGCCACCAGGGATACCCGCCAGTATTACCAGCCAGCAGTACCTACCCGCAGAAGAGCCATCTGCAGCCACCAGCCATAGCCGCTGCAGGGCAAAGGGGTGGGGTTGGGGGTAGAGCCAGCCCTGCTCCAGTGAACCACGGGGAGAGCCATTATCCACAAATGGAGATAACTCGGAACAGTGGTGAACCTTCCCAGGAGTGGCCAACCTACCAAAATTACTCCAAGAGAACATCGGCGACTCATCCAGGAGGTCATAAAAGAACCCAGAACAACATCTAATGACCTGCAGGCCTCACTTGCCTCAGGTAAGGTCAATGTTGATGATTCAACAACAAGAAAGAGACTGGGCAAAAATGGCGTCCATGGGAGAGTTCCAAGGCCAAAGCCATTGCTGACCAAAAAGAACACAAAAGCTCATCTCACATTTGCCGAAAAACATCTTGATTATCCCCAAGACTTTTGTTCAAATATTCTGTGGACTGATGAGACAAAAGTTGAACTTTTTGGAAGGTGTGCATCTCGATATATCTGGTGTAAAAGTAATACAGCATTTTATAACAAGGACATCATACCAACAGTCAGACATAGTGGTGGTAGTGTGATGGTCTAGGGCTGATTTGCAGCTTCAGAACCTGGACGACTTACCATAATTGATGGAACCATGAATTCTGAGCTCTACCAGAAAATCCTGAAGGATAATTTCCGGCCATCATTTTGTGACCTCAAGCTCAAGTGCACTTGGGTTATGCAACAGGACAATGATCCAAAACACAACAGCAAGTCCACCTCTGAATGGCTCAGAAAAAAACAAAATTAAAGTGTAACTAAACTCACAACAGTAAAATCAGTCTGTATATGCAGTAAAGCATGTTTGTTATATCCACTGTGGAACCTAAGGGGTTAATCATCTGCATTGTGTAAAAAGGCTGTTTGATCCTGTCTTCTCTGATCCTCCCCTTCTTCCATTGTTCCCAATCCATATCCCGATAAGAGCCTTTGGAGTCACTCTGCAGATGTTCAGTTTGGTGTGTATTGCTAGAGAGTTTTCTTTTTCTTGGGAGAGTGCATGTGATCAGCACAGGGCCAATCAGCACTGTCCAGACAGAAATCCAGGGCTCCACCAGCCTCATAGGACAGTCAGAGTAGAATGAAAACTCCTCCTACAAGCTTTAATCAGACACTGATAGAAGTCACAAGACTGCTATATACCACTGATGAGAAAAGGTATTTAGCTGTTTATATTTACTAAAATAATTGCATTTTCCTGTTCTGTGTACTCTGGGAAACCAGATATATTGAATGCTAGACATGTGCAATTAGCTACGTTCCGAATTAGTTTTTTGGCAAAGTTTGACAAATTCGTTAACTTGGAAATATTTGTATTAACGAAAACCCAAATTTTTCCGAAATTCCAAAATTTGGAAATTCGGAAATTCAAAAATCTGAAAATAAGAATGAAAATCCGAAAATTAGAAAACCCAAAAATGTGAAAATCTGAAATAATAACTAACTAACTAATAATAACTAACTATTAAATTATAGGTATTGGAATTTCCTTTCACATTTGGCTGTTAGTGAACGCAACAAATACGAATTTATCCGAAGTTACAAATTATACAAAATAACGAATGCCGCATCTAAACGAATGGAACGTAACAAATTAATAATAATAAAAAGTTATTATTATTATTATTATTATTTATTATTCATTTGTTACGTTCCAATCGTTTAGATGCGGCATTCGTTATTTCGGATGATTCGTAACTTTGGATAAATTCATATTCGTTAAATTCACTAACAGCCACATTTGAAAGGAAATTCCAATACCTATAATTTAATAGTTAGTTATTGTTAGTTAGTTATTATTTAAAATTTTTTGGATTGTCGTATTTTCTAATTTTCGGATTTTCTTACTTATTTTTTCGGATTTTCGTTCTTATTTTAGGATTTTTGAATCTTCGAATTTTTTAATTTTTGAAATTTCCAATTTCCAAATCTTTTAATTTTTGGAATTTGAAAATTCAAAAATTTAAAAAATTCGGAAATTCAGATTTTTTGAATTTTCGAATTTACGAATTTATTTAAAATAACAAATTTCGATCATAACGAATGACCCGAAAAACAAAACAAAAACCCAAAAACGAATGAAACGAAAAAAAACAATTTTTTTGCCAGTGCACATGTCTAGTGAATGCAGGGTCCCGGATTAGTAACACCTAGTCAAAGTTCGTACTCAAGGAGGAACTGCAGTCTGCTCACATAATTTGTAAGAAAAACATCTTTGCCATTCTGAAGCTTCCCTCCAACCAACTTTCCATATTATTTTATATATACTGTGATTCTGTACTTGCCAAATATGCTGCAGAAATTTCCCTCCACTGAGTCTGGCTGCAACCATTTTAACTGTGGGCAGCTGAAGCTGCTGCCTGTTTACTTCCTGGATTTACACAGACACACCTCTAATTCTGCAGCCCTGCAGCTCTCATTGGCCCTCTTATGACTCACCCCTCCTCCCTTCCTGGCAAACTCTCACAAGAGTGAGAGAGAGCTGATGTCATAAGCCTAGGCTTTTTACCAGACAAGAAACAGGAAGTGGGCTGTAAAGGGTATTTACTGGCAGAAAAAAAAAATATTTTACTATCCAAAGTTAAAACAACAAGGAGATTTAATAGATGGAAAGTTAAAAAAAATGACTGAAGGTCATTTAAATCTGATTGAGATGCTGTGTCATGACCTTAAACAGGTCGTTCACGCTGGAAAACCCTCCAATGTGGCTGAAATAAAACAATTCTGCAAAGAAGAGTGATCGAAAATTCCTCCACAGCGATGTGAAATGCTCATTGCCATTTATCCCAAACGCTTGATTGCAGTTGTTGCCGCCATGGTTGGCACAACCAGTTATTAGGTCCAGGGGGCAATTACTTTTTCACATAAAGCCAGGCAGGTTTGGACAGCTTTTTTCCCTTAAATTGGTAGTAAACTCTCCTTGTTCAATTTTTTCCTATTTAACACACTTGCCGCCCACCATATAGCAAAATTACATCTGCAAAGTGGTTGCGATATCCTGACTGGACGCCCCCGGGGGCGCACATCACGGCGATCGTTAATGCGGTGTGTCACTCTGACATACGGCAACTCCAATCTAGGTAAAGAGTCTCTGACAGAGACTCTTTACCACGTGATCAGTCGTGTCCAATCACGGCTGATCACGATGTAAACAGGAAGAGCCATTGATCGGCTTTTCCCCACTCGCGTCTGTCAGACGCGAGTAGAGGAGAGCCGATCAGCTGCTCCTCTGATGGGGGGGGGGGTCTGTGCTGATTGACACTGAACCACCAGGGAGGCCACCAGGACCACCAGGGATGCCCACCATTAGTCACAACCAGGTATGCCACCCATGGCCACCAGGGATAACAATCAGTGCCCATAATGGATGCCAATCAGTGCCCACAATGGATGCCTGCTAATGAGTGATGTCCTTCATTACCATCCATTAGTGTACATCAGTGCCCATCCATGTCGCCTATCAGTGCCCATCTGTGCTGCCTTTCAGTGCCATCTTTCAGTGCCCATCAGTGCCACCTATGTGTACCCATCAGTGCTGCATATCAGTGCCTCATCAGTGTCGCATATTAGTGCCCAACATCAGTGCCACCTTATCGGTGCCCATCAGTGCCGCCTTATCAGTGCCCATCAGTGCACCCCCATCAGTGCCCATCGGTGAAGGAGAAAACTTACTTATTTACAAAGTTTTGTAACAGACAAAAAAAAACAATTTTTTTTTCAAAATTTTCGGTCTTTTTTTTTTATTTGTTTAGCAGAAAATAAAAACCCCAGAGGTGTTTAAATGCCACCAAAAGAAAGCTCTATTTGTGGGAACAAAATGATAAAAATGTAGTTTGGGTACAGTGTAGCATGACCGCGCAATTGTCATTCAAAGTGCCATAGCGCTAAAAGCTGACAATGGGTCTGGGCAGGAAGGTGTATAAGTGCCCGGTATTAAAGTGGTTAACCACTTGAGCCCCGGACCATTATGCTGCCTAAGGACCAGAGGTCTTTTTCCAATTTGGCACTGCGTCGCTTTAACTGCTAATTGCGCGGTCATGCAATGCTGTACCCAAACGAAATTTGCGTCCTTTTCTTCCCACAAATAGAGCTTTCTTTTGATGGTATTTGATCACCTCTGCGGTTTTTATTTTTTGCGCTATAAATGGAAAAAGACCGAAAATTTTGAAAAAAAATGATATTTTCTACTTTTTGTTATAAAAAAAATCCAATAAACCCAATTTTAGTCATACATTTAGGCCAAAATGTATTCGGCCACATGTTTTTGGTAAAAAAAATGTCAATAAGCGTATATTTATTGGTTTGCGCAAAAGTTATAGCGTCTACAAACTAGGGTACATTTTCTGTAATTTACACAGCTTTTAGTTTATGACTGCCTATGTCATTTCTTGAGGTGCTAAAATGGCAGGGCAGTACAAAACCCCCCCAAATGACCCCATTGTGGAAAGTAGACACCCCAAGGAAATTGCTGAGAGGCATGTTGAACCCATTGAATATTTATTTTTTTTGTCCCAAGTGATTGAATAATGACAAAAAAAAAAAAAAAATATTTACAAAAAGTTGTCACTAAATGATATATTGCTCACACAGGCCATGGGCCTATGTGGAATTGCACCCCAAAATACATTCTGCTGCTTCTCCTGAATATGGGGATACCACATGTGTGGGACTTTTTGGGAGCCTAGCCACGTACGGGGCCCCGAAATCCAATCACCGCCTTCAGGATTTCTAAGGGCGTAAATTTATGATTTCACTCTTTACTGCCTATCACAGTTTCGGAGGCCATGGAATGCCCAGGTGGCACAAAACCCCCCCAAATGACCCCATTTTGGAAAGTAGACACCCCAAGCTATTTCCAGAGAGGCATATTGAGTCCATGGAATATTTTATATTTTGACACAAGTTGCGGGAAAGTGACACATTTTTTTTTTTTTTTGCACAAAGTTGTCACTAAATGATATATTGCTCACACAGGCCATGGGCATATGTGGAATTGCACCCCAAAATACATTTAGCTACTTCTCCTGAGTACGGGGATACCACATATGTGGGGCTTTTTGGGAGCCTAGCCGTGTACGGGACCCCGAAAACCAATCACCGCCTTCAGGATTTCTAAGGGTGAAAATTTTTGATTTCACTCTTCACTGCCTATCACAGTTTCGGAGGCCATGGAATGCCCAGGTGGCACAAAACCCCCCAAATGACCCCATTTTGGAAAGTAGACACCCCAAGCTATTTGCTGAGAGGCATGGTGAGTATTTTGCAGCTCTCATTTGTTTTTGAAAATGAAGAAAGACAAGAAAAAACTTTTTTTTTTTTCTTTTTTCAATTTTCAAAACTTTGTGACAAAAAGTGAGGTCTGCAAAATACTCACTATACCTCTCATCAAATAGCTTGGGGTGTCTACTTTCCAAAATGGGGTCATTTGGGGGGGGTTTGTGCCACCTGGGCATTCCATGGTCTCCGAAACTGTGATAAGCAGTCAAGAGAGAAATCAAAAATTCACGCCCTTAGAAAGCCTGAAGGCGGTGCTTGGTTTTCGGGGTTCCGTACGCGGCTAGGCTCCCAAAAAGTCTCACACATGTGGTATCCCCGTACTTAGGAGAAGCAGCAGAATGTATTTTGGGGTATAATTTCACATATTCCCAAAGCATGTTTGAGCAATATATCATTTAGTGACAATTTTGTGCAAAAAAAAAAAAAAATTGTCTCTTTCCCGCAACTTGTGTCGCAATATAAAATATTCCATGGACTCGACATGCCTCTCAGCAAATAGCTTGGGGTGTCTACTTTCCAAAATGGGGTCATTTGGGGGGGTTTTGAACTGTCCTGGCATTTTATGCACAACATTTAGAAGCTTATGTCACACATCACCCACTCTTCTAACCACTTGAAGACAAAGCCCTTTCTGACACTTATTGTTTACATGAAAAAGTTTTTTTTTTTTGCAAGAAAATTACTTTGAACCCCCAAACATTATATATTTTTATAAAGCAAATGCCCTACAGATTAAAATGGTGGGTGTTTCATATTTTTTTTTCACACAGTATTTGCGCAGCGATTTTTCAAACGCATTTTTTGGGGAAAAAACACACTTTTTTAAATTTTAATGCACTAAAACACACTATATTGCCCAAATGTTTGATGGAATAAAAAAGATGATCTTAGGCCGAGTACATGGATACCAAACATGACATGCTTTACAATTGCGCACAAACGTGCAGTGGCAACAAAGTAAATACATTTTTAAAAGCCTTTAAAAGCCTTTACAGGTTACCACTTTAGATTTACAGAGGAGGTCTACTGCAAAAATTACTGCCCTCGATCTAACCTTCGCGGTGATACCTCACATGCATGGTGCAATTGCTGTTTACGTTTGACGACAGACCGCCGCTTGCGTTCGCCTTAGTGCGAGAGCAGGGGGCGACAGGGGTGCTTTTTTTTTTTTTTTTTTTTTTCTTTATTATTTTTTTGCTTTTTTATCTTATTTTTAAACTGTTCCTTTCATTTTTATTTTTTTTTAATCATTTTTATTGTTATCTCGGGGAATGTAAATATCCCCTATGATAGCAATAGGTAGTGACAGGTACTCTTTTTTGAAAAAATTGGGGTCTATTAGACCCTAGATCTCTCCTCTGCCCTCAAAGCATCTGACCACACCAAGATCGGTGTGATAAAATGCTTCCCCAATTTCCCAATGGCGCTATTTACATCCAGCGAAATCTAAGTCATAAAATGCTCGTAGCTTCCGGTTTCTTAGGCCATAGAGATGTTTGGAGCCACTCTGGTCTCTGATCAGCTCTATGGTCAGCTGGCTGAATCACCGGCTGCATTTTCAGGTTCCCTGTTGAGACAGGAGAGCCAGAGAAAAACACGGAAGACGGTGGGGGGGGGGGGGGGGCATACAGCAGCAAAGGAATGATTCGATTGGCCGGCGGCGATCGCGAGGGGGGGGCCACGAACGGATGGTCTCCCCCTCACCACCGATCGCCGCTGGACAAACGATGACCGCCTCGGGCACCTGGGGGGGGTCCGATCGGACCCCCCACCCGCGGAAGGCAAATCACGTACACTGTACGTGATTTTGCCTGTCCGTGACACTTTGCCGACGTACATCAGCGTGAGGCGGTCGTCAAGTGGTTAAACAGTTAAAACATACAGTACTCTACAAATTGCTGTCTCTAGATGTCTTCTAACATGCAGCGTTTTCTTGCAATCCGTTGCTGTTCACTTCTTTGACGTCGTTTTTTCACTTTTATGGGGTTGTGTTCGATATGTGCAAAGAGAGATCACACAAATACTTATAAGTATAACATTTATTGAAAGTAATGACAGATATAAACAAATATAAAGAAAATATGACTAGAATGCTTAGTGAAACTACAGTCTCAGATTTTTTTCATTTTGAAAAAACAAACCTGTTATACTTACCTGTTCTGTGCAATGGTTTTGCACAGAGCAGCCCCGATCCTTCTCTTCTCAGGTCCCCCGCCGCCGCTCCTGGCCCCTCCCCCTCTGCCGAGTGCCCCCACAGCAAGCAGCTTGCTACGGGGACACCCGAGCTGTCTCCTCTCTCTCCTCGTTGGCTCACTGACTTTGATTGACAGCAGTGGGAGCCAATGGCGCCGCGCTGCTGTCTCAGCCAATGAGGAAGGTGAGACCCGGGCAGCCGAGACTCTCCTGCAATATCGCTGGATCGAGATGGGCTCAGGTAAGTATTAGGGGGGTTGCTGCACAAAGAAGGTTTTTTTTTATCGAAATGCATAGAATGCATTTGAAAAAAAAACCTTCTGCCTTTCCAACCACTTTAACTAAAGATGCTGTTTCCGCCACAGGTCCCTCCACTTATAATTGTCATGGCACACACGTGACCACAGACGCATGCATGATTGCAAGCTCTGAAGACGAGACAAGTATTACAAGCTGTGTGTGTGTGTTATATAGGGAAATGTCCAACTCATCTCCCTCTGGAGCAGAATGACCTCACATTCCTTAGGCTCCATTCGCACCATGGCATTCTGTCTTTCTTTTGGGCGACAGGCGTCCGACAATTCTGTTTACGCGATTCCGCCCACAAAACGGTACACCATGGTGTGAATGGAGCCTGAAAGTGGGCTGGCATGTCCATATAGTCGGTTTACAATCACATGAGTCAGCTAAAAGTAACTAGACTTTGTCCTCTATAGTCCTTTAGCCAAAGCTTTGAAGGCATTCTTAAATATTTGTGGGACCACTAGACAACTTTAACTTATATGTAATATGTTATTCCTATTCCTAAGGCTATTCGCCTTCCTCTGGATCAACTGTGGGTATAGGATTGGGTATATGGGATTGTATGATAATTTTTATTTTATTTCTTTTATTTTTTTTTAGGTTGAATTAGATGGACTTGTGTCTTTTTTCAACCTGATTAACTATGTAACTATTTCCATATCAGAGGTCACCGGCGCATGCACAAAATGTCCCCTGTTTACGGCACGCTCGTCATGCTGTTAGTCCATTCAGTGATATGCTATGTCCTCTCTACGGCATTGCAATGAAATACTGCAATAAAATTAAAATTAATTTACCGGTAATTTAAAGTGGATGTAAACCCTCACATATACCCAATGAAGTGAACCGCCTCAGATGATACACAGAGATGAAACAAATCCTCCTACATAAGTTTTATATGTATATCTGCTGTCTTCTGCTTTCTAAACTCTTTAGAATGTGCACATCATGTTGGAAATCTTTCCTCCTGTTTCAGCGGGGGGGGGGGGGGGGGGGGTCTGGGCATAGCGTGAGAGCTGATTGGAGGAAAGGCACACCCTCCCCCCCTCCACTTAGAGGAATGAAGAAACTTGCAGAGCTGTTCTGTGAATAGACAAGCTCTCTGATAATCTGTCTCTAAATTACCTCCTCGACACAAATTTTCAGCTGCTTTTATCTCCTGTGTTGGAGAACTTGTCAGGAGTTATCATGCTGATAACAGAGGAACGGAGCAGCAGAAAGACACAGGACTTAGAACTTTGGAGAGAAATAAATAACACTACAGATGTGCCCATGTCAGATTTCATGAAAGGGGTTTACATCCGCTTTAAATTTAAATTAATCATTTAAATTAATCTAAGGATAAATATGTTTTATCTGCTATAAAATTGAATCAAATAAATCCAATTTTATTCCCAGAGGACCTAATATAGATTTTCTAGCCTTATGCCCCGTACACACAGTCGGATTTTCCGCCGGAAAATATTCGATGGGAGCTTGTGGTCGGAAATTCCGACCGTGTGTAGGCTCCATCGGACATTTTCCATGGGAATTTCCGTCACACAAAATTTGAGATCTGGATCTCAAATTTTTTCTGACAACAAAATCCGTTGTCGTAAATTCTGATCGTGTGTACACAATTCCAACGCACAAAGTTCCACGCATGCTCGGAATCAAGCAGAAGAGCCGCACTGGCTATTGAACTTCATTTTTCTCGGCTCGTCGTACTTGTTGTACGTCACCGCGTTCTTGACTTTCGGAATTTCCGACAAGATTTGTGTGACCGTGTGTATGCAAGACAAGTTTGAGCCGTCGGAAAAAATCCATGGATTTTGTTGTCCGAATATGCGATCGTGCGTACGGGGCATTAGAGTGCCATCTGGCGTACAAGTTAACCTACTGGCTGTGCAAGCAATTAGTTAATTGGTAATATTATTCCCCAACCAGAGGTGAGTAAATATCCCAGACTACACCCTGTGGGCGGGGCCAACTCACTCTGCACATGGGGGGTACCTTTCGTTGTGCACCCGCTCATCAATGTCCGGAATGTGAGAATCAAACATTAAGGCAGCTCCCGACTTAGAGATGAGCCACATCACTTTGTGCAGTAATGAAAGTCCCTCTGAAAAGTGCTGTCCAGCGTCAATACACGCTTGAAGTATGTGGCAATTAAGAGGGACACTGCTGGGCCCGTGCCCTCTACACCGGTCTAGCGTAACTCTACCACCTCAGTCCCAGTGACAGAATGGGGACTGCCGTGACTTAGCGCAGACCTCATGCGTGCACTTGTTAACTCCTACTTTCCCCTACCGTGTGGCCAGGATATGGGTCTCCGTAACGCGAGTTCCATCCCGGTTGCTATGGGAGACCGACCGATGGGGGAAGGATCCAGCTCCCTGATCCCTTTCATGACTGGCTGCAATGTACCTTGCAGTAGTTCTTGATTACCCATAGCAACTGCATTACTCCTTCTGTTTGACTTGCAGAGTAGATCTTTAGTAGTGGCTTCACTTCATACCCCCCACATGTACTTTACTGATTCGAGTTCTTTCATACACCAGAAACCATCATGCAGCCCTTGAATAGCTTCAGACCAGGCTTAGAACAGTTGATGCAACTTTTACTGAAAAACTTTGCAGCACAGTCCAATGTAAACAAATGTACTTGGCTGCCCAGGCATACCTTCGTAAGGTAGTAGTCCATATAGTTACATAGTTAATCTGGTTGAAAAAAGACACACGTCCATCCAGTTCAACCAACAGAGAAAAAAACAAAACACATAAATAGAAAACCTCCATTTACACTTTCCTATACCCACAGTTGATCCAGAGGAAGGCAAAAAAACCAATAATAAAGCATGATTCAATTTGCATCAGAGGGGGGGGGGGGGGAATAATTCATGATCCCCCAAGAGACAAACGGATATTCCCTGTATCAACTTTACCTATAAATATTAGCATCTAGTTATGTCATGTGCAATTAGGAAAGAATCCAGGCCTTTTTTAAAACAATCTACTGAGCTGGCCAGAACCAGCTCTTGAGGGAGTCTATTACACATTTTCACAGCTCTTACTGTGAATAAGCCTTTCTGTATTTTCCTCCAGTTGTAAAGAGTGCCCCCTTGTCCTCTGTGATGACCTTAAAGTGAATAACTCTACACCAAGTTCACTATATGGACCACTTATGTCATGTTGATCATATCCCACCTTAGTTGCCTCTTCTCAAGAGACAAATTCAGTTCCTCTAATCTTTCCTCATAGCTGAGCAGCTCTATGCCTCTTATCAGTTTAGTTGCCCTTTTCTGTACTCTCTCTAATTCCCCATCATCCTTTTTGTGAACCGGTGCCCAAAACGAAACTGCATATTCCAGATGAGGTCCTACTAATGATTTGGACAGGGGGGCAAAATGATATCTCTCTCTCTGCAGTACATACTTATTTTAATACAAGAAAGAACTTTGCTCGCTTTGGAAACTGCAGCTTGGCATTGCATATCATTATTAAACTTATGATCTACCAGAACACCCAGATCCTTCTCCACCACTGATTCCCCCAGTTGTCTTCCCCCTAGTACAATTTTTTTTTAGAAATAAATATCTGAAAAATGTGGCGTGCATTTGTATTCAGCCCCCTTTACTCTGATACCCCTAACTAAAATCTAGTGGAACCAATTGTCTTCAGAAGTCGCCTAAAATTAGTAAATAGAGTCCACCTGTGTGCAATTTAATCTCAATATAAATGCAGCTGTTCTGTGAAGCACTCAGAGGTTTGTTAGAGAACCTTAGTGAACAAACAGCATCATGAAGGCCAAGGAACACACCAGACAGGTCAGGGATAAAGTTGTGGAGAAGTTTAAAGCAGGGTTAGGTTATAAAAAAAATCCCAAGCTTTGAACATCTCACAGAGCACTGTTCAATCCATCATCTGAAAATGGAAAGAGAATGGCACAACTGCAATCCTACCAAGACATGGCCGTCCACCTAAACTGACAGGCCAGGCAAAGAGAGCATTAATCAGAGAAGCAGCCAAGAGGCCCATGGTAACTCTGGAGGAGCTGCAGAGATCCACAGCTCAGGTGGGAGAATCTGTCCACAGGACAACTATTAGTCGTGCTCTCCACAAATCTGACCTTTATGGAACAGTGGCAAGAGGAAAGCCATGGTTGAAAGAAAGCCATAAGAAGTCCAATTTGTAGTTTGCGAGAAGCCATGTGGGGGACACAGCAAACATGTGGAAGAAGGTGCTCTGATCAGATGAGACCAAAATTGAACTTTTTGACCTAAAGCAAAATGCTATGTGTGGCGGAAACACTGCACATCACCATGAACACACCATCCCCACCGTGAAACATGGTGGTGGCAGCATCATGTTGTGGGGATACTTTTCTTCAGCAGGGACAGGGAAGATGGTCAGAGTTGATTAGAAGATGGATGGAGCCAAATACAGGGCAATCTTAGAAGAAAATTTGTTAGAGTCTGCAAAAGACTTGAGACTGGGGCAGAGGATCACCGTCCAGCAGGACAATGACCCTAAACATACAGCCAGAGCTACAATGGAATGGTTTAGATCAAAGCATATTCATGTGTTAGAATGGCCCAGTCAAAGTCCAGACCTAAATCCAATTGAGAATCTGTGGCAAGACTTGAAAACTGCTGTTCACAGTCGCTCTCCATCCAATCTGACAGAGCTTGAGCTATTTTGCAAAGAAGAATGGGCAAAAATGTCACTCTCTAGATGTGCAAAGCTGACAGAGGCATACCCAAAAAGTCTTGCAGCTGTAATTGCAGCGAAAGGCGGTTCTACAGAGTATTGACTCAGGGGGGCTGAATACAAATGACACTTTTCAGATATTTATTTGTAAAAAAATGTAGAAAATCATTTTCCTTCCAGAAAATAAATTTCCTTTAAGAAATAAAGAAAAAGAATTCCAAAAAAGGAAAACCTGTGGTCGGACTTTAAAGGCACAACAAACAGTTGAAATATATGAAAATATTAGCATTTATTGAAATATATATATAATACAAACAACAGGAACATGAAAGAAACATCGATAAAAATCATATATACAAAAAACAATCTATATATGCTATGAGCCCTAATGCGTCTACGCGTTTCGTTGTACACTTCTTCAGGACAAATTTGGGGTTAAGTAGTTGCAAAGAAGAGAAAGGGGTCTCACTATCTAAGGATAAAAAAACACAGATTACAATAAACATATAATAAAAAAGAAAAACACTGTTTATGTTGAGACAGAGGACCACGGCACATGTATACAAAGCAGAACCATGGCAGGGATAAGCTGATTGTTACCTTGCAAAAGGAATCACATATTATTCAGTCAGTGATAAACAAAGTAATTTCTGACAAAGGGAAAAAGCAAGGTGGCGCAATGAGGTCAGAGCGAATCACCAGGCAAACAACACCCAGGAACCACCTAAAAACCAAGAAAAAATCATTGCTCAAATCAAATACATAATATGCACCAGAAGAAAAAAAAATTACCTGTGAATTAATGATCACGAGTGTCTAGGTATGCCTCATTTGTTTACTATAAGCTGAAGAGTGTCCTGCTCTCTCCCAGGGGATTTTTGTTACATTGCCATATCTATAGTAAGTTCTCTTTTATCCATAATGATAGGTGATGATGTGTCTCTGTTTGTTTATTTGGAGGTTCCATCTGAACATTTGTGACATACATGCATATTTGTTTTGTAGTCTATCTTGGATGATAACAGCCCAGATCTGGATTCATTACTTTTGATATATGGCCAAATTTCTTAGTATGTGGCTACCTCTGACTGAGGGATTCCTATATTTTCTGATATGAACAATTTATGATTATATCCGGTCTTCTATGAATATTCACTTTGATACGGCATCCCCAGTTTGAAAGTATCATACCTAGACACTCGTGATCATTGATTTACAGGTAATTTTTTTGTTTTCTGTTGCATATTATGTATTTGATTTGAGCAATGATTCTTTATTGGTTTTTAGGTGGTTCCTGGGTGTTGTTTGCCTGGTGATTCACTCTGACCTCTTTGCACCACCTTGCTTTTTCCCTTTGTTGGAAATTACTTTGTCGATCACTGATTGATTAATATATGATTCCTTTTGCAAGGTAACAATCAGCTTATCCCTGCCATGGTTCCGCTTTGTATACATGTGCCGTGGTCCTCTGTCTCGACATAAACAGTGTTTTTCTTTTTATTATATGTTTATTGTAATCTGTGTGTTTTTATCCTTAGATGGTGAGACCCCTTTCTCTTCTTTGCAACTACTGAACCCCAAATGTGTCCTGAAGAAGTGTACAAAGAAACGTGTAGACGCATTAGGGCTCATATCATATACAGATTGTTTTTTGTATATATGATTTTTATCGATGTTTCTTTCATGTTCCTGTTGTTTGTATTATATATATATATTTCAATAAATGCTAATATTTTTGTATATTTCTACTGTTTATTGTGCCTTTAAAGTCCGATCACAGGTTTTCCTCTTTTGGAATTCTTTTTCTTTATTTCTTCACAAATTTACGGATGAGGCATTTTGAGTGCTGTTTCTCTTTTGTATTCCTTCCACTTCATAATTATGTGCCACTTTGTGTTGGTCTATTGCATAAAATCCCAATAAAATACATTTATGTATTAATGTCCCAGATGTAAAGGGAGCCCAGCTAATTTAATCCATATGCTATGGAGATGCCCCAAGCTCCACTGCTATTGGAATGAAGTGATACTAATGATTAATAATGCTTTTGGGACCGGGATGTCTCCAGAACCGGGGGGATGCCTTTTGGGTATCCTGGACGAATGGGGAATCCCAGGGCAATATAGGATATCAATAACTAGGATCCTATTTCAGGCCTGTAAACTTATAGCACAAAAGTGGACATCATCATGCCCACCTACAATAGCGGAATGGAAGATACAAATAAGGGAAACCTTAGTTAAGGAAAAGTATATATTTTTACACAGAGGCTGCCCAGGGAATTTTGAAAAGGTATGGAGAAGATGACCTGACATTTTGGATGTGTAATTTGATGGGAGAGTGGAGAGAGGGGGGGAGTGCGGGTGTCAAAGGGGGGGGGGGGTTCTCTAACCCAATTCAACAAGTGCCGGGGTTGTATGTTGGGTGCATGTTGTTTGTTATTCGTGATGGGTTTTTTTTTTCTATGAAAAAGTAATAATAAAGATGATTTGATTTAAAAAAAAATACATTTACGTTTTTGGTTGTAACATGACAAAATGTGGAAAATTTCAAGTGGTGTGAATACTTTTTCAAGGCACTATATGTATGATATGTGTGTATTTTTAGCCTCCAAGTGCATAACTTTACATTTATCAACATTAAACCTCATTTACCAGACATTTGCCCAATTAAACAGTGCATTGAGGTTGGCTTGTAAGTTGGAGACATCCTGTAAGGACCCCAACACTGAACCTTAGTCCGTGTTAGGTGTTCTCCAGAAACTGGTAAACGTCTAGATTCCCGGTGCCTCTGACGGACTGCTAGGCACAGCAGTCCTCCTCTGCTGCCGTCATGACATTTTCTCAAAAGGGAACCCCCTGGACCCCTGCCTTCCCCCTCTTTATAATACCGGCAGTTAGGCTGGGCCCAAAAAGCCCGGAAACAGCAAAGTATAGCCTTAACCTCTTCCCAGCCTGGATCAGCCACTGTCTAAATAACCTATAGGCAGCCTGACTACAGGCTGATCCCTAGTTCTTAGGATTTTGGGGAATAAAGGGGAAAATTGGGGAAAAAAATCAATCACGATATCTCATCTTGACCATCATCTTCTCTGTGGGGCTTCATCTTCATCGTGATCTCCAGCTCCATCTTGAATCATCATCATCATCAGCCTACTCTCGTACAGCTCACTCTCTCCGTCTAAGATGCTCGATTGATCTCCTTGAAGGTCCTACCAGAGTGTGGCTCTAAACTCAGCACCAGTAACTTCCTGAGTATAGTATAATTTAATCATTACTTTGAAAAATTCCATCTTACTCCTGAATGCAACTTACCTAGATATAGTTCGTTGTTTGTATGGTAGATTTTGATATTACCTGCCACTTACGGTATCACAATCCCCTAGGGATAGGTAATCTAAATTCAAGTTACGTCATCACAACCTGTAGATAGACTCGGCCCCTTTATTCTGCTGCAAAGGAAACAAAGGGGATGGTCTGATAAATGCGGACCGAGTCGTCTACTAGACTAGTTAGATTGCTGGTACTTTGTACCTTGTTTGCAATACCTACAAGTGGACAGAAATTTACTTGATTTATCTTATTGTTAGGCATACTGTACAATTTTAGCCGTTATAGTCTTGGGTTTAGTTGTGGAATATACATGTTATGTGTCTATGTCATACTAATAATCCTACTGCCATACGTGATTGTTAGTGATTAAATTGTAAAATAAATCTTAATTTATTTTTCTATTTATGTAGTCCATATTTTATTGAGCTTAAGAATACCTGGTGTAATCTGGGGTAGCTCTGAAATGAATGCCAGACAGTTTGAATCACGTTTAAACAAAAAGAAATCTTACTTAAAGTGGAGTTCCACCCACTTTTACAACTCTTCAGCATCCCTCACTAAACTGTGCACTGTAAACAAATTGGATATTTTTTTATTTTTTTTCTCAGCACCTACTGTATATCTGCTGTATTCATTTTTCACTTCCTCCTCCCTGGCCGCGGCCCATCGCATCATTTCCTGTTTGCAATGCCTTCTGGGAAGGGGCGGCAACTTCCTCTGAAACTGCCATTGCTATGGAAACCTGACCTGAAACCTATTACACTGCTTGTGCTGCACTGAGCATGTGCGAGATCTGCAAGGATGAGATCCAGGAAGAAATACAGTCTGGCTTCAGATGCCCACACTTAAGATGGCCACGGCCTGCTGTAAGTTTATAAAATAACAAACTACTGCTATAAACTAACAAAACAGACCTTAGTTTACAGACTAACTTTACTAGAATACATTAAGCTTGTGTATTATAGGGCTATTGTTATTTAAAAAGTATAATTTCGGCCGGAACACCACTTTAAGCCAAAGTCAATAAACTGTCCAAATCCTGGTATCACAAACTAAACAACAGGCTCACCACTAATCTTCAGTCCCATACAGGGGTTTAGGCTCCTTCATAGTTAGGGTTCCAGCCTAATACGCATAGCAGATCTCTGTGATCATAGAGGTATGCTATCTGAAAGATCTTTGGTAGAAAAATATCAAATGCCAAATACTGAACACTATAGACTCACTCAAATACGCCACCATATGCAAACTTTAGCACGTAAGGGTGATCTAGCGACAATGACTCCCATGGAACATATGTGTAGACAATATGATAAACTCAGGGGCCATATATCTGCTATATATACGATATTATCATATACTTCGATAAAGCTGAATTATATGACCCTATGGGAACGAGATTTACAAGAAATCTTAGATCTCGAGGAATGGCATTCGATAACAATGGCAGCATCCCGATCTCTCACCAATACCTCCATTATAGAGGCTAACTATAAGGTTTTATTAAGATGGTATATGGTACAGGCCAGACTGGCCACTTTTGTGCCCGGGGCCACTCCGGGGTGCTTTCGGGGATGCGGCCAGGTGGGGACAGCATATCATATATGGTGGACATGCCCCAAGGTCAGGAGATTTTGGATCAGAGTCTACAACTTTATATACACCCTTACCCAGATTAACCTGGCGAAGTCAGCAAAGCATGCACTCCTGGGTTGCAGGGTAGCTGAAGCCTCAAAACACCAAAGAAGGCTTCTCACATTCATATTCATATCAGCTAAAATTACGATAGCAAAAAACTGGAGGTCTGCAGCCTTACCATTTGACCAACTTAAACACAAAATGTCATGGCTTATTTTAAATGAAAGACTAACAGCAATGGTGCAGGACAAAATGAAATTGTTTAATAAAGTATGGGATCCATGGATCGGTTACTTGACAAATGATCCCCGGACAATCACAAACCAGGACCCTTCTTGAATGACGTCCCCTCCCCTCCCTAACCCCTTCTTCCCAACTCAACCCCCACTAACTCTGATCCCTCCCCCTTTTCCTTTCTTCTATGACCTACTCCCTCTCTTCTCTCAACAAGACACGGATCTAGCGAGGTCCGGAGGGGGCCTCCTCAAAATCTGGAAGCCAGACTCCCCCAATAGAAGGAAGGGGAGCTGGTGTTTCCCAGTGGGTGGGCTGTACTCCGAGACCCATGATATAGAGCTTGCACATGGTCATAGGCTATGATATGATGGGTACAGTGGAAGAATCACAGTAGGATATGTTACATGCACCATAAATGTTAGAGAAAAATAAAGTACAGTCTACAGCAGAAAATGATAACTGTTCTTGAGAACACAAGACACGGTTTCCTCGTGCATTTTGTATGTATAATATATAGTGACTACTGTGCAATGTTCAATAAAAAGTCGAGATCTTTGTTAATTGTTCTATGAAAAACTTTAATAAAAACCATTGAAACATAGTAAGGGTTCCAGGCAGGACAGCCCGGTGGGGTTAGCACTAGCAGCCCGTGTCTCAGCTTGTCTGAGAGCTCACACCCTGCCACACAGCTTGTGAGTCTCTCTTCCACCCACTTCCCTGACACTGGTGCTGTTTTCCCTCTGCTGCCATTCAAGCCTCCCTCACCTGGGACTTAACCCCTTCCAAAGTCCTGGTAGTCAGGGTTTGGAGGCTCTTCCTACCCAAGTCTCTTTGAACCCCCAAAATGCAGAGGCCCTAATACAAATTTAGCAATCCAGAGAGTACTGGAAGTCAGTCCTCTCCAGCCAAACCTTACCCGGGACACCTCACCCTGGATGGGTAAGAACCCCTGAGTACTGCAATGTCTCTACAACTGCCCCCCTTAAGGGGACCACAACTCAAATATCGGCGAAATGTACCTGCCATCCAGGACACATTTCCAGTGTCCAGTACTCTGCATAGAGTACAAATTCAGGAAGTAATCAATTGGTCAGCATAATTATGTTTATTCATTTCATATTGGAGGTACCGTCATATATCAATCGATTACACAATCAATATCACTGACTTAATTAATCATTTAAACTTTCTGACAATATGGTAATTATAAAAAACCCCAAAATATCATCACAATAGAAAAACATATATGGTGCTTGGGATCTCTTATTCACCCGAGTGTGCTGCCTGGGGCCCAGGCAATATTGTGCGGCCCAAAGCAGCTGCCCCTTGTAATGTCAGGTACGGTGGTGGCAGGAGTGCGGCATGGCGGCATCTTCGGGGTGCGGGCATCTATCGCCACACGGTGAGTGGGCGGCCCCGCAGACGGTGGCCACGTGGAAGGTGGACACCGAGGGCAGGTAGGAGCCCAGGAGGGAGAAAAGCTTCACAGCCTCCTTGACCACCGAAGAGGTATGCAGCAGCATCCCTAGATTCCCAAAGTCTGGACTCAGTCTCCTCCTCTCCACTCCAGCATCAGAAGTGAGGCCCAGAGTATGAGGACGGGGGAGGTGCAGACTGCAGGGAGCCGCTAGAAGGAGCAGCAGAAGATCATTGAAGGTACCGGGCATCATACACTGATACACAGACCTACCTGCAGATACACACTGGGATAGGGGGGCAGAGGAGGGACTGCAGATAGGGACAAGGCTAGGGGTCTCTCTCTCATCTCCTCCCTCACCCCCCTCTCTATCAGTCCCCCCTCTCTCTCTGCCACCCTCTCTCTCAGCCCCCCTCTCTCTCTCAGCCCCCCCTCTCTCTCTCAGCCCCCCTCTGTCTTGCAGCCCCCTTTTCTCTCAACTCCCCTCTCTCTCACCCTCCCTCTCTCAGCCCCCCTCTCTGTTAGCCTCTCTCTCTTTCTCTCTCTCCCCTCTTTCAGCCACCTCTCTGTCTGAGCCTCTGAGCCTCTCTCTCTCAGCCACCCTCTCTCTCTCTCTCAACCCCCCCTCTCTCAGCCCCCCTCTTTGTCAGCCTCTCTCTCTCAGCCACCCTCTCCGTCAGCCCCCCTTTGTCTGCTTCCCTCTCTCTCTCAGTCCCTCTCTCGCTCTCTCGCTCGCTCAGCCACCCATCTCTCTCAGCCACTCTCTGTCAGCCCCCCTCTCTCTCACACAAGTTACCAGGGCGTGTTTTGGGGGGGGCAGGGTAGGGGTTGGGTGGGGCAACTGGTGGCGAGTAACTTTTAGGACATGGCTAGTAGCTCAGGACCTGAAATTTTGAGCCCCGATTGCATTTCATTTAAAATACATGCAGCTGGGAATGGGTGGATAGATAGGAGGGTGGATGATGCAGGGAGTATGCTAATGAGGTCAGCTGGTCAACTCCTTCCTGTGCCATGACCTAAAGTCTGTCAAGGAAGTAAGGCAGAAGCAATGGATACGTTTGGAAACATGGAAGAGGACAAGTGAAGTAGGGGTCTGTAGATTTAATGGAAAGCTTTGATATTTTTGCAAAAAAATGAATGCTATATTGGTACATAGAGGGGCTGGAATTTAGAAAAAAAAATTGACTTTAGAAGCACTTTAACAAAGGCTGATCAGGGAGATTCCAATTACTTCAGTGCTTCTGATGTGAACTTTGAGGATGCATTGCTCCAAAGTGCCTGCAGCTACAGAGGTCAGTGAGTGCTCATTTACTACTTGTTATAGCGAATGTAAGCCCTACCATTACCTCTTCTGCATCTTCTCCTTTTTGTCAACATTTCCTTGTCTTCTTCTTAGATCTGGTGATTCGGATGAACATGTGTTCCTCGGGTGACAACACTATTATACTGTAAGTAAATGAAGCCCCAAAGACCAGTCACCTTGCGCAAGAAGAGAAAGCAGCAGTGACCAATATTTAATATGGGAAACTCCTGCAAAGAGGCAATGTTTTATGCTGGATTAGTGCACAGATCTGAAAGAAATACACAAGGCACATCAAGATTTAAGTAAGAATACACGTGGCTCTTGTGTTTTGACAATATTTTTGTAATCTAGAGTTTAGAGTTAATGTTTATATTACTTAAAAGTACTAGAACTCAAAGTGTCGCGAAACCCACGTTCTAATCAATAAATGGTGTATTACATGCTGTTCATACTTACTCAGGCACTATGAGATTCGTTTTCTGTATTTTGCAAAAGACCTGGTTGATCCTGCTGCTCTCTATCTCCCCCTTCTGTCCATGTCCCCAATTCAGCTAGGGATTTTGCAGCTGTGGTGGCAACTCTGCACATGCTCAGTTTTCAATGATTTTCTATGCTGAGCATTTCCTCCCTATCACATCTGAGCAGCCCACGTGATAATAGAGCCACACATGTAGGTGTATACACAGTGGTAAATGACAGCCCACTCCCTCCCTCCTCCTCCATGCCCACTAACCAGCTAAACACAATGGGGGCGGGTATTACATGTAGATTGATTATTCTAAGACACAGGCTGGAGGGGCGTGACACAGCCTGTGACTGGCAGAAATCCACTCACACCATGTTATTTCCACAAATTAATAAAGATTTAATTTCAATTATATATTTGTATGTCAATTTTAAAGAGTTTATTGATGTTATTTATTTATTTTTACTCTGTATTCCATAGGCTGTTTTTTTTTTTTGTTTTTTTTTTTGTTTTTAATATGTGACCAGCAGCAGGTGACCTGTATTTCCTCTGTTTATGTTTCCCTGCAGACAGGATGGGAAAGGTCTGAGTTATGTGACATCTGTATATCCATTAGGAAAAAGGTACTAAAATAATTACAGTGCCATTATCCATATACAGAAATCGAAGGCACAATGTAAATTAAACAGTGTATGTTTAGTATCAGTTGAATTATACTTTAAAGTGTTAGTAAACCCAGGACCCTGCATTCACTATATCTGGTCTCCCACAGTACACAGAAAATGGAAATGCAATTATTTTAGTAAATATAAACTGCTAAATACCTCTTCTCATGAGCAGTATATAGCAGTCTTGTGCAGTGGCGGCTGGTGCTCAAAATTTTTTGGGGGGGCGCAAACAAACTGAAAAATTCTGAAAAAAAAACATCAATCGCAGCCACTGTCATCAAAATACAGCCACTGTGTCATCAAAAACGCAGCCACTGTGTCATCAAAAACGCAGCCACTGTGTCATCAAAAACGCAGCCACTGTGTCATCAAAAACGCAGCCACTGTGTCATCAAAAACGCAGCCACTGTGTTATCAAAAACGCATTCACTGTGTCATCAAAAACGCATTCACTGTGTCATCAAAAACGCAGCCACTGTGTCATCAAAAACGCATTCACTGTGTCATCAAAAGCGCATTCACTGTGTCATCAAAAACGCAGCCACTGTGTCATCAAAAACGCATTCACTGTGTCATCAAAAGCGCATTCACTGTGTCATCAAAAACGCAGCCACTGTGTCATCAAAAACGCAGCCACTGTGTCATCAAAAACGCATTCACTGTGTCATCAAAAACGCAGCCACTGTGTCATCAAAAACGCAGCCACTGTGTCATCAAAAACGCAGCCACTGTGTCATCAAAAACGCAGCCACTGTGTCATCAAAAACGCATTCACTGTGTCATCAAAAATGCATCCACTGTGTCATCAAAAATGCATTCACTGTGTCATCAAAAACGCATTCACTGTGTCATCAAAAATGCATTCACTGTGTCATCAAAAATGCATCCACTGTGTCATCAAAAATGCATTCACTGTGTCATCAAAAACGCATTCACTGTGTCATCAAAAACGCATTCACTGTGTCATCAAAAACGCAGCCACTGTGTCATCAAAAATGCATTCACTGTGTCATCAAAAACGCATTCACTGTGTCATCAAAAATGCATTCACTGTGTCATCAAAAATGCATCCACTGTGTCATCAAAAATGCATTCACTGTGTCATCAAAAACGCATTCACTGTGTCATCAAAAACGCATTCACTGTGTCATCAAAAACGCATTCACTGTGTCATAAAAAACGCATCCACTGTGTCATAAAAAATGCATCCACTGTGTCATCAAAAACGCATCCACTGTGTCATAAAAAACGCATTCACTGTGTCATCAAAAACGCAGCCACTGTGTCATCAAAAACGCATTCACTGTGTCATCAAAAACGCAGCCACTGTGTCATCAAAAACGCATTCACTGTGTCATCAAAAATGCAGCCACTGTGTCATCAAAAACGCATTCACTGTGTCATCAAAAGCGCATTCACTGTGTCATCAAAAGCGCATTCACTGTGTCATCAAAAACGCAGCCACTGTGTCATCAAAAACGCATTCACTGTGTCATCAAAAACGCATTCACTGTGTCATCAAAAACGCAGCCACTGTGTCATCAAAAACGCATTCACTGTGTCATCAAAAGCGCATTCACTGTGTCATCAAAAACGCAGCCACTGTGTCATCAAAAACGCAGCCACTGTGTCATCAAAAACGCATTCACTGTGTCATCAAAAACGCATTCACTGTGTCATCAAAAGCGCATTCACTGTGTCATCAAAAACGCAGCCACTGTGTCATCAAAAACGCAGCCACTGTGTCATCAAAAACGCATTCACTGTGTCATCAAAAATGCATCCACTGTGTCATCAAAAATGCATTCACTGTGTCATAAAAAACGCATCCACTGTGTCATAAAAAATGCATCCACTGTGTCATCAAAAATGCATTCACTGTGTCATCAAAAACGCATTCACTGTGTCATCAAAAACGCATTCACTGTGTCATCAAAAACGCATTCACTGTGTCATAAAAAACGCATCCACTGTGTCATCAAAAATGCATCCACTGTGTCATCAAAAACGCATCCACTGTGTCATAAAAAACGCATTCACTGTGTCCACTGATCCCAGAAACCATGATTGTCTCCTTAATAGCAGCCAGCATCTCTTTGAACAAGGGGGAAGAAGGCCAAGTTATCAAAGAAAGATAATCACAGTGATTTGGGGGGCTGGGAGAGGATGCTTTATGTGCTAGGGGCCACTTTGGGAGCAGAGAGGATTTGTGCTGGGGGGGGGGGGGTCTAATTTTATATTCAACCCCCCTTCTAGCACAAATCCTCTCTGCTCCCAAAGTGGTCCCTAGCACATAAAGCATCCTCTCCCAGCCCCCCAAATCACTGTATCTTTCTTTGATAACTTGCCCCTCACGTCCTGTGTATGTGTCCATTCTCCTCCCCCTCCCCCTCTGTCTGTGTATAGGTGTCTTCAGTCCGTGTGTAGTGAGACAGGAGGGAGGGGGGGGGGGGAATGGGGAAGAGAGGGACAGATACATGCAGCTGTGCTTTGCTGGAGCTCACCCTGCTTGCCAGACAGCAACCCATCCCTCATATGGCTCTTACCTTCCTCCTGCAGCTCCGCTCAGCCGAAGAACGGAGCTGCCGACATCACTTTCGGCTCTCGTCTTCTTCACGAAAGCCGGAAGTGACCTCAAGATTTGAAAAGCAATGCTCCCGCCCATAGAATCACACTGATTCTACGAGCGGAAGCTAATCGGCGTTTTCGTTTGTGCCACAAGGCGGCTTAAAAGCCCGCAAATGAAGCGCCGCGTCTGCAATCTCGTGATTGCATTGACGTGGCGCTTCCCATAGTGCACTGGCGTCCGGCGCCACAGTGCACTTTGTTAAAGGACTTTTTTTTTTTTTTTTTTTTGTTCTTAAAGGGGCCGTTTAAAAAAATTTTATTTTTTTTTTAATTTAATTTAATTTTTTTTTTATTTTATTTTTTTTGACTACAGGAGGGGGGGGGGCGGCGCCCTGGCGCCCCCTATGGACGGGCCGCCACTGGTCTTGTGACTTCTAGCGGTGCTCGGTTAAAACTTGTAGGCAGAGTTTTCATTCCACTCTGACTGTCCTATGAGGCTGCAGGACCCTTGACCCTCTGTCTGGACAGTGCTGATTGGCCCTGTGCCGATCACATGCACCCGCCCAAGAAAAAAAAAAACCCTCTAGCAATACACACCTGACTGAGCATGTGCAGAGTGCCCCCGAGGCTCTGTTCTATCAGGAGATGAATTGGGGGCAGTGGAGGAAGGGGAGGAGGAAGGGGAGGATCAGAGAAGACAAGATCAAACAGCCTTTTTTATACACAATGCAGAGGATTAACCCCTTAGGTTCCACGGTGAGTATAAAAGGCATGCTTTACTGCATATACAGACTGATTTTACTGTTGTGAGTTAAGTAACACTTTAAATAGACACTGTCACTGCCATGTATATTCACCCATGTAGTCTCTTGCCACTACTACTTCATCAGAGCTTGCTCCTTTTCTGTAACGCCGCCCCCCCCCCCCCCCCCACCCCTGTTGCCATTACCCAAGCTCGAGCTCGCAATTGCCAAGTATGAGCACCATCAGCAGGGAGGAAGGAAAGGCAGGAAGGTGGAAGTGAAGTCATCTTTCCAGGTAAGCTTTGAGATCATCTATCACTGGAGCTGACCTAGGGTGGATATCTTCAGCATATTGAAAGCCAGAAAACAATGCCAATCTACATTGTCCCTGTATGTGTTTCAGTTTTTCACTGTTTGCCTGGAATTGCCATCTGCCGTTTCCAATGCATGCTTTTCCAATTGTTTTTCCCTGAAAGTGGACATCCCTGGGAATAAACTGTAATAAAAACTCTAGTCAATCAATAAACACAGACCCTGGGACATGGTAGATAGCATTATCTTGGGTGTTATTGTTCCGTAGTGTAGTGAATGGCAGCTTCCAGAAAGCAGTGGATAAGGAACGTGATCTTCTATGTTTTCTATGTCTTCTCCCACTTACAGGAAAAGGAGGATGTTTTATCTGGTGGTGATTTGACAGCCAAGTTTAATCATGTTTATGGGTTTCTGGGACTTCCAAGCTAATTATTCCTCATAACATTCCCTTCCGATACAAACAACAAGCTGTTTTGTTCTACTGCTAATGATTGCATGAGGAATCTGCACTTTTTAAGGGATCGGTCAACTCAAAATTGATATTTGAATTACAGTTTAAGCTTGGCGGCCTGGGTCAACCCCTGGCTTCTCATATATCTTGGATACTGTGACAGCAATAGTTACAGTATCCAAAATATATGAGAAGCCAGGGGTTGACCCAGGCCACCAAGCTCTAACTGTAATTCAAATATCAATTTTGAGTTGACCGATCCTTTAAAAAGTCCAGATTCTTTATGCAATCATTAGCAGTAGAACAAAACAGCTTGTTGTTTGTAGTGGAAGGGAATGTTACGAGAAATAATTAGCTTGGAAGTCCGAGAAACGCAAAAACATGATTAAACTTGGCTGTCAAATCACCGCCAGATTAAACATCCTCCTTTTCCTGTAGGTGGGAGAAAACATAGACGATGACGTTCCTTATCCACTGCTTTCTGGAAGCTGCCATTCACTACACTATGGAACAATAACACCCAAGATAATGCTATCTTTTTTTCTTACTTTTTCTATGTTGGTTAGCCTCTAATACCTTTGTGTGTTCTACAACATCTGTTGCATTCTAACCACTTGCCAACTGGCTCATAGTAAAAATACATCATTACTTTGATGTTAAATACCAGTGTTATGACAGCAGCTAGCTGCCATATCCATGGTATCATTTTTTTTCTATGCATCTGATAAAAGTGGTACCGCGGGTGGATTCACTGTGGAATCACTTTTGGAAGCGGTGGCCCCCCTCCCTTCCACCTTTCCCAGCGGTAAAGCCCGGGAGCGATCCAATGCGGCCGTTTGCTGGGCAGGAAGTTGAGTGAAGGCAAGATGGCCCCCACTCATCTCTATTCCCTTGGAAGACTGGAGCGACGTCTGACGTCACTTCCGATTCTGGGGCAAAAACATTTTTTTTTTTTAAGTCGGAATGCAAATAAAAAAAAAATTCTTTTGCTTTTAAAGGTAAATGAGAGATCTGGGGCCCTTTTGACCCCAGATCTCTCAATAAAGAAGACCTGTCATGCTCATTTCTATTACAAGGGATGTTTACATTCCTTGTAATAGGAATAAAAGTGATCAAAAAATTAATAATGGGACAGTGTAAAAATAAAAAAATAAAGAGTAAAACAAATAGATCGTTAGAACGAGAGCAATAATTCTCGTGCAAACAGTGTAAAAATAAAAAACAAAGAGTAAAATAAATAGATCGTTAGAGCGGGAGCAATAATTCTCATGCAAACCTCCTCCATAACTCTAAACAGGGAACCTGTAAAAAATTTTAAAGCGTCGTCTATGGAGATTTTTAAGTACCATAGTTTGTCGCCAAGTGTGCACAATTTTAAAGCGCATTACGTTTGAAAGGCCGCTGCACAAATACTGTGTGACATAAAATATTGCAACGATCGCCATTTTATTCTCTAGGGTTTCTGCTAAGTATATATATATATATAGTGTTTGGGGGTTCTAAGTAATTTTCTAGCAAAAAATACTAATTTAAACTTGTAAACAAAAAAGTTCCAGAAAAGGCCTGGTCTAAAATAAAATCTAGCTGGGACGATGGGAATCCCCTCATGATAGGCACAGTAGGTATGGTGATCCAGGAGCACGGATTTAGGCTGGGTTCACACTAGCTGTGGCCGCGGATCGCAGTGGGGTTCCGGTGTGTCTCTGTTCTCCGTTTCAGGTGCGAATCAAGTCTGAACTTTTGCCTGAATTCGGACCTGAAACTGAGCCAAAGACGCACAGGACCCTTTTCACATAATTGTGAAGTGGAAGGAGCCCTCAGAGGTTTGTTAGAAAACCTTAGTGAACAAAAAGCATTATGAAGGCCAAGGAACACACCAGACAGGTCAGGGATAAAGTTATGGAGAAGTTAAAAGCAGGGTTAGGTTATAAAAAATATCCCAAGCTTTGAACATCTCACGGAGCACTGTTCAATCCATCATCTGAAATAGGAAAGAGTATGGCACAACTGCAAACCTACCAAGACATGGCCGTCCACCTAAACTGACAGGCCGGGCAAGGAGAACATTAATCAGAGAAGAGCCAAGAGGCCCATGGTAACTCTGGAGGAGCTGCAGAGATCCACAGCTCAGGTGGGAGAGTCTGTCCACAGGATAACTACTAGTCCTGCACTCCACAAATCTGGCCTTTATGGAAGAATGTCAGGAAAGCCATTGTTAAAATAAAGCCATAAGAAGTCCCGTTTGTAGTTTGCAAAAAGCCATGTGGGGGACACAGAAAACAAGTGGAAGAAGGTGCTCTGGTCAGATGAGACCAAAATTGAACTTTTTGGCGTAAAGCAAAACGCTATGTGTGGCGAAAAACTAACACTGCACATCACCCTGAACACACCATCCTCCACTGTGAAACATGGTGGTGGCAGCATCATGTTGTAGGGATGCTTTTCTTCAGCAGGGACATGGAAGCTGGTCAGAGTTGATGGAAGATGGATGGAGTCAAATACAGGGCAATATTAGAAGAAAACCTGTTAGCAGGGGTCTTCAAGCTACGGCCCTCCAGTTGTTCAGGAACTACAATTCCCATCATGCCTTGTCATGTCTGTGAATGTCAGAGTTTTATAATGCCTCATGGGATGTGTAGTTCCACAACAGCTGGAGGGCCATAGTTTGAAGATCCCTGTGTTAAAGTCTGCAAAAGACTTGAGACTGGGGCAGAGGTTCACCTTCCAGCAGGACAAGGAACCTAAATAAACAGCCAAAGCTACAATAGAATGGTTTAGATCAAAGCATATTCATGTGTTAGAATGGCTCAGTCAAAGTCCAGACCTAAATCCAATTGAGAATCTGTGGTAAGACTTTAAAATTGCTGTTCACAGATGCTCTCCATCCAATCTGACAGAGCTTGAGCTATTTTGTAAAGAAGAATGGGCAAAAATGTCACTCTCTAGATGTGCAAAGCTGATAAAGTCATACTAAAAAAGACTTGCAGCTGTAATTGCAGCGAAAGCTGAATACAAATGCACGCCACACTTTTCACATATTTATTTGTAAAAAAAAGAATGTCTATTTATTTTTTTATACTAGTTTTTATACTAGTATTACTAATTTTATACTAGTAACAGAGCCTTCTTTAAGGTAGGGCAAAAGGGGCAGCTGCCCTGGGCCCTGGACTATGATATTGTGGTGGACAATCTGACACTAACTGACACTTTGAGGGAACCAGTGACACTGATACAGTGATCAGTGCTAAAAAATATACACTGTCACTGTACTAATGACACTGGCTGGGAAGGGGTTACACATCTAAGGCGATGAAAGGGTTAACTGTGTGCCTAGCCAGTGTTTTTGTGTTTACTGTGTGGTGCTTTCTCTAAGGGAAACAAAATCCAGAAGATCCCTGCTGACAGGACAGAGCCTTGTCTTGTTTACAAAGGCAGAGCTCTGTTCTGTCTTTCTCCTCCCTTATCAGGGGGTGCCAGCGAACATCCATTGGCTGGAACCCGCTAATAAGCTCACAGCAGAGCCCCCCTCAGCAGGTATCCCCCATCAGAGTCCCCCCACAGCAGTTTTCCACAGCAGGTGTCCCCCCACAGCAGGTGTCCCCATCAGAGCCCCTCCACAGCAGGTGCCCCCCTACCAGAGCCCCCCCACAGCAGGTGTCCCCCAACAGCAGGTGCCCCCCCTACCAGAGCCCCCCACAGCAGGTGTCCCCCCACAGCAGGTGTCCCCCATCAGAGCCCCCCACAGCAGGTGTCCCCAATTAGAGCCCCCCCACAGCAGGTGTCCCCCATCAGAGCCCCCCACAGCAGGTGTCCCAACACAGCAGGTGTCCCCCATCAGAGCCCCCCCACAGCAGGTGTCCCCCATCAGAGCCCCCACACAGCAGGTGTCCCCCCCCATCAGAGCCCCCCCACAGCAGGTGTCCCCCATCAGAGCCCCCCCACAGCAGGTGTCCCCCATCAGAGCCCCCACACAGCACGTGTCCCCCCATCAGAGCCTGGCAGGGAGAGCAAGTGGGATGGGGAACCGCAGCACCCGCCTCTGGACATAGATGAGGAGGAGGGAGGGCAGGACTCTGGAGCTTCGGCGCCCCCACCTCTGCGGCGCCTGGGTGTGGACCCACCTAGGATCGGACCTGATCTGTGCTATTTAGACATACTGTACAGCCACACTGGAATGTTGTATATATGTATATATTGTGTGTTGTCTCATGCTGTTGTGGACTCTTTGCTGTGATCGTTTGGGGTGGGGCTGTATTTCAATGTTCTATGGTGTCTGTCTGCCTTGGATATTATGGGATGTGTATGTAGATTAGCTGTGAGATTGGTGGGGGCGAATTCCTCCAACAGCTCTCCCTGCTGATAAGACTGTTTACTGATGAGAAATTTGAATACACCTAACCTGTGTGTCTATTGTGATTGGACAGTTTACCCCACCCTGAATCCAAGGGTTTTGGGGGGAGTGTCTCTGAGTTGTATATCTGTGGTAACATGTCATTGAATAAAGGAATTTGATCTACACTGAGTTACGGCTGTTGAATGGGTGGGCTAAAGGGTCTTGGATAGTGCTGGTTCTGGACAAAGGAAGCATTTACGGCGGACATAATCTTTTTGAGGACAGGGGTTCGTCACAGTGCCATATTGACTTAATGGGTTGTAAACTATAGATCAAATATTCCTATCAGAACAGATCAATTGGAAAAGAAATCGATCATTTATCAAAGTTTTTATGGCCACCATTACACCTGTAAACTGGACCTGTTAACCCTTCACAGATACAAGAAGCCAGTGACTGACTCACCCACCAAACTTTAGCAATAAATAAAATATAGCTTTTAGGTGGACTAACCTACAAGAAAGGAATTGGATAAATCTATTCAGAACCCCAATTTAAAAAAGAGGAACATTCTGCTTTGTATTCAGTGCAACACGTCTGGTGCCACAAGAGGCTTTGGGAATCATAGATCAGATCCCAGAGGTGACAGCAGAAGCCTTTGTTATTAAAATGTTAGGGCAATGAGGAGCGATGCGAGGCAACTATCTGCGTCTGTACGATGTTATCTTCTGCCTTGTGACATTATACCAAACAAAGAAATCTGTGTCACTGGCGGTGTGGCTAATGAAAGGCTGATTAATAAAGTTCAGCTGCATAGCAATGTATGTGGGGAGTGATGTGTGTGCATCTGAGGACATTCTTCCACTTCTTTAAAGTAAATCCTGAAACAAAACAGGAAGACGGACAAATACACTGAAATAATGGTGACATTTTTTTTATCAGACTGCTATGGTTTAGTTTCAGACACTTTGGCGTTTCATAAACTGGCAAGCTTTGCTCCGTCTGTATTGAAATAAAAATAAAAAATACATGGAGTCTATCCCAATGTTCTTCTTTGTCGCTGTGTTCCAGTGCTGCCATCCTGTCCCGACATTTCGCTCTGCCAGGTCCCATAGACTAACAGGGGCCTGTTGCTAAACCCCTTCCTGCCTAGTCCTGGTTTTCCTTTTAAAGCAGTAGTAAACTGCTGTTTTTTTTTTTTTTTTTAACCCTGCAAGGCAATGCCATAATGTGCTAGTATGTGATGTATACTAGCACCTTATGTGAAACTTGCCTTAGAACTAAGCCCTCCAGCTACATGCTGTCACCACTGAAGGTGCTCCCATCTTCACCTGGTCTTCCTTCTGAGTTTGCGGACTCCGACTGTGTGAGAGTCCGCGATTATGTCACTACCGCGCATGTGTGCAGTAGCCGCCGCTTATGGCACAGGACTCTGAAGAAATGGCACGGTATGCCATTCTTTCAGAGCGCATGCACCGGTGACGTCACCAGCTTTATCAAAAGTCAATATCTCCTAAGTGGTGCATGTTTAGGAGTTCTTAATGTACCTATAGGTAAGCCTTATGTTAGGCTTACCTATAGGTAAAAGTCACGCATGGAGTTTACTCCCACTTTACCTGAGCTTTTATGCCCAGGAGGTGGGAAGGTTTGCCCCATCACGTGACCACTGTGATTGGCTGTCACTATACTCATATGATTGGGAGCTGGTCCAGCTGGCTCCTGATCACCTCTAGAGATTGGGAGCACACAGTGGGCACGCTCCCAGGACAGAAACCTGTGCCATCCATGGAGGCATATGTGCGGCGCTGCGTACTTCCGGTTTGTGGGCGGCAACAAGTTAATGCACATGTGCAAGGGGGTTCGCATGCTTTCACGCATGCTCAGCTCTTCCAGGTCTTTTAGATTAACAAAGTGACTGCGCATGAGCAATATTGCACTGCATACGTTATTTTTGTCTGAGAAAAGGTTGAGGGAAGTTAAAGTGGGTGTAAAGGCTCAAGGTTCTTTACCTTCATGCATTGTATGCATGAAGGTAAAAAACCTTCTATGTGCAGCATCCTTTCAAGCCCACCCAATACTTACCTGAACGCAATCTCGATCCAGCGATGTGCACGAGAGTAGCATTTCTTCCGGGTCTCTCACTCTTCATTGGCTGAGACAGTAGCGTAAGCCATTGGCTCCTGTTACTGTCAATCACAGCCACTGAGCCAGTGAGGAGAGAATGGGACTGGGCCAAGCCGCGCTCTGTGTGTGAATAGACAGACAGAGCAGCAGCTTAGGAGCAAGCCTGCTCGGGTGTCCCCATAGCAAGCTGCTTGAGAGGCCAGGAGCGCTGGCGGGGACTCAAGAAGAAGAGGATCTGGGCTGCTCTGTGCAAAACCACTACACAGAGCAGGTAAATATAACATGTTTGTTATTTTTTTAAGAAAAAAACCCCTTTAATGTCACTTTAAAACACATGTGGCGCAGTCCCTAAGGAGCCGCAAGTAACTGGGACCCCCACCCAATCAGAGAACAGCCCGTGACTTTGTTTTGTTTGATTTATTTAGGGATATAAACTTGGATAGGGATTGGAGATTATGGGATGCCCACTTGAATTCAGAACAACTTCAGGGACAATTCTTCCTATATACAGTCCTATATACAGGCCAATTCTTTCTCCAGCACTCACTTGCTTGTAGAATCCCAGATAGTACACTGTAAAGATCTGACTCAGTGACTAAAATCACTCGGTCAGATTAGAGCAATAGCCTGTTATAGGCAGGAACCCGAGGCCCCTTAGATGTGTAGCAAAAGTTCAGTGTTCAGCTTACATTCCTCCTGTGGAGGGGCGTGGCCAAGCACGGCATGTGAGCAGCCGCTTCTTCACAGAGCTCCCATCTGCCATCCTGATTTGATCCAGTTTCCAGCACTCTAGGACCCTCCATTTCGGCTTCAGGACACTCAGGGGTACCTACAACAGCTCACAGGCAAGTTTCCAGCAGTCAAGGAGCCATGCTGACCTGAGGAAACAAAGGAGATACCCCGCGGCCAGAATACCAACATGGCGCTGCGGCGGCCCTTTCACAGCATGCCCGTGGCATGTAGAAGCTTAAGGAGGTGGTAAGTAAACCTCCTAAAACCCCCAAGGACCAGACCGGGGACCCTCTGAAAGATATGTGATACTATGCATTAAAACAGACAGAGAGGATCCCGCTCTCCCCCTCCTGAAGCTAAAAAATAGTGCCGGAGGTGAACCACATGCCACTAAGAGTGAACTTGTCTCCGCCGTAAGCGGAGAGGCAACTTCACAACAACCACACAGGGGCTTGTTACCCCTGCAGCCACACTGCAATGCAGTGTGCAGGTGCCTTTTTGGTGCCCTTTTTTTTATTTTTATTACTTAATCTCTTTTTTTTCCCTTTTTTATATCACCATGTTGTTTTCGGTATAATTTACAGGTTTTACCTAATGTTACAACAAAAAACAGCGCTACACTATTTGTGTTCCTATGTCTCTAACTCTGTCTTTTTTCCTCTCTTTTACCACTTCCATTCCCTGGATGCGCTCCTGCATCACGCAAGGGTCTGAGAGGATGATCCTAAAGACTCCCGGACGACCCCAATGATACGTCCAAAATGTGAGTACAGCCTTCCGAACCGCCATGACCTGTAGAAATCAACCCACCTACACTATACTGACGCACAATACACAGGGTCTTAATTCCCCAATTAAACGGACCAAGGCTTTTCAGAAATATCACAAATTGGGGGCAGATATTTTGTTTTTACAGGAGACCCACTTTTCACAAACTTCAGCCCAAAAGTATCTAAACGCAAAATACCCAACGGTTTATTTGTCTAATGGACCAGATAAAAAGAGAGGAGTAGCTATATGTATTGCTAAACGGATTCCCTTTACTCCCACTAATGTGATAAGAGATAAAGAGGGCCACTATATTATGGTCGCTGGTAAGATCAATGATAGCGTGGTCACCTTTCTTTCTTACTACGCTCCCAACGCAGGACAGATAAACTTTTTCAATACAATGCTGGAAGTTATAACGCCCCACTTAGTGGGTCATGTGATGTTAGGCGGAGACAGTAACACCTTCCTCGATCAAATTCTAGATAAGTCTGACCCCCGAAAGACGTTCCTGAAACACACCCCTAAACAAAGCAATACCTTAGCACGTCTGCAGCACAGTTACAATCTGATAGACCTCTGGAGGGAAGCCCACCCTACAGAACGTGACTACACATTTTACTCACATGTACATAAAACATACTCGCGTATTGACCACCTGTTTACGCTATCCCCACTACTCTCATACATATCATCGACTAAAATAGTACCAATGGCATGGTCGGATCATTCTGCAGTCCAAGTGGATCTATCAGATCTATGGTCTAAGTCAAGACAGCCTTCTTGGCGATTGAATGAATCCTTATTAAGCGATCCTGTAATTGCCAAAGAAGTTGACAATATTTTCAAGAAAACACCCCCTCGTCCTCTTCCCCAGAGATAGTATGGGCAGCCCATAAGGCTACCTTATGGGGTAAATTAATACAGCTAGCTACCAAGGTCAAAAGGGAACGAACTCAAACAATTCAACAACAAGAAGAAGAGTTACATAGACTAACACATAAACAAAAATCCAACCCACATACGGACCTTAGGAATCAGATCGATACAGCAAGAACAGCGTTAAACTTGAGTCTTACTACCAAAGCAGAAAAATATGTCAGATGGGCTAAACATCGCTATTACACAATGGGAGACAAACCAAATAGATTACTAGCAAGTAAACTCAGCCCAAGGCCCTATAACCCGGCGCTCCCTAAACTGAGACTGCAGACTGGACAAGTGACACAAAACCCTCAACTTATACTTCGGGAATTCTATACATTTTATTCTAAACTTTATGACTCCCCACCGGACTTTAACGCAAACAAGGTAGAAGAATTCCCGAGGGACTTACCACTTCCAACTTTGTCCAATGACCATGCTGAGATGATGGAGGCAGAGTTTACGGCGAATGAGGTAGCGGCGGCCATTAAATCCCTGAATCCGTCGAAGTCTCCGGGTCCAGACGGATTATCAGGCCAATATTACCGCAAATACACAGAAATTCTGACTCCTCATCTCTGCTCTTTCTATAATTCACTAAGAAAGGGGTCTCCGATACCACTCCATGAAAACAAGGCCTTCATACATGTTATTCCTAAACCGAACAAAGACCATGGAGACTGTGCGAGGCTGAGGAGACTTGAGAGAGGAGGGGGAACAACCAACCTTGGCAGCAATCCTACAAGCTGTGAATAAATGTACTGCCTCAATTAATAACTTGCAGGACCGATTTGGGGGATTAAAAGAGGAGGCGATCAGGAAAAAAAAAAAAAAAAAAGAGGAGGTGAGCCTGATAGGACAGCATCTGCAAAAAATAAGGGAAAGAACGACTGCTGCAGAGAGCAGAATCAGTCACATAGAATATAAGCTTCCCCCCTTATCAGAGAGACCCAGGCCACTGCACACCTAGCCAGTGTGACAGACTCACCTAGGACAGAGGCTTTTGGAGGGGGCTGAATGCTAGCCTCTTGCCTACTGACTATGGGCCCTGGCATTTGAGGGAGCTACAAGCATTTAGGAAGATGTTCTGTTATGTAATGCAAAAGGACATTAAATGCCATGATGGTCTCTGCCAGTGTGGGACTCATAGCAGATGCTGATGTCATCTATCTGGGGCCCCCTGCCATAATGTGTTTATTGTAAGTAGGTCTGCTATTGTCTGAAGGAGTTCTGTGTTATACTTATGATAATGTGTATTGTGTCTTCTGAGCTAGAAGACGGCAAGTCTGACCTGAAAGGTCAGACTTCTGAGTCACCTAGGCTGGTTAAATGACTTTTTTTGCCTAGATAGTTTAAGGCTGTTTGACTGATGATTTTTTATGGAATACCTTCATTTGGAAATTTAATAAATTGAGGGAGAAAACAGAATTACGCTATATGAGCCTTCTTTCTGTCAAAGAACCGGTGGGGATTTCAGGACATGCTGCTGTGACACCTTCCATGACGCTGAGGATAGCTGTGGTTTATATACCTATGCCCGATGTATTCATCTCTCTGGTGAGTGTGAATCCCGAAGGGGAGTGTGACGCATGGACTTTGGTGTGGGGTGTATTTTTTTTTAAATCAGATTTTTTTTTATTTATTTATAAAACATAGAAAGAGAAAAAACTCTTCCTAAAAACAAAAACAAAAACATACAGCAAATTACATTGTCAAGGACATATTATTATCCAGATATACAGTCAGTTTGATTACTTCTCCTGCATCATTATGGTATATATGAGCTTACATTCAACTTATAAGACAAATCTCTACATGTCTTTATCAATTTCTGTCATATCCTGTATTTTCTACGTGTAGTAGTTGTGTCCTTTTGGTACTTTGTACCCCTACCCCGCTCCCGGCCCTGAAAAGGACAATCGGTCGGTGCAGAGGTACCCCTCCCCCCTAAACAGTTGGGGGAGGGTTCCAGTGTTCTTTTTTTTTTTAAACCAATATGTAAGTAAACCATATAACTCGACACTGCAGAGTTAGACAACTTCTCATCAAGAATATTATGTTAGATTGTTCCACATTCTGAGTCTCTATGTCACCATATCACCCTGTACCCACCCAGCGTAAACAGCCTCCTCCCTCAGACAAGTGGAGCAGGGGTCTGTGTCCTACCACCAAGTATTTTATTTTGGACCAGTTGGTAGGGCGCCAAACCAGGCACTTCCAACCAAGGGTCCCATATACGTTCAAACTTTGTTGGGCTGCCTCTGTGCTGGTATGTTAGTTTTTCTCTCAATAGAGTGTCATTTATGGTATTAACCCATTCTGCGTGCGTCGGCGGTGACGCCGCTAGCCATTTTTTGGCAATAAGTTTTCTGGCAATAAACAATACTCTGGTAATGGCTATGTACGTGTGCGGTGTATATAGTTCTTCGTCTAACCATCCCAACAGACACAGCTTGGGATCAACCACAAATGTAAGGCTCCATATTTTATTTATAGAATTGATTATTTCGGGCCAGTACCTTTGCAATTTTGGGCACTTCCAGAGCATATGCACAAGTGTACCGTTATCTATCTTACAACGAGGGCAAAAAGGGTCATCTCTTCTACTCCATTTATGTAACTTATATGGGGTATGGTAAGTTCTGTGTATAATAAATAATTGTGTAAGTTTTTGGGAGGAAGAGATAGATACCTTGGGTACATTCTCCATTATATTAGACCATTCCTCATCTGTGATGTGACCTATATCCTCCCCCCAACTTGTCCTGCATTTTAATGACATAGTCTTGGATACCTGCATTATTAGGGAATCATATATAGATGATATTTGTCCTTTCCTAGACATTGAATTTACTAGTTGTGCGAGTACCGTGGGTCTAGTTAATTCCCATTTGGACATTGTAGCTTGTGCTGAGATGGCGTGCCTAAGTTGCAAATATTGAAAGAATACAACATTTGGTATGCCATATTCTTCCCTTAGGGATTGGAAGTCCCGTAGGAGTCCGCCCTGGTATAGCTGATGAATATACACCACCCCACTCCTAGACCACGTAGAGAAACCCTTTAATTTACACAGTTCGGGACAATTACTATTGTTCCATATACGAGACCATTCAGAGTACCCTTCATAGTGAAAATGTTGCTTGGCCTTATTCCATATTTTATCTATGAGCACCATAGTTTGGTATTCGGGTACTTTGCGGAACTCTCCTGCTTCCAAGCACTCCACAAGGCCCTCACTCGAGAGTGAAGTGCGTATTATATTACTCGTAGGGTCAGAGGACTCTGAGTTTTGCCAACCCGTTAGGTGCTGTAATTGGGCTGCTATGAAATAATAATATGGGTTCGGGACTGCCAGCCCGCCCGAGTCCTTTGCCTCCTGTAATGTTTCCAATTTTATACGCGGCAACTGTTTCCTCCATATCAAGCAGCGAAATATAGTGTTACATTTTTTGAATACATGGATAGGAATCCATATAGGGGCGTTGTGAAGCGCATACAAAAGCTGGGGACCCCATACCATTTTTTATCAGGTTACACCGGCCTACTACCGAAAGGGGAAGCTTGATCCAACTAGCTGTTTTTTCTTGGAATTTTTTAATCAAGGGATTTATATTTAGTTTTACATATAGTTCTAGATTGGGATGGATAACTATGCCTAAATATCGGAAGGTGTCTACCACTTTTATCTGGTCTGCTGCTGAGGGAAGAGGCGATACAAGGGGATCTAGTGGTAACAATGTGGACTTGTCCCAGTTTATCTTGAACCCCGAATAGGATCCAAATTTACTTATTAACTCCATGAGATTTGTTAAGGAGGCAGACGTGTCGCCCAAAAAGATAAGCGCATCGTCAGCATACAAGGCTATTTTATCTTCCAAATTTCCCCTTTTAAAACCGCATATAGCCGAGTTCCCTCTAATAGCAGCAGCCAGAGGCTCTATGGCAAGAGCAAAGAGTAATGGGGATAGTGGGCAGCCCTGTCTTGTTCCCCTGTGCAAATCAAAGAAGGAAGATAGCGTGTTGTTAATTCTAATGCATGATTTCGGTGCCTTATACAGTAGTTTAACCCAGGAAATGAATGTCTCCCCCAAATCGAATTTTTCTAGCACCCTCCAAAGATAATCCCATTCTACGCTATCGAACGCCTTAGCGGCGTCTAGTGAAAGGATAGCTCTTTGACCTTGATTATCTGTTGGAATTTGCATATTTAAATACAATCTGCGAAGGTTGTGCGCTGTGGATCTGTTGGGTATAAAACCCGATTGATCCGGGTGCACTATTTTTGTCACCACCTTAGACAATCTCATAGCGAGGACTTTAGTGATCAATTTCAAATCATTATTCAAAAGTGATATGGGCCTGTATGACTCAGGTTGGATCGGATCCTTCCCGGGTTTCAACAGTACCACCACCACTGCCTTAGGGTTGCCACCTGTCCGGGATTCACCCGGACAGTACGGGTTTTGAAACATGTGTCCGGGTCTCTGGCCGCCTGAGACCCGGGCACATTATTCAGACCCGTCTGTGGCTCCGTGCGGCGTGCCTTGTGGCCACAGGCGGCTCTCTAATTAACTTCCCCGGCGAATCATAGTAATGGAATGCCCGCAGCTTGTACGGGGTATCTTTGTTCCCACACACCGCCTGTGAGCTCCACTTTTTATGACAGCGCAGACCCGACATCTCTCCCCGCTGTCCCCAGCTGCAGGACACATACACAGTGCAGAGAGAGTGCTGTGGAGTGAACCCGCCCCTCCTCCTCCTGCTGTGTTGTTTTCCTGTGTACACAGAGGAGGAGGAGGAGGGGAGGGGAAGGCTCTCCACGCTGCTGACAACGCTGCTGGACTGAGATCATCTATCAACAAATCCACAGTGAGTCTTCCAGAGGATGGGGGGCATGAACAAGAGGGTGAGGGGGAACTAGCCTACAGTTCACTTTGAGTAATTTGGGGGGGGGGGGGGTATCTTCTAGGGGGCACTTTAGAACCTGTGCTACAAGGGGGCTTGGATATGAAATCCAGACCCCTTAGCACATATCCTCTCCCCCCCAATATTAAAGAGATGATGTCTGCCACAGAGGGGGTGGCCCTTGGCACCCCACAAGAGATGTGGAAAATTGCTCCAGGTGCCCATACTAGTGCCCCCCTTCCAAGCGAGTTAGTGGAGCAAAGTGTGGATTCCAGGTCACAGGACAGGTTCACACTATGAAAACACAGGAACGCGCTGTGCGTTCTGTGCGATTCATATGTGACCCGGGTGCAATTTCAGCCCAGTTATGTCTGCATTCTCTTTCTATCTCCTGTACTATGTCTGCACACTCTATGACCATCTCCTGTACCATGTCTGCAGTCTCTGACCATCTCCTGTACCATGTCTTCAGTCTCTGACCATCTCCTGTACCATGTCTTCAGTCTCTGACCATCTCCTGTACCATGTCTTCAGTCTCTGACCATCTCCTGTACCATGTCTTCAGTCTCTGACCATCTCCTGTACCATGTCTTCAGTCTCTGACCATCTCCTGTACCATGTCTTCAGTCTCTGACCATCTCCTGTACCATGTCTTCAGTCTCTGACCATCTCCTGTACTATGTCTTCAGTCTCTGATCATCTCCTGTACCATGTCTTCAGTCTCTGACCATCTCCTGTACCATGTCTTCAGTCTCTGACCATCTCCTGTACTATGTCTGCAGTCTCTGACCATCTCCTGTACTATGTCTGCAGTCTCTGATCATCTCCTGTACTATGTCTGCAGTCTTTGATCATCTCCTGTACTATGTCTGCAGTCTCTGATCATCTCCTGTACCATGTCTGCAGTCTCTGACCATCTCCTGTACTATGTCTGCAGTCTCTGACCATCTTTTGTACGATGTCCGCACACTCTCTGACCATCTCCTGTATAATGTATTCAGTTTCTTACCATCTCCTGTACTTTGTCTGCAGTTTCTGACCCTCTCCTGTATCATGTCTTCAGTCTCTGATCATCTCCTGTATCATGTCTTCAGTCTCTGACCATCTCCTGTATCATGTATGCAGTTTCTGACCCTCTCCTGTATCATGTCTTCAGTCTCTGATCATCTCCTGTAGTATGTCTTCAGTCTCTGATCATCTCCTGTAGTATGTCTTCAGTCTCTGACCATCTCCTGTACTATGTCTGCAGTCTCTGGCCATCTTTTGTACGATGTCCGCACACTCTCTGACCATCTCCTGTATCATGTATGCAGTTTCTGACCATCTCCTGTATCATGTATGCAGTTTCTTACCATCTCCTGTATTATGTATGCAGTTTCTGACCCTCTCCTGTATCATGTCTTCAGTCTCTGATCATCTCCTGTAGTATGTCTTCAGTCTCTGATCATCTCCTGTATCATGTCTTCAGTCTCTGACCATCTCCTGTATCATGTATGCAGTTTCTTACCATCTCCTGTATTATGTATGCAGTTTCTGATCATCTCCTGTACTATGTCTGCAGTCTCTGACCATCTCCTGTACTATGTCTGCAGTCTCTGACCATCTTTTGTACGATGTCCGCACACTCTCTGACCATCTCCTGTATCATGTCTTCAGTCTCTGATCATCTCCTGTATTATGTCTGCAGTCTCTGATCATCTCCTGTACTATGTCTGCAGCCTCTGACCATCTCCTGTACTATGTCTGCAGTCTCTGACCATCTTTTGTACGATGTCCGCACACTCTCTGACCATCTCCTGTATCATGTCTTCAGTCTCTGATCATCTCCTGTATCATGTCTTCAGTCTCTGATCATCTCCTGTACTATGTCTGCAGTCTCTGACCATCTCCTGTACTATGTCTGCAGTCTCTGACCATCTTTTGTACGATGTCCGCACACTCTCTGACCATCTCCTGTATCATGTCTTCAGTCTCTGACCATCTCCTGTATCATGTATGCAGTTTCTGACCCTCTCCTGTATCATGTCTTCAGTCTCTGATCATCTCCTGTAGTATGTCTTTAGTCTCTGATCATCTCCTGTAGTATGTCTTCAGTCTCTGATCATCTCCTGTAGTATGTCTTTAGTCTCTGACCATCTCCTGTACTATGTCTGCAGTCTCTGGCCATCTTTTGTACGATGTCCGCACACTCTCTGACCATCTCCTGTATCATGTATGCAGTTTCTTACCATCTCCTGTACTTTGTCTGCAGTCTCTGACCATCTCCTGTATCATGTCTTCAGTCTCTGATCATCTCCTGTATCATGTCTTCAGTCTCTGACCATCTCCTGTATCATTTCTGCAGTCTCTGACCATCTCCTGTACTATGTCTGCAGTCTCTGACCATCTCCTGTACTATGTCTGCAGTCTCTGACCATCTCCTGTACTATGTCTGCAGTCTCTGACCATCTCCTGTACTATGTCTGCAGTCTCTGACCATCTCCTGTACTATGTCTGCAGTCTCTGACCATCTCCTGTACTATATCTGCAGTCTCTGACCATCTCCTGTACTATGTCCGCAGTCTCTGACCATCTCCTGTATCATGTCTTCAGTCTCTGACTATCTACTGTACCATGTCCACACACTCTCTGACCATCTCCTGTATCATGTCTGCAGTCTCTGGCCATCTTTTGTACGATGTCCGCACACTCTCTGACCATCTCCTGTATCATGTTTGCAGTTTCTTAACATCTCCTGTACTTTGTCTGCAGTCTCTGACCATCTTTTGTATGATGTCTGTAGCCTCTGATCATCTCTTGTATTATGGCCGCACAGTCTCGTAGTGTAAAATAGGCTGAAACGAGAGCCACCAAGCTGGAGCCCAGAGAGGACCATTTGACTGAGCCCTGCACGATGCACCTGAGTGGTGGTCAGTGACAGTGTAGCAAGGCCAGTCTAAGGGGGGATCACTAATGTAGAGGGCAGTGAATGCAGTAAGGTAAAGGGGCACTGATATAAAGGTTACCCCTTATATCAGTAACCCCCCCCCCCACCTTACCTTAGTGCATTCACTCTGTGGAAGATGCTCTATGGTGACAAGAGTCCCCCCCCCCCCCCCCACATTAGAGTTTCATTTTAAATGCAAGTTGGAACTCTGTGGACAATTACATAAACGGGAACTCTGATGTAAAGGTGAATGCAGTGGACTCTGATATAAGGTGATCTCGTCACCAGAGCCCCCCCCCCCCTTACATCAGAGTTCCCCCATACATACAGTCCTTACCACTCCCCCTCCCCACCATATCTCTATCTATCTATCTTACACACACACACACACACACACACCAGGAGACCACCCCCCAATATTACACTGGGAGGCTTCCCACCAAACATTACACACTACATATACACTATATTGTACATTACGCACGCCTGCACTGTATGCAATTGTCTACACCCACTGTTCACTGCTGCGCGTGCTGCATTACTACTCCCCTAGGGCACACAGAGGTGTCCCAGGTATTTTACAATCTCATAGTGTATGCTACAAAAAAAATGCCAAGCCCCGCTGAAGTGTTCGGGTTTGGCTCGAAGAAAAGGTGGCAACCCTACACTGCCTCGTACATGGAGTCTGGTAAGGATTCAGCAGCGTGTGCTTTTTCAATTGTGTGGAGCAATTCCGACAGGAGTATGCCACCAAAATTTTTATACATTTCAATTGGGAGACCATCATTTCCCGGGGCCTTAGAATTGGGGAATATCGCTAATGCAAGTTGTAGTTCTTCTAAAGATATAGGCGCATTTAGCAGTACTTTATCTTCCCCCTGTATTGTCGGAAGTGAGATTGGTGTGGGGTGTTTAACTCTATATCATAGCAGGACTACCATCTGGGTTTTCTGGGACCTCTCTCACCATCTGTCAACTGCTTTTTCCTTGTGTGTCATTAACAGATGAAAGCTGATCATAACTTTATGAGAGTAGCGCTGCTGTAATAATTACAGGCACTTGAGTTGGATTTGTGCACTTTTTATTACTTTTTTCTGATGGTTAAATGACTAGTTAATTAGCTCATGTTAATTTATGTTTCTGGTTACAGTTTGCAATGTTAGGGTAATATGATCAGGAGGGGGAACCTCCTTCTCAAGTGTATAAAAGCCTGTATTCTTGTTCAAATAAACAGTTCCAGCTTTGCAGCCAAACGAGTCCTGCCTAGTTCTTGGATGTAATATGCGGCTATAATATCTAATATCTATTTTCAGACTGGAGGAAGCGGTATATGACGGAAACACTCAAGTGGAGTGTGGGACGTTCCGTTATAGCCAGAGCTAAATAATGTGCTGTCAGGGCTGGACTCAGCCCTTCCTTCTCTGAGCTGGCCGCTCAGCTGTTGGCTTATTGCCAGCTCTTATCTCTCCACAGTTACTCACTGTTAATGATATCCTGCTCGTCAGTCCTGCCTACTTAAGCCGTCCAGTCCAGAGGAGCTCTGCCTTTGTCCTGGTCAACATCACAGAATCTCCTGCGATCCTGTTCAAGACTTGCTTTGCTGACATCCCTTCTGGCTCCAGATCCTGCTTGCTGTTTCACTACATTGATCCCTGACTTCTGGCTTGGCTGACTATCCATTCTGGTTAACTTTGGCTATGTTTTGACTATGTTTGTTCTTTTTACTTTTATTATTAAACAAGTGTGATTTAACTGTACTTCTGTCTCGGCCTGATTTCATGGTTTCTGACAGTAGGCGAAGCCATGAATTCAGCAGATGCAGCCAATCCACTTGTTGGTAATATTTTTTCCAGATTGGATGAACTGGATCACCGCATGGATCAGTTTGCCATGGCGTTACAAAAGCTCCTGAGTGGCACGGCTTACCTGGAATCTCCCACTGTGGCCGCCTCGATACAACCTGTGTTGCAGGCCGACCCTGCTGCTGCTCCAGTCTGTGCAGGCACCCACCTCGAGTATTACCTCTATAAGAGGTATGTCTGGTTCCGCTCCGCCTCCCCAGCGATTTGGGGGCGATCCAGTCCAATGCATAGGGTTTCTCAACCAGGTTGAGATATACTTTGAGATGCTGCCCCAGGCATTTCGTGATATCTTTGCTTTCTGAGAGAGCCTTGGCCTGGGCAAACCCTCTATGGGACATGCAAAAACCTGTTGTCTTGAGCTACCCTGAGTTTGTGGCTTTGTTTAAAAGGGTATTTGACGTTCCCGCTTGCTCCGCTTCTGCTGCCAAGTGCCTCATGTCCATTGTACAGAGTACGAAAACTGTTGCCGACTACGCCATTGAATTCCGTACTCTGGCAGCAGAGGTTGCGTGAAACAATGAGGCCCTCGTGCTGCTTTTTCTCATGGTCTCTCGGATACCATCAAGGATGAAATAGCAGCCTGAGATATGCCCACTGAGCTGGAGAAGTTGATCACGTTTGCCATCCTCATTGACTCCAGACTCAGAGAAAGACTTTCCTTTAAAGAGCGCTTGCGGAAGTCTCCTGTACGTTTGTCTCCGAGCTTTGCAGTCCCACCCGTGCCTCCCTCACCTCCCATGCCTCTTGGTACCGAGTCAGTCAGTGAAGGTGAACCCTTGCACTTGGGTTTCACGAGTCTCTCTGTGGATGAGAGAACCTTTAGGAGGAGGGAGAGATTGTGGCCAGGTAGGTCACTTTTTGAAGTCTTGTCCTACCCATACAGTGAACGCCCGAACCTTGAGGTCCTGTCACGGACAGACCTTAGGTGGCGTTGTTTCATCCCCAGTTATCCAGAAGGATAAGCCCCTGGTTTCAGTCACCCTTTCTTGACCTGAGTCGTCCATTGAGATACAGGCTCTAATTTACTCTCTACAGCCTGGCCATGTGACTCATGAGACTGTTCCATTGTCCATGGCCGTAGGGGCTCTTCACCATGAGATAATCCAATTCCAAGTTATTTCCTCACCTAAGTTTCCACTGGTTATTGGTTATCCTTGGTTATAGAGGCACAACCCCTCTTTTGATTGGTTCTGTGCTGAGGTTTTCTCCTGGTCACCACAATGCAGTGAGACATGCTTCCAGAAGGTAGCCAAGGTCCTGTGCACCTCTTCACTCTCCTCCCTGCCGGAGGAGTACTGTGATTTTAGCAATGTCTTTGACAAAGGTCAAGTTTGCCTCCACACCGGCCGTATGATTGCGCAATTGACCTTCAACCTGGTGCCATACCCCCTCGTGGCCGGGTTTACTCTTTATGTAAAAAGCAAGACAGTGCTGCGCAATTACTAAATGTCCATAGGTAGTGGATGTGTATGAAATAGCAAATAAAAATGTAAAGGCAAGACCAGTGGTGTACACTCAAGACAACAAGGATCTCTGATCCAGTGACTGTGATCCCTCCACCACACATGGATGGCCTCTCACCTTAACGATTCGACCTGAAACAGGTCACAAAGCACAAAACCATATAGCAGATGGAGCAGTCCTGGTAGTGGTTTCCACGGATTCAGCACTCATCAAGATAAGGGGATGCCACATATGCAACAAGAAATTACAAATCTAGTGCTCTCTGTATAAAGATTTATTGATAAAAAACGAAAAGAAACTTACTTACATGTAGCCGCACTCAGATCCGAGTGCCGGCGAAACAGCGTGTGATCGTATCAGAAACAGATGACCGCGGGTGACATCATGCGTTCCTGACCCCCGTACGCGTTACGTCCAAAGGCGGCTTTGAGTTTACTCTTTGTCATTCTTGGAGGATAAGGCCATGGAGGAGTATGTTGCAGACGCACTTTCTTAAGGTTTCATCCGCAAATCCTTGTCTCATGCTGGTGCTGGTTTCTTCTTTGTGAAGAAGAAGAGTGGTGAACTGAGACATTGTATTGATTATAGGGGTCTCAATTGTTTCACGATTAAGAATGCATATCCGATTCTGTTGATTATGGAATTAGTTGACCGGTTCAAGGGAGTAGCGGTTTTCACGAAGCCTGATTTGAGAGGGGCATACAATCTCGTGAGGATTAAGGAGGGGGACGAATGGAAAACTGCGTTTAATAGCAGAACAGGCCATTATGAGTACCTCGAAATGCCTTTTGGCCTTTGTAACGCCCCGGAAGTTTTCCAGGAATTTATTAACGATGTCCTCCGAGATTTGTTGCAGTTATGTGTGGTGGTTTATCTCAATGATATCTCCATATTTTCCAAGTCCCTGGAGAGCCACCACACAGATGTCTGTGTTGTGCTTCAGAAACTAAGTGAGAACAATCTCTATTGTAATAGCAAGAGAGAGTGGGACTTGGACTTTTTAGGCACAGTCAACAGGTAATTTTATACAAAAATTGTTTATTTTAATATGAACATATAAAAATACATGATCTCTAAAAATCCACATTAATAATATTATACATCATAATGTTACCGCTATTAATAGAACCAATGATATCTACAAGGAAAAAAGAGGATGAGTAGGTATCATTCCATAGTAAGTATGAATCCAGGAATATGGTTCAAAGACAAGTACATGGTATAGAGAAATGGAAGAGAGGAACGTGTATGAATAAAATGCATAGTATTGCAAAACAACAAAGTAACATATATATATATATATATATATATATATATATATATATATATATATATATATATATATATATATATATATATATATATACACACACACACAGTGGGGGCAAAAAGTATTCAGACCCCCTTATATTTTTCACTCTTTGTTATATTGCAGCCATTTGTTAAAATCATTTAAGTTTATTTTTCTCCCTCATTAATGTACACACAGCACCCCATATTGACAGAAAAACACAGAATTGTTGACATTTTTGCAGATTTATTAAAAAAGAAAAACTGAAATATCACATGGTCCTAAGTATTCAGACCCTTTGCTGTGACGCTCATATATTTAACTCAGGTGCTGTCCATTTCTTCTGATCATCCTTGAGATGGTTCTACACCTTCATTTGAGTCCAGCTGTGTTTGATTATACTGATTGGACTTGATTAGGACTTGATTAGGAAAGCCACACACCTGTCTATATAAGACCTTACAGCTCATAGTGCATGTCAGAACAAATGAGAATCATGAGGTCAAAGGAACTGCCTGAGCTCAGAGACAGAATTGTGGCAAGGCACAGATCTGGCCAAGGTTACAAAAAAAATTCTGCTGCACTTAAGGTTCCTAAGAGCACAGTGGCTTCCATAATCCTTAAATGGAGGACATTTGGGATAACCAGAACCCTTCCTAGAGCTGGCCGTCTGGCCAAACTGAACTATCGGGGGGAGAAGAGCCTTGGTGGGAGAGGTAAAGAAGAACCCAAAGATCACTGTGGAGAAAGTTGTAGAAAGTCAACCATCACTGCAGCCTATCCACCAGTCGGGCTCTATGGCAGAGTGGCCCGACGGAAGCCTCTCCTCAGTGCAAGACACATGAAAGCCCACATGGAGTTTGCTAAAAAACACTCGAAGGACTCCAAGATGGTGAGAAATAAGGCTCTCTGGTCTGATGAGACCAAGATAGAACTTTTTGGCCTTAATTCTAAGCGGTATGTGTGGAGAAAACCAGGCACTGCTCATCACCTGTCCAATACAGTCCCAATAGTGAAGCATGGTGGTGGCAGCATCATGCTGTGGGGGTGTTTTTCAGCTGCGGGGACAGGATGACTGGTTGCAATCGAGGGATAGATGAATGCGGCCAAGTACAGGGATATCCTGGATGAAAACCTTCTCCAGAGTGCTCAGGACCTCAGACTCGGCCGAAGGTTTACCTTCCAACAAGACAATGACCCTAAGCACACAGCTAAAATAACGAAGGAGTGGCTTCACAACAACTCCGTGACTGCTCTTGAATGGCCCAGCCAGAGCCCTGACTTAAACCCAATTGAGCATCTCTGGGGAGACCTAAAAATGGCTGTCCACCAACGTTTACCATCCAACCTGACAGAACTGGAGAGGATCTGCAAGGAGGAATGGCAGAGGATCCCCAAATCCAGGTGTGAAAAACTTGTTGCATCTTTCCCAAAAAGACTCATGGCTGTATTAGATAAAAAGGGTGCTTCTACTAAATACTGAGCAAAGGGTCTGAATACTTAGGACCATGTGATATTTCAGTTTTTCTTTTTTTAATAAATCTGCAAAAATGTCAACAAATGGCTGCAATATAACAAAGAGTGAAAAATTTAGGGGGGTCTGAATACTTTCCGTCCCCACTGTATATGAATATATATATATATATATATATATATATATATATATATATATATATATATATATATATATATATATATATATATATATATATATATATATATATATATATATATATATATATATATATATATATCTAAGGTGCAAGCAAAAGAGGAGGGAGACAATCCAGAAAACTATGTGGGCATGTATAATATAGTATATCACGTATGTATATCATACAGGCATGGGTCCAATGCGGAAAGCCTAGATGTTTAGTACATTTTGTTGGGAGTAAAAGCCAGGTAAGTATCAATTTAAGTTGAACAAATGTCCCAAGATGTATTTGATTTAGTTAATAAAACACAATTCATCCATACGTGGTGTGGCATATATTAGTAGTATTCACAAATGATTATACTTACTGGGTAGTGTGGAATAAATTGAACGCATACTGATTTAAAAACAGCAGGATCTAGCATAAACGGAGGTATGTAAAGGCCGCAGGGTAGAGTAATAGAATGACTAATAGCAGTAATAGAGATTACCTACAATAAAAAATAAAAATAAAAATAGCATATCATAAGCAAGTGATTAACTGGATCTCAATTGGGTAAATATAGTAATGAATTATATACATAGGTAGAACTAATTAGAGTATAGCTCACCAGGCTTGTTATGCGTGACAAAAATAGATGTTTGAAGCAGTGAATGAGCCAAAAATAATGGTAGTAGTGGGATATATCACTTGGTATTGTAATAGAAACCAGGTAGAGTAATAAACTAATTGTCTCAGTTCAGCCCCATATGCTATTAATTTGCAAAGGGACCTAAGCCCGGCACTGGTAAATCCTCACAGAACTTGCTATATGGTAAGACCTAAAACAGAAGTAAAAAATAGATCAGAAAATCATTTAGTAAACGGACATAGCAATTGCATGTCCCAGAACGAACCTATAGTACATACCTCTATGAACAGGACCCCACACCAGACACAGCCTCCGTGAGGCTAGTAGCCTTGATATGTGATAACTAGATTGGGCACTAAAACAGCGTGTCTTTATATACACATCCCAGAATCAACGACATGACGTCATCCAGACCGGCCGCTGGTCGTCACTGCGCAAGTGCTAACCACCGTCCGCCTCTGAGATCGTGTATTTTTATGTGTTCATATTAAAATAAACTATTTTTGTATAAAATTACCTGTTTACTGTGCCTAAAAAGTCCAAGTCCCATGCTCTCTTGCTATTCCAAAATTATAAGCCATGGTACTGTATATTGATGCTGTATCCACAGTACCACTCTGTGTCTTGATACAATTAATAATTCCAATCTCTATTGTAAACTGGAGAAGTACGAGTTTCATCGTGCACAGGTTAAATTCCTGGGTTATGTAATTTCCACTTCTGGTTTTTTGATGGACTCAGAGAAACTTTCGGCAGTTCTACAGTGGCCCCGACCCATGGGTTTATGTCCTCTGCAGCGTTTCCTGGGCTTTGCCAACTATTATGGGAAGTTTATTCGTAACTTCTTGTCTCTGGTCAAGCCCCTGACTGATATGATCAGAAAGGACGGTAACCCACAGAGTTGGTCTCCGGAGTCCATTAGGGCCTTTGAGAGTCTCAAGGCTGCCTTTGTTTCTGCTCCAGTGTTGGCACATCCTGATCCTACGTTATCTTTTATGCTTGAGGTTGATGCTTCTGAGACTGGTGTTGGCGCCCTTCTGTCTCAACGTCCTACCTCTGAGAGCGCTATGCATCCTTGTGGCTACTTTTCCAAGAAATTGTTGTTGGCGATCATTTTAGCCCTGAAAGAATGGAGACATCTCCTCAAAAGGTACCACTGTGCTGGTTCTCATTCTTACTGACCATAAGAATCTCACATTCTTGTCTGAGGCTAAACGCCTCTCTCCCAGAAGAGAAATATGATCTATTCTTGTCAAGTTTCAATTACATTGTCTCATTTTTACCCGGTACTAAGAATGTAAGTGCTGACACTTTGTCACAACAATTTTCCTCCACTTCCAAGATGGAGTCGGTCCCTGTGATTCCTCCTGATCGTATTCTGGCTATGATTCGCACCAGTCTCACTTCTCCTTTGGGTGACAAAATTCTTGATGCTCAGGTCCATGCTCCTCCTGAGAAACCTTGTGACTGCTGCTTTGTCCCATAGGGTCTCTGTACTGCCATGCTCCAGACTTACCATTCTCCCAAGGCTGCTGGCTACCCTGGGAAGAATCAACTCTTTTGGGCCATTTCCCAACAATTCTGGTGGCCTAGTCTATGTGCTTATGTAACTGCCTTCGTAGCTGCCTGTTCCGTGTGTGCTCAGAGTAAGACTCCACGACACCTTCCAGTGGGCCTCCTACAACCCATACGCAATGGGGAGAGGCCCTGGACCCACCTGTCTATGGACTTCATTGTGGAGTTATCCAACTCCCAGGGCAACACAGTTATCCTTATGGTGGTTGACCGGTTCTCAAAGATGTGTCATTGTATTCCACTTAAGAAGTTGCCCACTTCTAAGGAACTGGCTTCCATTTTTGCTCGGGAGATCTTTTGCTTACATGGGCTACCCAAGGTGATTGTCTCGGACAGGGGTAGTCAGCTTGTGTCCCGATTCTGGCGAGCCTTTTGTGCACAGTTGGGAATTCAGCTTGCTTTCTCCTCTGCGTATCACCCGCGGTCTAATGAGGCTGCAGAACGAGCCAATCAGTCCTTGGTTCAATTCCTAAGTTGCTATATTTCTGACCATCATAACAACTGGTCAGACCTATTACCATGGGCAGAGTTTGCTCACAACAGTGCCTTGAATTCTGCTACCCGATTGTCCCCATTTATGGCGAATTATGGTTTCCAATCTTCCATATGACCCGTTTGTTCCGCAGAATATTTCTGCATTAAAGGAGCATCTCCGTGGTCTTCCTTCCACTTGGGCACAAGTCCAGGAGGCTTTGCGACATGCTAATGATAGGTACAGACTCCATGCCGACCGCAGATGCCTGCATGTGCCTTTCTACCAGGTTGGGGACAGGGTCTGGCTGTCATCTCGCAACCTCCTACTTCGCGTTTCCTCACTGAAGTTCGAACCTCGTATTATTGGGCCTTTCCGTATTCTTCGCAGGATTAACCCAGTGGCTTACACATTAGACCTCCCTTCTAATATGCGTATTTCAAATATATTTCATGTCTCCTTATTAAAACCTTTGGTCTGCAGCTGCTTTACCACCTCTGTGCCGCGTCCTCACCCTGTACAGGTTGAGTGAGAACCATGAGGAGTATGAAGTACAGTCCATTGTTGACTCCCATAGGTTCTGTGGGCGCATACAGTACCTGGTGCATTGGAAAGGGTACGGTCTGGAGGAACGCTCTTGGGTCTCATCCTCAGACGTACATGGCCCTGTCCTCCTCCGTGATTTCTATAGACATTTTCCCCTCAAGCCTGGTGGTCCTCCGAGGGGGAGGGATCGTTGAGGAGGGGGTACTTTCGGGGCTCAGCCCTTCCTTCTCTGAGCTGGCCGCTCAGCTGTCGGCTAATTGACAGCTCCTATCTCTCTGCAGTTACTCAGCTGTTGATGATATCCTGCTTGTCAGTCCTGCCTACTTAAGCCATCCAGTCCAGAGGAGCTCCTTGGTCAACATCACAGAAACTATCTCCTGCAATCCCGTTCAAGACTTGCTTTGCTGACATCCCTTCTGGCTCCAGATCCTGCTTGCTGTTCCACTACATTGATCCCTGACATCTGGCTTGGCTGACTATCCATTCTGGTTACCGAACGTTGGCTATGTTTTGACGACGTTTGTTCTTTTTACTTTTATTATTAAACAAGTGTGATTTAACTGTACTTCTGTCTCGGCTTGATTTCATGGCTTCTGACATGTGCGTATTGTGGGGCTACCTGAGAAAGTGGAAGGCCATGACCCCACGGAGTTTGTGGAACAATGGCTCACAGATATTTTTGGCAAGGAAGCCTTTACATCCTTATATGCCGTGGAGCGGACTTATAGAGTTCCCTTCCACCCATTGCCACCCGGGCATCCACCACGTCCTCACCTTGCAAGGCTGCTGAATTATAGGGATAGAGAAATTATCCTGAGGCTGGCCCGCAAGAATTTCATTCTACCCTGACTTCTCGGCAGAGGTCTGGCCTCTTATGCCATGCTCTATCCTGCATAACTACGCATCACCTCCAGGGGGCAAGTCCATTTCTTTGAAAATGCTGCAAAGGCTTCAAATTGGTTTGATGCAAATGAAAATGCTCTCCGTCAAGCTCCAAGGCCCACGGCAGAAGAGGACTGATTCCACTGTCCCCATGTTTGGATACCCCAGGATGCTCCTTCACATACCCCCCCTTCTCCTAGGGGAATTGCTGGAAACATGCAATGATCTATTCTACACAAAGCGAGTTCGGAACTGAGTTTGTTATATCTCAATTTGTTTATTTCACTTTCTTCATGACTTGAATACCGCCGTTAGCGGTTGCATGGAAGGAGAGAGGGACCTGTTGTCCCACAGAGTCCCACTGTTTTTATGGTCAGTTTTGTGCCTTATAATATATATACATACACTAACCTACTAGGCCTATTGTTCACATTCCACTATTGCAACAAGGCACGTAAAAGCTACATGGAGCACCGTTATGCTCCCTTGTTCAAGTTTTTTGGATCTATTTTACCAGAGCATCAAAAGGTTCACAAGGTGACCTTAGCGGGGCAAATTTTTCTTTTAGACTGCAGTTACGATTGGATACCACTGGATGGTTTAGTCTCAACTATGGGACAGATTTAAAGCTACTGACTTTAAATAAAAAAAAAAAACTTAGTGCTGTTCCTCTTTAGTACAATCAGACTGTAATATGTGTGGCCAGCCAGGGAACTGTGCCTTAAGCAGCCCATAGATGATTCAATTTTCTTTCCTTCCACCACGGGTGGAAGGAAAGAAACTCGTTTGAATGTCTCAATGCTATTGTATTCTGCCGGCTAGGGGGGACTTCCCGGCTGGCAGATCACAATGATTACTGCTAGTGGCTATAGCCTCTGGCAGTAATCGCATGTAAAAAAATCCAACAGGCTGGTTGTACCCAAGTCCACCAATGGATCAACTTGGGTACAATCAGCCTGCCCATAAATAGAAGAGAAAATATGTTTTTTTCCTGGGCTTCTGAAGAGGAGGTCAGTAGAGTGCAGAATTTTTCAGCCTTATTAGCATGGAGGTACCCTTGAAGTAATTTTCAGGTCCCGGGGAGCCCCTGCTAAAAATGATGACATCTATAGCTTATGGTAGATCAGATCTTCTTTTTTTTTTTTTTTTTGCAACCCCCTGAACTATAACAAAATTATTGTCAGTAATATCCATTACATGAACTTAGTAATAATTTTAATAACAGACATTAAAAATTAAGTAACTACCCTTTCCATTGATGATCACCAGAGAAGAGCCCTCTTACACTGGTGATCAATGTAGTGCAGCCATTCTCAACCAAGCTTCCGTGAAATCCTAAGGTTCCTCCAGAATTTGCTAAGGGTTTCTTGAGCTGTCATTGACTGATCATGTCTTTATTGGTGCATGCATAGTTCCAGAGCCATTGCCATTTGTCAGAGCTAGCTGTGTGACACCAATGATATTTTTAGTTGTCTGTAGGGGGTTCATTGTGACCACCACTATCTAAGGGGCATTTTCCCCTCTGACCTCCAACCATCAATCGGTTTGAGAAAGGGTTCTGTGAAACCTGAAAATAGTTTCAAGGGTTCCCCTGTGGTAAAAAGCTGCCTACTGTTCAAGGTACCCCTAGCAACCTCTGAAGGAACCCTGGTTGAGAATGACTGGTATAGATTGTTTTTCTCTTTTGGGCCTTGCCTCAGGCAGGGACATGTGTTGGATACCCTGGACTTTACCTGCTCGAAGATGTTTATCCAGAGGGAGCTGGGCAACAAGATGGCTGCCTGAAGGGAGCATCTATAAGGAATCTTGTATGCGTAAAGTGTTACTAAACCCAGGACCCTGCACTCACTATATCTGGTCTCCCACAGTACACAGAACATGGAAATGCAATTATTTTAGTAAATATAAACCTCTAAATACCTTTTCTCATCAGCAGTACATAGCAGTCTTGTGACTTCTATCATTGTCTGCTTAAAGCTTGTAGGAGGTGTTTTTATTCTCCCCTGACCCTCTGTCTTGACAGTGCTGATTGGCCCTGTGCTGATCACATGCACCCTCCCAAGAAAAATAGCAAAAAAAAATAGCAATACACACCAAACTGAGCATGTGCAGCCTGACTCCCAATGCTCTGTTCTATCAGGAAATGGTCTTGAGTCGGTCAAAGAAGAGGAGGTTAAGAGAAGTCAGGATCACAGAGCACTGCAGAGGATTAACCCCTTAGGGTCCAAATGCCAAATTAAGGCTAAGCCCCATTACACCAGTCCACACAGTATCAGTAAGAATAGCATTAACCATGAGAGCATGAACGGCACAAAGGAAACCTCAATGTAATTCTTAGCAATGGCAACTTAAATAATGTTCCTGGATGCACTGTATAGATACAGCCCCAATAGCGGGTGGGTGGTATGCGCTACTGGAAAAGGAGTACCCCTGGTGAAGCCTAAAATACCTGGCGCCTAAGTGTCAGCTTTCATTGGGCCTCTTCTGCAGGTGGTGCACATGTAGCTGTCCCTTTAGGACTGTACACAAGGGATGGCCAATGAACTGCTAAGTAAGGGGCAGTCTTAGTTGGCCTTAACCATGGGCAGCAAGGGGGTTAAGCTTGGTAGTTTCGCTCACCACTTACCTGTATGCAACAAATCAGGCCCATTACACTTGGCGATCATTTGTTCAAGAAGTCCTCATGATCAGGTCCTCTCTGATGTGGTGGCACACGGCAACTGGTCTCCCTAGCTCGGGTTCCAAGGCACAGCAACTCCCTCTTTGGCTCAGTCTCTTGCTTGGGTCCTCACAGCTCTGTCCCAAGTGTAGGTGTCACGGTCAGGGGCCAGGCTCAGAGACGAGTAGTTATAACAGTAGAAAGACTCCCACCAATCAGCAGAATAGGTATACAAGCAGGTCACCCTAGCAAATAACGCAGGCTCGTCTGAGGTGCGGAGACTAAGTACGAACCAGTGTTCACCAGAGCTCCTGATGGTGGAGATGGGTTTACTTGCGTGTAAGTACTAGGTTGCGGTCCTCAGGATCGCCCAACCAGGAGGTGAGCAAGCCAGGATCCAGTAGCAGATACAGCAGGTAGGGATCAAATAGAAGTGTAGTCAGTAAACAACCAAAGGTCGGTAACAAGTAGTTGCAGGTTGGGATCAAGCTGAAGCGTAGTTGAGGAACAAGCCAAGGGTCAGTAGCAAGTAATAGTAAAGATACTGACAGCAGCAGGAAAGACAAAAGCGACATACTGGCTGGAGAGAGCACAATAAACAGGAAGTGCAAAAACATGGCTTAATTAAGGAAGTTCGTGGTAGGAGCAAAGGGTTCAAGGTGCAACAGAAGTCAAGGCACAAGGCAGGGTAGTCCAATTGATCAGACAGTGTACTGTCCAGCATCTCAGTTTGCTCAGCGAGAAGAGTCATTGTCAGACACAGCAGATGTCCATGGTTGAAGTCCAGACCCTGACAGTACTCCCCTCCTCCCAGGACTTCCCCCGGACATCTTAGGGACAGGTTTGTGAGGAAACCTCTGGTGGAATTCTCTTGTTAATCTAGGGGCATGAACGTTGTACTCCTTTAAGCTCCCAAGAATTTTTTTTCTGGCCCATATCCTTCCCATTGAACCAGATGTTTTAATTTGTTCCTAAAGATCCTGGCATCAAGAATTTTTTCCACCACAAATTCTTCTTCACCCTGTACCTCAACAGATGGAGGAGTTGGAAGAATTCTTCCAGAAAAAGGATTTTCATGAAATGGTTTGAGTAGTGATATGTGAAAAACAGAGTGAATCTTCATACTGTCAGGAAGTTTTAAAAGAGAAGTCCAGCCTGAGCTTGTTTGGCTGGGCTTCTTCTATGGGTCACAGGAATGTAATTAGTTTTGCACTCCTGTGACCCGTTTTTAGCAGAGAGCAGTCTGAAGTCAGCTCTCTGCTGACATCACACAGATCAGTCCAGGCACCGTGTCATCCCGACTCTGGGAGTCTAGATCCACCAGGTGCCTGGACTGATAGCTGTCTCAGCTTCTCTGAAATCTGTAAAGGTCCCACAAACGTTTGGCCCAATGTTGCAGATGAAATATGGACCTTCACATTTTTGGTTGATAACCAAACTTTGTCACCCACATGAAAGGTAAGAAGGGATCTGCTATGTCTATCAGCAGCCTTCTTGTAACATTCCTGAGCCTCCCTCAAAGTCTCGATCAATTTCATCTGCAATGTAGTTATTCTGTTGGTAACAGAAGGAACTGAAGGGGATAAAAACTGGAAGATACCCATTGTCTAAAGTGGAAGTAAGCCGTACCAATTTTTTTTTTTTAAACCCTGCAAGGTAAAGGCATATTGTGCTTGTATGCATCGCATACTAGCACATTATGAATTACTTACCTTAGAATGAAGCCCTCCAGCAGTGCGATTTTTCCGCTGAAAGGGGTTCCATCTTTACCCAGTCTTCCTTTCTGGGTTCATGTGCTCTGGCCGTCTGATTGGCCATGCCACAATGATGTCACTTTCGCGAATGCACGCAGGAGTCACGGACCACGGCATATGCCATCCCTTCAGAGCGCATGCGCCGGTGACATCAGTGCAGGCTTAAGATATATTCACAGTACCTACAGGTAAGCCTTATTATAGGCTTACCTGTAGGTACAAGTGCAAAAAAAGAGTTTATTTCCAATTTAGGTAAAAAGGACTTTGAGAAGTGAAGCTATGTTTAGAATTGTTATAAGCAAACTCTGCTGTAAGAATATAATCCACCAAGTCATCCTGAAGATAACTGACAAAACCTTGAAGGTACTGCTCCAATGTTTGATTGTTGCTCTTGGTCTAACCATTAGCCTGAGGATGAAAAGCAGAGGAGAGATTAACTGTTACACCTATAGCTGAGCAAAAGATTTTCCAAAACTTTGAAGTAAACTGTACTCCTCTGTCAGACACCACATCATCAAGAATTCCATGTAGTTTAAATACTTCTCGAACCATTAACTCTGCAGTTTGTTCAGCAGAAGGTATCCCCTCAACTGGTATACAATGAGCCATTTTAGTGAGACACGGTCTGATGACGACCAAGATAGTGGTCATTTCTTTTGAGGGTAGTAAATCTACCACAAAGTCCTTAAAAATTGACCCCCATGGTCTTGATGGACCAGGGAGTGACTGGAGCAACCCCAAAGGAGAAGCTGTTTGACATATTTCTTATAGCCAGGCCACCAAAAGGAACGTGACAAAAGTTCTTCAGTCTTAGAAACCCCAAAATGCCCCGCAAGTGTTGACTCATGAACCAGTTTGAGGGGTTTAACCCAAGCAGATTTAGGTACATAGAGACAATGTGCATGAGTCCAAAAGTCGTTCTTGCACCATAGTTAATGTCCTTAGGACAAATACAAGACAAAGAAGTGACAGGTCCACTAATGGCACCTCTACCATTTAGCTTAGTTAATGCAGATCCAATGCCACTCACCCAAGTCAGGTATTACTACCGTAGCCAAGCAGACTAAACCAAAAAGAAGGGATTAGGGGAAACCACAGATGAGGGAACCCCAATAGCAGCTACTGTGGCAGCAAAGGGAAATACTTGGGTCTGATGAAAATGTAAATAAGTGTATTTTATTTCAAAATAAAAACATGGCTCAAAATACTGAAAAATAGAGTTACATTTACACTGGTTATACTTTGTAAAGTCACACACTACTGTAGTGAGGTGTGAAACACCGACAATAGACAAAACAGACAAGTAAAGACAAGTGAAAAAACAAATAACAAAAAAGGTCCGGACACCAAATTACCATACACACAGAGACCGTCAGTGAGTGTAACAAGCCTGCTGTATGCTAGGTGGGGGGCATCCAGAACTTGGACTCTTTGAATAGGATCGATATATAAGGGCACAAAGTTCATGTATTCCGAAGATGTATGCTCTGCTGTCTAATTAGAGAAGTATAGAAATTGCCTCTGACACTTGCATAAGTCCTGCAAAAATAGAGTGGTATATTGCATTTAAAGATGCCCGCTAACTATATGCACCAAAGTTGCTATTAAGGTGGCTACCGATGAACATGAGATTCTGAGCCACAGATAATACAGTGGGGCAAAAAAGTATTTAGTCAGCCACCAATTGTGCAAGTTCTCCAACTTAAAAAGATGAGAGAGGCCTGTAATTGTCATCATAGGTATACCTCAACTATGAGAGACAAAATGTGGAAACAAATCCAGACAATCACATTGTCTGATTTTTGAAAGAATGTATTTGCAAATCATGATGGAAAATAAGTATTTAGTCAATATCAAAAGGTTATCTCAATACTTTGTTATATATCCTTTGTTGGCAATGATCTCCTCTAGAGCAGTGATGTTTTGGGGCTGTTGCTGGGCAACATGGACTTTCAACTCCCTCCAAAGGTTTTCTATGGGGTTGAGATCTGGAGACTGGCTAGGCCACTCCAGGACCTTAAAATGCTTCTTACGAAGCCACTCCTTCGTTGCCTGGGCAGTGTGTTTGGGATCATTGTCATGCTGAAAGACCCAGCCACGTTTCATCTTCAATGCCCTTGCTGATAGGAGGAGGTTTGCACTCAAAATCTCACGATACATGGCCCCATTCATTCTTTCATGTACACGGATAAGTCGTCCTGTTCCCTTTGCAGAGCAACAGCCCCAAAGCATGATGTTGCCACCCCCATGCTTCACAGTAGGTATGGTGTTCTTTGGTTGCAACTCAGCATTCTCTCTCCTCCAAACACGATGAGTTGTGTTTCTACCAAACAGTTCTACTTTGGTTTCATCTGACCATATGACATTCTCCCAATCCTCCTCTGGGATTTTTGCTCACCGTTCTTGTGATCATTTTGACCCCACGGGGTGAGATCTTGCGTGGAGCCCCAGATCAAGGGAGATTATCAGTGGTCTTACATGTCTTCCATTTTCTAATTATTGCTCCCACAGTTGATTTCTTCACACCAAGCTGCTTGCCTATTGCAGATTCAGTCTTCCCAGCCTGGTGCAGGTCTACAATTTTGTTTCTGGTGTCCTTCGACAGCTCTTTGGTTTTCACCATAGTGGAGTTTGGAGTGTGACTGTTTGAGGTCGTGTACAGGTGTCTTTTATACTGATAACAAGTTCAAACAGGTGCCATTAATACAGGTAATGAGTGGAGGACAGAGGAGCCTCTTAAAGAAGAAGATACAGGTCTGTGAGAGCCAGAAATCTTGCTTGTTTGTAGGTGACCAAATACTTATTTTCCACCATAATTTGCAAATAAATTCTTTCAAAAATCAGACAATGCGATTGTCTGGATTTGTTTCCACATTTTGTCTCTCATAGTTGAGGTATACCTATGATGACAATTACAGGCCTCTCTCATCTTTTTAAGTGGGAGAACTTGCACAATTGGTGGCTGACTTAATACTTTTTTGCCCCACTGTATGTACTGTATTGGCATCTGATTTCTTGAAGGAAGACGGTGTTAGGTCTCAGAAGGCATGTCTACATGTGTGCTCTCCTTGCAGTTCGCAGATTCGGTAGCTTATAGTCATATGTATATCAGTCACACATGGACACATAGATGTCAGTAGCGTGAAGCAAAATACCGCTTAATGGACAGTTAATATGTGGTTTTAGCGGGCAGACTCTAAAAGCATTACCAGATCCTATGGTCAATACTTTGGATGCCTTCCAATCTCACGGCTGCGAACATGAAGTCCATGCTGAGTATCTGAAATCCTCTGTGGCAAGGTAGAGAGACACAGCTGCTCGATAGCAGGTACGGTCGGGATATCCCGCAATGGTTCCGAGCGGATCCGTGGGCTGTTTTAGCCGTCAGTCTGGTTTCTGCTTCTCCCTGTGCCTCATGGATGGGGGGTCATCTAGAGGGCGTCACATGACCGTAATGATGTCAACGCATTTCGCAACGGCAAATGGCGTAGCTTCGTCGGGACGGTGAGGGGATTAACACACACTGGACCTTTTTATCTTCAATCGTGTGGTGGTGAAGCCACGCCTCCTAAAGAGATCTTTTATAAAAAGGAAACGTATTACATCAACATTCATAGTTGATGCTTTGATGTATTATATACAAAAAAAACACATAATACAAAAATGCACCCAAAGTGAGAGTAAGGTGTGGGGGATAGTTCATGGAAAGGGGGAAGAGAAAGAAAACATAAGGATCGAGAATCAAAGTTGGAGGAAGGACTGCAGATTAATTTGCGTGTTGAGGCCCTGGGGGGTGAGAGACTTCAATGTAAATATCTACCACTTTTCTTTCTGTAGTAGGATACGGATTCTGACAGCTCCAAACTGCCAGGAGACACCTGCTGGTGGACCTCAGTACTGCATGCCAAATGATTGATATTACCAGCGGAGGGGACACTCCCCTTCTTGGTGGCAATTTGAGAATATAGATCCCTTTTACTTTTAGGCCGTCTGTTTTCCCTTCATGGAATTGAGTGAAATGTTTCGCTACTGGTTTTTCCTGATCTTTTTCAGGGTCTCTCTCCTTCTCTGTCTTGATATCTCGTAGGTGTTCACCTATCCTCACTTTCAGGGACCTCTTGGATTTGCCAATGTACATCTAAGGGCAAGGACAGGTAATCATATAGATTACCTTTGTTGTCGAGCAGTTTATTAAGTCTCTGATTTCAAACTGATTCGGTCCTAAAGCATCCATAAAGACACTGGTCCTATCTACAAAGGGGAAAATTTGGCACTTGGTACAGAGGAACATCCCCTTACTTCGGGGGTATTCCGATATCCTTGTTGAGCTCAGTTTTTTAGTGAACGCGGAATGTATCAAGATATCCCCAAGATTCTTCGCTCTACCTGGTACCACAAGTGTGGGATTGGGGCGGTCAGGACTTTCCTGGATAAATGTTATCCGCAATTTGGCCCACTAAATAATTTTCTGATCGAACTCTTGGAGTTCGCTCTAACAAATAATTTCTTCCAATTCTCTTCCCATTTCTATCAGCAGATCCGGGGCACATCCATGGGGGCAGCCTGGGCACCATCTTACGCCTGCCTCCACTTGGCCTATGGGAGGAGGAGGACATTTTCTGCTTGCCATTGTACCTCAGCCACGTTCATACGTGGCTGAGGTATATAGATGATATGCTGGTAAAATGGACGAGCGACATTCTTGATTTACACAGATTCATTGACCAGTTAAATGTCAATGAACGTAATGTACACCTTACATATAGGCTTGATCAAACTAAACTATCATTCCTTGATCTGCAAATAGAAATTGAGAATGGTAAAATAAACACATGCACCTTCCGTAAAGAGACAGCCGCCAATACGCTTCTGCAGGCTGACAGTCACCACCCATCATGGCATAAACAGGGCCGCTACATGAAGCAGAGAAAGTTTACTCTCCATGGACCCCAAGGCTAAGATGGAAAAACAATTGGAACCCTGTCCCGTAAGACTAATAACAACCTACGGAGCCCAATGGAACTCCGTATGTAAAATCCTTGAAAAACATTGGGAAATATCAACCAACAATACTGGCCTTGCTAATATTGTTGGAGATTGTCCTAAGATGGTACCACGTAGAGCGAAGAATCTCGGGAATATCTTGATACATTCCGAGTTCACTAAACAACCAAGCTCAACATGGTTATCGGAATACCCCCGAAGTAAGGGGATGTTCCCCTGTACCAAGTGCCAAATTTGCCCCTTTGTAGATTGAGTTTGAAATCAGAGACTTAATAAACTGCTCGACAACAAAGGTAATCTATATGATTTCCTGTCCTTGCCCTAAGATGTAGATAGGCAAAACCAAGAGGTCTGTGAAAGTGAGGATAGGTGAACACCTATGAGATATCAAGAAAGAGAAGGAGAGAGACCCAGAAAAAGATCAAGAAAAACCACTAGCGAAACATTTAGCTCAATTCCATGAAGGGAAAACCGATGGCCTAAAAGTAAAGGGGATCTATAGTCTCAAATTGCCACCAAGAAGGGGAGTGTCCCCTCCGCTGGTAATATCGATCATTTGGCGTGCAGTACTGAGGTCCACCAGCAGGTGTCTCCTGGCAGTTTGGAGCTGTCAGAAGAGCTTTTCCCTGCTGGTATTTTGTCACTTTTGGGCCACAGTACTGGCGTCCACCAGCGGAGGAATCCTGGCATTATGGAGCAGGTATTTCCCTCTGCAGACAGGTGTCACCTGTCTTTAATTAGCAGCTGCAGTATAAATACCCGGCAGATGCACACAAATCTTGCCTTGGTATTTTCCTTGAGCCCTGACCTGCAGCCTGCATCCTGTTTACATGATTCCTGAAACCTGATTCCTGTACCTGAGACCTGATTTCTGGAGCCTGTTGTTCCTGTTCCCTGTCTGTTTCCTTGCTCTGGACCCTGAGCCTTGTATCTGACCCGTCCCTCCTGTGATCCATCCATCCTCTCTTGTCCTGTTTGTTTCCCTTCTCCAGCTGCTGACCTCCCGTTGACGACTCTGGCCTGGCTCTCTTTATGATCTCGGTATTTCCCTTACTTGTATATATTTGTTCTGTTATTATTATAATTTGTGGAGTTCTGTTTTGTATTGGTTGTGGTGCACTGAGTGATATTGGAGGTGGTTGTGTTATATTTATTAATTTATATTTAATAAATCATTTATATTTTCAGAAGTGGCTGCACAGAGGAACCATCTTGGTTCTGCTGGCTTTGCTGGAATGAATCCCAATGTGATCCCATATTATGCTCTGCTGGCGTAGGAAAGTAGCGAGTATCTCCGCCAGACGCTAAAAGAGTGGACCAATGACCAGCTACTTGAGATCATCCGTTTGGCCCACTCCCTGGTTGACCAGGGCTGTATGTTGTTTGGGGATGTGCAGCCTTTGATCCAAATATGCGCTGAGCTAGCCCTGTCCTGTGTTCCTAAGACCAGTGATGATTTTTCTCCCCCTTTCAGCGCTGATCAGGTGGAGACTCTGGTGTGGCTGTTAGAGGATGATTCCGCATGCTTTTTTGAGCACTATTCCATCAGCAGAAGCTTTTGGAGTGTATTCACTCAGTACAGACCCTTGTTAGACAGGCAGCATGTGATCCGTCCTTTGTCCAACCCATACTCTCAGCATGGTCTAATATGTTACAACCAGCCCCAACCAACCCACAACAAACCACTTCTGCCATCAGACACCTACCTGCCCACAAGTCTGTCTCCCCATCACCCAAGCCAAACTCAGTTGCAGTATACATTGCTCCCAACCAGATACTCATATCCGGTCTCTGCTCCCTGTACCTCTCCTGCATTCAACCCACCTGCCTCTTCTCAGCTGCCTACTAATCCACAAAAACTTCCGCCAGCTACAGTTATCTCTTCTCCACCATATCCCAATCCTCCTTTCCAGTCTGCTGCATCCACCACCTACAGAGCCTCAGTGACTAAACCCAAGAAAAAACGAAAGTTTTTTCCAACCAAGACGATCCTGCCAGTAACCCAACCTGCCTCTGCACCAGCTAATCCAATCCAGTCTGACATCCCAGTGCTTGCTACCCATTCTGACGTCCCAGTGCTTGCTACCCAGTCTGACGTCCCAGTGCTTGCTACCCAGTCTGACGTCCCAGTGCTTGCTATCCAGTCTGATGTCCCAGTGCTTGCTATCCAGTCTGACGTCCCAGTGCTTGCTATCCAGTCTGATGTCCCAGTGCTTGCTATCCGGTCTGACGTCCCAGTGCTTGGAACCCAGTCTGACGTCCCAGTGCTTGCTATCCAGTCCGATGTCCTGATGTCCAATTTCCAGCCTGATGTCCTGGTACCCGCCTTCCAGCCTGAAGCGCCAGAGTTCCAGCCTGAAGCGCTAGTGTTCCAGCCTGAAGTGCTAGTGTTCCAGCCTGAAGTGCTAGTGTTCCAGCCTGAAGTGCTAGTGTTCCAGCCTGAGGTGCCAGTGTTCCAGCCTGAGGTGCCAGTGTTCCAGCCGGAGGTGTTCCAGCCTGAGGGGCCAGTGTTCCAGCCGGAGGTGCCAGTGTTCCAGCCGGAGGTGTTCCAGCCTGAGGGGCCTGTGTTCCAGCTGGAGGTGCCAGTGTTCCAGCCAGAGGTGCCAGTGTTCCTGCCAGAGGTGCCAGTGTTCCAGCCGGAGGTGCCAGTGTTTCAGCCGGAGGTGCCAATGTTCCAGCCTGGGGTGCCAGTGTTCCAGCCGGAGGTGCCAGTGTTCCAGCCGGAGGTGTTCCAGCCTGGGGGGCCAGTGTTCCAGGATGAGGTGCCAGTGTTCCAGCCAGAGGTCTTCCAGCCGGAGATGTTCCAGCCGGAGGTGCCAGTGTTCCAGCCGGAGGTGCTAGTGTTCCAGCTGGAGGTGCCAGTGTTCCAGCCGGAGGTACCAGTGCCTACTTTCCAGCCTGATGTGCCCGCTCTCCAGCCTGATGTGCCCACTTCGCAGCCTAAAGTGCCCGCTTCCCAGCCTGATGTGCCTGCTTCCGCGTAGGAAAGTGGTGAGTATCTCCGTTAGATGCTAAAAGAGTGGACCAATGACCAGCTACTTGAGATCATCCGTTTGGCCCACTCCCTGGTTGACCAGGGCTGTATGTTGTTTGGGGATGTGCAGCCTTTGATCCAAATATGTGCTGAGCTAGCCCTGTCCTGTGTTCCTAAGACCAGTGATGATTTTTCTCCCCCTTTCAGCGCTGAGCAGGTGGAGACTCTGGTGTGGCTGTTAGAGGATGATTCCACATGCTTTTTTGAGCACTATTCCATCTGTTCTCAGCAGAAGCTTTTGGAGTGTATTTACTCAGTACAGACCCTTGTTAGACAGGCAGCATGTGATCCATCCTTTGTCCAACCCATACTCTCAGCATGGTCTGATATGTTACAACCAGCCCCAACCAACCCACAACAAACCACTTCTGCCATCAGACACCTACCTGCCCACAAGTCTGTCTCCCCATCACCCACGCCAAATTCAGTTGCAGTATACATTGCTCCCAACCAGATACTCATATCCGGTCTCTGCTCCCTGTACCTATCCTGCATTCAACCCACCTGCCTCTTCTCAGCTGCCTACTAATCCACAAAAACTTCCGCCAGCTACAGTTATCTCTTCTCCACCATATCCCAATCCTCCTTTCCAGTCTGCTGCATCCACCACCTACAGAGCCTCAGTGACTAAACCCAAGAAAAAACGAAAGTTTTTTCCAACCAAGACGATCCTGCCAGTAACCCAACCTGCCTCTGCACCAGCTAATCCAATCCAGTCTGACATCCCAGTGCTTGCTACCCATTCTGACGTCCCAGTGCTTGCTACCCAGTCTGACGTCCCAGTGCTTGCTACCCAGTCTGACGTCCCAGTGCTTGCTATCCAGTCTGATGTCCCAGTGCTTGCTATCCAGTCTGACGTCCCAGTGCTTGCTATCCAGTCTGATGTCCCAGTGCTTGCTATCCGGTCTGACGTCCCAGTGCTTGGAACCCAGTCTGACGTCCCAGTGCTTGCTATCCAGTCCGATGTCCTGATGTCCAATTTCCAGCCTGATGTCCTGGTACCCGCCTTCCAGCCTGAAGCGCCAGAGTTCCAGCCTGAAGCGCTAGTGTTCCAGCCTGAAGTGCTAGTGTTCCAGCCTGAAGTGCTAGTGTTCCAGCCTGAAGTGCTAGTGTTCCAGCCTGAGGTGCCAGTGTTCCAGCCTGAGGTGCCAGTGTTCCAGCCGGAGGTGTTCCAGCCTGAGGGGCCAGTGTTCCAGCCGGAGGTGCCAGTGTTCCAGCCGGAGGTGTTCCAGCCTGAGGGGCCTGTGTTCCAGCTGGAGGTGCCAGTGTTCCAGCCAGAGGTGCCAGTGTTCCTGCCAGAGGTGCCAGTGTTCCAGCCGGAGGTGCCAGTGTTTCAGCCGGAGGTGCCAATGTTCCAGCCTGGGGTGCCAGTGTTCCAGCCGGAGGTGCCAGTGTTCCAGCCGGAGGTGTTCCAGCCTGGGGGGCCAGTGTTCCAGGATGAGGTGCCAGTGTTCCAGCCAGAGGTCTTCCAGCCGGAGATGTTCCAGCCGGAGGTGCCAGTGTTCCAGCCGGAGGTGCTAGTGTTCCAGCTGGAGGTGCCAGTGTTCCAGCCAGAGGTACCAGTGCCTACTTTCCAGCCTGATGTGCCCGCTCTCCAGCCTGATGTGCCCACTTCGCAGCCTAAAGTGCCCGCTTCCCAGCCTGATGTGCCTGCTTCCGCGTAGGAAAGTGGTGAGTATCTCCGTTAGATGCTAAAAGAGTGGACCAATGACCAGCTACTTGAGATCATCCGTTTGGCCCACTCCCTGGTTGACCAGGGCTGTATGTTGTTTGGGGATGTGCAGCCTTTGATCCAAATATGTGCTGAGCTAGCCCTGTCCTGTGTTCCTAAGACCAGTGATGATTTTTCTCCCCCTTTCAGCGCTGAGCAGGTGGAGACTCTGGTGTGGCTGTTAGAGGATGATTCCGCATGCTTTTTTGAGCACTATTCCATCTGTTCTCAGCAGAAGCTTTTGGAGTGTATTTACTCAGTACAGACCCTTGTTAGACAGGCAGCATGTGATCCATCCTTTGTCCAACCCATACTCTCAGCATGGTCTGATATGTTACAACCAGCCCCAACCAACCCACAACAAACCACTTCTGCCATCAGACACCTACCTGCCCACAAGTCTGTCTCCCCATCACCCACGCCAAATTCAGTTGCAGTATACATTGCTCCCAACCAGATACTCATATCCGGTCTCTGCTCCCTGTACCTATCCTGCATTCAACCCACCTGCCTCTTCTCAGCTGCCTACTAATCCACAAAAACTTCCTCCAGCTACAGTTATCTCTTCTCCACCATATCCCAATCCTCCTTTCCAGTCTGCTGCACCCCCCACCTACAGAGCCTCAGTGACTAAACCCAAGAAAAAAACGAAAGTTTTTTCCAACCAAGACGATCCTGCCAGTAACCCAACCTGCCTCTGCACCAACTAATCCAATCCAGTCTGACGTCCCAGTGCTTGCTACCCAGTCTGACGTCCCAGTGCTTGCTACCCAGTTTGACGTCCCAGTGCTTGCTATCCAGTCTGACGTCCCAGTGCTTGCTACCCAGTCTGACGTCCCAGTGCTTGCTACCCAGTTTGATGTCCCAGTGCTTGCTACCCAGTCTGACGTCCCAGTGCTTGCTACCCAGTCTGACGTCCGAGAGCTTGCTATCCAGTCTGACGTCCCAGTGCTTGCTATCCAGTCTGATGTCCCAGTGCTTGCTATCCAGTCTGACGTCCCAGTGCTTGCTATCCAGTCTGACATCCCAGTGCTTGCTATCCAGTCTGACGTCCCAGTGCTTGCTATCCAGTCTGACGTCCCAGTGCTTGCTATCCAGTCTGATGTCCCAGTGCTTGCTATCCAGTCTGACGTTCCAGTGCTTGCAACCCAGTCTGACGTCCCAGTGCTTGCTATCCAGTCCGATGTCCTGATGTCCGATTTCCAGCCTGATGTCCTGGTACCCACCTTCCAGGCTGAAGCGCCAGAGTTCCAGCCTAAAGCGCCAGAGTTCCAGCCTGAAGCGCCAGTGTTCCAGCCTGAGGTGCCAGTGTTCCAGCCGGAGGTGTTCCAGCCTGAGGGGCCAGTGTTCCAGCCTGAGGTGCCAGTGTTCCAGCCTGAGGTGCCAGTGTTCCAGCCTGAGGTGCCAGTGTTCCAGCCGGAGGTGCCAGTGTTCCAGCCTGAGGTGCCAGTGTTCCAGCCGGAGGTGTTCCAGCCTGAGGGGCCAGTGTTCCAGCCGGAGGTGCCAGTGTTCCAGCCGGAGGTGTTCCAGCCTGAGGGGTCTGTGTTCCAGCCGGAGGTACCAGTGTTCCAGCCAGAGGTGCCAGTGTTCCTGCCAGAGGTACCAGTGTTCCACCTGGAGGTGCCAGTGTTCCAGCCTGAGGTGCCAATGTTCCAGCCTGGGGTGCCAGTGTTCCAGCTGGAGGTGCCAGTGTTCCAGCCGGAGGTGTTCCAGCCTGGGGGGCCAGTGTTCCAGGATGAGGTGCCAGTGTTCCAGCCAGAGGTCTTCCAGCCGGAGATGTTCCAGCCGGAGATGTTCCAGCCGGAGGTGCCAGTGTTCCAGCCGGAGATGCTAGTGTTCCAGCCGGAGGTGCCAGTGTTCCAGCCGGAGGTACCAGTGCCTACTTTCCAGCCTGATGTGCCCGCTCTCCAGCCTGATGTGCCCACTTTGCAGCCTAAAGTGCCCGCTTCCCAGCCTGATGTGCCCGCTTCCCAGTCTGATGTGCCCGCCTTCCAGCCTGATGTGCCTGCTTTCCAGCCTGATGTGCCCGCCTTTCAGCCTGATGTGCCCGCCTTCCAGCCTGATGTGCCTGCTCTCCGGCCTGATATGCCCGCTCTCTCCGGCCTGGTGAGCCGCTTTCCAGCCTGATGTGCCCGCCTTCCAGCCTGATGTATCTGCTGCCCAGCCTGATGTGTTCCTATCCACTGTCCAGCCTGATGTGTTCCTGTCCGCTCCCCAGCCTGATGTGTTCCTGTCCACTGCCCGGCATGATGTGTTCCTGCCCGCTGCCCAGCCTGATGTGTTCCTGTCCGCTGCCCAGCCTAATGTGTTTCTGTCCGCTGCCCAGCCTGATGTGTTCCTGTCCGCTGCCCAGCCTAATGTGTTTCTGTCCGCTGCCCAGCCTGATGTGTTCCTGTCTGTTGCCCAGCCTGGTGTGTTCCTGTCCGCTTCCCAGTGCCTACTTTCCAGCCTGATGTGCCCGCTCTCCAGCCTGATGTGCCCGCTTCGCAGCCTGATGTGCCCGCTTCCCAGTCTGATGTACCCGCTTCCCAGCCTGATGTGCCTGCCTACTAGCCTGATGTGCCCGCCTTCCAGCCTGATGTGCCCACCTTCCAGCCTGATGTGCCTGCTCTCCAGCCTGATGTGCCCGCTCTCCGGCCTGATGTGCCCGCTCTCCTGCCTGGTGAGCCCGCTTTCTGGCCTGATGTGCCCGCCTTCCAGCCTGATGTGTCTGCTGCCCAGCCTGATGTGTTCCTGTCCACTTCCCAGCCTGATGTGTTCCTGTCCGCTGCCCAGCTTGAGGTGCCCGCTGCCCAGTTTGAGGTGCCCGCTGCCCGGCTGGACACCATGGACTTTCCCCAGCAACGGCTAGTTTGAGCGTCCGGAGGTCACTCCTTCGAGGGGGGGTACTGTCAGGAAAGGTCCCCTCCGCTGGTAATATCGATCATTTAGCGTGCAGTACTGAGGTCCACCAGCAGGTGTTTCCTGGCAGTTTGGAGCTGTCAGAAGAGCTTTTCCCTGCTGGTATTTTTGGTATTTTTTTATAAATTTGGTATATTTTTATACGGAATCACACTATGTGGCCTTTTTTGTTCCTTTCCATTTAACCAAACCGTTATGCAATTGGGGCATCACTTCTGAGGGACAAACCGGTTTATGGATTATCGCAGGTCTTCCTCGAAACTTCCATAGAATTACATTGGCTGTTTTATAACACAAGCTTGTTTGACCCATCGAACGTACATTCCTTTGGGTTCAAACGTTCCGGTAAGCCTCCCTATTGTTGGTGGTGGTGCTTTTCTCACTTTTATGTGCACATTGTCATGATCTACGTATGAAGTTGTTCATATATATGGGACTCATACTACTCAATTTTGATGTCTTTTTTTGTTTTTGTTTTTTAATTTTGATGATGCACTGGTCCTCACTGTACATATGATGCGGATATTTCACTTCTCATATTAGCGCTACACTTTTTTGTTTTTCTCACTTGTCTGCACATGTCTGTTTTGTCTATTGTTAGCATTTCACACCTCACCACAGTAATGTGTGATTTTACAAAGTATAACCAGTGTGAATGTAACTCTATTTTTCAGTATTTTGAGCGATGTTTTTATTTTGAAATAAAATACCCTTATTTACACTTTCATCAGACCCAAGTATTGCCCTTTGCTGCCACAGTAGCCGCTATTGGGGTTCCCTCATCTGAGGTTTCCCCTAACCCCTTCTTTTTGGTAATGTCCTTAGGAGAATGATTGAGGAGTGGGTGATTCTCACACCCCTTTTTGAGGAGACTCAAGAGTGTTTTTGAACTCATGGCTCCTAGGAAGTTCTTTTGAGGCAGGATTGTACATTCAGAGTTGCCTTCCTGGAGAGGCTCAGTCAACATCCTCAATAAGGCATCGACCTTACCATTCCTTGACCCAGTTTGATATGGGATAATAAAATTAAACCTGAAAAGGAACAGCGACCAACGTGCTTGTCTAGAAAACATCCTTTTGGCAGAACAAATGAATTCTAAATTATTTATAAGTGAGAACAGTTACCAGATGCTTAACTCCTTCCAGCAGATGTCTCCATTCAGAAAAGGTTTCCTTAATTGCCAGCAACTCCTTATTCCCAATGTCATAATTCTTTTCAGCTGACGACAATAAGCAAGAGAAGTACACAACAGGATGACGCTGCATCTTTTCTCCTTTTCGCTGAGAAAAGATAGCTCCCAAGGCAGAGTCTGGGGCATTCACTTCCACTAATAAAGGTTAAATAAAAGATTATATATAAAATAATATTGGTGCAGAAGTGAAAAGAGTCTTTAGCTTACTAAAAACAGCCTGAGCCTCAAGTGACCACAGAAAGCGCATCCCTTTCTTTGTCACCTTAGAGTTATAGAGTTTCTAATGAGTTTTCTGTAGAAGTTGGCAAATCCAACAAATCGTATTTCCTTAGCATTTCCAGGGGAAGGCCAATCCAACACTGCTTTGAACCTCTCAGGATCCATGCTCACTCCTTTAGGAGAAATAATATATTCCAAGAACTGCATCTGAGTTCATTTAAATTCACATTTCTCCAACTTAATATAAAGTCGGTTCTTCTTAAAGCCGAAGTAAACCCATCCATAAAACCGTTTCATTGTAACACTCCTGTAACACTCCTATTGGTTGTGCTCTCAACCAAACTGTCACGCTATCCAATGGCTGGTGTCATAACTGATCACATGTGAAGCATCATGGCAGTTGTAGATTAAACAAAGGCAAAGATGGCAGCTTCCTTGACTGAAAACGATAGGGGGGTTTACTTACACTTTAGACCTTACAAAGATAGTGCAAACATGCTTGTGATGCTACTCCAGGGTATAAGGAAAGATGAGAATATCATCCAGATAAGCAATCTCATAATGGTCCAATAGATCTCAAAAAGCATCATTAATTGAACATTGCAGGAGCGTTGTAGAGGCCAAAAGGCATAACCAAGGATTCAAAATGCCCATATCTGGTTCTAAAGGCGGGTTTCCATTAGTCTGCTTGACGAATGCGGACGAGGTTATATGCAGGAGACATTGAGGGTCTGATGAAGTTTTCACATGACTGGGTAGTTACCACATCAAATTTTGATGCCTTCATCAGCAGAGAACTTGTTTTACGAGGTTCTCTATAATGTTCCTCGCAATGGGGGGGATGCAAAATTTATAGTACATGCTCCCCAATTGATGGAGTGATTGTGAATAGAAAACCAAGTAATGCCCAGGATGACAAGAAATCTGGGTGAGGCAATCAGCCGGAAGCTGATAGTCTCACAATTTTTAGCCTGAAATTGGAGTACCAGAGGAACCCTTTCATGGGTAACAGGTCCTGACGATAAAGGTGAACCATCAACATTCTCCATATCAATAGGGGCAGGTTTATTTCTTGTTTGAATATTATTGCTTTGGGCGAAATCTATGTCCATAAAGTTCCCCTGACCCCGGAGTCCAGCATAGCAGGGCAAAAAATGTCATGGCCCTCAGTGATAAATTTGACTGGGATGCCAAAAATGAGACATAAGGCATTAACTTTATTTTCTTCATGGATTATTGGGGAGATAGACTGAGTAATGGAGTTTATTTGTTCAGGCACTATAACATCAGTCATGCAAATGTTCTTTTACATTTGTTGGGACAATTAACTGCGTAATGCCCAGAGTCCCCACAATATAGACACAAGTTTCAGAGCGTGTTCTCTATTTCTTCTATGTGGAAATGGATCTCTTAATAGCGTCAACCTGCATGGGTTCAGGAGTGTTATATTCCGGAAAAACTTTTGGATCCCTCTGAACAAACTGACTAGCAAAGAAACACATGCCACCATTACTCCCAAGTATTCCCAGTCTCTCCTTCCTCCTTTCTGTATGTCCCTGATCGATTGGGATACATAATTGGATGAAAGCCTCAAGATCATTAGGAGTCTCCACACTGGCGAGCTTATCTTTTACCTGCTTAGAAAGCCCTTGGCAGAACTGACTCTTTTGCACTGCTGGGTTTCAGGTCATATTTGTGATCAAACATCTGAATTCAGCTGTGTACCCAGCAATAGAGCGCCTACCCTGCCACAAACTATGCAACTTTGCTTCATCAGCAGCTGGGATTGTCAAATACCTGGTTCATCACGTTCACAAAAGCCTCAAAATTATTTAGAGTGGTGCTGTCTTGTTCTATAAATGGGAGGCCCAAGCTAGAACTTCCAGTCAGGAGATTGATAACAAACATTACCTTCCTTTTCTCGGAAGGAAATGCAGCAGGTTGCAACATTGGTTAAGGAAACCTGTTGAATGGTAGAGGCATACGTGCGTTAGCATCATCTGGGAACTTAAGTCTAGCAACTGTCTCTGCAGAGCATGGTTTTCCTCCTGTTGCCCTTTTACCACACTTGCAGTTTGGAAATTTGAAGCTCTGCAATTCGCTGCCTAAAAGGAGTCACAGCATTTGCTCTAGCGGCCTCCATGTTTGGGCCAGATTATTCTGTCACGAATCAGGGGTCAGGCTCGGAGACCAGTAGCTATAGCAGTAGAGGGACTCCCACCGACCAGCAGGATAGGTATACAAGCAGGTCACTCTGGCAAATAACGCAGGCTCATCTGAGGTACGGAGTCTAAGTACTAACCAGTGTTCACCAGAGCTCCTGATGGTGGAGATGGGTTGAGCTGCGTGTTAGTACCAGGTCGCAGTTCCCAGGATCGCCCCACCAGGAGGTGAGCAAGCCGGGGTTCAGAAGTGGATATAACAGTTAAGGATCAAACAAAAGCATAGTCAGTAAACAAGCCAAAGGTTGGTAATAAGTAGTTGCAGGTTGGGATTAAGCTAAAGCGTAGTTGAGGAACAAGCCAAGGGTCAGTAACGAGTGGCAGTAAAGATAAGGATGGCAGCAGGAAAGACAAAAGCAAGATACTGGCTGGAGAGAGCACAATAATCTGGCAAACAGGAAGTGCAGAAACATGGCTTAAACAAGGAAGTTTGTGGGAGGAGCAGAGAGTTCAAGTTTCAGCAGAAGTCAAGGCAAGGCTGTCCAATGGATCAGACAGGGTACTGTCCAGCATCTCAGGTAGCTCAGCGAAAAGAGTCATTGCCAGACACAGCAGAGGTCCCAGATTCAAGCTCAGGCCCTGAGAGTAGACAAACACAGCACAGGTCCGCCCACACTGTCTGCCCAGTGTCCTGCAAAGATCCCAGCAACAGGGCTGCATCATTCATTCACAGTTTCCTGTGAATGCACGAACTACAACTACCATCAGCCGTTGTGGCTGACGGCTTGTAGTTGAGAATGGACTGTGAGGTCGCTGATGAGCAGCCTCGTAGTCTATTCACAAACCCTGCAGCTTGTAAACAGTCAGCCTGTATGAAGGTATGGGTTAAAAGCTGCAGGGCTTGTTTGCAGGAGTCTGGCATTGCACCCCTGATCCACTGATCACGGATGCAATGCTTTCCAGGCTCCTTAGGGAAAAAATATTAAGTGCACATTTTTTTCCTGCAAAAATATGTGCACTTATTATTTTTTCCCAAAAGGTGAACTTATCCTTTAGGGTAAAAAACCTTTCAATGTCAGCTCCTCTCAGCCCCCCCCCCCCCCTTAATACTTACCTGAGCCCTCTCTCGATCCAGAGCTGTTCCATCTGCAGTAGCACTGCTCTTCTCTCGCCTATTCACACAGGAGGCTTGTCAGCGGTGGGAGCCATTGACTCTCATGGTTAACCAAAATAAGAAAAAGTCAGACTATGTAGGCCAAACATGGAGTCTGTATAAAACCATACATTTTATTTTACAAAACATATTTGTTTAAAAAGAAAGGAAGAAACTTCCATACAATATATAAAAGCAAGATATAATAGTGCTGCTAGAATTGACTGTCTATATACCACAATAATTGGTATAATGCTTGACAATCTCACTATGGATTATAGGGTATTCATGTGTTGACACGTCTCGCCAAAATCAGCTTCATCAGGACGCATGAAAGTAAAAAAACCTATGTGTACATATCATGATGCAACATATCAATTAATTTGCTGCGAGGGACATACCTGGGTAAGCTAGCACCAAACATGCAAAGAACCCCCTGGGTGGGCATCGGGGTGACAAGGGACCCCATCGGGACACTGGAGCATGGAAAGGATCTATATAAAAAAATATGTATATATTCCCATAAGGACATTAATTGCACCCACAGTATAGCCCAATACAAACTAGAGAATTATAAGTACCTCAATGGAATTTCCCAGGTGGTCAACCATATACATCAAAGACTGGAAAAAGAGCCCAAATCACTTAGACAAAGCCGGGCTCTTAAAGTGTTACTAAACCCAGGACCCTGCATTCACTATATCTGGTCTCCCAAAGTACACAGAACATGGAAATGCAGTTATTTTAGTAAATTTAAACTGCTAAATATCTTTTCTCATCAGCAGTATGTAGCAGTCTTGCGACTTCTATCAGTGCCTGGTTAAAGCTTGTAGGAGGAGTTTTCATACTGCACTGGCGGTCCTATCCGGATGCAGGACCCTTGACCCTCTGTCTGGACAGTGCTGATTGGCCCTGTGCTGATAACATGCACTCTCCCAAGAAAAAAAAAAAACCTCTCTAGAAAGTCACACCAAACTGAGCATGCGCAGACTGACTCCAGGAACTCGGTCTTATCCGGAAATGTTTTCAGGACAATGCAAGAAGGGGAGGATCTGTGCATACAGGTTCAAACAGCTTTTTTACACAATGCAGAGGATTAACCCCTTAGGTTCCACAGTGAGTATAACAAGCATGCTTTACTGCATATACTGACTGATTTTACTGTTATGGGTTTAGTAACACGCTAATAGAAAAGAAATACAGTAAAAATAACATAGACTTCACTATAATAAAGGAGACTATTATATTTTGCTTTTAAATATTGTATGGAAGTTGTTTTTTAAACAAATATATTTTGTACAATAAAGTGTATGGTTTTATACAGACTCCACGTTTGGCCTATATAGTCCAACTTTTTTCTTTTTGGTTAATATATACAGTACATTACGGATGTTGGCCTTGGGTGTCTATTATATTATGTCTATTATATTATATCATGACTATTATATTTTGCTTTTAAATATTGTACGGAAGTTGTTTTTTAAACAAATATATTTTGTACAATAAAATTGGGTGTCTATTGGGTGTCTATTATATTATGTCTATTATATTATATTATGACTATAATATTTTACTTTTAAATATTGTATGGAAGTTGTTTTTTAAACAAATATATTTTGTACAATAAAATGTATGGTTTTATACAGACTCCACGTTTGGCCTATATAGTCCATTTTTTTTCTTTTTGGTTAATATATACAGTAAATTACAGATGTTGGCCTTGGGTGTTGCATTAATATTTACTGGCTCCCATTGTTGGCAATCAAATCCTGGTAGCAGAGAGCAGGGGGTGGGGCTGAGCCGTGCTGTGTGTGTCAATAGAGGCACACAGCCTGGCTCACAGGTGTGCCCCCCCCATAGCCAACCAGCTTGCTGTGGGGCACACTCAGAAGAAGAGACGCTTGGAGCGTGTGTAGGGGACCCCAGAAGAGGAGGTTCAGAGCCACCATTGCGCAGAGCAGGTAAGTATACTATGGTTACCATTTTAGCAAATAAAAAAGAAAGTACCTTTTATAACTGCTTTAAATTGTGGTTTTGTTTTTTTGTAATCTGCCTGGAGTTCAGCTTTAAATCATCTTTAATGCACCAACTAAAACTTCTAGATTCAGAAGCTGGAAAGTAATGTAAGCAAGTCCATTGTAATCTTGCCCCCCCCCCCCCCCCCCCCCCTCCCCGTGCCACCTCCAATGCTGTCCAGCTGAGTTGCGTCCTCTTGTGCATCAGTTGGCAAAGGTGATTTTCTGGATGTGTCAGGGTGATTGCTGCCACTGACGAGCCTTGAATATTTCTCGCTTGATTATCCTTTTGAAAGGTTATCTCTGTTCTCAGGGCTGGTCTGGGGAGGGGGTGGTGGCGAGCGAGGGTCCTTATCTCGTGCCTCAGGTCCGCACTGCCTGCCTATAAGAAGGTGGTCAGCAGCAGATGGTTGCTCAGTCTCCCTCCTGCCACCTGTGTGCTCCAAGCAGAGTCCAGCAAGCATGCAGCGCCTGACGCCAGCCCTACTGATGATCCTTTGGTTGTTGGCTTGGCACGGTGGAGCCCACGCCAACGTCCGGGTTCCTGCTTTCGGAGTGAAGCTGTGCGGCAGAGAATTCATACGGGCTGTCATCTTTACGTGCGGAGGGTCCCGATGGAGGAGAAATGAAGCCCCGCAGGCGGGTAAGTATCATTTCACTACTAATATATCATATTATACAATATCAAATTCATCAACTTTCACCCAAAATTTAGTTGTTTTGTTTTTTTTAATATCTGGTAGGTAAGGTAAAATCAAAAACCTCGGATTGAAGCTGCCATTTTTTAAAACTCTAGAGCTAGTTTAGGGATTGACATGTCTTTCGGTGAAGTTGAACAGATTGACACATTGGGGTTGATTTACTAAAACTGGAGAGTGCAAAATCTGGTGCAGCTGTGCATAGAAACCAATCAGCCTCCAGTTTTTTGGGTTTTTTTTGGTCAAAGCTTTATTGAATAAGCTGATGTTAGAAGCTGATTGGCCACCATGCACAGCTGCACCAGATTATGGGGTTTATAACTGAAGGCAGATCTTAAGTTATCCAATATTATCATTAGAGCATTCTAGCGCTATAACAAACCCATACCTCCCAACTTTTTCAGATGGGAATGAGGGACACCTATCAGCAAAAGTATGCAGGCATAGGACACACCCCTCTGCCACGCCCCCTTAAAGGAGAATTGTACAAAAAAAACAAGATCGGTTAAACCCACAAGTGCTTTTTTTTACCACTACTATTCCTTTATATTGGCTTTTGGAATTTACAAATGCAGCAATTTAGAAATCAGATGAAAGGTTTAGCTCTGGAAAACGCTTTTTGATAAATAAAAAGTGCATTTTCTATACAACGATATAGATCAGACCAAAATGAGGAACAAATGAGGAGCAATGAGGGACAGGGGGACATTGCTCCAAATCATGGGCAGTCCCTCGAAATCGGGGACAGTTGGGAGCTAACCCACAAGGACTTTTTTTTACCACTACTATTCCTTTATATTGGCTTTTGGAGTTCACAAATGCAGCAATTTAGATTTTGGATGAAAGGTTTAGCTCTGGGAAATACTTTTTGAAAGATAAAAAGTGCATTTTTTTTATACAACTATATAGATCAGACCAAAATGAGGGACAAATGAGAAGGAATGAGGGACAGAGGGACATTTCTCCAAATCAGGGACAGTCCCTCGAAATCAGGGACAGTTGGGAGCTATGGATTATGGGGTCTAAAACTGAAGGCAAATCTTATGTTATCCAATATTATCATTAGAGCATTCTAGAGCTATAACAAACCTTAAAGGCGACCTGTAAGGACCCCACTATAGGGTCTATTTAGAAAGCAGAGAATGTGACTTTCACGAGGCAATCTCTGGTGGAGAATCCTTCACTGCCATTTTGGCCCCTTCCACGTGGACGTCCCGATCGGGTTCTGCCTGTCCCCTTTTCAGCCGGACCCGATCGGAGCCTTCATTCTTCTCTATGGAGTGGTGGGTGTAAATGGACATGTGTCTGTGTACACCAGGGGTCCGGTGGGAGTCATGCTTGTAATTGTCAGCCTTGCAATGCCTCATGGGACTTGTAATTTCGCAACAGCTGGAGGGGCGCCAGTTTGAGACCCCCTGGTTTACACCCTCCTACATCCGATCAGATAAAAAATAGACGGATGGGGATCCCCTTCCATCCAGTGGATCGGATGGCATGGCAGTCAGGTGTAAACTGACAGATGTACCAATTACATCTGGCCGCCCATAGAGTAGAGCGGTCTGTGTCCGTGTCCATTCTGCAGAAGCAGAGCAGACACGGACCTGTCCTCCACCTGCTCAGCGAGGATCAGCGGACAGATCCTCTGCTAAACCAGCGGATTGAAGCCGCAGTCTGCCCTGTGTGAAAGGGACCTTAAAGCACATGAACTAGGCAGATTCTTAACCATGTTTGCTAAAAGTCACTTTCTCTACTTTCCAAACAGAACCTAAAGTGGGGTTCTAACAGGTCCTCTTTAACCGCTTGCCGACCAGCCGCCGTCATTTTACTGCGGCAGGTCAGCACGATCCCGCGAACCGTTGTAGCTCGCGGGATCGGGGATAGCAGGCGCGCGCCCGCTGCACAGCAGGGGTGCCAATGCTCGTGGCCGACGGTCGCGATGACCGCCGGCCTCGAGCGATCGTGAGTAGGAGACACAGAACAGGGAAGTGTGTGTGTAAACACACAAATCCCTGTTCTGTTCTGAGAGGAGTGACAGATCGTGTGTTCCTATTAGCTAGGAACCACGATACTCACTTCCTCTAGTCAGTCCCCTCCCCCTTCAGTTAGAATCACCTCCCAGGGAACACAGTTAACCCCTTGATCGCCCCTAGTGTTAACCCCTTCACTGCCAGTGACATTTTTACAGTAATCAGTGCATTTTTATAGCACTGATTGCTGTATCAATGCCAATGGTCCCAAAAATGTGTCAAAATTGTCCGAATGTCCCAGTCACGATAAAAATCGCAGGTCGCCGCCATTACTAGTTAAAAAAAAGCTAATAATAAAAATGCTATAAATCTATCCCCTATTTGTAGATGCTATAACTTTTGCGCAAACCAATCAATATACGCTTATTACCAAAAATATGTAGACGAGTAAATATCAGCCTAAACTGAGAAAAAATTAGCTTTTTTTAAAAAAAAAATGGGGATATTTTTTATAGCAAAAAGTACAAAATATTGTGCTTTTTTCAAAATTGTCGCTCTTTTTTTGTTTATAGCGCAAAAAATAATCAAATACCACCAAAAGAAAGCTCTATTTGTTGGAAAAAAAAGTATATGAATTTTGTTTGGGTGCAGCGTCGCACGACCGCGCAATTGTCAGTTAAAACGACGCAGTTCCGTATCGCAAAAAATGGCCCGGTCATTCAGCAGCCAAATCTTCCGGGGCTGAAGTGGTTAAAGTAGTATTAAAACGAATGTAATATATTGCAGCTTACCAGTCATTGGATGTGGTGGCTACATTAGTTTTCTTTTTTAAGTTTTTTTCCCCTTCTGTTTTTACCTTGTGATTTGGCCAGCAACACACCTCCTGTATTAAAGGGCCTCCGCTCTGGATGAAGGAGCACAGGGGGCACCTTTGCTTTGGACAACAGCATTGTTGGGGGGGAGGGAGGTTGGGTATGAGGCTGGGTTCACATTATCTTCGCATGCGGCTCACAGCCGGGGTCTGGTGCGTCCTCGTTCACCGTTTCAGGTCTGATTTCAGCCCGAATCTTTGGCTGAATTTGGACCTGAAACGGGCTAAAAAGACACACAGGACTCCTGTGCGATTTGCACCGGAGCCGCAGCGGAGATATGTGAACGGTTCCATAGAGAGCTGGTCACAATCTCCTGCTATTGCGAATCAGATGCGGGGGAAACCTTCCACCAATTTGCAATAGTGTGAATCCAGCCCCTTAGACGGACTAGCATCAATTGAAGACCAAGTCCAGCTAAAATTAAGAAGCTACAACAAACAGTTTTTCTTTCTTTTGAGATAAGGATTTTACATGAATGAATAAAATCTGATCATTGTAAGCACCACAGTCACAGTAAATGGTTTGTCTCATCCCTGTAACTGATACATTTGCAGGAGAGCTTGTTCTGTTGAAAAACAACAGACTTACTGGCTGGATCACCAGCAGTGGCGTCTCCAGCTTTCATATTTAGGGGGGGCACATGGGGGGACAGGGACAAAAGTAGGGGGGCAACTATAAAATGCAATTTATATATCCTGGGGCCCTTTACTACGACCCCACAATGGCCCTTTCACATTTTCTGCAGTGAGCTCCCTTCCTACTGTATTGGGGTCCCCCAGGGTGGCAGAAAACAAGAGATATATGTCACCAGCATACTAAGAAAATATGAGGGTCCAAAGCAGTGGGAGAACTATCAGGATTGCAAAGGTTGTCTTGCCACCGGGCCCTGGTGTTCTGTCACTGTGGGGTTCCCCAGCCTCCTCTTGCTGTCCTGCCCCTGCTATTGACTTCTCTGGTCTGGCATCTCTTGGAATTTACAGGCTGGTTCTTCTGTCCTAAGGATGGGAGAAATCAGTCTGTTTTTTCAGTAACTGAGAGTCCTGGTGGAGTCCTTCCTGCAACTCGCTCTTCTCTCTGCCAATGAGGATGCAGGGGAAGGAGCAGATCGGGCGGCCCCCTCCCTCAGCAAGCAGAGGGAGGGGGGAGGAATCACCCACAGGAGCTGACTGGGGACGCTCTCCCTCTTAGACATTGCCTTTTTTGTAAAAAAAAAATAAAAAATTTATTTGGCGGGGGGTCACATGGTGGGGCACAACATAATGTTGGGGGGGTCAGGGCCCCCTCTGGCCCCCCCTAGGGACACCATTGATCACCAGGTGAAAAAAAAGGAAACAAAGCCTATGTCTATGTACTCATAGGCTTTTATCAGGGTTTAGGGGCTGGTAAACATTCCTCTCCTGACCGCAGAAGAATCGCGTTCAGTAAAGGAATGCTTTGGCAAAAAAACGCAAATGCGGCAAAAATTGCTTTTTTTTGGCACGTTTAGCATTTTTCTGCTGCCAGGAGAATTTCGTTTAGGGGTGGTCAGTGTACATGTAGTCTAAGGATAGGTAAGCTGTAACATAATAAATGTTTGCTTTTGGATTTAATATTGCTTTAAGGCTTGTTATATCTCTACAACACTCTTATGATAAGATTGGATTGGAAGAGATAAGCTCTGCCTTCAAATATCAAGATACCTGGTCTGTCTACCTGTGGCTTCTATAACAAGCAGTCTAATGCCCCGTACACACTATGAAAAAAATCGGGCGAACGATCGGCCGGTTTTCCTCGATGTTTTCACAGCAAGTCGGAACTGAGAACAGAAATAATGTATTAATATTCTCGTACGACAAAGGCTCTTTTTTTGATGTTTGTTGTTTCTGATAATGCACAGTCTTTCATATCTGATATTTCTCCTAAAAATCATAAAATCATAAAAATCATAAAATCAAAAATCATACGAAAATGGTACACAAACGAAAATTGTTCGTTCTGTTCGCTGTCGAAAGTTGTGTACACACTATACGAAAACTCTACGATCGTTCCTCGGATAAAACAGTTCGCCCGATTTTCTTATTCTGTAGTGTGTACGGGGCATTGGGCTCGGTTCACGCCTATGCAGTTTGCTTTTGATCGTCTCTGCGGTGCTTTTTGCTGTGCGTTTTTAACCGCGATTTGGACGTAATTTGCGTTTTGCATTATTTTATGCTTTTTTTTTTGGGCCAATTTGTTGTTCGGCAGATTAAAAAACACAAAATTGCGGTAAATCGCAAGCAAAAAACGCACAACATGCTTTTCTGCAGCTTCTCTATTGAAAATCACAGCAAAAAAACGCACAACATGCTTTTCTGCAGCTTCTCTATTGAAAATCACAGCAAAAAAAACGCACAACATGCTTTTCTGCAGCTTCTCTATTGAAAATCACAGCAAAAAAAAACGCACAACATGCTTTTCTGCAGCTTCTCTATTGAAAATCACAGCAAAAAAAAACGCACAACATGCTTTTCTGCAGCTTCTCTATTGAAAATCGCAGCAAAAAAAAAACGCACCACATGCTTTTCTGCAGCTTCTCTATTGAAAATCACAGCAAAAAAAACCGCACAAAATGCTTTTCTGCAGCTTCTCTGTTGAAGTCTATTAAACGTTTTGCATTTAAAAAAGTCCCTGACCCTTTTCCAAAAACGCAGCGGCTGAAAAAAAAGCATAGATGGGGACGCGTTCATTTAACATGGTTTAGGATGGGTTCACATATGAGCACGCAGCGGCTCCCAGCAGGGGTTTGGTGCATCCTCGTTCACCATTTCAGGTCCGATTCCAGCCCGAATTTTTGGCTGAATTTGGACCTGAAATGGACCAAAAGACGCTGTGCAAATCGCACTGGAGCCGCTGCGGAGATATGTGAACTGGCTTCATAGAGAGCCAGTCACAATCTCCTGCGGTGCGAGTTAGATGCGCATCCAATTTGCACTAGTGTGAACCCAGCCTAAGCAAAAAGCACCCAAAAACCGCCTAGGTGTGAACCAAGCCTAATACTTCCAGATGGGTTGTCATTAGGATTGCACCGATACTATTATTGGTTCTGATACCGAGTATTTGCACAAGTATCGACACTCATGCAAATGCCCCGATACCTGAAACCGATACTTTCAGGCTCGGTTCTTTGAGCTGTCAGTGGGTCTCCCCAGTGTTAAAAAAATCCGGTAATTGGAGCCAGAGCCGGTACAAGGCAGGGGCGGAAGGGGCGGATGCCCTGGGCGATAGAATTTGCTGAAGGGAGGGGGGCGCAGATGAAGTGCTGGCAGTGTGCTTCATCATAGTAGTACATACACACCAGCCGGCGCTGCTAATAGCTGTACTGTAACTATGTGCCGAGTGCACTCCTGCACCCGGCACAAGCCTAAACAGACTGCACAAGCCCCTTCCCTGTCAGCGCTTCTCTCCCCCTATGAAGGCGATTCGTAGTCCCGTCCCGGCGGCGTGACATCACTGATGGCCAGAGGCGGGATGGGAGGAGATAGAGAGCTGCTGCAGAAGCTGCAACCTAGAGGAGCCACCGAGGAGGAACCAACAAAGCAGTGGCGGAATTTTCAGGGTCGCAACAGTCGCACTTGCGACTGGGCCCTGGAATTCTGCCAGTGTGGGGGGGCCCCAAGACGCCGCACCTCCCCTGGCTGGCATCTAACTATACAGGAGAGGGGGGCGTAAGGGGGCGATCGGCAGCTATGTGATGTCTGCGGGATGTCCCTCCAGGCAGCACACAGTTCACTTCCCGAATATCAGTGAGTACAATGGAGAGGGGAGGGGCCTCTGACCAGCAGATTGAGTGCACAAGTTTCTCCCTCTGCTTGTACACTCTGAGTCTTGCTAATACACGCTCAGGTCAGAGGCCCCTCCCCTCTCCATTGGATACAATGATATTCGGGAAGTGAACTGTGTGCTGCCTGGAGGGACATCCTGCAGAGTGCAGACATGACAAGGAAGCATGCTGCTTCTCATGTAAGTAAAGCACAACACTGGCCACCCACCTCTCCCCTCTCACACTGTCCCCTCTCACACTGTCCCCTCTCACACTGTCCCCCCACACACTGTCCCCTCTCACACTGTCCCCCCACACACTGTCCCCTCTCACACTGTCCCCTCTCACACTGTCCCCTCTCACACTGTCCCCTCTCACACTGTCCCCTCTCACACTGTCCCCTCTCACACTGTCCCCTCTCACACTGTCCCCTCACACACTGTCCCCTCACACACTGTCCCCTCACACACTGTCCCCTCTCACACTGTCCCCTCTCACACTGTCCCCCCACACACTGTCCCCCCACACACTGTCCCCCCTCACACTGTCCCCCCACACACTGTCCCCTCTCACACTGTCCCCTCTCACACTGTCCCCTCTCACACTGTCCCCTCTCACACTGTCCCCCCACACACTGTTCCCCCACACACTGTCCCCTCTCACACTGTCCCCTCTCACACTGTCCCCCCACACACTGTCCCCTCTCACACTGTCCCCCCACACACTGTCCCCTCTCACACTGTCCCCCCACACACTGTCCCCTCTCACACTGTCCCCCCACACACTGTCCCCTCTCACACTGTCCCCTCTCACACTGTCCCCCCACACACTGTCCCCCCACACACTGTCCCCCCACACACTGTCCCCCCACACACTGTCCCCCCACACACTGTCCCCCCACACACTGTCCCCTCTCACACTGTCCCCCCACACACTGTCCCCCCACACACTGTCCCCTCTCACACTGTCCCCCCACACACTGTCCCCCCACACACTGTCCCCTCTCACACTGTCCCCCCACACACTGTCCCCCCACACACTGTCCCCTCTCACACTGTCCCCTCTCACACTGTCCCCCCACACACTGTCCCCTCTCACACTGTCCCCCCACACACTGTCCCCTCTCACACTGTCCCCCCACACACTGTCCCCCCACACACTGTCCCCTCTCACACTGTCCCCTCTCACACTGTCCCCTCTCACACTGTCCCCCCACACACTGTCCCCCCACACACTGTCCCCCCACACACTGTCCCCCCACACTGTCCCCTCTCACACTGTCCCCTCTCACACTGTCCCCTCTCACACTGTCCCCTCTCACACTGTCCCCTCTCACACTGTCCCCTCTCACACTGTCCCCCCACACACTGCCCCCTTTCACACTGTCCCCCCCCACACTGTCCCCTCTAACACTGCCCCCCCCACACTGTCCCCCCCCCACATTGTCCCCTCTAACACTGTCCCCTCTAACACTCTCCCCTCTAACACTGTCCCCCCCCACACACTGTCCCCCCCACACACTGTCCCCCCCACACACTGTCCCCCTCTCACACTGTCCCCTCTCACACTGTGCCCCCCACACACTGTCCCCTCTCACACTGTGCAACCCACACACTGTCCCCCTTCTGTCATATCTACCCCCCTCTTGTTAAACAGTCCCCCTCCTTTCACAGTGCTCCCTCATTACACTGCCCCCCTCTTGTAATACTTCCCAGGTATCCTTTTCCTGTCACACTGCCCCCCTCTTGTCACAATATCCCCCTGTCATACTGCCCCCTCCTGTCACACTGCCCCTTCTTGTCACACTGCCCCCCTTCTTTCACAGTGCCCCCTCTTATCACACTCCCCCCTCTGGTCACACTTTCCAGATACCCTTCTTTGGTCACACTGCCCCCTCCTGTCAAAATACCCCGTCATACTGCCCCTCATTCTTTCACAATACCCCCCCCCTCCCCCATCATAGTGCGGGTCAGGGGCCCTTCATGGTTTCTTGCACTGGGGCCCTGAAGGTTATAGTTACGCCTCTGCAACAAAGTGTGTATATCACACAACGGACACAAGACAAGACACAAAAGTAAGCACTAAACAGATAATAACAAATGCAATGCCATCTGCAGATATTAAAATAAAGTGTCTGAATCCGATGAGGGGAGGGGAGGAGGCTGAGGAGAGGTTAATTACCAATGCTACCTATTTTTTAATTTCTGTAATATGCAGCATGGGAGGGGGGGGGGGGGGTTAATGTACTGCCACTGGTCACTGATGCATCAGTGACCAATGGCAATACATTACCCCCCCCCCCATGCTGCATATTACAGAAATTAAAAAATAGGTAGCATTGGTAATTAACATCCCCTCAGCCTCCCCCCCTCCCCCAATCGTATTCAGACAGTTCATTTATTAATCTGCAGCAGAATAATACATGAATGGGGGAGGGGGGGAGGCTGAGGGGAGGTTAATTAGCAATGCTAGTTTTAATTTCTGTAATATGCAGCATGGGGGGGGGGGGGGGGGTTAATGTATTGCCATTGTTCACTGATGCATTTGTGACCAGTCACAGTTAATTAAGCCCTTTGTGCATTAGTTGCACCAGGCTCTACATTAAAAACCTTAAGCCCCCTTTCACACTGGGGCAGGGGCGGCATCGGTGGTAAAACTGAGCTATTTTTAGCGCTGCTTTACCATCATTACACACCACTCCTTCACTCCAAAGATGCTGCTAGCAGGACTTTTTTTACCGTCCTGCCAGCGCACCGCTCCAGTGTGAAAGTTCTCGGGGCTTTCACATTGGAGACACAGTAGCGGCTCTTTCAGGGCGTTTTGCAGGTGCTGTTTTTAGCGCAGTAGCGCCTGCAAAGTGCCCCAATGTGAAAGGGGTATAAGTGTAAACATCTAAGATAAAAGTTTTTGTCCTCCTATTTAATTCCTCCCCGCGCGCCGCCGCAGGTGCACATCGGGGAAAATCTGTGAAAAACAGGGGTCGGGGGGGGGGGGGGGGCGCAGTTTGCCATCTCCGCCCTGGGCACCAAATGACCTTGTCCCAGCACTGATTGGAGCTGTCAAAAAAAAAAAAAGCAGCCGGCACTGCTCAGCCCTGAAACACTAATAAAAACAAAAACACTAATAAAAACAAAAACACTAATAAAAACAAAAATAAAAACAATAAAAACATTGTTTCTTTTTGTATCTTTCTGTTTCTTCATCTGCAGATCAAAGGCATGAACAAATGTTCCTCTGTTTAACCCCTTATTAACCCTTAATTTACTCTAATCAGCCTTAATTAACTCCCTATTTTCCTCCATTTAGATATTATTTTCTTGCTTTTTTTTTTTTTTTATTTTATAAACGATAAACAATTAAAACTTTTTTTTTGTTTGCTTTGTTAGTGAATATTTTCACACATATATATATTAACATATATTTACACATTTCACATTGAAAAAGCGCTAAATAAAAAAAAAAAAATCTATTTATTTCATTTGTAAATAACTTTTGAATGCTTTGTACCATTGCTGATAGCTGAAGTTAAAATAAAACCGTTGCGGTAGGTATCGGTAATTGGTATCAAAAAAAGCGAGTACTACAAAAAATAAATATCGGTACTTTTATGCCCTGTACACACGAGCGGACATTGATCGGACATTCCGACCATGGATTTTTTCCGACGGATGTTGGCTCAAACTTGTCTTGCATACACACGGTCACACAAAGTTGTCGGAAAATCCGATCGTTCTGAACGCGGTGACGTAAAACACGTTTGTCGGGACTATAAACGGGGCAGTAGCCAATAGCTTTCAACTCTTAATTTATTCTGAGCATGCGTGGCACTTTGTGCGTCGGATTTGTGTACACACCATCGGAATTTAACTGATCGGATTTTGTTGGCGGAAAATTTTATAGCCTGCTCTCAAACTTTGTGTGTTGGAAATTCCGACGGAAAAAGTCCGATGGAGCCCACACATGATCGGAATTTCCGCCAACAAAATCCAATCGCAGTTTTTCCGTCGGAAAAACCGTGTGTACAGGGCATTTCTCGTTGTAAAAAAAAATAGTTATCGGTTCATCCCTAGTTTTCATCCTATGGAAAATCCAGCAGGAGTAGTGAGACTCCAAGGCTTAGGTCCCAGCTGGAAAATGCAAGAGAAAGATATGGCTTCCGGAGTGCTTGACAGATAGGGGAGTGCCAATGAGTGATTTTCCAGCATCTACTTAACACTGAAATATCTATTTGAATGAACTGGCTCTTCAATTAAAGTGGATCTCAACCCAAGAACAAAATGTATTATATTGCAGCTTACCAATGATGTAGACAAGGTGGATGCATTCGTTTTCTCTTTTACAGGCTTTTTTCTCCTTAATGTCACCTCACTCACTGTACTGCATCTATGGAGGAGCAGCGTTGTCACTCTAAAAAGGAAGTGTGTGAGAACAATAGAACACCTTCCCCTCTCCACATCTCCACCTAAAGGATGGGGTGGGACGTTGTTCTTTAGTCCAAACATGCTTCTTCATAACACTCACGGTCCCTCCTGCAGTAGCCGTGTCTCGGTGCTGTAAGGCGGCCACGAGTCACGTGACCGGCCTGAAGACAGCTGTAAATATCCATTTACACTGCTTGTTTTTAGAAAGGATTTACATGGGGAGGCTGGCAGTAACAATCTTAGGTTTAATTTTCAATAATAGTGGGGGGGGGGGGTCGAGACAGAGAGGGAGATGACAGGGAGGAAGGAGGGGGGAGAGAGGAGAGCAGAGCAGGGCTGCGTATGACGGAGGGACGCACTTTGACCATGGTGATCAGGGTGGAGCAGCCCTGGTTATCGTGGTCTGTTTAGAGAGGCCATACAGGAAGTGGCAGATTCAGTTTTTTTTTTTTTTTTTACAGTTTAGAGGGGGGCAGATTACACAGCACAAGCACTGTGCTGTTTAATCTGCTTTAACGGACCAGGATCTGTATTTTTTTGGGGGGGGTTAACAAACACTTTAAGTGTAAATGTGAGATCTGAGGTATTTTTGACCCCAGATCTCACATGATGGGTTTTACTTCCTCTTTGTTCCCTGCAAAGTAAAAGCATAATGGGCTAGTATTAGGGTGACCACATTTCCAAACAGCCATTCAGGGACACCCCCCCCCCCCCCAGCATGCACTGGTCGGTGATGTCACAAGGAGGCAGTGCCACAATGTGATGTTGCTGGGTGGCCCTGCCCCTTACCTATTTAAGAAATGTCACTCGGCTTACAAAGCAGGTGGCCGTGCTCAAAGGCCTAGTGGGGTTCTTTGTTTGGGGTCGGTCAGAGAATGTGGACATACTACGTGAGCGGGTCAGAGACTGTGGGCATACTACAGGAGACAGTCAGAGACTGTGGGCATACTACAGGAGACGGTCAGAGACTGTGGGCATACTACAGGAGACAGTCAGAGACTGCGGGCATACTATAGGAGACGGTCAGAGACTGCGGGCATACTACAGGAGACAGTCAGAGACTGTGGGCATACTACAGGAGACAGTCAGAGACTGTGGGCATACTACAGGATACAGTCAGAGACTGCGGGCATACTACAGGAGACGGTCAGAGACTGCGGGCATACTACAGGAGATGGTCAGGGACTGCAGACATGCTACAGGAGACAGTCAGAGACTGCAGCCATACTACAGGAGAAGGTCAGAGACTGCAGCCGTACTACAGGAGACAGTCAGAGACTGCAGACATACTACGGGAGACAGTCCGAGACTGCAAACATAATACAGGAGATGGTCAGAGACTCCAGACATACTACAGGAGACAGTCAGAGACTGCAGACCTACTACAGGAGACAGTCAGAGACTGCAGACATACTACAGGAGATGGTCAGAGACTGCAGACATACTACAGGAGACATTCAGAGACTGCAGACATACTACAGGAGATAGTCAGAGACTACAGACATAGTACAGGAGACGATGGTGTTCTCTACACGGTTAACCCTTTCACTTAGGATATCTTCTTTTTGTTGTGCTATACAGTTCATCAGATCAGCCTGCAGGGACACTCTAAGGGAGAGCAGCACATCTTTTAATACTGTATCTGACACTGGCTGGCCAGATGTGGGAAAAGCAGCTATAGGGTCTGAGAGAGGCCAGGGTTCTGCAGAATCTGCTCCTACCTCACCCTGCATGGCATCCTCACCTGAGGAGGATGGATTACTGATAGGTTTAGACTTTGCTGGGCTTGAGAAGGTAGGAGTGGATGTACCTGAGCCATTTGTGTCACCAGCGGCTGCCAGGCTGGCTGAGGGAGAAGCTGCAGAGGCATACACTGGAGGGCCGGCCACGGACCGAGTAACATGCTGCCATCTTGCCGAGGCTCTCAGGAGACCAGTGGAAGGAAGCTCGAGAGCTGACAGGGTTGCAGCACTTGCTTCTTTCGTCAGGTGGACTCGGAGGCGCGCTGCTCAGCCGTAGGGTGCCCACTGCCAACTTGTCACTAGTTGCTAGACGCGGGGCGGCCCTAGCCTAGCAACCAGTTTGGCAAATGATTATCAGGGAGGCGGACTGGCGGTGTGTTTTTTTTTTTTTCATTCCGGGACACTGTATTGTCACGGAATGAAGGTGCCCAGGACATGGGACAAAAATCAGAATAAGGGACAATCCCGGGCAATCCGGGACACGTGGGCACCCTAGCTAGTATGTATCACATACTAGCCCATAATGTGCCACTTACCTGCAGAAGAAGCCCGCGATGTCCCCGCTGTGTGGTCGCGTCCATCTTCAACCCCTCTTTTTTCCAGGGCCGTGGACTCCGGCTCTGTTCCTAGCCAGAGTAGCATGACGTCACTCCCGCGCATGCGCACGGGAGCCGACGGTCATGACACGGGCATTATAGAAACGGCACGATGACGTTGGCGCAAGCGTATATGGCGAATATCTCCTAAACCGTACAGCTTTAGGAGATATTTCCAGTACCTACAGGTAAGCCTTATTATAGGCTTACCTGTAGGGAAAAGTGGTTGTACAGGGTTTGCGCGCAGATGCGAACGCAAAAGTAAGTCGCGTCCGCATATGAAAACGGTGTTCAAACCACACATGTGAGGTATCGCCATGATAGTTAGAGCGAGAGCAATAATTCTAGCACTCGACCTCCTCTGTATCACAAAACTGGTAAAAATGTAGACATTTTTAAATATCGCCTATGGAGATTTTAAGGGTCAAAGTTTGTCGCCATTCCACGAGCGGGTGCAATTTTGAAGCGTGACATGCTGGGTATCAATTTACTCAGTGTAACATTATCTTTCACAATATATATAAAAAAAATTGGGCTAACTTTATTGTTGTCTTATTTTTTAATTAAAAAAAGTGTATTTTTTCCCCCAAAAAAACACGTGTGTGTGTGTATACAGTGTGTACGAATGTGTATATATACAGTGTGTATGTATATGTATGTGTGTATATATACAGTGTGCATATATATGTATGTGTGTGTATATACAGTGTGTATGTATATGTATATGTGTGTATATATACCGTGTGCATGTTTATGTATGTGTGTGTGTATATACAGTGTGTATGTATACGTATATGTGTGTATATATACCGTGTGCATGTTTATGTATGTGTGTGTGTATATACAGTGTGTATCTATATACAGTGTGTATGTATATGTGTGTGTGTATATACAGTGTGTATGTATATGTATGTGTATATACAAAGTGTATGTATATATGTGTGTTTATATACAGTATATAAAAATATAGGGCAGTAGAGCAGTGGACGATGTCAGTAAGGCAGAGGTTGGTGTCAGTAGAGCAATGGACCGTGTCAGTAGTTTATTTTTATAATTTTTTTAATATAACTTTTTTACAATTTGTATTATTTTTTGCAATGATTTATTATTATTACTATTTATTTGTTTTTACATTTTTTTAGGAGCCCTTATGGGGGGTTTTGGTGAAATATCAGGGGTCTAAACAGACCCTTGATGTCTCATTTTTGAGTCAGAGAAAGAGATTCCTCAGTCCCTTTCTCTGTAACCAAGCAGCAGGGGGAATCTGCGCAGCAGAGCATGATTAGGGTGTGCCCAGGAACACCTGGCACACCCTGTGCACACGCCTATGCTAATGGGTATGTGGAGCCCGAGAAACATGCCGAGGGTGCACGTGGGAGAACTGACACAAGTGGGGGTGTGTAGAAGTGATGCGGCAGCTGCAAAGCCCAGGGATCGCTGCCATCTGACAGCCAACAGTCATACTCCCAAGACCTGCAGCCCTCTACGTATGGTGGTGGCAGTAAAAGGGTTAAATGGAAACAACGCTCGTCAGAACTGTGCTCCTGCCCTGTTATCCTGTCATATGGGCTTCCAATCGGTGGTTACACATCCATGGTTGACTGTTGTCACCATCGGGAAACCCTGCCCTGAGAAGTGTCACGCAGCCCCCTCTCTAATACACATAGACAGGAAGTGACTGCAAAGAGGATGTAATAGATTAGTGGCACTGAAATGCTTTAAAAGATGAAAAAAAAAAAAAAAAAGCCCAGCAATTGTTTCTGACACACAGTGTTTTACTAAACTAAATGTCACCCAGCTGAGGATTTACATCTTACTTTAAGCCAGGAAGATGATATAATAGAATTTTCTGATGAGAAAGATATTTTGTGTGATAAGATGATTTCGGGTTAATATCGGCATGCAATGTTCTCTCAGTATTAACCAAGAGTTAGTCATCTCAGTTGCATAAGTACAACCACAAAAAAAACAACGTCATGAAAATGCAGACACAATTACGATTCCTGTACTTGCTTTACGCAGGTTTAGCCTATTTTTCTCTTTATTAACCATCCCAGCACCAGTGCTGTCCATTTACATGTAACTCCACCCAGGAAGGTGCCTAGGCTAATTGCTGTGTGAGGCAAGCGTTTTTGAAACCCTCAAAAGAACCAAGCCTGTGCGTGCGTGACTGGTGCAGCTCTTAGGGAGCTTAGCAATTGTGTGATGTCTCCTGCATTTATCATCGCGTGGCATTGCATGACAATGAAAATCACATTACTCTCTGTGGTTCCCGTTCACGCCAATGCAACATGGTGCAGTGAAAATTTTTGAAAAGGCTTCGTTGTTTTTGTTTTTTTTTGGTGCAGCATAGCCAGTTTTTGTCCCCATAGATTTCAATGGGAGCGCATGAAAAATGAATGTACATGTGTTTTTGGCGGGGTTTTGTGCCTAAAAAACAACCTTCTCCTACAAATAAAATGCAATCATGTAAAATGCGCCACAAAAAAACGCATGGTTGTGCAGCAGCAAGTGAACCTAGGCTAACACTGAGTCTATGCTATCACCATGCTCAGTGTTAAGCCTGGTACACGCTTTTCATTCAACCCATTCAACGCTTATCCCCCCCTGCCAGAACAACCTGGTCAGCACTCTCAGTCATTGGCTCAGAGCACTGATCTGATGCCGATTGGCAGACCTTTTTTAGTCATGCCCCTTCTGTTGGACCTCCCGCCGTACAGATATTTGGCCCGTGTGTAAAGGGCTTTACTGAGCTGCACATGGACACTTCAGCATCAGTACCACTCGACAATTGTGCCTCCCTGAAACTGTTTCACTGCTTCAACTTGTCTCATGGAAGGCATGGCTCTGACTTGACCCAAAACGTTCTTGTTGGGATATCAGGGGGAAATGTTAGAACCTCCTGTGTTCTTCTTAGGAAGATATTCCACAGGTTCCTGTCCTGGTGACTCTGCATGAAGTTAATTGTCATAGGGGACATGGACAGCAATAAAAACCTGACAGATGGGTATGACCATGAAGATACCTCATAACTTTCTAGGCAATATACAACCCAAAAAGTTAGGCACCAGCCGACCCCAGTGATTAAGGTTGATATATGCCACCATCGTGACTACAGCAAAATCAACAGATCAGGTAGCACCCCTGGAAGCGATTATGGGCCCCAAGAGGTCAAGTAGGCTGACATTTCACCACATGGCTGTGTTCTTGGCATGTGGTAGGGCTATGAAACATTGTGCGCCACTTTAGACATGCTCATTGCCCATTCCAATGAAAGGAGAGGGGGCTAGGGCTCTGGATACCCAAAGCACAGAACAGACTACAAACCCCATTCCCAGCTATACAGAACATGGACCTTTAAGCCATGACTTTTAAGCCATCTTGTAGAACCTTGGCTGGTAAGCAGATTGATTTATTCTCTTTCCCATATGGGTTACCAGTCTCCCATCAAGGCTCCAGCTTCAGGTAGCTTTCCGGGACACCAACGCTTCTACCCTGGCATTCCGATCTGAGACCAGCTTCCCCTTCCAGGCAAGGCAAGCTTAAGACCTAAACCTAGACCTAGAAGGATGAACACCTTTCCCTCAGATCTGTTGTTGTAAAGGCTACCCCCTTTTTTTCTATATTTTTTTTTTCTCTTCTTCAATTTATTTTTTGATCAAGACTCTTCTATAAATCGCTGCTGGATGTTCCCCCTCTGATCGGCAGCTTTCTGGTGTGGCGATCCTCAGTCTGGTTTTGAACTGTACCGAATTTGGATCCCACTGGACTGGACATTGCAGGGATAGCTTTGAAATGACCTTTAGGCACCGAGTTCCACGTGGGGCACTTTCCAGACTCTGTTCAGGTAAAAATCAGGTTCAGAGCCATTGGCATCGCCTCTATGGTTGCCTGTCTCTGAATACTCACTGAGTAAATAGGCCAGTCAGGCCAAGCACCCAGAGCTTCCATTATTCCCTCCTTTCCCGATAGCTCTGCTGTGGAAGGGGTTAAAGGGTTAGTTCACCTTTCTATACTTTTCCCAAAAAAATCCCCCATGCTTTTTCTCACTAGTTAGCAGACTGAGGAAGACAGCAGCACTGAAGCAGCCCCTCTCCAGGCCAGGGCCTAAGGGGAACAAAGGCATCTTCGCACGGTCAACCCAAGTATTTATACCCTTCCTCAGCATGCGCCACTGACAACAAACTTCCTAGTGGTAGCCTTGAAAGGATATAAATATCCCTATAGGGTTTGGGTAGGTGTCCAGATCTATTATTTCTTCCCACTCTATAACCGGGGGGCACTCCTTGGTAGAAGGTAGAAGTAGACAATCACACTGGGTCTAGGAAAGGCCAGACAGATCAACTGAGCTAAAGCTGAATACAACCAAGCCAAACTAAATTAAGGGGGGCATCCCTGCTTTAGGCAGGGTAGCCTCGATCACTTTTGATGTCTTTGTATAGTTTTACTTCCGTAACCTTTACCTGATAATTAGGGATCTTCATATTGCCTGAAGATATGTACCTCCGATTTTTCGGGTTTGATTTTATTGTTTGTAAAATTTGTCAAAAATGTATTGAAACAGAAAAATCTGACAGATGTTCTAACCCCCGGTGCCCAACTGAGACTCAAGGGTCATATGCGGCCCTGTAGTACTTGATGTGTGGCCCTCGAACCTCAGCAGTCAGTAATGGGAGCATGGACTTGTAAAGGGCTTGTCATGGTAGTATTCTTTATCAGTCTCATGTGTCCAGTCTCCGAACACCTCTGGATCATGCCTATTCTCTCTGACCTTGTCCTGTAATATTTGTTCCGAGCCTTCTGTAGTGTGACTGAAGTAAATGGTACCAGAAATATGATATTAAACCATGTTGCCTTCCAACAGTGACATATAGTGAATATTATGTGCAGCACCTTGATAACATTGGGGGCTGCAGAGGAGTCCCCCTACACTGTGTAAGTAGATTATCACTGCTCTAACTATTACTAACACTAATAAAAGTGCTTTTATTGATGGCAGTGTCTCTTTTGGAGTCCGATTGACACCACAAGAATGGAAAGGGACTGGCCCCACCAGAAGACACAGAAAACATTACAGCCTGACAAAGATTTGGAACCTTTCTCATGCATATAAAACTTTTAGCTGAAGTGCTCCTTTATCAGGAAAACAATGATTTGTATGTCAGTTGATTTAATGAAAAAAATGCTTTTCATCTGACTACATGACTTCTGTTTTATGACATGTGACATTGTGCTATTTATGTGGAGGCTCATATTGTGTCTATGTATTCCAGGGGACCTCACAGAGATATTTGGGAACTTAGGTTCCACCGATGTAGACTCAGGAGAAGAAGAGGTGTTTAGCGAATGGACAAACAACTTGCGCCCACACAACGGTGACATCATGGACTATGGAGCCCCCCAGAGCTGGAGAGAACCATCTGTTGGAAGACATGGGGTAGCGCCATCATCAGATGACTCCCTCAGGGCGGTGGAGAGGAGGGGAAGGGAAGCGGCATTGGGTTTGTCCAACACATGCTGTAAATGGGGGTGCAGTAAGAGCCAGATTAGCTCACTGTGTTAAAGAGAGGAGGCAGCCACCATCTTGATGATGCCATCACAGAGTGAGGGACAGGTCACATATATTGTGGCACACGTTGTGATGGGAATGTACAGTGTATGTATTTTTATTCCTGCATGAGTGGAAGTGTCAGTAAATTTATTGACAATAAAGTCAAACTATGTACAGTAAGTAATCTGTGAAATAAACATTTTCAAACACTTTCAAATTGAATTAGCTGTTTGTTTCAGTTTTTTACTACTTCATAACACATACACTTCCTACAGACACGATAATTAGACATTAGGCATACAGGAGGTGTACAGGAGAAGCATACCAATAAAATACGAGTATATTGTGGTTTATCAGATGGGATGAGTAGTCCACAAAAAAGTATAAATCAGGCAGGATTAATGTGTACAGGAAGACAATTCAAAGACAGGATGGGGATTGTACAGGAAATCAGTTATTAGGTAGAATGAGTAGTGTACAGAAGAAAATGTTTCAGGAAGGAAGGCTAGAGTACCTGACTTTTCCCATTTGTATTGCCCTTTTAAAAGTATATAAAATCTCGAGGCACCCGAGTCTAAAATGTAAAAAAATATAAATGTTACTTTTTGATGGGAAACCTGAGCCTGGGACAATGCACACACTTGCCTTCATGAAATTAACTATGTGTGTCTATGTGTGTATGGGGCTTTAGGCAGGATGGGTAGTGTAGGGCAAGACCATGATCAAGTAGGATAGGCAGTGCACAGGATGACCAATATCATTCAAGATGGGTATTGTACAAGAAGACAATGTTGAGGTTGGATAGGTAGTGTATAGGATGACCATGATTATATAGGATAGATAGTGTACAGGATGACCATTATTAGGCAAGATAAGTAGTGTACAGAAAGAGGATGATCAGGCACAATGAGATCACTTTGCCCAACAGAGCAGCAAAGGGGCCGAAGTTGGGTGCTGAAATAAGTGTTCCAGCAGCTGGCAAGCAATGGGACACAGCCCAGACCTGTAGGACATCGAGAATGTGTGAGGTTCCCAGAACAGTCCCCCTGAATCTGATACTGTTGGAGGTTAAGCCACTTCTCAGCTACTCTATTATAGTGTATAGGAAGACCAGGATCAGGCAAGATAGGTATAAGTATACAGGAAGATCTTGGTTAAATAAACAGGAAGACAATGATCTGACAGGTTGGGTAGTGCACAGGGCGGCAATGATTGGGCAAGTTGGGTAGTACACAGGAAGACCAGGATCAGACAGGTTGGGAAGTGCACAGGAAGACCAGGATCAGACAGGTTGGGAAGTGCACAGGAAGACAAGGATCAGACAGGTTGGGAAGTGCACAGGAAGACAAGGATCAGACAGGTTGGGAAGTGCACAGGAAGACAAGGATCAGACAGGTTGGGAAGTGCACAAGAAGACAAGGATCAGACAGGTTGGGTAGTACATAGGAAGATAAGGATCAGACAGGTTGGGTAGTACACAGGAAGATAAGGATCAGACAGGTTGGGTAGTACATAGGAAGATAAGGATCAGACAGGTTGGGTAGTACATAGGAAGATAAGGATCAGACAGGTTGGGTAGTACACAGGAAGATAAGGATCAGACAGGTTGGGAAGTGCACAAGAAGACAAGGATCAGACAGGTTGGGTAGTGCACAGGAAGATAAGGATCAGACAGGTTGGGTAGTGCACAGGAAGACAAGGATCAGACAGGTTGGGTAGTACATGGGAAGACAAGGATCAGACAGGTTGGGTAGTGCACAGGAAGACAATGATCAGACAGGTTGGTTAGTACACAGGAAGATAAGGATCAGACAGGTTGGGTAGTACACAGGAAGATAAGGATCAGACAGGTTGGGTAGTGCACAGGAAGATAAGGATTAGACAGGTTGGGTAGTGCACAGGAAGATAAGGATTAGACAGGTTGGGTAGTGCACAGGAAGATAAGGATCAGACAGGTTGGGTAGTGCACAGGAAGATAAGGATTAGACAGGTTGGGTAGTACACAGGAAGATAAGGATCAGACAGGTTGGGTAGTGCACAGGAAGACAAGGATCAGACAGGTTGGGTAGTACATGGGAAGATAAGGATCAGACAGGTTGGGTAGTACACAGGAAGATAAGGATCAGACAGGTTGGGTAGTACATGGGAAGATAAGGATCAGACAGGTTGGGTACTACACAGGAAGATAAGGATCAGACAGGTTGGGTAGTGCACAGGAATATAAGGATCAGACAGGTTGGGTAGTGCACAGGAAGACAATGATCAGACAGGTTGGGTAGTACACAGGAAGATAAGGATCAGACAGGTTGGGTAGTGCACAGGAAGATAAGGATCAGCCAGGTTGGGTAGTACATGGGAAGATAAGGATCAGACAGGTTGGGTAGTACACAGGAAAACAAGGATCAGACAGGTTGGGTAATACACAGGAAGATAAGGATCAGACAAGTTGGGTAGTACATGGGAAGATAAGGATCAGACAGGTTGGGTAGTACACAGGAAGATAAGGATCAGACAGGTTGGGTAGTGCACAGGAAGATAAGGATCAGACAGGTTGGGTAGTGCACAGGAAGATAAGGATCAGACAGGTTGGGTAGTGCACAGGAAGATAAGGATCAGACAGGTTGGGTAGTGCACAGGAAGATAAGGATCAGACAGGTTGGGTAGTGCACAGGAAGATAAGGATTAGACAGGTTGGGTAGTGCACAGGAAGATAAGGATCAGACAGGTTGGGTAGTGCACAGGAAGATAAGGATCAGACAGGTTGGGTAGTGCACAGGAAGACAAGGATCAGACAGGTTGGATAGTACATGGGAAGATAAGGATCAGACAGGTTGGGTAGTACACAGGAAGATAAGGATCAGACAGGTTGGGTAGTACATGGGAAGATAAGGATCAGACAGGTTGGGTAGTGCACAGGAAGACAATGATCAGACAGGTTGGGTAGTACACAGGAAGATAAGGATCAGACAGGTTGGGTCGTGCACAGGAATATAAGGATCAGACAGGTTGGGTAGTGCACAGGAAGACAATGATCAGACAGGTTGGGTAGTACACAGGAAGATAAGGATCAGACAGGTTGGGTAGTGCACAGGAAGATAAGAATCAGACAGGTTGGGTAGTACATAGGAAGACAAGGATCAGACAGGTTGGGTAATACACAGGAAGATAAGGATCAGACAAGTTGGGTAGTACATGGGAAGATAAGGATCAGACAGGTTGGGTAGTACACAGGAAGACAATGATCAGACAGGTTGGGTAGTACACAGGAAGATAAGGATCAGACAGGTTGGGTAATACACAGGAAGATAAGGATCAGACAGGTTGGGTAGTGCACAGGAAGACAATGATCAGACAGGTTGGTTAGTACACAAGAAAACAATGTTCAGGCAAGATGAATGGTGTGCAGCCAGTTTCTGTATTTCAGAGTATGTATCATTTGAAATGTGGAGCTGATAGACACCAGAAAAAGGAAATGTCTAGAATCTGTGCTTTATCACATTGAGATTTGTGGTTATCTGATATAGGTTAACCAGCCGCCCCAACCATCTGTAAACAAGGTGTTGTTTGGCAACCTTGCCTAAAAATTAAAATCCCTCTTCAAGTAGTTAACATGACCATGGGGACAGTTTTTGGCCATTTTTTTTTTTTACTGTTAACTGGCAGGATCCACATCTACGGATTGTGTTGATATACTGTCTGTTACATTTTCATTCTTGGGTTTAAAGCCTCATGCACACTTGCGTGATGTGATGCTTTTTTTACACTGTTCTTTAAAATTTGTAATGTGACAGCTTTGTGCATTTTTGCAATGCGCGTTTTGACCGCTACATGGGTTTGGTGCACAGGAAGAATTAATGGCACCAAAAGCACGATGTGTATTTTGGCATGTTTTTTTACATATTTTCAGTAACGTGTGCATGTTCTTGGAATGTGAAGGTGTGAATTGGGCCTTAGAATGGTTTTGAGTAATGATACACTATCTTACCAAAAGTATTAGGACACCTGCCTTTACACTCTACACTTTAATGGCATCCCAGTCTTAGCCCGTAGTGTTCAATATTGAGTTGGCCCACACTTTGCAGCTATAACAGCTTCAGCTCTTCTGAGAAGGCTGTCCACAAGGTTTAGGAGTGTGTCTATGGGAATGTTTGACCATTCCTTTAGAAGCGCATTTGTGAGGTCAGGCACAGTATCCGCTCTAATTCACCCCAAAGGTGTTCTATCGGGTTGAGCTCAGACCAGTCAAGTTCCTCCACCCCAAACTCACTCATCCATGTCTTTATGGACCTTCCTTTCTGCACTGGTGCAAATCATTTGGTGGAGGGGGGATTCTGGTGTGGGATTGTTTTTCAGGGGTTGGGCTTGGCCCCTTAGTTCCAGTGAAGGGAACTCTTTAAGGCGTCAGCATACCAAGACATTTTGGACAATTTCATGCTCCCAACTTGGTGGGAACAGTTTGGGGACGGCCCCTTCCTGTTCCAACATGACTGCACACCAGTGCACAAGGCAAGGTCCATAAAGACATGGATGAGCGAGTTTGGGGTGGAGGAACTTGACTGGCCTGCACACTCAACCCGATAAAACTCTTCTCAAGACCTCCTGCTTTCAAGCTCTCTCATCTCCTCCTCCCATGCTCGTCTCCAGGATTTCTCCAGAGCCTCTCCCATCCTCTGGAACTCGCTACCTCCATCTATCCGGCTATCCCCTACTCTTGCTACCGTCAGGCAATCCCTGAAAACTCATCTCTTCAGGAAAGCCTATCACGTCTCCAACGAATCTCCTACCACTTCCACCAGCTCATTCCCCACAGTTACAACCTTTTGTACCACCTGCCCCACCCTATTAGATTGTAAGCTCTTCTGAGCAGGGGCCTCTTACTCCTATTGTAGTGTATTATATTATAACTGTATTGTCTCCCTTTTATATTGTAAAGCGCTGCGTAAACTGTTGGCGCTATATAAATCCTGAATAATAATAATAATAATAATAATAATAAAACACCTTTGGGAGGAATTAGAGCAGAGACTATGAGCTAGGCCTTCTCATCCAACATCAGTGCCTGACCTCACAAATGCGCTAGAATGGTCAAACTTTTTGTTTGTCTATTACACACTCCTAAACCTTGTGGACAGCCAGTAACTCACTCGCGTCACACATCCTTCCCAGAAGAGTTGAAGCTGTTATAGCTGTAAAGGGTGGGCCAACTCAGTATTGAACCCTACGGACTAAGACTGGGATGCCATTAAAGTTCATGTGCGTGTAAAGGCAGGCATCCCAATACTTTTGGTAATATAGTGTATGTACACACAGTTTATCAATTATTCTGTGACCACATAATCGGGGACCCAGTGAAGGGCTTACTTTATATTAGCTTAGAGTTCCATCAAAGAAAACTAAAAACGCAACCCATAATTCATTATTGTTTACCAGCTCTGTGCCTTGTTTTGATTGCACTTATAAGCACAGAAGGTAACGCTCCATAAAACTGCAATCATCTGTGTGTGGATAGCATCCTGCTTGTGTAAACTGTGGGTAGAGAAAGCTAGTGAAGGAAATATGTCATGACATTGTAGGACTTAAGCCCAGCTACTTAAACTACTCACCATTTTTATACATACCCTCCCTCCAAAAACATCATAGATGACTCGGACTAGTTCTTGGAGTAAAATTGGCCTTACGGCCTATTTATTAAAAACTTATAAAATAACATAAATATATAAATAACTATAACTTTCTTAAATAACTTCTGAGGGTAAATTACCTGTAAGGACAACAACTATAACCATGGTCACTGGGGGGCATACTTAGTTTTAAACCTACCAGTCGGGAACCCCTGACTCGGAGGCATGATCACGACCTACCCCAGTGACCTAACCTTCTAAACTCCTCCAGGTTAACCCTTAAGGCCTGAAGGTACCACTTCAATCCCCATCCTTCCATGTATGGGTAACAGCAAAAACCCCCCATCATATGGATGGGTACCATCAAACAACCCCCCATCCCCTGGATGGGTAACACATGTTATCACTTGTAACACAACTTTTTCCTATTAAAGGAAACCAAAAACTGCCACCGCGCGAAAGGGGTAACCCCTTACCCTTGCGCGCACCTCCACACACTCAGACCTCTCTGTATCCCTTCTTGTAAGCCTAAAGACCATAAGTCGGTCCCTACCTCATTGAGATGCACCCCATCGCTGCGGAGATACCGCCAGGTGTCCACCTCTAACTCCCTATGACGAACTGCTAACCCGCCATTTTTAACAAAGAACCTGCTCACCTCCTTATTAACTTTAATCCTGGCCCTGTCCACTTTTTTATCAGACCAAGCCCAACGCCAGGACAACCTCCCCACCATATCGGACCACACCAAAACCATCTTGGGATAAGCTGCTCGTAACCTTAAGAAATCACATTTGATATCTCTAATGAGGTCCCTCATTGATCTGGCTCCCATATCGTTACCCCCCACATGCAATAACAAAACATCGGGGGGCCTGTCTAAGCGAGAGAATCTATACACTTCCCCCAACACCCTGTTCCATTGCATCCCCGGTACCCCAATCCACCGGATAAGCGCCTCTTGTCTAGGAATCCTTAGCTGTCTGCCATTCGGCCGAACGTCAGCTCTCTTGGCACCCCAGAACACGTAAGAGTGTCCGAGTATCCATACAAGACCCACAGTTTGACCTGTTAACGAAAGGAACAATGCAAAACCACATAAACACACAATAATAAACTCATATACAGAAATATCCTCCAAATACCATACATTACATTTGAACCATGTGCGGACGGATATATAACTTGAATCTATCCGATTCCCATCTGCCCAGACGTCTAATTACCTCCTGACTCAGACCTGCCCTAGCAGCCTCTGTGGCCGCCCCAATCCGAAATGAATGTGAAGAAAACCGTAAAGGATCACACCCCACCATAACTACGCATTTTTTAAAAACCGCTGTAAATTGGTATTTGGACAGACATGAACCGTCCTCGTGCATCAAAAAAGGGCCTATGTGAGCTGGTCTAACCTCCATAAAGGCTCCCACCGCCCTAACCGGGCAAATGTTACACTCAGCAATCTTCCCGAGGTCCAAATACCTACCCCTCCCTGTTTGATCCGTCTTCGATCTACTAATCCTTATACGAACCTTATCCACACATAGGTCAACTTCGCTCTGCATGAGCCCCCCCGGAGCTGCCTTAGAAGGGCTGACTAGCTCACTTACCCTAAGCGCCCCAAAAAAGGCAAGCGCGAACGATGCTTTGAATAGCACACATTCGTAATGTGAACTACAGACCTTTTCCAAGCTCAGCATCAATTGCTTCAGCATTTCGAATGAGACAGGGCGCCTCCCATCCCTCTGCTTGTGCGCCTTCTTATATCCCTTGACTGCCTGTCGTAACCGAAATTCCTTGGTATGGTCACGATGCCCCTGCCATTTAAACAGGAAGGCCAAACCTGCCAATTCCCGATTGATGGCCGCCGCTGAGAAACCTTTTTCAAGATCCCTAACTATAAAATACAGCACCGCCTTGTCCAAGTCCGGATCATCCGATCCCATACCCAAGTCAGACAGAAAGGCAAACCAATCTTTCCATACCTTCGAGTAGGCATTCCATGTAGCCGTACTCACAGATTGTTGAATCCATTTTGCTGCTGTTCCAAGGCAATGTTCCATATCCAGCCGGGACAAGCAAGCCCTTGCTGATCCGCCTCCGGTGCCAACTTCCGGAACCTGTCCCACTGAAAACGAGACAAAGCATCAGCCAAAGTGTTCTCGGTCCCCGGGAGATGCACAGCATATATGAAAGCATTTACTTGTAAGCAGCGAAGTACGAGATGGCGCAAAAGCCTGACCACCGGCAAAGATGCCGCGGTCAGCCGATTAACCACTTGCACCACCCCCAGATTGTCACAATTGAATCGGACCTTCAAGTTCCTGAATGCCTCACCCCACAATTCCATGGCAACAACAATGGGGAACAACTCCAAAAGTACCAGGTTCTTTAAGAACCCCGCCTCCTGCCATGCCACAGGCCACCTGGCTGCGCACCATTGCCCCTTAAAAAAGGCACCAAACCCCGTCGAACCCGCCGCATCCGTGAAGAGTTCTAGATCACAGTTGCTGATGGGCCCGGCCATCCAAAGAGCCCTTCCATTAAAGGACTCCAAGAATACCTGCCACACCCGCAAGTCCTCCCTATGTTCCCTCGTAAGACTCACAAAATGTGTAGGTGCTCGGACACCTGCAGTGGCGGCAGCAAGCCGCCTGCAAAATATATGGCCCATAGGAATAATTCTGCAGGCAAAATTTAACTTACCTAGCAGTGATTGGAGTTGGCGAAGCTGCAATTTCCTAACTCCAATAGTCCCGCGAACTTCCTCTTTTAACTTCAACAGTTTTTCCATCGGAATCCTGCATTCCATCCTCAACGAATCTATTTCAATTCCGAGAAATGTGATAATCGCTGTTGGACCCTCCGTCTTTTCCGGGGCTAACGGCACCCCGAATCTTTCCGCCAGGTATTGCAATGTCCCCAACAGCACTGCACAAAGGTTAGAACCCGCAGGACCAACGCATAAGAAGTCGTCCAAGTAATGGATAACTGAATTGATACCTGCTACATCCCGAACGGCCCATTCTAAAAATGAGCTGAACGACTCAAAAAGAGCACAGGATATAGAACAGCCCATTGGGAGACACCGGTCTACATAGTAGGCCCCTTCCCATTTACATCCTAACCATCTAAAACTGTCGGGATGCACTGGCAAGAGCCGAAAAGCCGATTCGATATCCGACTTCGCCATTAATGACCCCTGCCCATATTTTTTAACCCATGCTACAGCGGCGTCAAAAGATGTGTACGTGACCGCACAATCTTCCGGCGCAATCGCATCATTCACCGACCCTCCCTTTGGAAAAGAGAGGTGGTGTATGAGTCTAAACTTGTTCGGCTCCCTTTTGGGTACCACCCCCAAAGGAGAGACCACCAACCCCGATAATGGTACCTCTTCAAAAGGGCCCGCCATGCGTCCTAATGAAACCTCTTTTTTCAATTTATCAGTAACCACCCGGGATTGCATCAAGGCCGACCGAAGATTTTTGGCCTCTGGCGGAACCACCGCCAGAGAACAAGGAATAACAAAACCATTCTTAAACCCCGCCTCTAAAATTGCGGCCGCTGCCCGATCTGGGTATCTATTGAGGAAAGGCAGCATCCTTTCCACTCGGACCGGAGTCCTCCCTCTTACCCGCAGTATCTCCGGCACGACCTTTTCCTTTCTTGAAACATTTTGCCCATGCGTGAGATCCCGCGCAGCCGGAGCACAAGTGCTTGAAGCGACAGTTGGATCCAAATCTACATGTTCCTTCATTAAATTGCCAGCAGTAACCCCATCTCTTCTCGGTCGGTTGTCCCGGAGTTGCTGAACCTCCGACCCCTGCCTGAAAAAACTGACTAGGGGCCCTCGCCGCCGTCATCAACCTCATCCACAAACTGATGTCCTTATGATCCCAGCGTAGATTCGGTCTAACTGCCATCCTCTGACGAAATTGTTCATCATAGCGTAGCCACGCCAAGCCCCCGTATGTCCTGTGGGCTTCACTAATAGCCTCCAGGTAAACGAACAGCGCTGAACAATTCTCAGGCGCCTTCTCACCAACCACACTCGCCAGAATGGCAAACGCTTGTAACCAGTTGGAAAATGTGCGCGGAATTAAGCGATACCTTCGCTTTTCCTCGTCCTCCTTTTTTCCTTCTACCGGTTTTAATCTATCCAGATTAAATTTCTCTAAAGGCAGCAACGTGAAAATTTCCACGTAATCGCCTTTCCATATTTTCTCCTTTATCTCCGCTTTCAAGTGAGCCCCCAATGGGCCTTCAAAACAGACATAAACTTCGCTCCTAGCCGCATCTGCCAGTCTAACTGAATCCGCTGTTTTTTCCGTTGTCTTCACCGTATCCCCCGAAGTCGCAACCACTCCTGACGTGCTGGGGGACACCCCCACCGCTGTAACCTCAACCTGTACCCCACTCGCAATTGGTGGGGGGACCTCCCTCAGCGGAGGAGTCTTTTCCGATGTCCACGCATTTGCTGGACCGCTACCTGACCCCGATTCTATCCTAGCCACTAGCTCCTTAAGACCTGTTAACAACTCATGTAAACCTTCATTTCTCAACTGCGGCACTACTGCAGGCGGTATGGCAGGGCCAGTCTCAACCCCCCCTGACCTATCACAACCCCCCGGCCTAGAAATACTACGCTGCTCCTTTTGCCCCAACAAGTTATGCAGTAACATAGTAACCGGATTGGAAGAAATGCACTCACCGGGCTGCCCTGGACTGGGCCCAACAGCCGCCACTCCTGGAACCACCGTAGCCTGCCGTCCTTGATCGTCGCCTCCGTCAGACCCGGACAGTTCACCTTCCGACCGATCGTCGCTATGGTCCATTCTGTTGACCTCTTGCTGCACCCCAACTGCGGTCGCAGTGGTTGCCGAGGGCCTGCGGTGTTGTGCACGTCCACATCTCACCGGAGTGCCGCCAGACCCGTTGGACGTCCCTGGAGATGGACTCCTACGCCTGCTGTCTGTTGTGGTGCGCGTTGACCGTCCAGTACCCCCTCCCCCACTGGCTCTGATGACTCTAGCTGCTCCTCTCCCACCTCTCAGAAGGTTGCTGGCCGTTGCAGATGTCTGCGCAGCTGCTTCACTGATTGCGGTAGCTACCGGAGTGTCCCGACCCCTCTGTCTTTCTCCTGTAGACCCCTCTGGCTGTTCCATGCATCTCCTCCGTGCCGGGGGGAAGAGCCGCGTGTATTGCTGGGCCCCCTTCCCCCAGTCACACCTCCCTTGCGCCGATTCACCTCTCTTCTGCCCTCTGTTTGCTGACCCTGCCCAGCGGGTCCCAGTGTCTCTCCCTCAGGTGCCCTCCGCTGTTCTGCTCGTGCCGCTCCTAGCCCTGACTCAGGGCTATATCTCTCCGGCGGCCGTGACCGCCGCGCACGAGGTGTAGCCGCCCCCCCCCGCTCACCGCCGTTCCGCCGCCAGCTATCGCACCTAGCTGCTGTATCAACCAGTCCGCGCCGTTCGCGGCCACCGCCGCTCTCAGCTGTTCCATGAAGCCCTCCATCGCCGCCATGATAGCAGTACAGCCCGGGAAAATGGAGAGAGGTGAGGCGCACAGCTACTCTCGTCCTTCACCGCTCTCCGAATGACGTCACTTCCTCCTACCACTACATCTCCTTCTCTTCCTGGCCTAACCCCTCCCCTTCTCTAAAAGGGGCAATCTGTCTCCTACTTAAAACGGCAACTGTGCTGTCCAGCACTGTCATGCCGTCCCTACGCCTAGTGTTCCCCTTAGCTCCGTGACTCTCTTTACAAGAAGGCAGCTCTTCCCGCATTTCCTAGTGCAGCGAACTGTAAACATCTGCTGGTATGCGGGAAACTGTCATTGTAAGGCCTCTTGTAGATGGGCGGAAAAAATGCCACTTTTTTACTGATCTTAACGTAGGTGCATTGTTGTCTATGGAACAATGCTCACAGCTGCATAAATATCAGTAATACAGTGAAGGGCTCAGAGCTGCAAAATAAAAATAGAACATTTTACTATTGAGTGCAGTAATTAGCACACATTACAGTATCTCACAAAAGTGAGTACACCCCTCACATTTTTGTAAATATTTTATTATACCTTTTCATGTGACATCACTGAAGAAATGACACTTTGCTACAATGTAAAGTAGTGACTGTACAGCTTGTATAACAGTGTAAATTAGCTGTCCCCTCAAAATAACTCAACACACAGCCATTAAAGTGGAGACCCTGAAAAAAAAAATTCACCAAAAATCCTAAAAAAAAATTAAAAAAAAAACATTTGAAGAAAAAAAAATGTTTAAACTTACCTAAACCCTTGTTGCTAGGCAGTCTTCCTTATCTGCCTCTTCCTTTTCCGTGGCGTGTTCTGCCCCTCGGTGAGTGGCCCCGTTGTTTCTGGGAACTGCGTGTGTTCCCAGAACACCACGGGGCCATTCACAGAGCGCCGCGCCGCTCGCGCATGCGCAGTAGGAAACTGGCAGTGAAGCCACAAGGCTCCACTGCCTGTTTCCTTTACCTAGGATGGCGGTGCCGGGACCCTAGAGCCGAGGGACGGGTCGGCCTCGGGCGGCCGACATCGCGGGCACCCAGGACAGGTAAGTACTTATTTAAAGTCAGCAGCTACAGTGTTTGTAGCTGCTGACTTATAATTTTTATTTTGGGGCCGGAATCCCGCTTTAATGTTTAAACCGCTGGCAACAAAAGGGAGTACACCCCTAAGTGAGTAACCCTCTTGGGCATGGAGTTCACCAGAGCTTCACAGGTTGCCACTGGAGTCCTCTTCAACTTCTCCATGATGACATCACAGAGCTGGTGGATGTTAGAGACCTTGCGCTCCTCCATCTTCCGTTTGAGGTTGCCCCACAGATGCTCAATAGGGTTTAGATCTGGAGACATGCTTGGCCAGTCCATCACCTTTAGCCTCAGCTTCTTTAGCAAGGCAGTGGTCATCTTGGAGGTGTGTTTGGGGTCGTTATCATGTTGGAATACTGCCCTGCGGCCCAATCTCCGAAGGGAGGGGATCATGCTCTGAACTGTAGCTCCCCAGTGCCAGCAGCACTCATGCAACCCCAGACCATGACACTCCCACCACCATGCTTGACTGTAGGCAAGACACACTTGTCTTTGTACTCCTCACCTGGTTGCTGCCACACACTCTTGACACCATCTCAACCAAGTAAGTTTATCTTGGTCTCATCAGACCACAGGACATGGTGCCAGTAATCCATGTCCTTAGTCTGCTTGTCTTCACCAAATTGTTTGCGGCCTTGCTTGTGCATCATCTTTAGAAGAGGCTTTCTTCTGGGACGACAGCCATGCAGACCAATTTGATGCAGTGTGTGGCGTATGGTCTGAGCACTGACAGGCTGACCCCCCACCCCTTCAACCTCTGCAGCAATGCTGGCAGCACTCATACATCTATTTCCCAAAGACAACCTCTGGATTTGACGCTGAGCACGTGCACTCAACTTCTTTGGTCGACCATGGCGAGGCCTGTTCTGAGTGGAACCTGTCCTGTTAAACCCCTGTATGGTCTTGGCCACCGTGCTGCAGCTCAGTTTCAGGTTCTTGGTAATCTTCTTATAGCCTGTGGTGGGCACAGCACATTACATGGGGGCAAGCCACTCCGCATTGCATGGTGGACACTGTACATAGAGTGTATGAGCATTACATTACATTACACGGTGGGCACAGTTACAGTACATCACATGGTGGGCACAGTACATAACATGGTGGGCACAGTTACAGTACATGACATGGTGGGCACTGCACTGCACATGGTGGCCACATTACATAACATGGTGGGCACAATACATTACATGGTGGTCCCTGCACTGCACACGGTGGGCACGGCACTGCACATGGCATGGGGGAAAGCAGCAGTCTGCCCCCCCAGGAAATCATTTCACCCCTAAAGGTCAGTTTCTGCACAATCCTCCCTGTTTACTGACCTCATTTTAGCAGTATGGTAGATCTTCTTCCTCCCGGGCTCCTGCAGGATGACATCAGCACCCTTCCCCCACACAGCTGCCTGAAGTTCCCAGAGACTGAGAGGGTCTGTGTGTGCAGATCTCGTGATAGGAGCCAGTCAGCACTGACAGCTTCGGCGCAACTCCTCTCCCTCAGCTTGCGGCGCCTGGGTGCAGTGCACCCTGTGCACCCCCTTCCAGGGAGGGGGCACTTGACCCCTCTTGCCCCCCCTTGCGGATGCCAATGCTAGGCCACAGGGCCATCGATAGCCGCCTAAACACTGAATCTCCATCTTTCACTCGACTGCCCCTTATGGCATGACTCATCAATATTTAAAGGCTCCCAGGTTCCCTGGCAGGCCCACTCCCAGAGATTGGCCAGAGACCTCCAAGTATGCTAAGCAGTCCCTTCTAGTCACCACCCACTATCTTACAAAACATTCTTCAACACTCTAGAAACAAGGGGAGGCATCAGAGAGCTGGTGAGATGAGTAACCCAGCCCTGAACTCCAATAAACCCTGACCCAATTAAGACTTACAAATGTACAGCATGAGTCAGAGTATGGTTTGCCTACTTCTAGCACACACTACAGCAGTGATGGTGAACCTTGGCACCCCAGATGTTTTGGAACTACATTTCACATGATGCTCCACTACACTGTAGAGTGTATGAGCATCATGGGAAATGTAGTTCCAAAATATCTGGGGTGCCAAGGTTCGCCATCACTGCACTAGAGGGTGCTACAATTGTGACAATGGTAACTAGAAAAGAATGAAGAAGAATTTTACGGCAGTAAGACCCTACACATAAACATCAGTAAATTATCATGTCCATTTGCAAGAGGCCTAAGGCTGTTCTGCAGGGCTGTTTGCAGCCAGAGGAAAGCCACCCACTACCTAGGAAAACAAAGGAAGCAGTAATGCTGCTGCTGTGCAGTCTGGGAAAAGACAGAGCCTACTGAGAACTATGATGGAACCATGACTTGTGGGGAATGTAGTCCTCAGGGAGATTGAGACTGTACTGTAGATTGGTAATGGAACTACAGAGTCTAGCATTACCAGTGATCTGGAAAGAGGAAAAGGAAGGACTGCTCCTGGGCTAGGGGCAATCAATGGAAGGATGTTGGAAAGCACAGACGGCTAACAGGACATTTGGCTACTGCATCAGGCACGATGAGTGTAGCAAACATCGCCTAGTCGGAGGGATCGCCACTGTCGACCCTGGTGTTGCCGTCTGATCATGGAGAGGAAGGCATTGCAGCTGACACTGCTGAGCCCTGGATGGAGAGCGGGAGGAGACAAGTTGTCACCTTAGGACTTGATGAGAGGCCACCATCCAAACCCTACTATACCCTGTTTAATTATGTATACTTATTAATATGCACTGTCACTATTGGAAATGTGGAAGGGGCCTGTCACTAGTGGAAATGTGGGCAGGGCTGTCACTGTTAGGGATGTGGGCAGGGCCTGTCACTATTGAAAAGGTGAGTGGGTCCTTTCACTGTTGGAAATGTGGGAAGGGCCTGTCACTATTGGAAATGTGGAAGGGGCCTGTCACTATTGAAAATTTGGGCAGGGGCTGTCACTGTTGGGGATGTGAGCAGGGCCAGTCACTGTTGGAAATGTGGGTGGGGCCTTCTATTATTGGAAATGTGGGTGGGGCCTGTCACTATTGGAAATGTGGAAGGGGCCTGTCACTATTGAAAATGTGGGCAGGGGCTGTCACTGTTGGGGATGTGAGCAGGGCCAGTCACTGTTGGAAATGTGGGTGGGTCCTTTCACTGTTGGAAATGTGGGCAGGGCCTGTCACTATTGGAAATGTGGGTGGGGCCTTCTATTATTGGAAATGTGGGCAGGACTTGTCAATGTTGGAAATGTGGGAGGGGCCTTCCACTGATAGAAATGTGGGCGAGGCCAAACATGTCACTGTGAAAATGTCGGTGGGGCCAAACCTGTCACTTTAGAAATGTGGCTGGAGCTAAATCTGTCACTGTGGAAATGTGGGTATAAAAATTTTCACTTAGACAAACAAGATGTTACAGGAGACACACGCCGTGATTTAGGTAAGGGGGGGCAGGTTGAGTTTGGGAGTTGATTGTTGATAAATATAAAAAGTCTAACACAAAACATGGTCACAAACGTGGGCCAAGCCATGAAAAAAATATTGGTTTTGCCTGAAATTGGGCTTTAAAAACGCCCTAACTTTATGACATTTAAATTTCTAAAATCACTCTTTTTACTTTTTTGTGTGTGTTCCTTTGTTGTATATCAGTGCTGCTGATCTCCTGCAGACTCTTTGCAGCCACTTATTGTACTCCCACAGTTCCTACATGGCATTTCTCAGAGTGGTGACTACAACAGACCAGATCTTTGCAATGTGTGATGAAGCTGCTATTTGTGGTCTGCACTGGAAGTCTGTGTGACCGGGAGACAACGCAGGAGAGAAATGACATAACAGGATGATCCCAAAAAAGGACCTGCAGATTTAGAATTATGAAACATTTGTTTATATGAGATTTTAATGATTAGGTTTACTTTAAAGGAACAGCGTTGCCCATTTTTCGGAGTTTCGGGTTCAGAGTGGGAACTTAAAAGCGAAGTATGGGACTTTGCTTTTTTCAAGAATCATACTTACCCAGGTGGATGCCGCATCAGTCTGATGCTGCATCTGTCCCCTGTCACCTCTAAGACTGAGATCCGAGCGATCCAACACTGCCGGTTGCTCGGTTCTCAGATCTCCAAAAGCAGAGAGCTGGTGACTCTCAGCCACCGGCTCTCTGCTCTGCCCCCTCCCCCACGCTCACTGGAGTACTGGGCTGTTGAGGAGCGGAAACGCTCAGGCTGAGCCGGGTGCCAGTCCAGGCAAGTAGGTGGATACTAACTATATGGTCCTGATCTTGCCCGAGCCTGGATCTGATCTGTGACATCAGCTGACAGCGGGCTTCGGCCGCCTGTCTGCTGAAAACGGGTCACAGGAAAAGTACAGCCAAACGAGCTTTGGCTGTACTTCTTTAAAGCCTGACTGAACGTTTAATGTCCCTTTAAATAGATCCTTTGAGCCAAACTTACCCAAACAAACTATTTATTGCACTACCAGGTGTGCTTGCTGGGCACTGGGAAGGTGTATAAGGTGTATGTAACACCCTGGTGTTTAGGCAAATTTAGTTTGCCAGGCAGTAGTTGCCCTGGTTAATTGTTAGTAGATCCACTGATTCCTCTCTAGTTCTGGACTTGCTGCACCTTCTCTCTTCTGTTGCTAGGTGGCGTTATTCTGGTAACATTAAATAGACAAGGGCTTAGCAAGGTGAGGTTATGAATGAATTGGGTGTCTCAGCCAATTGGCGTGGGTTTCTTTAGCCCCTTGGCCAGTGCTGGGAGAGCCTATTTATTTGGGTGGAATTAGGTGATCAGGGTTTCTGTGCCACCTGGATGGCTGTCTGGGTGGACGTGTGTTACGCTGCCCCGGGCTGCTAGGCTGAAAGCCTGAGGCCTATCCCGTGGACTTCTTGCTGCTAGGCTGTCTGAGGCCTATGCAGAAGTAGGAGAAGCAGCGCAGGGTTGGGACTGCAGGATTGGAGTCCAACCGAGAGTAATGCCCTGTACACATGACCGGTTTTGCTGTCGGAATAAACTCCAAAGGTTTCATCCGACGGAACTCCGACGGAATTCCGCTCAAGCGGTCTTGCCTACACACGTCACACCAAAGTCGGACCGTTCAGAATGCGGTGACGTACAGCACGTACGACGGGACTAGAAAAAGGAAGTGCAATAGCCAGTAGCCAATAGCTTCCGTCTCGCACTTGCTTCAGAGCATGCGTCGTTTTTGGTCCGTCGGAACAACATACAGACGAGCGGTTTTCCTGATAGGAATTGGTTCCGTCGGAAATATTTAGAACTTGTTCCATTTCTAGGTTTGTCAGAATTTTCGAAAAAAAAAGTTCGATGAGGCATACACACGATCGGAATAGACGATGAAAAGCTTCCGTCTGACTTTTTCTGTCTGACATTCCGCTCGTGTGTACGCGGCATAACAGTTCAGCCAGACAGGGAACCAGTCGTGGTCAGAGGTAGAGGGGAAGCTGTCGCCACCATATTACTGGAGACCACTGTGAGTAATCTGGAGTCAGTACCAGAGCCTTCTCACCAGCCGGGGATGGTGAAGAAGTGGGAAAACTTCAGCAAGTGCTAAGCCAGGGACGCAGTAGGTGACGCTTGAGGATTATCAGTGAGTGCCAAGCCAGGGACCTCGCGTGTTAGCAGGGGTGACGCTTGAGAAGTATCTGTGAGTGCCAAGCCAGGGACTCAGCAGGGAAGCGGGGGTGACGCTTGAGTAATATACTGAGTTATGGAAGTGGAAAAGCACAGGAGATCCAGTGGCTATTGGATCTGAGAGTCTAGTGAGAGACTGGGAGCTCGATGACTGAAGACCTACAGTAAGAGACTGTAGAGTGTGAGAAGAACTATATGTGTTAGCAATAGTTAAATACAATTACCGTTAGTGACTGTTACATGACTGTTGCCATAGGAGACAGCGGTCCTACCTATACAGAAGTGGTGTCCAGCTGGAGGCCTTTCACTGTATAGTCGTCTACCTATAGAATTCTCGGAGTCTGCCAATTATCATTGCACTACGTAAGGGTGTCCTGGCCCTAACCCACTCTCCCACAGTTCTGTTAAGAGACAATAAATGTCTTTTGCATTCAAAGAGTGTCGCCCATCACACCCACCATGCCTTGTAACCCACTCTACAAAGACGGATGTCAGCTATCCCTGACTCTGGAGGTCACCGTTAGGGCTCTGGAGGTCCGGGACCTTGCTACTTGTATATAGCCTCAGGTACATACAGTATACAACTCTGTGTTCTGGCAGCGGGATGGAGACTCGGAGACTCTCAAACTCTGAAAACCAAATAGAGTCAGACTGAGTGCAGCTCATCCATTCACAAAAAGCTTTGTATCCTACGAATGAATACAAAGCTTCCTCTGATTGGCTGAGGCGGAGATCATGATGCCATGCTCCTGCCAATCAGAGGAAGCTTTGTATTCACTTGTAGAAAATAAAAGTAGTGCTTAGCCTGACTCTTATTTGTTCTGGCAGTGGGATGAAAAATGCTTGTCCCACTGCCGGAACTCAGGGCTGTATAATGTATGTAGCTAATGTAGCGCTGGTAGATGTTCAATCTACCGCTTATAGGTAAATTTAGTGGGTTACCTGTTTCATACATAGTCAGATTTAGCCTCTGTTCCAGTTTGGCTGTGTTGCATGTAGTTTCACATTGTGCCTGTGGGTGTCGTTGTCGCCATGGGTCGGTGTTGGAAAGGCAACACGTTAAAGCGTATGAGTGCTCTTCTGTCCCGGAGATAACTCGGTGGAGGTGGTCCTCCGAGTTGCATTCTGGGAGAGGGTATTTATGGGACAGACGTCATGTTTTAGGGTTCTTTTCGTTCCACCTGCTGGCCCTACTGGCCGACAGGTATGTGTTAGGAGTACTACCGCGTGGTCCTCCGACCGGGAGGACCACGTTGCTGCAGCGTGTGGGTGGGCCCAGAAGCCTGTCTGGGGCCTACCACAGCGGCGAGGGAATGGTCCTGTGCTGTCTGTCCTACGGGAAGAAGCTGGACAACTGAGAAGATCCCAGGGGAGGACCCGTCATGGAAGGATCATGCAGAGTGCTGGTCTGGAGAGGGGCCTGGTGACTCAGTTGTTCCATTCAAGTCTGTGGCAGAGACTTTTGTTCGTGCTGCGTACTGGCTGCTAGGTTAGTGAGAGAAACCTATCCGGGCGGGCAAAGATTCAACTCTAAAAGGAAAGTACATTCATCTACAAGATTCCAATTCCTAATACTACACTAAGAAAAGGTATTTGAACTTCCCTGCAACTCTTCTTTTATCTCTTTCCTGCTACTTCCTTGAGTTACTCTTTATTAAAGCATTGGAAAAGATACTCAAGTGTCCGGTGCCTACATTGTTTGGTATTAAGCTCAATGGGACCCTAGACCCGGTTCTGGTGAAATTGAGGTAACAAAGGTGACGGTAACAGCCCGCTTTAAACCAGCAGCTCCACCGTGAGTTATTGCTACATGTGGGGGCGTCGTCCAGGATTGTTAGCCGTCAACCCCCCGCAACCCTGAGAAGTAGTTCACCGGGAGTTTATGTTAAAGGAAGTTTCTGGACTTTGTCATTTTTTCCAGGGAAAGAAGGGGTTAAGTTGCAGGACTTTATTTCTGACTGCGTAGGCTGTGGGTGAGAAGTAAAAGCCCGGGAGCTACGTGATCAGAAGAACAAGTGGGAGGAGCCTAACCTACTTGTTACCGCGTGGGACGCGTGTGTGTGTGTTTGGCTCCAAAGGAGAAGAGAGGCCTCGCGATCGTGCTGAAAGGATCAGAGTGCAGCCATGTCTTCTTTTCCATTGGTACCGTCAACTATGGGATCTAAGATGTTCCCTACAAGTACCGCTGCGGGTGCTATGCTGACCGGAACCCTGCTGACAGATACCGGCATTCGTTTGAAGCCGCGGGGGCGGTTTGTGCTATACACTGTTGGAGATATCGAAGGGCTGGGCATGCTTTGCCACAAGTGTGAAGGACTGGCCATACATCTCTGTCCATTTGTCCGATGTTTGCAGTGCGGAGAATATTTGTTCACAGTGAAGCAACCTACCATGTCGCCCCGTGCTTATCGTGTGGGATGGGCTACAGGAATTGCCACAGTGGAAACTACTGCCATTGCTGCTGGAGAGCAACAGGCCGTGATTTCGTCTGCTACCGTGAGTGCTTCCGAGGAAGATGTTGCTGTTACTGCTTCCTCAGACATCACCTTTATTTCCACGTCTACTACACCTGTCCCCATTGCACCTGTTCCAAGGAAGGTGGGATATGTGAAGGCTTCCCGCGGCTGTGGTCGAGGCCTCCCCAGAGACTACCCGAACCGGAGCCGGAGAAATACATGGATCCGGAGAAGTCCACGTCAGGAACGAGTGCGAGAACAAAGGGGAACAAATCTGGGACTCTGTAAATATTTGCCAGCAGAAGAGTTGAGAGACTCGGAGATAGATTCTATGTCGGATCTCTCCGGTGATGATGATTTGTTTGAAACAATGTCACAGGAACTATTGTGGGCCCAGGGTGAAGATGTTGCTTCTGTTTTAACCTTCTCAGAGTGGACAGCCCTTAATTCTGGGAAGACATCACCTTGTGTGGAGCCGCACAGTACTACCAAAGAGACATTGTCTAAAGTTGCTAGTTTGCTTTCGACACCCGTCGGATCTATGGTGAGTAAATCACTGAATTCTTGTGTGCCTCCTGGTTTGGGGAAAAATAGACCTTTGCCTAAACTTGCCCGTTTACAGAGAGTGCTCACCAAACGAGTTGCCACAGAATATGGTCTGGAATTTCCCTATGTTGCTCAGGAAATTATGCAGGAAATTGTGGCAGAGACTTTTGTTTGTGCTGCGTACTGGCTGCTAGGTTAGTGAGAGAAACCTATCCAGGCGGGCAAAGATTCACATCTAAAAGGAAAGTACATGACTAAGGGATGTGTCTATAAGTGAGGCTACCGTGCAAACCTGATAATTCTATCTTACCCCCCCTTTCCCACCCACCATTGACCAAACGACACTACTCTTATTGGAGTCGAATGGCCATAGCAGCCTTTTATTACAACAAAATAAAAATACAAAAATACTTTGTGAACAAATAACTTAATGCATAGTATACATTCTTATAAACATTTTACCAAACTGAACCTTCCTATTAACCTTTTTGGTCTAGAGATCCTTGAAGGCAAATATCAATGTTTTCTACCACCAACTAGTTGTATCGGTATACCCATAAACGGCCCCCCGCCGTGTAATTACGAAAGCTCGGGGACAAACAGCTACCTCCTTCCAGATACAACTTGCTCCACCATTGTTTCCATACCAGGGAAAAAGACGCCCATACCTCCGTAGGGCCCAACCCCCCTTTAAACCTCCATCATTTTTCAGCCCCGCCTTCAAGGACCCCATAGACCTGCCGCCACAGCACGCGCACGTGACACCTTACGTGCGTGTCGCCCTCCACACCCGAAACGCCCGGTGTACACCGTCTTGCAGAGCCAATTGCCACAGGTCAAGGCCAATTGCATTCAGGTGTACACCATCCGCTCGCAAAAAACGCCAGGTTTCCTCCTCCAAATCCCGATGACGCACTGCCAAACCGCCATTACGAACAAAAAATTTTGCCACGGCTTTATTGACCTTTATCCTCGCTCTGTTCAGTCCTGCCACAGAGCGAGCCAAACGCCAAGCCGTCCTGGCCACAATATCCGACCAAATGAAAATGGTATCCGGAAAAAATGATTGTAACCGAAGCAGGTCGAACTTAATGTCCCGTATCAGCTCTCTCGCACATCGAATCCCCAGATCGTTACCACCCACATGGATTACAACCACATCAGGAGTGCGATCAAGACTTGCGAACTTATGCATCTCGGGTACTACCCTGGACCAGAGCATGCCCGGAATCCCGATCCAACGTACTACCCCCTCCCCTTCTGTCAGCCCCAACAACCTGCCCCCCCTCCTAACATCTGCCCTCCTGGCTCCCCAATACACATAAGAGTGTCCCAGGATCCACACCAAGCAGGAGTCCGAATCTGAAAAACATTGAAAACAAACAAAAAGGAAGACAAGGAGAAAAACGAACATCACCCTACATTCCCTGGCAGCTAAAAAAAAAAAAAACCCTGGCTTTCTGAACTTAAATGCTGTCTATCATCATTATTTTTAGTCACCACAGCAGCCCTCACCCAACCCAGCAGGATTATATCACTAAAGTAAGTGAGGACGAACATACAACTTAAACCTGGATGATTCCCACCTACCAATACTCCTCACCACCTGCTCATCCAATCCCCACCGAACTGCCTCCGTAGCTGCTCCAATACGAAATGAGTGAGAAGAGTAATTCTCTACATTTAAACCCGCAGTCTCCAAACATTTTTTAAAAACCGCCTGAAACTGGAAACGCGAGACCGCCCTACCATCCTCATGCTGGAAGAAAACCCCCCCTACACGAGGCCTAATTGCGCAAAACTCACCTACTGCCGCAACCGGACATACAGGGGAACCCGGGATGCTTTTTAACTCCACCCACTTCCCCTTCCCTAACTGATCCGTCTTGGACCTTTTCAAAAATACCCCCAGCGTGTCCCCACGTAACCAAACATCCTGTACTTCCAAACCACCGTCCCCCTTTTTATTCTTACTCACCATCTCACCTACCCGAAAAGCTCCGAAAAAAGCCATTACAAAAATGGCCCGAAACAAAACCCTCTCGAAATGCGAAAAACAAACATCCCCCAACTGCCTAACTACCTCCCTTAAAACCTCAAATGAAACAGGGCGTCTCTTGTCGGCAGCCGTTCGACCAGCGCGATATCCACGCATAGCACGCCGAACCATGAATACCTTTGTAACGTCCCTTTGCCCAGCCAACTGGAACATGAAGGCCAGTCCTGACAGTTTACTAGACATAGAAGAAACAGACACTCCCTTCTCAAAATTCCTGCCTATAAAATAGAGCAGCAACTGAATCCTCCCTTCGTCTTGGGAACTGTCCCCCACTTCACCTATCAGAGCCTCCCATTCCTTCCAGACCTTACTGTACACAGCCCGAGTGGCTGCGGATACCGATCGGTGTATCAACCGTCGAGCGATGGCAATGCGATGCTCCACAACCTCTCGGGACAAGGAATCCCGGACACATCCGCTCCCGGCACCAGTTGACGAAACCTGTCCCACTGGAAACGAGACAACGCATCAGCCACAGAATTGTCCACCCCCGGAACATGAATTGCAGACACACAACAATTAATACACAAACAGCATAACACCAGGTGCCGCAGTAAACGCACAACTGGGGGGGAAGATGCAGTGTTATTGTTAATGGCCTGTACGACCCCCAAGTTATCACAGTGAAAACGCACCCTACGGTTCGTAAAGTCTGAGCCCCAAAGTTCCACCGCCAGCACAATCGGAAACAATTCCAATACCGCTAAGTTGCGTATCAAGCCAGACTCCTTCCAACTCACCGGCCATTCCCCAGCACTCCACTTCCCCTGATAAAAGGCCCCAAAGCCGCATGACCCTGCTGCGTCAGTAAACAGTTCCAAATCAAAGTTTGAAACTACCGCATCCATCCACAAAGAGCGGCCATTGTAGGTAGCCAAAAAGGAATCCCATACCTTCAAATCCTCCTTATGATCCCTACTTAAACGAATATAATGATGTGGGGCCCGGACTCCGGCCGTAGCGGCGGCAAGGCGCCTGCAAAAAAACCCGCCCCATAGGCATGATGCGGCAGGCAAAATTCAATTTGCCTAGCAGCGATTGTAAAGACCGAAGCTGTATCTTCTATGGCCGGGACGCCACTGCCACCTCCCGTTTTAAACCCTCCAATTTGTCCAATGGCAATCTGCATTCCATAGCCACCGTGTCTATAACAATCCCCAAAAAACTCAAAACAGTAACTGGGCCCTCCGTCTTGTCAGTAGCCAACGGGACCCCGAAAGACTCAAAAAGCTGCTGAATTGTAGCTAACAATGACGCACACACCAAGCTACCCGCAGGCCCTATACATAGAAAATCATCCAAATAATGGATGACGGATGACAAGCCTGAAACATCCCGCACTGCCCATTCTAAAAAGGAACTAAATTGTTCAAACAATGAACATGAAATCGCACACCCCATGGGCAAACACCTGTCAACAAAAAACTTGCCTTGCCAGCGACACCCCAACAAACGGCAGCAATCTGGATGAACAGGCAAGAGGCGAAAAGCCGCCTCAATGTCCGTTTTTGCCAACAATGCGCCTCTTCCAAAACGTTGCACCCACGCGACCGCCGTGTCGAAAGATGTGTAAGACACCTTACACAAATCAGGGTCGATTGAATCATTGACTGATCCCCCTCGCGGGTACGACAAATGGTGAATGAGCCGAAATTTGTTCGGCTCCTTCTTGGGGACCACACCTAACGGTGAAACAACCAAATCAGGCATTGGGGTGTACTCAAACGGGCCCGCCATGCGCCCCAATAAGACCTCTTTTAACAATTTTTTCGTAACAATGCTGGAGTGTTCCCTGGCCGACCTCAAATTATCCGCCATAGGCGGAACCACAATAGGCCGGCTACTCAACCTAAAACCGACCGTAAATCCCAACTCTAATAACTCGGCAGCTTTCTGATCAGGGTACCGCCTTAAAAAAGGAGCCATCCTTTTTACCCTCACTGGTGTCATCCCTTTTTCCAGCATCTGCCCCCTTCCCGCGGCCTTGTTTGAAACACCTGGACTGTGAGTGTGACCCTCCACATGCTGAACACTCATGCCGGAATCGACATTTTGCCCCAAATTTGCAGGTACCGGCATTGAATTGCCAGCAGAAACCCATGCGACTGCTGGCCGGTTGTCCGGAACTAGCCGAACCCCCGGCCCCACCCTGAAAGGGAGCCGAAGAACCTCTTGGAGATGACATTAACTTCATCCAAAGACTAATGTCCTTGTGGTCCCACCTTAATGCAGGGCGTACTGCCTTCCTCTGCCGGAATTGCTCATCGTAGCGCAACCAGGCTGTACCGCCGTACACTCTTTGCGCCTCGCCAATGGAGTCCAGGTAGCAGAAAAGAGCAGAGCAATGCTCGGGCGACTTTTCCCCAATAACGCTTGCCAAAATTGCAAACGCTTGTAGCCAATTTGAGAAAGTGCGCGGGATTAAACGGTAACGCCGCTTCTCCTCCTCCTCTTTTTTGCTCTCGTCCGGTTTAACTTTGTCCAAGTTAAACTTCTCCAAGGGCAACAAGGAGAAAATTTCGACATACTCACCCTTCCAAATGCGCTCTTTCACTTCTGTCTTTAAATGAGCGCCCAAGGGCCCCTCAAAACAGACGTATACTTCACATTTGGCAGAATCCGCCAAACGCACCCCATCCAATCCCGCTGTCCCCTTACCCGCCGTCGCAGCCTCCCCAACCTTCGCTGCCGCACCGGCCACTATCGTCGCCGGCGGCGTGACAGGAATCTCCGTCCCCACCCCAGCAACCAATGAGCTGGCCGCTGCACCCGATGCCGGACCCACCCTCACAACGTCCTGTGGTGCGGCCGCGTGGGCCGTAGCCCACGCCGCCACCGGAGAAGCGCCCGCCACCGGCCGCTGACCAGCCTCACAGCGCGCCAGCACCTCCCGCAAACCAGCCAGCAATGTCTGCACCACCCCCACGTCTTGTGACCCCAGTGACGTAGAACCCCCACTTTGCCCTAGACTACTTAAAACACCCTGAGCCCCTGACACCCCTACAGCATCACCAATTACAGACCCCCCTTTACTAACATTAGAAGAAGACAAAGACAACACAGAAGGGTGCTCACCTGGCTGCCGCTGCCTCACGGGACATCCAGCCGCAATCCCCGCTGCACGCGCCGGCTCTTGCAGTTCGTCCTCCGCACGATCATCCAGCTCACCCTCAGACAGACTGTCCTGGGAACTCCCGGCCTCTCTCCGCTCCACAGTCGCAGGCCGCACATCAGGATTCACCGCCGCCGTTGAGCGCAACGCAGAGACGTCATCCCTGCGCGCCGCACCAGCACTTGTCTCTTCAAGGCACTGTAGCTGAGCCCTGGGCCGGGCAGGGGGAGCCCGCCTGGCCGTAGATCCGGACTGCGACTCATCCAAGTCCCCACGAACACGCGGGGCACCCGCCGAGGTTCTCTTTCTTCCCCTCCCTTCAGGAATATGGGCCCCGGCCGTTACCGCCACGTAGCCGTCACCCGCCGAGGCATCTCTCCCTCGCCGGGCTCCCCTCCGGCCAGGCTGAGAGCCTGCCGCGGCAGCCGCCATGCGTCTCACACTGTCTGCAGGGGGGGCGGTACCTGACACTTTCGCGCCGCTCGTCTCCCGCACCGCTCGAGCTCCGTGACTGTCCCCGCTTGCCGCCGCCACCGCTGACTTGCGCTTGGCCGGCGGAGTCCGCACTTCCATTGCCCGACTCCCTGAGCGATCCGGTTCAGGGCTAAAACGCTCCGGCGGCCTGGACCGCCTAGCACGTGTGCGGCCCGGAGGAGGGGGGCTGGTGGGTAGAGCAGAGGAGGACTGGCTGGGGCCCTGTAACAAGCTGGCAACGGAAGCCTGCAGCCATCCCGTGCCTCTGGCCGCCGCCTCCTCCCTCAGCTGAGACAGAAGCGTCTCCAAGTCACCCATGCTGTAACGCGGAGACCGTGCCTAATCTTCTCCAATTCTTCTAACGGCCGCTCCTCTCTCACACTGACCCTGTTATAACTCCGCCCCCCACTTTTATCTAAACTCCCCCCACAGCACCTCCTATCCTAGTTACACTACCTTACAACTCCGCCTCACTGCCCCACCCAAGTCATGCTGGCCCTCCCCCTAGAGTTCCTCTGTCTACGGGCCATTACTTTAATCTACAAGATTCCAATTCCTAATACTACACTAAGAAAAGGTATTTGAACTTCCCTGAAACTCTTCTTTTACCTCTTTCCTGCTACTTACTTCAGTTACTCTTTATTAAAGCATTGGAAAATATACTCAAGTGTCCAGTGCCTACATTGTTTGGTATTAAGCTCAACGGGACCCTAGACCCGGTTCTGGTGAAATTGAGGTAACAAAGGTGACGGTAACAGCCCGCTTTAAACCAGCAGCTCCACCGTGAGTTATTGCTACACTAATGATACCGTACCTACAGTTATTACAAGCACACTTGTTAGTACAGTAAATAGTTTGTTTGGGCCAGCTCTGCCCACACGTGGAGTTAGGGCTGGTTCACATCAAAAAAACGCACTCCAGATCCGTTTCAGGTGCGTTTCTGCATGCACGTTTTTAACGCGTCTTTGACGTGTTCCGGTCTGTTTTTGATGCGTTTCCAGATGCATTCCAGATGCTTTTTTTTTTTTGTCAGCACAGACATCATATTTTATTCAAACTACTTTTGCAGTAGCGATTTTTCAAAAAAATCGACGTAAAGTAAAATGTTTTAAAGCATTATGCATAAATGTGACTCTAATGTAGAAGGAAAAAAAATATTTTGCTTTTAAGTGTACATAGCTATCAATAGGTTATGAATGACCTTATCTAGGATAATTTATGATTGTATTAAAAGACCAATAAACCTAAAACACAATTTGGCTTATGAAAAAGCTATAAATAATAATACCATAGTGGGAGGAAAATGTTTGCATATACCCTAAATTTTTTTTTTTTTTTTTTCACAATTAAAAGTTTTATTTCAGCTTAGGAAAACTTACAATGAACAAAAATGTGTAGGAGTCATACATAAAGAGTAAGATTGACATTAGTCATCATGAGTTTACAATAAACTTAGTGCAAATGAAAAAAGTTTACAATGAGTAATAATCTTAACCACTTCAATACCGGCGTATAGTAATATGACGGCCACAGATGGGATCTCCCATCCTGGGTGGCCGTCATATGACGTCCTGGGCTTCCCCGCCATCTAGGGGGCGCAGGCGCGCACGCCGCGTTGCTCGGGACCTGCTGCGCGTGCCCATGGTATCGCTGTATAAATGTGAATGGTCCCAAAAATGTGTCAAAAGTGTCCGATGTGTCCACCATAATGTCGCAGTCATGAAAAAAAAAAATCGCAGATCGCCGCTATTACTAGTAAAAAAAATAAATAAATATATATATATTTTTAAATGCCATAAATCTATCCCGTATTTTGTAGACTCTATAACTTTTGCGCAAACCAATCAATATACGCTTATTGCGATTTTTTTTACCAAAAATATGTAGAAGAAGAATACGTATCGGCCTAAACTGAGGGAGAAATTTGTTTGTTTTTTTTTTTTTAAATTGGGATATTTATTATAGCAAAAAGTAAAAAATATTGTGTTTTTTTTTTTAAATTGTCGCTCTTCTTTTGTTTATAGCGCAAAAAATAAAAAACCGCAGAGGTGATCAAATACCACCAAAAGAAAGCTCTATTTGTGGGAAAAAAAGGATGTCAATTTTGTTTGGGTACAACGTCGCACGACTGCGCAATTGTCGTTTAAAGTGCGACAGCGCTGAAAACTAAACATTGGTCTGGGAAGGAAGGGGATGAAAATGCCCTGTATTGAACCGGTTGATCAGACAGGTTCAGGTGAATGATAAAATAAAATGAGAAACAAAATATATATAAGAGAAGGGTTAAGGGGGGGGATAAAAAGGGGGGAGGGAGGTGGGGGAAGGAAGGGGGGTGGGGGGGAGGAGAAAAGGGAGGGGGGGGGGAAAGGGGAGGGGGGGGAGTAGCATTAAACGTTATGCATAACATATTATCTACAATGCGTTAATAACAGAGAGATGCAGATACATAAGGATTTGGGATAAAATTATCTTCACAAAGCATGTTTTAAAGGAAACAAAAATGTAAGATATACAAATAGATCAGCCAGTGAGTAAATGGTATTCAGTCGACAGAGTGAACAGCAGCCATGGTTGCCATGTCTTGTTGAAATTATCGCTATTTTCTCTTTTCATGGCGGCTATTTCTTCCATCTTATATATATATTGTATCCTGTCTAACCATTCTCTGACCTTTGGTACTCTTGTGGATTTCCAGTATAGGGGAATGAGGGTTTTAGCTGCCAGCAATAAATGTCTGGTTAGTGATTTTTTTGTACTTAGAGTGAGAGCATTAAGGCTAATCAGACATGTAGCTGCATTAAGTTCAAGTTTCGTTTCAGTGATGTGTTTAATCCACTTTTTAATTTCTTCCCAAAAGGCAGAAACCGGGGGCATTCCCACCATATATGTAAAAGCGTACCTAAGTGATTGTTACATCTCCAACAGGTGTCTGATGTTGCAGCGAACCACTTCCTAGCTTTCTGTGGTGTAACATACCACTGAGTGAGTAATTTATAGGAAATCTCCTGGTATTTAGAGCTCAATAAGCATTTGTGCGTCAGAATGCATGCCTTTTCCCATTGTTTTTCTGTAATTGTGATTCCTAAGTCTCTTTCCTAGTTCTCTTTGTGTTTACATTTTTCTGTAAGTGGAGTTTGAGACAACCATGAATAAGCTAAAGTGGTGGTGTTTGGTAAGTGAGACTAGGGATGAGCTTCGTGTTTGAGTCGAACCCATGTTCGACTCGAACATCGGCTGTTCGACCGTCCGTCGAATTGCGAACGTTATGGGCCGTTCGCGCCAAATTCGTGTGGCGCGTCACGGCCCATAATTCACTGCGGCATCGCAGTGCATTGCTGGCTGATGATTGGCCAAGCATGCACTATGACCCGCATGCTTGGCCAATCACAGCGCCGTCAGTAGAGAGAGCTGTAATTGGCCAAAGCCAGGGTGGCTTTGGCCAATTATGGCTCAGGGGATTTAGTACACGCCCCACACTATATAAGGCCGCCTGCACGGCGGCCCTGTGTAGTGTGTTCCGGTGTGCTGATAGAGAGAGAGACAGACAGTGTCATTTGATTTGAGTTAGATAGATTAGGCTAGATCTGTTCCTGCTATTTACATTTAGTGCAGTGCATCCTGCTCACAGTGTTCAGCTAGATCCGTTCCTGCTATTTACATTTAGTGCAGTCAGTGCGTCCTGCTCACAGTGTTCAGCTAGATCCGTTCCTGCTATTTACATTTAGTGCAGTGCGTCCTGCTCACAGTGTTCAGCTAGATCTGTTCCTGCTATTTACATTTAGTGCAGTGCGTCCTGCTCACAGTGTTCAGCTAGATCTGTTCCTGCTATTTACATTTAGTGCAGTCAGTGCGTCCTGCTCACAGTGTTCAGCTAGATCCGTTCCTGCTATTTACATTTAGTGCAGTGCGTCCTGCTCACAGTGTTCAGCTAGATCCGTTCCTGCTATTTACATTTAGTGCAGTCAGTGCGTCCTGCTCACAGTGTTCAGCTAGATCCGTTCCTGCTATTTACATTTAGTGCAGTGCGTCCTGCTCACAGTGTTCAGCTAGATCTGTTCCTGCTATTTACATTTAGTGCAGTGCGTCCTGCTCACAGTGTTCAGCTAGATCTGTTCCTGCTATTTACATTTAGTGCAGTGCGTCCTGCTCACAGTGTTCAGCTAGATCCGTTCCTGCTATTTACATTTAGTGCAGTGCGTCCTGCTCACAGTGTTCAGCTAGATCTGTTCCTGCTATTTACATTTAGTGCAGTGCGTCCTGCTCACAGTGTTCAGCTAGATCCGTTCCTGCTATTTACATTTAGTGCAGTCAGTGCGTCCTGCTCACAGTGTTCAGCTAGATCTGTTCCTGCTATTTACATTTAGTGCAGTGCGTCCTGCTCACAGTGTTCAGCTAGATCTGTTCCTGCTATTTACATTTAGTGCAGTGCGTCCTGCTCACAGTGTTCAGCTAGATCCGTTCCTGCTATTTACATTTAGTGCAGTGCGTCCTGCTCACAGTGTTCAGCTAGATCCGTTCCTGCTATTTACATTTAGTGCAGTCAGTGCGTCCTGCTCACAGTGTTCAGCTAGATCTGTTCCTGCTATTTACATTTAGTGTAGTCAGTGCGTCCTGCTCACAGTGTTCAGCTAGATCCGTTCCTGCTATTTACATTTAGTGCAGTGCGTCCTGCTCACAGTGTTCAGCTAGATCTGTTCCTGCTATTTACATTTAGTGCAGTCAGTGCGTCCTGCTCACAGTGTTCAGCTAGATCTGTCCCTGCTATTTACATTTAGTGCAGTCAGTGCATCCTGCTCACAGTGTTCAGCTAGATCTGTTCCTGCTATTTACATTTAGTGCAGTGCGTCCTGCTCACAGTGTTCAGCTAGATCTGTTCCTACTATTTACATTTAGTGCAGTCAGTGCGTCCTGCTCACAGTGTTCAGCTAGATCTGTTCCTGCTATTTACATTTAGTGCAGTCAGTGCGTCCTGCTCACAGTGTTCAGCTAGATCTGTTCCTGCTATTTACATTTAGTGCAGTCAGTGCGTCCTGCTCACAGTGTTCAGCTAGATCCGTTCCTGCTATTTACATTTAGTGCAGTGCGTCCTGCTCACAGTGTTCAGCTAGATCTGTTCCTGTTATCTTCCTACTGACAGACAGGCTTGTCTGGTTACAGTATATAAAGCTACCTGAAGAAAATTACAGGTGTTCTATCCCAGCTTAGTGCAGCTACAGGCCATTAGTATGTCTGGAAGGCCAAGAAGGAGAGGCAGACAGTCACAAGCCAATAAGAGAGGGCAAGCAGGCTCTGTGTCTAGTGCTGGTCGTGGAGACGGTGCATCCTCATCAGCACGTGGCCATGGGACACGCTTGGCCTTTTTTTCGGCAGCTGGCCGTGTTGAGCCGCAACATGCGGAAGACTTGGTCGAGTGGATGACCAAGCCGTCCTCATCCTCCTCATCCTCTCTCACCCATGCCCAGGGTGCTTTGTCTGGCAAAGCAGCAGCCTCTTCCCTCAGCTCAATGTCATCAGTGACTCCTTCCCTAGCTCCACCATGTCCTTCTGAGGATTCCCTCGAACTGTTTGACCACAGTGTTGGGTACATGCTCCAGGAGGATGCCCAGCGTTTGGAAGGCTCTGATGATGATACTGAGCTCGATGAAGGCAGTAACATGAGCACGGACAGAGGGGGTGCCCAAGAAGGACAGCAATCTGGCAGTCATGCTCCCCCTGCTGCAGCATACTGCCAGGTTTGCTCCAGTGATGAGGAGGGAGGGGATGATGAGGTCACTGACTCAACGTGGGTGCCTGATAGGAGAGAGGAGGAGGAGGAGGAGGAGGAGGAGGCGGCACATCACCAACGAGGCAGGATGCCCTCCAGGGGCCAGCCTAAGGGCAGCACATTGACTGCATCACACCCCAAAGCTCCACATGTGCAGGGCGCTGCAGTCTCTGCGCGTTATTCAAAAAGTTCTTTGGTGTGGGCCTTTTTTGAGACGAGTGCATCAGATCGCACCGCTGCTATTTGCAACATATGTCTCAAGCGTATCTCGCGTGGCCAAAACATCTCCCGCTTGGGTACCACATGCTTGACCAGACATATGTTGACCTGCCATGCAGTTCGTTGGCAAGCATATCTAAAAGACCCACACAAAAGAACAAAGAGGATCTCTCCTTGCTCTTCATCAGCTGAGATTTCCAACCCCACTAGACCTTCAGTCCTCTCTGAGACCTGCAGTGAGAGGAATGAAGGTGTAGAATTAGGTGTGTCACAGCCAAGTACTTGTGGGCAATCTGCTTTTGGTACACCGACGTCAGATTGTACCAGGCAAATTTCCCTGCCCCAGCTGCTGCACCGCCGAAAGAAGTTTGCTCCCAGCCATCCACATGCCCAGCGGTTGAATGCTAGCTTGGCAAAATTGCTAGCACTTCAACTGCTGCCTTTTCAGTTGGTAGACTCTGCCCCCTTCCGTGAGTTTGTGGAATGTGCGGTTCCTCAGTGGCAGGTACCCAAACGCCACTTTTTCTCACGGAAGGCGATTCCGGCTCTCTACCGGCATGTGGAAGGCAATGTCCATGCCTCGCTGGACAGGGCGGTCAGCGGTAAGGTGCATATTACCGCTGACTCATGGTCCAGCAGGCATGGACAGGGACGTTACCTAAGTTTCACGGCGCATTGGGTGACTCTGCTGGCAGCTGGGAAGGATGCAGGACAAGGTGCAGTAGTGTTGGAGGTTGTTCCGCCACCACGCCTCCAAAATGCTGATTGTGACACACCTCTCTCCTCCACCCCCTCCTCTTCTTCTTCCTCCATGGCCTCTTCCTCGGAACCAGCGGTGCTCCGTAGGCGTTCAAGGGGCTACGCAAGTACGCAGGCCAAAAGATGCCATGCGGTGCTTGAGCTGGTGTGCTTGGGGGACAGGAGCCACACTGGGGCAGAGGTTCTGTCAGCTCTGCAGGGGCAGGTTCAGAGGTGGTTGACGCCACGCCAACTTAAGGCAGGAATGGTGGTTTGCGACAATGGCACCAACCTCCTCTCTGCCCTCCGACAGGGACAACTGACCCATGTGCCCTGTTTGGCTCACGTCCTTAACTTGGTGGTGCAGCGGTTCTTGGACAGGTACCCGGGCTTACAGGATGTCCTGAGGCAGGCCAGGAAAGTCTGTGTGCATTTCCGCCGGTCATATAATGCCAGTGCTTGGCTGACGGACCTCCAAAAGGAGTTTAACCTGCCCAAGAACCGCCTAATCTGTGACATGCCCACCAGGTGGAACTCAACGTTGGCCATGCTGCAGCGGCTGCACGCGCAGCAGAGGGCCATCAATGAGTACTTGTGCGACTATGGCACCAGGACAGGGTCAGGGGACCTTGGTTTTTTTTCCCCACGCCAGTGGGCCATGATCAGGGATGCATGCACTGTCCTGTCACCATTCGAGGAGGCCACGAGGATGGTGAGCACTGACAGTGCATGCATCAGTGACACTGTCCCCCTTGTCCACCTGTTGGAGCACACGCTGCGTGGAATAATGGACAGGGCACTTGAGGCAGAACAGAGGCAGGAAGAGGAGGACTTCCTTAGCTCTCAAGGCCCCCTTTATCCAGACAGTGTTCCTGCGTGCCCGCCGATCACACAGGAAGAGGACGAGGAGGAGGAGGAGGAAGATTGTGTCAGTATGGAGGTGGAGCCTGGCACTCAGCATCAGCAGTCTTTAAGGGATCAGTCCCAAGGAACACATGGACTTGTACGTGGCTGGGAGGAGGTGGCTGCAGACGTTGTCGTCCTTAGTGACCCAGAGGACTCCGGACCGAATGCCTCAGCAAACCTACGCTGCATGGCCTCCCTGATCCTGCAAAGCCTGCGTAAGGATCCTCGTATTCGTGGTATCAAGGAGAAGGACCAATACTGGCTGGCAACCCTCCTTGATCCACGTTACAAGGGTAAGGTTGCGGACCTTATCTTGCCATCGCAGAGGGAGCAGAGGATGAAACATCTTCGGGAGGCCTTGCAGAAAGGTCTGTGCAACGCGTTCCCAGAGACTGGGAGGTTACAAACTCCTGTTTCTGGACAACGTGTTGCTGAGGCTTCGGTCAGTCAAAGAAGGAGCGGTGGAGAAGGTGGCCGTCTGACCGATGCGTTCAGACAATTTTTTGGTCCGCAGCCCCAAGGTATGATCGGTTCCAGCAACCATCGCCAGCGTCTGTTTTACATGGTGCAGGAATACCTAGGGGCAAGATCAGACTTGGACACCTTTCCCACCGAAAATCCTCTGGGTTACTGGGTCTTGAGGATGGATCACTGGCCAGAGCTTGCACAGTATGCAATTGAGCTACTGGCCTGTCCTGCATCCAGCGTTCTTTCGGAACGCACATTCAGTGCTGCTGGAGGCGTGGTAACCGATCACAGGGTGCGTCTGTCCACCGACTCGGTCGATCGGCTGACCTTCATAAAAATGAATCAGTCTTGGATCACCACCAGCTACCAAGCACCTGATGCTGATGTAACTGAATAATTTTTTTCAGATCCCTTCAAAGACTGCCTATGCTGATGCTGAGTGACTATCCCTGAGTAGTTATCCTCTTCCTCCTCAATCATCACGCTGATAGCTTGTAAGAACATTTTTGGTTCTGGGCGCCACCACCAGTGCCTAAGGCACAATTTTTCAGCCCCTGTTTAACAGGGGCGTGTAATTACAATTTTTGATGTAATACTTTGCAGCAGGGCTCGTTCCTGCATTCCAACTAGAGTGTCTGTGAGGGGTTGCAGTGTTGTGGCACCAGCACCAGTGCCTAAGGCCCAATTTTTCTGCCCCTGTCTAACAGGGGCGTGTAATTACAATTTTTGAAGCAATACTTTGCAGCAGGGCTCGTTCCTACGTTCCAACTAGAGTGTCTGTGAGGGGTTGCAGTGTTGTGGCACCAGCACCAGTGCCTAAGGCCTAATTTTTCAGCTCCTGTTCAACAGGGGCATGTAATTACAATTCTTGATCTAATATTTCACAGCAGGGCCCTGTGAGGGCTTACAGTGTTGTGGCCACAGCAACACCTAAGGCCCAAATTTCTGCTGAGTATATAGGGCAGGACCCTACTTTCAAACATCTAACTTATAAACGACTCCTACTTGCAAACGGAAGGAGACAACAGGAAGTGAGATGAAATCTACCCCAACAGGAAGGGAAATTCTCTCCTGTAAGAGTTAATATGGGAAAACAATTTCTCCTTTCCACTGATGCTTTCCAATCCTTGTTCCACAAAAAAACCCAAATTTTCAAAAAACATTTTTCATTGGGACAAAAAAGTGAGGTGAAATCTTCTGAAGAGGAGGAAAGACAGCAAAACAAATGTCACAGGGGTGATAACCCTTCCCTATGTTTTCCAAAAAGCTTAAAAAAGATTTTTTGGCTGGAGCTAAACACGTTAAAAATGTACCCGTTCAAAATTACAAAGAGATTCTACTTAACAACAAACCTACAGTCCCTGTCTTGTTTGCACCGCCTGTATACTGCTGTTCAGAGTATATAGGGCCTGGTGGCCCCACACCTTTCCTTATTTTAATTTGGGTGCGGGGTTCCCCTTAATATCCATACAAGACCCAAAGGGCCTGGTAATGGACTGGGGGGTACCCATGCCGTTTGTCTCACTGATTTTCATCCATATTGCCATGACCCGACATGACATTAAACCCGCAAGCAGTTTTAAATGAGATTTTTTCCTTTAAAAATGACATTTGGTGCAGGGACTGTTCTAAACACGGGAAACACGCGTCACTTTACAGGCATACTATAGACACCCCCCAGGTACGATATTTAAAGGAATATTTCACTTTTTTTTTTTTTACTTTAAGCATCATTAAAATCACTGCTCCCGAAAAAACGGCCGTTTTTAAAAGTTTTTTTTGCATTGATACATGTCCCCTGGGGTAGGACCCGGGTCCCCAAACCCTTTTTCGGACAATACCATGCAAATTAGCCTTTAAAATGAGCACTTTTGATTTCGAACGTTCGAGTCCCATAGACGTCAATGGGGTTCTAACGTTCGTGCGAACTTTCGGTCCGTTCGCGGGTTCTGGTGCGAACCGAACCGGGGGGTGTTCGGCTCATCCCTATGTGAGACCTTTTGAGACAAAGGTGTTCTAAGTGCGTCATAGGAAGGCAGTAGTTTGTTCTGTGCTTACTATTTACCAAGAAGTCTTTCAGTTGTATGTAGAACCACAGGCCAGGATTTATTGTCTTCTTTTTTCCTGGTTTTCTTTTCACCGTATTAGGGTGCCCCCCCCCCCTTTTCCTTACATAGCGCAGCGGCTCCCACCACTGTCTCTCTCCTCATTGGAGGGATTGATAGCAGCGGAGCAATTGGCTTCCGCTGCTGTCAACCAAATCTGGTAACTAGCGCCTTAAAACATAATAGTATCAAAGAAGTGGGACTACTGAGGCACAACATTTGTTCTATATATTAAAATCTTATTTTTATTAGTTCATCTAAAATGTAGTATTTGTACATAAAATCTTTTATATAACATTAAACACAACCATAAAAGTCAATGTTGACAGTATGATGTATTTTGTTCACATAAGATCTTAGAGGCTCGACAGTTTCCTGCACCTAGTCCACTTCCTAAGGAGCCAAAGATACACAATCTGTACAGCAAACAACTAGATAGAATAACAATCCATCAGTAATCACTTTTCATCAATAAATATTTATTTATACCACCACCCATTATATTGACATGTTCACCCAATGTGTGCATGCACCCATGAGAAGGGGAACAGGGTCCATCAGCAGGGGCAGAGGGAGACCCTCCCATGCCTAAACCCACTAGGCCAATAAACCCCTTCACCAAAACCTGGACAAGAGTTCATAGACATCTTATAATAGCTACTTTAAATATGGCCTTTAGACCTATTCAAACAGTGAGTATACAGTCAGGTCCATAAATATTGGGACATCCACACAATTCTAATCTTTTTGGCTCTATACACCACCACAATGGATTTGAAATGAAACAAACAAGATGTGCTTTAACTGCAGACTTTCAGCTTTAATTTGAGGGTATTAACATCCAAATCAGGTGAACGGTGTAGGAATTACAACAGTTTGTATATGTGCCTCACACTTTTTAAGGGACCAAAAGTAATGGGACAATTGGCTCCTCAGCTGTTCCATGGCCAGGTGTGTGTTATTCCCTCATTATCCCATTTACAAGGAGCAGATAAAAGATCCAGAGTTAATTTCAAGTGTGCTATTTGCATTTGGAATCTGTTGCTGTCAACTCTCAATATGAGATCCAAAGAGCTGTCACTATCAGTGAAGCAAGCCATCATTAGGCTGAAAAAACAAAACAAACCTATCAGAGAGATAGCAAAAACATTAGGTGTGGCCAAATCAACTGTTTGGAACATCTTTAAAAAGAAAGAACGCACCGGTGAGCTCAGCAACACCAAAAGACCCGGAAGACCACGGAAAACAACTGTGGTGGATGACCGAATAATTCTTTCCCTGGTGAAGAAAACACCCTTCACAACAGTTGGCCAGATCAAGAACACTCTCTGGGAGGTAGGTGTATGTGTGTCAAAGTCAACAATCAAGAGAAGACTTCACCAGAATGAATACAGAGAGTTCACCACAAGATGGAAACCATTGGTGAGCCTCAAAAACAGGAAGGCCAGATTAGAGTTTGCCAAACAACATCTAAAAAAGCCTTCACAGTTCTTGAACAACATCCTATGGACAGATGAGACCAAGATCAATACAACAAAACAAAACAAAAACTCTTGCGCATAAATGTATAAGCCCGACAGTTCAAAGTTCTCGATGGATGGTAGCTTTCAGCCTTGCTGCCCTCAAGGATAGGGAAATCCTAACATACAGACAAAAAACAGAAAAGAGAGGGCGCACCGGCCTTGTGCATTATCTTTAAAAAGTTTTATTAAAACAGAAAACGTAAAAGTACTACTCACAAGGGTAGATAAAAATCACGCATAATAGTCAAATGATGGTAGCAGTCACCAGACCTATGGACAAGATGTGCAGACCGCTGCTGGCTGACGCGTTTCGTCTTGTCCATAGGTCTGGAGACTGCTACCATCATTTGACTATTATGCGTGATTTTTATCTACCCTTGTGAGTAGTACTTTTACGTTTTCTGTTTTAATAAACCTTTTTAAAGATAATGCACAAGGCCAGTGCGCCCTCTCTTTTCTGTTTTTAGTGAGACCAAGATCAACTTGTACCAGAGTGATGGGAAGAGAAGAGTATGGAGAAGGAAAGGAATTGCTCATGATCCAAAGCATACCACCTCATCAGTGAAGCATGGTGGTGGTAGTGTCATGGCGTGGGCATGTATGGCTGCCAATGGAACTGGTTCTCTTGTATTTATTGATGATGTGCCTGCTGACAAAAGCAGCAGGATGAATTTTGAAGTGTTTCGGGCAATATTATCTGCTCATATTCAGCAAAATGCTTCAGAACTCATTGGACGGCGCTTCACAGTAGAGCTGCACAATTAATCGTTAAAAAATCGTGATCTCGATTCACCTCCCCTGACGATCTCTCCTGCTGAGTTTGACGATTCTTTCATATAAACAAGTGGAGAGAATATCTGCTCACTCAGCTGTCAAAAGAAAACATCCAGGCAGTCTGCCAAGTTTAAAACTTGAAACATTGTATCTAACTTCCTTCTTAGATCAAAGGGATAGAACTTCTCTGTGTAAACAAATAACCTGGGCAATCTGCCAAGCTTTAAACAACGTGTAAATGCAGGAAGTTTAACCACTTAAAGTCTAAATCTTTTTCTGACACTATATATATATATATATATATATATATATATATATATATATATATATATATATATATAATTATTTTTTTTTTTTAGCAGAGACCCTAGGGAATAAAATGGCAATTGCTGCAATATTTTATGTCACACTGTATTTGCCCAGCGGTCTTTCAAATGCAATTTTTTGGGAAAAAATACACTTCAATAAATAAAAAAAAAAGAAACAGTAAAGTTAGCGCAATTTTTTTGTTTTAATGTGAAAGATGATGTTACGCCGCGAGAATCGTGAGAGAATCGTGATCTATCCTCTAAGCAAAAAAATCGTGATTCTCATTTTAGCCAGTATCGTGCAGCTCTACTTCACAGTGCAGATGGATAATGACCCGAAGCATTAGAAAGCAAGCAAAGAGTTTTTTAAGGGAAAGAAGTGGAATTAACATTGGCAATGGCCAAGTCAATCACCTGACCTGAATCCGATGGAGCGTGCATTTCACTTGCTGAAGACAAAACTGAAGGGAAAATGCCCAGGAACAGGAGCAGGAACTGAAGACAGTTGCAGTAGAGGCCTGGCAGAGCATCACCAGGGATGAAACCCAGCGTCTGGTGATGTCTTTGCATTCCAGACTTCAGGCTGTAATTTACTGCAAAGGATTTGCAACCAAGTATTAAAAAGTGAAAGTTTGATGGATGATTGTTAATCTGTCCCATTTCTTTTGGTCCCTTAAAAAGTGGGAGGCACATATACAAACTGTTGCAATTCCTACACCATTCACCTGATTTGGATGTAAATACTCTCAAATTAAAGCTGAAAGTCTGTACTTAAAGCACATCTTGTTCGTTTCATTTCAAATCCATTGTAGTGGTGTATAGAGCCAAAAAGATTAGAATTGTGTCGATGTACCAATATTTATGGACCTGACTGTATATTACCTTAACAATGTGGCAACATGCCTATGCTGCTTATTGTTCCAGAGCTAAAGAGAACATGATCCAGAAGGTAAAATCTCATTGAGTCTACGTGAAAATATCAAATAACATTAAGCAAAATTATATCCCTAAGCTGTGTACAGTAGTTACTTAGAGAGGCTTATAATTACCTGAAAGGCAATTTGTTGTGGGTAATTAATAGCGCTGCAGCAAACAGGGGTCAGGCAGCCCACAATTACAGTATATTCCCATTCATGGTATTTGTAAATTTATAAGATATAAAACATTGTCATGCCTATAGGCTTATTTATCCTAATTGTTCACAAATCAACCATACTTTAAAGTTTGGGGATACCTTGCAATTTATAGCGTTAAGCTCATGTGGGGATGAGCTTGATGTTCGGGTCGAACATAAGTTCAACTCGAACATCGGGTGTTTGCCCATTTGCAGAGCGCTATGGAACGCTCCACAATGCACTGCGAGATCGCAGTGCATTGCTGTATGATGATTGGCCAAAGCATGCACCTGACCTGCATGCTTTGGTCAAACACAGCGTCCTCTGCTAAGAGAGCCATAATTGGCCAAAGGCAGGGTGCCTTTGGCCAATCATGGCTCAGGGGGACTAAGTCCACACCCCACACTATATAAAGCAGCTTACACAGCGGCCCTGTGTAGTGTTGTTGCTGTGGACAAAGAGATAGCTTGAGTTAGATTAAGCAGGCAGGTTATTCAGTTAGTGGCAGTGTATTTGATATATATATATATACAGTCTCGTATGTATATATATAGATATACTCTGCGTCCAGTGTAGCCTATATTTACAGTGCATTCTGTGGTGTACTGTTTCTAATACACTTCAGGTGGTGTACACAGTATCTAATACAGTGTGTACAGTGTCTACTACACTTCTGGTGGCGTACACAGTATAAAATACAGTGCAGCTGTAGTACAGTTTCTACTACTTTTCTGGTGGTGTACACAGTATCTAATACAGTGTGTACAGCTTCTACTACACTTCTGGTGGTGTACACAGTACACAATACAGTGCAGCCCTAGTACAGTTGCTAATACAGTGCAGGCGGTATACACAGTATCTAATACAGTGTGTATAGTTTCTACTACACTTCTGGTGGTGTACACAGTACACAATACAGTGCAGCCGTAGTACAGTTGCTAATACAGTGCAGGCGGTGTACACAGTATCTAATACAGTGTGTACAGTGTCTACTACACTTCTGGTGGTGTACCCAGTATAAAATACAGTGCAGCCGTAGTACAGTTGCTAATACAGTGCAGGTGGTGTACACACTATCTAGTACAGTGTGTACAGTTTCTATTACACTTCTGGTGGTGTACACAGTACACAATACGGTGCAGCTGTAGTACAGTTGCTAATACAGTGCAGGCGTTGTACACAGTATCTAATACAGTGTGTACAGTTTCTAATACACTTCTGGTGGTGTACACAGTACACAATATAGTGCAGCTGTAGTACAGTTTATAATAAAGTGCAGGCGGTGTACACAGTATCTAAGACAGTGTGTACAGTTCCTACTAAACTTCTGGTGGTGTACATAGTACACAATACAGTGCAGCCGTAATACAGTTTCTACTACTTTTCTGGTGGTGCACACAGTATCTAATACAGTGTGTACCGTTTCTACTACACTTCTGGTGGTATACACAGTATAAAATACAGTGCAGCCGTAGTACAGTTGCTAATACAGTGTAGGCAGTGTACACAGTATCTAATACAGTGTGTACAGTTTATATTACACTTCTGGTGGTGTACACAGTATCTAATACAGTGTAGTGTGGTGTTGCAAAACAAAATATACATCATGTCCGGAAGGCTACCAAAGAGAGGCAGACACTCACAGGCCACTAAAAGAGGGCAAGTAGCCTCTGTGTCTACAGCAGGGGCCGACTGACCATTCGGGCACTGCCCGAGGGCCCCATGCCACTAAGGGGCCCCATCAGGGTTGCCAGCCTCAATAAAACCAGGGACAGTATGTAAAAATCTGTTTTTTTTAAATTCCCAAGATTATAGCTGCCCCGCCTCTCCAGTACCTTTTCTGTGTGTGTATATTGTGTGTCTGTGTGTGTATACTGTATGTGTGTGTGTGTATACTGTGTGGCCCCATAATCTATTGCCTGGGGGCCCCATAATCTCCTATTGCCTGGGGTCCCCATAATCTCCTATTGCCCGGGGGCCCCATAATCTTCTCCTATTGCCCGGGGGCCCCATGAGTTGTCAGTCCGCCCTTGGTCTACAGTCAACAGTGCTGGTTGTGGACATGGTGCATCCTCTGTAGGCGGCCGTGGGGCACGATTGTCCTTTTTTTCTGCTGCTGGCTGTGTTATTGAGCCAGAACATGAAGGAAAGTTGGTGGAGTGGATAACAAAGCGGTCCTCACCCTCCTCATCCTCTGTCACCCAGGCACAGAGTAGTTTGCCTTCCAACGCAGCTACCAAAGCGGCCTATTCCACTGGCTCCTTGTCCACAGTCACTTTTTCCGTAACCCCACCATCATGCACGGAGGACTCCCCAGAATTAATCGACCACAGTGTTGGGTACATGCTGCTGGAGGATGCACAGCAACTTGTAGGCTCCGATGTTGGTTCCCAGGTTGAGGAAGGGAGTAACGTGAGCCTAGAGAGAGGGGGTGCCCAAGAAGGACAAGAAACTGGCAGTCATGTTCCCCCAGCTGCAGCATACTGCCAAGTTTGCTCCAGTGATGAGGAGAGGAGAGGATGATGAGGTCATTGACTGTACTTGGGTGCCTGAGAGAAGAGAGGAGGAGATGGAGAAGGAGGCACAACTCCAACGAGGTAGGATGTCCTCTAGGGGCAGCTTAAGAGCAGCCACCCTGTTGCATCACACCGCAGAACTCCGCAGGTGCAGGGAACTGCTGACTCCCCGCTGACTTGGTGTGGGCCTTTTTCGACGCATGTACAGCAGATCGAACCATTGCTGTTTGCAACCTATGTCTAAAGCGGATCAAGCGTGGCCAGAACAGCAGCCGCTTGGGCAACACATGCTTGACCAGACATATGACGACCTGCCATGCAGTCCGTTGGCAACAGCACTTGAAAGACCCACTTCAAAGAAAAAGGTGGACTTCTCCTTGCTCCTCATCTGGGATCTCCAACCCTTGGTGTGCTACATATGGGGATAAGGAGGAGTGTATGTATCCCATATTTAGGGCTCCTCAAAAGTCATAGACTAGGAGGTGCGGACCTTTCCCTTGAGCCAGGTTTTGGGTACCCCGTAAAATTTGGTTTAAAGGGGAGTTCCGGACAAAATAAAAATGGATAAAAATACCCATAGAATACTGATGCCTTGTGTAATTTAACAAAGGTATGCTGTAAACTATGCCCAGATTTCTATCTGTGCAGCATTCTTTTCTTACTGTTTGAAGTTTCTGCACAGAGCGGCCATCTCCAGTGTGGGCATCTGAAGCCACGGTGTCCTTCTTCTTGGATTCTTGGCTACCCAGAATGCACCTGCTGATCTCGCGCATGTGCAGTGCAGTGCAAATTTGGACAGCTTGGCATGGCACAGCATGCCAAGCTGACCAATATTTTCCATAGACGCCAATGTTAAATGTTTCCCTTAGTCGTGCCATGCCATGCCAAACTGGCCAAGAATTTCCATAGACATCAATGTTAAATGTTACTGGAGCCGTGCTATGCCAAGCTGGCCAAGAATTTCCATAGACGCCATTCCAAGCTGACCAAGATTTCCCAGGAGCCAATCCCAAACCGGAAATGACGCACGGCCCTGCGGCCCCCTAGAGGAGGAAGTGAAATTAGATATAGGAATAAATCAGGTAAGTGAACTGAAAAAATAAAAATAAATTGCCATTTCATTTTAAGCATGCACATTAGTGCTGCATGGTGAGGAGTGAAAAATGTGGGTGGAACTTCGCTTTAATAATATCTGGTTTGAGAAATGTTACTGATGTGACTCAATGGCGGCCGGTGCTCCATTTTTTTTTGGGGGGGGGCGGCAAACAAACCACTCGCCACCCCCCACCCCCCTGGTTGAGTCAGTTGGTTGGTTCGTCAAAAGCCTGCTCTGCACCCCCCTGAGCCCACCCTTTTTTGAAGCCAATTAAAACCTCAGGCTCTAATCACCTGCTTCGAAAAAAAAACAAAAAACTCCACTATAATCCATGCGTCCGGCCCCCTGCATGTAGATTAGAGGCCTGGTGCATGGATTGGGGGAGCGGTGGCCCTGCGCCCCATATGGATGGGCCACCACTGATGCAACTATTAACCATTGTTTGCAGCTCCCAGTAGTTGCTCTGCGGGGGGTTATATCACTAGGACCAGGGAACCCAGACATCAGTGGCTTCTCTGGGGGGGGTAAGCCCTACAATGAAGGCCTCTTGAGCCCCCTCGGGAAAGAGAGCCCTGACTGATGGGGGCATGGCCAGGGAGGAGTTAAAGTAATTTTGGATATCTCAGGATTGGCACAGGAGGGGACAAAGGGTTGGGCCTGAGCTCAGGAGTTCGTCACCCCAGGGGATTATGGTCCTTTTCGGACGGAAGCATGGAAGAGCTCGGACCTGACCCTGCGGCTCCAGCCATGAGCACGGACCACCTCCTGGCGAAGGTCCGTGAACTGTCTCTCAGAGGTCAGGCTGACTGGCTCTTTGCCCTCCTATCCCCTGGGGTGCCTTCTCCTGCACCATCCACTGCCCCTTCCCCTGTCCCCCCCCCCCGAGATAGCGGGACATAGGGCCCGCAGACGTGCCCGCCCGCCTTCCCGCCTCAGCCCCACTCCTTCTGCTGCCTCTTACTGCCCCCCTCCTTCTCTCCCCCTCCCCTCGTCTCCTGCTCCAGCTGCCGGGTCTTCCCTGTTGAGGAAGCGGGGGTCGGCCGCCCGTTCTAGGCGTGCCCCCCCTCTGCGTTCTCCCTCTCCACGTCGGTCGGATGCGCCCCCCCCCTCGGTGTCCTAGGTCGCGCAGTCCTCGCTCGGCGGGCGGGGGGGCGGCGGGCGGGCGTCCGGTCCGTGCCTCGGCTAGGCTTTCCTCCAGGAGAGCGGCGGTCGGGGGCCGGATCCGTTCGCCTGCATCTGCGTCCCAGCAGGCGGCGGATCCCTCGGCAAGCGGCGTCGGCTGCACTACGGAGCTCCCCCTGGTGGCCAGTTCACTCCCTGCGCCCAGACGGGCGGGAGCTTTTGAACTGGCCACAGATATGTCACACTGTGAGTGTGACTGGCACCCCCCTGCGCCCTTGCGGGTGGGGGGTAATAACGCCGCCAATGACCCCAGGGAAATAGGGAGACATGGGTGGTACCCCCCTGCGCCCTCCTGGGCAGGGTATCAGCTGGCCCACGGTTGTGCTAGCCAAGGGGATCAGCAGCATTTGATCCCCTCAGCACCCGGCTGGGTGGGGGGTAATGCCTCCTCCGCTGCTGTTTGGCTGCTGCTAGATCCCTCTGTACCCTCCTGGCCGGGGTCTCCACTGGCCCCTGGGCACTCTAGAGAGGGCTTTTTGCGGTCCAGGTCCCCCTCTGCGCCCGTCCGGGCGGGGGACGGGCTCCATTCCCAGGCTGGGCCACGCCACACCGCTTCACGGATAAGGGGTGCCCCCGCTGCGCCCGACAGGGCGAGTGCGGGCTTATCCCCCTTTACGGACTTCATTCCCCCTCCACCCCGTGCTTACGGCCGCCCTCCTGCGCCCGGACGGGCGGAGGGTGTGCGAGTGACTCCCCCCACATCACAGGGGCTTACCCCCCCACACGCAAAACCAGGCGAGTCGCGCTAGTCTCCCAGCGCCCGGCTGGGCAGGAGACTCGAGCTCCGGACCCGGGCTGACGGCAGCTTCCGCCCCGGGTCAGCCGGCCAGAGTTCACAGACGCTCCTGCACCTGCACAGTCGCTGCCCCCGGCCAAGGGGACTCTTCCAAGTTGGTGACGGGATCTCCGCCCTTGGATCTCTCCGTAGGCCGGGACGGCCCGAACGCACACGGCCACGTGGATCCTCACGGTGCTGGCCGCATCAGTCTTCAGTCCAGAGGCGTGCCGGATAACGAGGTCGATCGATCATCGATGATGCCCCCCAGGATCAGTGAGTATGATTGTGAATTGATTTGGGGTAGGTCAGCTGATGATTCCGTATCGGGTCCCGATGACCGCATAGCGTCGGTGGTCAAATCGGTCCTATCCAGCATGGGGGTTTCGGGCGCATCGCCATATCCTACCTCCCCTCCAGGGGGGGGCCTTGTGGGCAGTGGCGCCCACTGGTACCCATATACTGGAGGAGACGAAGGAGAGGATTTGGCGTCGTGAATTCGTCGATTTTATGGCGTAGTGCCACCGGATAGGGAAGCGATTGACAAATCTCGGCGGGTAGACGTTGCGGCGCAGGGCGATAAATTAAAACACAAAAAAAGGAAAAATTAGCGCAGGTTACTTGGTTTTTGTTATATTAGATGTTGCTGAAAACATGTCCTTTTGAGCAGTGTGCTCTCCGTGAGATGACAACAGTCTATGAGTAGGGCAGCCTTTAGATGGGAGGTGAAGCCGCTCCAAGTATGCAAAGAGAAAAAACAACAACAAGAAAGGCGCCTCTTAGTAAACTGTACATTTAATGACGTATTTAGCATTAAAATCACTCACATTTAAAACTTAGATAGTCCGGCATGGGAAGCTCAGTATAGGCATACAGGATAGCGTTCCTTTTTAGAACCAGAGGACACCCTGGAATGGGGCAGCCTAGCAGAATTCTGTACCACTAAATGGATGAATATATTGGTCAAACATAGAGAAAAAAAGTTTGAAAACCTCAAAAAAACTGTAGAAAACTTTACCACAGAGATTATCAATGTAGGACAAAAAGTTCCCTTACCCTGGTTAGATATCCTTAAGAGCAACACTAAAAAACAGGAAAATTATCTAATTTCCAGCAAAATAGGAAAGTTTAGGCGGGATATCCAAGATTATTCAAATAAGAAAGTATTCACATGGATGAAAAAATCCACACGCATTCCACCACTAATGGAAATAGACCCATTCAATCAGTCCATCGCTCCATTACCTTCATCCCATCCATTATTACCATCACGTGTTTCAGTTGTAAAACACAAAACAACTAGAAACATGGAATGTCCTTCTCGTACAGGTTGCAATACACAACCACAAAATTATCCTCATCCACCTATCAAGTCACCCAAAGCTCAATTGTTGAACAAACTTAATTCATTTTACAACCGTTCTCAACCTGATCCCACCAAAAACAAGTCCACTAGTATCCACAAAGTTTCTTCCAAAATACAGAATCCCATGCAGATAACAAAAATGGATACTTCTGTCCCAATAGACGAACCCAGTAGTATTAACAATAATAAAAAAAACCCTGAATACTAACAATAGTACTACTGCACCTAGTGCAGATAGCACTAGATCCTCCCCTAGTACACTATCATCCATTTGTCCAGTAACAGACATCCCTTCCATTCATTCCATATCTATCTCACAAGCTACAACAAACATACCAATCACATTTGGCTCATGTAGCACACTAGATAACCCATCTTTTTTATCCACAAACCCCTCTCCAGCCACCCAACTAAAAAAAAAAAAAAGAAAATTCATCGGAGAGGCTGTAGAGGGGGAAGAAATAGAAATAGAAACAGTAGCACAAGCAAACAACAACCGGAAACGGTCAAGATCTTTAATCTGTCCCAACACACCCTATCCTCAGCTGAAGTTTCCCTGTTAAACCATGGCCTTAATTTCTCCCCATCCAATAAACCAGACCCATTCATTTTGTTCAAAGACCTTAATAGATACATTAGAAACTTAACACTACACAGATTTTTTCAAATTAAAGATACAAAAAACAATAAAAATGACACCAATAGCTCATGTCCAACGAGTACTATAGATCTTCCATCAGAAAACCAGGAATTTGATTTTGATGTAGAAATGATCGAGATGCTTGAGCATCTCTATCATGACGATTCATATACAGGATTAGACCTTTTTACACAACATCTACATACCTCTCCACCTGTTCAACATTCTGGATTAAAACCCAAATCAACATTCTATCCATATCAATCTAAAGGCCCACACCTCACCACATTTTATAATATGGTCTTTTCTGACCTAAAAAAGATGTGTAGTAAGGAGGAGATGAGTTCCATTACCCTTGGCAGCCTCACCACTAAAGAAAAATTGGCCCTAAAAGCATTAACAGACAACACTGATTTAATCATAAAAACTGCTGACAAAGGTGGCGGAATTGTAATCCAAAGCAGATTGGATTACATAAAAGAAGCAGAACGCCTACTTGCAGACAGTTCCACCTATCAAAAGTTAAGGTCTGATACGCTACCAGAATTCCAGAATGACATAAACCTTCTTGTTAATGATGCTATTCAATCAAACATCATTAATAAGAATGAGGCATCCTTCTTACCCCATACTTTTATCACATACCCAAAATTCACAAAAATCTGACCAACCCCCCAGGAAGACCCATAATCGCTGCCATGGATAGTATTACTTCAGGTTTATCCAAATATATTGATCACCATCTACAGCCCCTAGCCCAAGGACTGCAGTCATACATCCGAGATGGAACCCATCTGTTGGATTTATTGAAACCATATAGATGGGAGAATCAATATATTTGGTTATCCCTAGACGTGAACTCGCTGTACACGTCTATTCCTCATACCTTTGGAATATCAGCACTCAATCATTTCCTATCCCAGGACCCATATATGAGCAACAAACAGGCCTCGTTTATCTTGGATTGTGCTAATTATTGTTTAACTCACAATTATTTCACATTCAATGAGCAATACTATCTACAAATCCAGGGGACAGCTATGGGGGCCAACTTTGCGCCCCCATATGCTAATTTAGCAATGGGACTATGGGAGGACAGATACATATGGCAAAATAATCCTTTTCTCAGGCATCTCATTTTCTATGGTCGTTTTATAGACGATATCATTATCATTTGGGATGGTCCAATTGAGGTTGTTAACAAGTTTGTGGCCCACTGCAATAATAATCCACATGGTTTGAGTTTTACTCATGTCATGGACAAAGAGAGACTAACTTTCCTAGACCTTGACCTTTTTCATGTTGGCAACGAGATACACGCAAGGAACTTCTTCAAACCTACAGCAGGAAACTCCCTGTTACATTACAAAAGTTGCCACTATGAAAAATGGAAAAACAATATACCAAAAGGGCAATTCTGCCGACTACGGAGGAATTGTACACTATTGACTGACTATATGGAACAGAGCCAACTACTCAGAAAAAAACTCAAAGATAAAGGGTATCCGGAGTCATTGGTAGACCAAGCGCAAAAACAGTATTTACAACCCACACCCCATAACCAACACCAAAATGAAAATACATCCAACCCATCAGGACGTTTTATTACTAGGTTTCACACAAAATTCTCGAAAATGGAAGCAATATTTAGAAAATATTGGCCCATCCTTCTTGAGGATCCATATCTCAAACCAGTCCTACCGCCTCATCCCAAAATAACTTATAGGAAAGCCCCCAATATAAAAAACAAAATAGCACCCAGCAAATTAAAGCCCATTAAAGAAATCGCACCAGCACAGGCCTATATGATTCCCCTTAAGGGCATGTTCCAATGTAAAAAAGCCATGTGCAAAACTTGTATTTTTGTCAAGCATGGAAAAAAACAGTTTACCACCAAAGGAAAAACTTACGTGCTTGACAATTTCTACAATTGTGGCTCGGAGTTTGTAGTTTATGGCTTGAGTTGCCCGTGTAATCTCATCTACGTGGGACGCACGATACGCCCACTAAGGCAAAGATTCGGGGAACATAGAAGAAAAATAGAAGGTGGGAGGGACAAACACAGTGTCCCCCGCCATTTCTGTGAACACCATGCTAAATCCACCGAAGGTCTCGAGGTATGGGTTATTGAACAAATACCAAAAAATTTACCCATAGCCAGTGGCGGAATTATAGGGGTCGCTGAGGTTGCCATGGCGACCGGGCCCCTTGCTGCAGGGGGCCCTTGAGGGCCCCCTGTATACAGTACTTTGATAGGAGGAGTGGAGACAAGCTCCCCGTCCTAAGCCGAACTGTATTCGGCACTGTGCAGGGAGCTGCTCACATTGATTACAAAGTGAAAGCAGTGTGTGCTGTGCTCTTTGTCTCCCCCTACAGTGCAGTACCCGGCAGGAAGAGATAAGGTAAAGGTCTGCCGTTTTTTATCTACTGTATGTGTGTTTATAGGTATGTGCATGTATATATATGTGCATGTGTGTGTGAGCATGTATGTATATGTGCATGTGTGTGTGTGAGCATGTATGTATATGTGCGTGTGTGTGTGTGTGTGTGAGCATGTATGTATATGTGCATGTGTGTGTGTGAGCATGTATGTATATGTGCATGTGTGTGTGAGCATGTATGTATATGTGCATGTGTGTGTGTGTGAGCATGTATGTATATGTGCGTGTGTGTGTGTGTGTGAGCATGTATGTATATGTGTGTATGTATGTGTATTCAGTGACGGCACGTCCATAGAGGCGCATGGGCGCTGCCCCCTCTCTCCAGGCACCCCTCTATCACAAATAGATAGATTCATGCATAGCGTGAATCTATCTATGGCCGCCACTGCCCCCCTATTCAGACGCCTGGCCCCTTTTTGGATGCCAGGCGCCTGAATTACACCGGCGGGGGTGTTTTTAAAGCACTAAATAGGCTTCAAAATAGGTGAACTGTGAGTGCCATGCTTGGCGCTCACAGTCCACCCAGGTGTGTTAGAAAAGCGAATAAATATTTGCTTTCCTAACACTGAACTGCCTCTCCACCAATCAGGTGCTCAGGTCTGTTACCTGTCACCTGATTAGCTGAAACGACAGGCGCCGCTATTGGATGCCTATCAGGAGGAGAGGATGGGAGGAAACGCATGAAGGACCCTGCTCGTCGCTGTCACCCGCTGCCCCACCGAGACAGGGTAAGTGCCGGGCAGACTGCGAGCGGGCAGGGGGTCACAGTGGCAGCAATTGATGGGCACAGTGACTGCGTTTGATGGGCACAGTGGCTGCGTTTGATGGGCACAGTGGCTGCGTTTGATGGGCACAGTAGCTGCGTTTGATGGGCACAGTGACTGCGTTTGAGGGCACAGGGGTGACAATTGATGGGCACAGTGGCTGCGTTTGATGGGCACAGGGGTTGCAATTGATGGGCACAGTGGCTGCGTTTGATGGGCACAGTGACTGCGTTTGATGGGCACAGTGGCTGCGTTTGATGGGCAGTGACTGCGTTTGAGGGCACAGGGGTGACAATTGATGGGCACAGTGGCTGCGTTTGATGGGCACAGGGGTTGCAATTGATGGGCACAGTGGCTGCGTTTGATGGGCACAGTGGCTGCGTTTGATGGGCATAGTGGCTGCGTTTGGGCACAGTGGCTGCATTTGAGGGCACAGGGGTTGCAATTGATGGGCACATTGGCTGCGTTTGATGGGCAAAGTGGCTGCGTTTGATGGGCACAGTGACTGCGTTTGATGGGCACAGTGGCTGCGTTTGATGGGCAGTGACTGCGTTTGAGGGCACAGGGGTGACAATTGATGGGCACAGTGGCTGCGTTTGATGGGCACAGGGGTTGCAATTGATGGGCACAGTGGCTGCGTTTGATGGGCACAGTGACTGCGTTTGATGGGCACAGTGGCTGCGTTTGATGGGCAGTGACTGCGTTTGAGGGCACAGGGGTGACAATTGATGGGCACAGTGGCTGCGTTTGATGGGCACAGGGGTTGCAATTGATGGGCACAGTGGCTGCGTTTGATGGGCACAGTGGCTGCGTTTGATGGGCACAGTGGCTGCGTTTGATGGGCATAGTGGCTGCGTTTGGGCACAGTGGCTGCATTTGAGGGCACAGGGGTTGCAATTGATGGGCACAGTGGCTGCGTTTGATGGGCAAAGTGGCTGCGTTTGATGGGCACAGTGACTGCGTTTGATGGGCACAGTGGCTGCGTTTGATGGGCAGTGACTGCGTTTGAGGGCACAGGGGTGACAATTGATGGGCACAGTGGCTGCGTTTGATGGGCACAGGGGTTGCAATTGATGGGCACAGTGGCTGCGTTTGATGGGCACAGTGGCTGCGTTTGATGGGCACAGTGGCTGCGTTTGATGGGCATAGTGGCTGCGTTTGGGCACAGTGGCTGCGTTTGAGGGCACAGGGGTTGCAATTGATGGGCACAGTGGCTGCGTTTGATGGGCAAAGTGGCTGCGTTTGATGGGCACAGTGGCTGCATATGATGGGTACAGTGGTGGCAAATGATGTGCACAGTGGCTGCGTTTGATGGGCACAGTGGCTGCATATGATGGGTACAGTGGTGGCAATTGATGTGCACAGTGAGGCTGCAATTGATGCATTTTTTTTTAAGAATTTTTCAATTTGCTTACGCCCCCCAAAAAATTTTGAGCACCATCTGACACTGGTTTATATGTGTGTGTATTTTTGTATGTATGTGTGTATTTATGTATGTGTGTGTGTGTGTTTACATGTATATATGCACATTTTATGTATGCGCTTTTAATCCTGACCCCCTATATGTGTCCCATTAGATCCGATTTTTTTTTTTTTTTTGCTTGTTCATAGTACCAGCAAAAAAAAATGCTGTTCCTCTGAAAAGTGATCCATGCTCAAATCGCTTTTCAGAGGCATTTGACAGCCGGTAAAGAGGCAATATGTTGCCTCCTGACCACCTGTTTTAACCCCTTAAATGCATCATCACAATGCTGCAACTGCATGCAATGCACACAGTTGCAGGGTGGTTGCAGTGCAGCCACTTCAAGGGTGCCCTGACTGGAAAAAGATTGAGAAACACCGACATAGAGGAACCCATCTCTCCATTCTCCTCCTGCAGCCCCTGAATGCCTGTGGGAGGGAGAGGAGGAGAAGCGGGGGGGGGGGGGGGGAGAGAAAACGATTCCTTTACATGCAGCCACCCACTTGCGACCGGGCCCTGGTGTTCCCCGCCATCGGGCTCGGAGAAAAGAGCCCTGTCAGGGGGGCCCTCCATGGTTTCTTGCATCGGGGCCCTGAAGATTGTAGTTATGCCTCTGCCCATAGCTGAAAGATTTCACAGATTGTGTTAAAGAGAAACCTATTGGATTTATTCCTTGGATGCCCTAAATCCTGGTGGAATCAACGAAGAATTAGAAATATCCACCATTTTATAATAATCTTATTGACTTGGAGTGTACCATCTGCTCAATATTCATTTGTTAAGGAGAATTCTGCCACATTTTGGTTATATACTACTGATAAATATATTTTGTTAGTGGTAGTTGAGTTCCATATTAACACATATATATGTAAGTTTTTAGTATATATATATATATGTTTTTATTATATTTTAATTCCAGTCCTTAATTTTAAAATCTATTTTTATCTGTAATTATTAGTATTATAAAGTGTCATCTTGCACAATGTACACATATATATGCTCATTAGAACATTGTTTATCCCCATATATTACATTTAGGTTGGTATATATGGTTCATTAGTGCACATAGGTAACCATATAAATATATGGTTTACCAGGTGACCAATTGTTTTAGTTCATTTAAACCTATCCATGTATTTAATCCATGCGATAATAAGTATGCACAACAACATGTAAAACACATTGTCCAATCACCATATACATATTAATATAGGCACACTATACAAACATTCAATTTCTTTATCCAACATAAAGTATAATATATTCCATTTGCCTTTTTTGCTTGTAACTTTTATGTAATTATGACTATGTCCACTAGGTGGCGGTGCCATTAGAGCACTTAAATAGGCTGCAGCTCTCATTGTCTCCTTAGCTTGAGAAAGGAGCGCGCCCGAGTGCGCATGCTCCGAAACGCGTCGCTTTACGGCAGTACAGCACATACTTTGGATGTGCGTTCCAGCATCCCAGCCTCCCTATTGACTGCTCGGCGGTGGCCAAGCCTCGTTCTGAACTATCACTGATTCCGGAAGTCTATGCCACACAGACCAGCCGTCAGCAAGAGAGGAAAAAGACTGTGGGACAGAGGAGGACGCTATCCTGTATGCCTATACTGAGCTTCCCATGCCGGACTATCTAAGTTTTAAATGTGAGTGATTTTAATGCTAAATACGTCATTAAATGTACAGTTTACTAAGAGGCGCCTTTCTTGTTGTTGTTTTTTCTCGATAAATTAAAACAGCTTCCTAGAACTTTCGGGAACTGGCTGCAGGGTTTCTGTGCCTATGCGGGAGTGCTCTGCGAGCGTTTCCCAAAATTGGCGACTTCATTATTCTGTTATCTGGACCTCATTTGGGGGGTGTATAAGGTTTACGGGGGCAGTGTTGGTTCCAGTATGACACCCAATTTCGGCAGAAGATGGCGGCGCGAAAGGAGCTGCGCTTTGACTGTCAGGATGGTAGCCTGTGGTTGCTGCTTATGTGCCCCCACAGGCCTTCGTCCTTTCAGTCCACGGTCGGCGCTCCTCATTCCGGAGCGTCGACCGCGTCCAAAAAGGGTGTCTGCTGGCTATTCAACGAAAGCCACTGTAAATGGTACTCTGCCTGTCGCTTCAGGCACGAGTGCTCCAGCTGCGGGGGCGCTCACCCCGCCAGCCGATGTTTTAGAAAGGGAAAGCAGACGCTTCCCAGAGCGGGGGCCAAGACTGACCTTTCTAAGCTGGAGGACGCCGGTGAACGTCTCAGGGATGCTTCCCTGGCTAGACCGGTACCCCCTTCATAGGGAGGCCCTGATCCTGAAGGATGGCCTTGATAGAGGTTTCTGGATCCCCTTTTCCCCGTCGGATGCCCCCACCATGTCCTCCAATTTAAAATCGGCTGTAGAGTCTGAGTCGGTAGTGGCCGATAAGCTCAATAAGGAGCTGGAACTGGGGCGCATGGCGGGCCCCTTTGATCTCCCCCCATTTCACAACCTGCGGGTGTCCCCACTCGGGGTGGTCCCTAAAAAGGCGAGTGGTAAATTTCGTTTAATTCATCACTTATCATACCCTTCTGGCTCCTCGGTTAACGACGGGATTGATCGCGAGGAATCTCGGGTACACTACGCGTCGTTCGACAAGGCTCTTCTCCTCGTTAGGGCAGCAGGGCGGTCCGCGCTGTTGGCAAAAGCGGACATTGAGTCCGCTTTTCGCTTTCTTCCGGTTCACCCGGACTGTTTCCATCTCCTGGGTTTCTACTTCCAGGGAAGCTATTTCTTCGATATGTGCCTGCCTATGGGCTGCGCCATTTCGTGTTATTTCTTTGAGTTGTTCAGTAGCTTCCTTGAATGGGTGGTCACCCAGAAGGCTGGGTTTCAGTCCCTGCTGCACTACCTGGACGATTTCCTTTTCGTGGGCCCCGCGGACAGCGCGCAGTGTCAATGCCTGCTTTCTGTTTTTCAGGAGGTGTGTCAGCGCTTTGCCGTCCCACTGTCCGCGGAAAAAAACGAGGGTCCGGTTACGGTATTGTCTTTTCTGGGAATCGAGATTGATACAGTGGCCATGGTCTTTCGTCTGCCGAGGGAAAAGCTAACCAAGCTTCTATCCTTGGTCCGTTTGGCGAAAGGGTCAAAGAAACTGCAGCTAAAACAGCTACAATCTTTGTTGGGACACCTGGTATTCGCCTGTAGGGTCATACGTATGGGGAGAGCATTTTGCAGGCGCCTATCCTGGGCCACAAAGGGGGTTACGGCCCCTCATCACTACATTCGGATCACCAAGCCCATGCGGGCTGATCTGGGTATTTGGTTAACTTTTTTGCAGTCGTACAACGGACAGTCTTGTTGGTTGCGGGAGGAGGTACCGAACTCACAGCTGGAGCTGTACACTGATGCGGCAGGCTCCTGTGGTTTCGGTGCTTTCTTTCGGGGGGAGTGGTCTGCAGAATGTTGGCCGGCCTTATGGGCCCGCATGGACTTGTTGCGCAATCTCACCCTTTTGGAGCTCTTTCCGATCATTGTAGCGGTGGAGCTTTGGGGTGAACAGTTGCGCAACCATCAGGTGATCTTCTGGTCGGACAATATGAGTGTAGTGCAGGTAGTGAACAAGCAATTGGCCAGTTCCCCTCCGGTGGTTTCGCTGTTGCGTTTTTTAGTTTTAAGATGTTTGCATTTTAATATTTTTATTAAGGCAAAACACGTTCCCGGAGTTTCTAACGATATTGCCGATGCTCTTTCCCGCCAACAGTTTCCTCGTTTTTGCTCCTTGGCTCCGTCGGCTTCGCTGGAGGGCCTCCCTTGTCCGGCCCACTTATGGAACCTCGTTTCCGGGGATTGCTAGAGCTACTTCGGTCGTCGCTTTCTCCGCGGACGTGGGCGTCTTATTGTCGGGTCTGGCACGAGTGGCTCCAGGCGTTGGGCGGTGAGTTCTCTGTTTTCTCTCCGGATGATAGACGTCTGGTTTTATTTGCTTACCTGGTCCAGTTACAAGACAAGGGTGTGTCAGGTTCCACCGTATCCTCTGCCATGTCAGCCCTATCCTTTTGGTTCCAACTCCTGGGGTGGGAAGATGTCACAAAAGCTTTTCCGGTACGTCGGATATTGCGAGGCTGGAAACGCATCACGCACCTTCCCGATTCCAGGCGCCCGATTTCCCTTCATATATTATCCAAAATCTTGGCTATGTTGCCGGAGGTGTGCTCATCCGAGTTCGAGACCTTCCTTTTTCGGGTCGCTTTTTCGTGGGCGTTTTTTGGGGCCTTTCGCATCGGGGAATTGGTTTCAAAATCCAGGTCGTCCCCCGGGGGTATCAGGTCGGAGGACGTTTCCTTGGCTGAGCGCAGCGTCACAGTTTTGTTGCGCTCATCCAAGACCGACAGTTTTGGCAGGGGTCGCCGAGTGGTGCTTCACCACTGTGGCGGTCCGTTTTGCCCGGTATCTCTGGCTTTTCCATTTGTTTCTGCGCGCCCCCCATCCCCCACCTTTTTTGTGCATGCCGACTCATCCTCGTTGAGCCGGTTTCAATTTTTGAGGGTTTTTCGTTTTTGCCTAAAGGCCTCAGGCTTACCTGCGGGCGACTTCTCTACTCATTCGTTTTGCATAGGCGCTGCTACTGCCGCTTCCGGTTTGGGATTTTCTGATACGGAACTTCAGCGACTGGGGAGATGGGAGTCGTCTCGTTTCTCGCTGTATGTTCGCCCTCACCTTTTGTGTTAAATTTCAGGTTTTTCCCTGGCTCAGATATGGATACTGGGTGATTCCTTTGTCTTCTGGGCTGCCCGTCGTGCTGAGATTCGCAGTTATGGAACAAATCTGGGACTTTCATCCGACGTGGCAAGAATCCGCTGGCTTGGCCTGCGCGGGTTGCGTTGGCATCAGGTCCTGATGGAATGTTGGCAGCTCCGTGCCCGTGTGTCCGGTCATGTCATCCTTGTTGTCCACGCCGGCGGAAATGATGTTGGTTACACACGGTCCGTGGATCTAATTGCCGCTATGAAGGGCGACATTGCTCAGTGCCTTGCAATGTTCACCAGCCTGACTTTGGTCTGGTCAGAAATTGTCCCTCGCTCAATTTGGGCAAGGGAAGTCCCAGGCCCCTGTTTGGAGAATTTCCGCAGAAAGGTCAATGCTCAAGTGTCCAAATTTGTACGGAGAATCGGGGGGGGGGGGTCGTGGTCTGTCACCGAGATCTGGAAGGGAACAACACTGACTTGCTGAGGAGAGATGGTGTTCATCTCAATGAGATTGGCATGGACATTTTCAACCTGGGACTTCAGAGGGGGGTGGAGCAAGCGCTGGCTGCGGTGGGGCGCCCGTCAGTAGTTCACTGACTGGCTGGTGGCGGTTTTGGTGACCTTGCCAGCAAATATGCAACCTTTTTTATGCACTGTTGGTAATTGGGAGATTAACGGCCGGTCCGGCACTCATGGTAAGGACAGGCCCCTCCTTCATCTCCCTTTTATTTTGTATTTTTGAGTGCTCACAGTGCAACTGTGACTGGCACGGTTTAAATATCTGCTGTATGTTTGAGTTAAAATAAAGCTGTGGCCTTGCCCTTTCCAACGTTAATGGTTGTATGTGGTTTTTATTGGATGGGAAGAAGGGGTAAGGTATGTTAAGTGGTCATGTAAGTCGGATGGGACCTGGGCTTATTGCACCTCAGCAGTCAAGGTTTACATCTTCATCATTGGAAGAACCGAGCACAGCGGTATGGCTGTTACAATACAAATGATGTTTAATAATAATTTATGCAGTTCCTGTTTGGACAAGTGGTTATTAGCTGCTGGTGCGATCTGTCACAGAAATATATAACACATTTACCACTAAAGCATTAACACAAGAAGTCTAAAGTGTACTTCCCTTGTAAATGCAATGCATCACTCCCACATCTCACATTTTGTTGCTTCCTTTGTTTAAATATTATATCGCTTTGCAAAGTGCTGTCACGCAAAAAGATCTTATTAACCCCTTTATGATCTGAAGGCTTCCAATACCAGCTGTTACATTTTCTTGTTGGGTGCCGGGTGGAAGCTTTCTAGAGGTTCCGTGCGTTGTTTATCTAACGAGAAAGAGGGCTTAGTTTTCCGAAACTGTCCGATTATCGCTGCTCGTAAGCGTTGGCTGCCATGCATTTGCTACTTGCGTAGACATGACCTTCATCGCAGTTGCTTTGCCAATTGATCATTGCCCAAGACAAATATGACCAGGTGCATATTGTTGTGATTGGATGCCAGACTTACTATGTCACCTCAGGTGGTAGTGTCGTAACATATTCTTTCCAAGAGATTACAATAGAAGTCAAATTATTTCATCCCTGATCTCACCAAAAACCCTCTTTTTTTAACCACTTGCTTACTGGGCACCTTTACCCCCCTCCTGCCCAGACCAATTTTCAGCTTTTAGCGCTGTCACTCTTTGAACGACAACTACGCGGTCAAACAACACTGTACCCAAATGAAATTTTTATCATTTCTTTCCCACAAATAGAGCTTTCTTTTGGTGGTATTTGATCACCTATGGGTTTTTTATCTTTTGTTAAAAAAATTCAAAAAGATCGAAATGTAAAAAAAAAAAAATACAAAACCTTTTTATATTCTGTTAATAAATTTTGCAAACAGGTAATTTTTCTCCTTCATTGATGTATGCTGATGAGGCTGCACTGATGGGCACTGATAAGCTGCACTGATGGGCACTAATGGGCTGCATTGATGGGCACTGATAGGGCAGCACTGATGGGCACCAATAGGTGGCACAGGTGGGCACTGATGAGGTGGCACTGGTGGGAACTGATAGGTGGCATTGGTGGGCACTGAGAGGGGGCTCTGATGGGTGGCACTGATGGGTGGCACTGAAGGGCATTGATAGGTGGCACTGAAGGGCACTAATAGGTGGCACTGATAGCTGGCAGTGATGGGCACTGATGGGTGGCACTGATGTGCACTGATGGGTGGCAGTGATGGGCACTGATCGACACTGGTAATTGACACTGATAGGCAGCACTGCTAGGTGGCACTGATGATGATTGGCACCACTGGTGGGCATTGATAGGTGGCACTCGTGGGCATTGATAGGTGGCACTGATTGTTGGCACTGTTATGCACTGGTGGGCACTGATTTGTGGCACTGTGGGCACTGGCAGGCGGTACTGGTTGGCACAGATGAGGCGGCTTCGCGCGCAAAGGGGAGGACGTCTATTGATGGCCTCCCAGCAAAGAAGGTCCGTGCTGTAGCCGTCATTCGCCTATAGCGCGGATCTGAAGGGGTTAAAGGAAAATGTATTTGTTTAGGTCCATTTTATTTTATATTTTTAGTTAAATATAGCACTTGGTCACTAGATGGTGTTGTATAAGTTGTAAAGGAAATGTCTATGAACCTTACGCCATCTGGTGGCCAAATGTAGAATTTTCAGTTTAAAATCAATGAAAAACATTTGACCAGTATAGCCTCAGGCTCGGTTCACACCTGCGTTTTTTTTTTGTTTTTTTTTTTGGTGCTTTTTTTTTTTTTGCAGAAACGCTCTACAGTTTATTTAACATGGTTTCCTATGGGACACGTTCACATCTATGCTTTTTTCAGCCACTACGTTTTTGGAAAGGGTCAGGGACTTTTTTTAACAACTACACATCCGCGCTATGGCCGAATGACGGCCACAGTGCGGACCTGAATTCCCGGGACGCCGTCATATGAAGGCCTCCCTAGTGCACGCTCCCTGCGCGCGCCCTGCAGGGTGCGCGCAGAGCGCGCTGTGATCACCGAGTCACTGAGACTCGGCTGATCACCGATCCGAGTAAGGGGCCGGTCCCGGCCCCTTACCATGTGATCAGCTGTCAGCCAATGACAGCTGGTCACATGATTTAAACAAAAGATCGGTTATCATTTTTTTTTTCTACTCACGCTGACAGCGTGAGTAGAAAAAAAAGCCGATCACCGGCTCGGATGTGAGGGACATCGGTCCCCAAGTGGAAGAGGCACATCTGCCTCATCAGTGCCACCTAATAGTGCCATATAACAGTGCCCACAGTGCTACCTAACAGTGCCCACAGTGCCACCTAACAGTGCCACCTATCAATGCCCACAAGTGCCACCTATCAATGCCCACCTGTAGTGCCAATTAGTGCCACCTGGCAGTGCTGCCCATCACTGCCACCCATCAGTGCCCATCACTGCCACCCATCAGTGCCCATCACTGCCGCCTATCAGTGCCCATCACTGCCGCCTCATCAGCGTACATCAATGAAGGAGAAAAATGACCCTTTTTAAATTTTTTATAACAAAATATACATTTTTTTTTAAAAAAAATCATTTTTTTACATTTTTTTAACAAAAAGTAAAAACTGCAGAGGTGATCAAATACCACCAAAAGAAAGCTCTATTTGTGGTGAAAAAATGATAAAAAATTTCCTTAGGGTACAGTGTTGTATGACCGCGCAATTGTCATTCAAAGTGCGTCAGCGCTGAAAGCTGAAAATTGGTCTGGATAGGAGGGGGGTTTAAGTGCCCTGTAAGCAAGTGGTTAAATGCAAAACTGTGCTTTTTTGGTTCAATAGAGAAGCTGCAGAAAAGCATGTAGTGCGTTTTTTGCCGTAATTTGTGTTTTGCATTTTTTTTTGTAAATTCTTTTTATTGAATTTAGAAAAGGGGGACGGTTACAAAACAAAGCCTACTGGGCATACCCAGGCTTGGAAACAGGCACATAAGCAACAATAAAGGAAAACCCAGAAAACTTAAAAGTTGGTAACCAATGCCTAAGGTAACCTCACTCAAATCTGCTGGAAGAGATGGCAGAGAAAAAAAGAAAAACTTTCCTCACAGTGTACAGGACCAAGCAAAAACAGGTACTCAGAAGCACAGCAGTGTACATTATTGAGGCGTTACCGATGATACAACGGTATCCTTGGACTCCGTCCAGATATCCCGTACCTTGGAGATTTTTTTTTAGGGCATCCCCTAGATTCGTATGTGAATTTAAACAATGGGATCATTTTGGTAACAACAGATTTCCAAGTAGGGTCCTGCAAAGATTTCCATTCAAGGAGTATGGACTTGCATGCATAAAATAATAAAATGCTTATCAAAGTTCTCATAGCCCTAAAGGTAGCCAATAAATGAACTAGAACCAAAATACATATGTCAATAGATAATGGCACAGAAATGGTAGTAACCGCACAGATACACTGAGAAATTTCAGAAAGTTTTGCATGTTTTAATTTGCCCAACAACAAATTGGGCAAAAAAAAAAAAGGATAAAAAAAAAAAATGCAAAATGCAAATCGTGGTAAAAGTGTGTGTGCAAAAATGCAAAGCGCACAGCAAAGAGCACAGCAAAGAGCACTGTGAACCGAGCCTGTTTATTCGCCACAGAACGAATGTACGATGTACTTTGACAGGGTGATTTACTATGCAAGTACACTCCTAAAATGAATGTGATGTGACCACTTCAGTCCTGGGCACCTTCACCACCTTTCTGCCCAGGGCAATTTTCAGCTTTCAGTGCTGTTGTACTTTGAATGACAATTGCCTATGACAATTGCCCAAATACCTATATGAAAATGTTATCATTTTTTTGAGACAGATAGAGCTTTCTTTTGGTGGTATTTAATCACCACTGAAAAAAAGACTGAACATTTTGAAAAATAAAAATGTTTTTCTTAGTTTCTGTTATAAGATTTAGCAAATAAGTAATTTTTCTCCTTCACTGATGTGCACTGATGAAGATGCACTGATAGGCACTGATGAAGCTGCACTGATGGGCACTGATGAGGCGGTGTTCCATCAGATTAGGCAACCCGTCAGAATGTGTAGCGGAAGTGACGTTCCATCGCCGCCATCTTGCTACACCCCGCACCCGTCCACAGTAAGGATACAGTGAGAAGGGGGCAAGCGGACATCTTGTTACACCCACCGGAGTTTTGCATTTTACACTTATTTATAACAGTAAACGAAGGTTATATAGTGAAATACAGTACTTAGAACTCCATCTGAATGTTTAGATGTTGAATTTTAAAAGCAGCCAACTTCTGTCAGATCAGCAAACCTGTGAGATGAGCAGGCTTGCCGCTGCTTTTAAAATTCAACATCTAAACATTCAGACGGAGTTCTAAGTACTATATTTCACTATATAACCTCAGTTTACTGTTATAAATAAGTGAAAAATGCTAAATTTCCGGTGGGTGTAACAATATGTCCGCTTGCCCCCTTCTCATTGTATCCTTACTGTGGACGGGTGCAGGGTGTAGCATGATGGCGGCGACGAAACGTCACTTCCGTTACACATTCTGATGGGTCGCCTAATCTGACGGAACAGTGGCACTGATGGCCACTGATGATGCGGCACTGATGGGCACGGATGAGGAGGCACTAATAGATGGCACTGATGAGGAGGCATAGATAGGCAGCACTGATGGGAACTGATAGGCAGCACTGATGGGCACTGATAGGCCACACTGATGGGCACTGATAGGCAGTTTTTTAAGGGGGTGGTAATAGGAATGTACTCTGTGTGTGACTGAATTAGCTAGAAGTGTACAACCTGCTTAGACCAATATAACTATGCATTTACCATACCTATGGGATCCCTCTAGGACAGTGATGGTGAACCTTGGCACCCCAGATGTTTTGGAACTACATTTCCCATGATGCTCATGCACTCTGCAGTCTAATTGAGCATCATGGGAAATGTAGTTCCAAAACATCTGGGGTGCCAAGGTTCGCCATCACTGTCCTAGGAGCTGGAAATCAGTGTAATAGACACTGCTACTCCAGGTATCTTCACTAGCTTCCAGGTCCAGTGCTGAGAGGTAGCAGGGATATCTGAATTGGCATGGGTGCCATTCAAATATCACTTTGCATTTTCTCAATGAATGCAAAGTGTTGGACGAGGTGGAGAGGTGGGGCGGTGACATCACACTCTCCACCTGGTCCAATTAGAGAAGGCTTTACATTAATTGAGAAATGCTAATCATTCTCTGAATGGCAACAGTGCTGAGCAGGTGAACTTGTGTTAACAATGTAGCAGGGCAGTCGCTGAGCACTGGACCCAAAAACAAGTGGAGACCACTGGAGTAGCGGTGTCTATTACAATGATGTCCAGCTTCCACCGAGATCCCACAAGTATGGCACATGCGGTACTTTGGTTCAAGCTGGACCAATGTAACTATGTAAAAACATACCTGGAATTCTTCTTTAAAGCTTGCCACCTGCTGGCTGGAACTGATAAATGTATGATTTACTAAAGATTTTGAGAATCTTCACACAATAAACACAATAAACTGTGTGAATCTTGACTTCAATTATCCAATCATGCAGAAAGCAAATTTTGGTTTGCTTGTTTTTTAAAAAAAAATCTTTAGCTATACAATTTTTAAAAGCAACAGCAAGACCATAAAGACCTGCGGCATAGGTAGGTAACTAGATACATAGAATCACAGGGTGTTTATATCCGCTGAACCCCAATTGTAACACCCACTCTGGGTCACACTGGGATGTTAATATCAATTTATTTATACATTATCATATTCACATTTGTTGTAGATGGCTATGCTGACACAATTTACATATGGGAGATTATTATTTGGCACTGCTAGTCCCAGCTGTCCAATTCCATTCAGTTCCCGTGGGATATGCTACCTCAGCTCCCGTGGCTGGTGACACTCCCGGCTGGCCTCCGGCCTCCCATGCTTGCACCCAGATCCACTGCTGGTCTGTAGGCATCATTGGATATATACATATATATCTCTATCGTTTCCATCTTCTGTGTTTAGGTGCATTTATTATAACTACCGCTATATCACTGTAATTTTTCATTTTTAATTCTAAATATCATTGTTATAGACTCCTGCCATTCTTCTGCTCCTGATGAGTGGCGTTCAGCCACGAAACGCTGCGAGCTATTAGATGCTTTTCCTAATACAATTTAAGATTACCATCTTATCAATATAACATATGCAAGGCTTATTGGAGTGTACCGATTCAGAGCCATCAGATGCCTCCCTTAATACAATATGTTAAGCTTATTGGAGTGTACTTAATCAATACTTTAATATGTTTTTTTACCATGGAGATACATGTCAATGAGTGAGTTTGGTTTTTATCCTTGCCTACAATATGAACTTACAGTATCTCACAAAAGTGAGTACACCCCTCAAATTTTTGTAAATATTTTATTATATCTTTTCATGTGACAACACTGAAGAAATGACACTTTGTTACAATGTAAAGTAGTGAGTGTACAGCTTGTATAACAGTGTAAATTTGCTGTCCCCTCAAAATAACTCAACACACAGCCATTAATGTCTAAACCGCTGGAAACAAAAGTAAGTACACCCCTAAGTGAAAATTTCCAAATTGGGCCCAAAGTGTCAATATTTTGTGTGGCCACCATTATTTTCCAGCACTGCCTTAATCCTCTTGGGCATGGAGTTCACCAGAGCTTCACAGGTAGCCACTGGAGTCCTCTTCCCCTCCTCCATGATGACATCACTGAGCTGGTGGATGTTAGAGACCTTGCGTTCCTCCACCTTCCGTTTGAGGATGCCCCACAGATGCCCAATAGGGTTTAGGTCTGGAGACATGCTTGGCCAGTCCATCACCTTTACCCTCAGCTTCTTTAGCAAGGCAATGGTCATCTTGGAGGTGTGTTTGGGGTCATTATCAAGTTGGAATACTGCCCTGCGGCCCAGTCTCTGAATGGAGGGGGATCATGCTCTGCTTCAGTATGTCACAGTACATGTTGGCATTCATGGTTCCCTCAATGAACAGTATCTCCCCAGTTCCGGCAGCACTCATGCAGCCCCAGACCATGACACTCCCACCACCATACTTGACTGTAGGCAAGACACACTTGTCTTTGTACTCCTTACCTAGTTGCTGCCACACACGCTTGACACCATCTGAACCAAATAAGTTTATCTTGGTCTAATCAAACCACAGGACATGGTTCCAGTAATCCATGTCCTTAGTCTGCTTGTCTTCAGAAAACTGTTTGCAGGCTTTCTTGTTCATCATCTTTGGAAGAGGTTTCCTTCTGGGACAACAGCCATGCAGACCAATTTGATGCAGTGTGCGGCGTATGGTCTGAGCACTGACAGGCTGACCCCCCCACCCCTTCAACCTCTGCAGCAATGCTGGCAGCACTCATACGTCTATTTCCCAAAGACGACCTCTGGATATGACGCTGAGCACGTGCACTCAACTGCTTTGGTTGACCATGACGAGGCCTGTTCTAAATGGTAACTGTCCTGTTAAACTGCTGTATGGTCTTAAGCACCGTGCTGCAGCTCAGTTTAAGGGTCTTGGTAATCTTCTTTTAGCCTAGACCATCTTTATATAGAGCAACAATCCTTTTTTTCAGATCCTCAGAGAGTTCTTTACCATGAGGTGCCATGTTGAACTGCCAGTGACCAGTATGAGAGAGTGACAGCGATGACGCCAAATTTAACACACCTGCTCCCCATTCACACCTGAGACCTTGTAACACTAACGAGTCACATGACACCGAGGAGGGAAAATGGCTAATTGGACCCAATTTGGACATTTTTACTTAGGGGTGTACTCACTTTTCTTGCCAGCGGTTTAGACATTAATGGCTGTCTGTTGAGTTATTTTGAGGGGACAGCAAATTTACACTGTTATACAAGCTGTACACTCACTACTTTACATTGTAGCAAAGTGTCATTTCTTCAGTGTTGTCACATGAAAAGCTATAATAAAATATTTACAAAAATGTGAGGGGTGTACTCATTTTTGTGTGATACTGTATATGTTACTATGTTATGCCATTATCATGTTATCAAACTGTAGGGAATAAATACTATTTACTTTTTTCTTTTTCTTTTTTTTTGCAACGTGCTATTATTATGTTATTATTAAGTTATTATTATGTAACATACGTGGTTCTTATCAATTTTGTATTACCTACCAGACACACCCTGCCGTGTTATCTGCTTGGCTGCATGATTTATATAAAGTCCTACATCCTCCCCCCTTTTTTCTAATATCAAAGACAGTCATACAGTAATACATTTGGTAGCAGGGTTATAATAGGTCATAGGCGGCGAAGGCCGACGTGGGAAGTTTACTTGTTTTACCTGCACATGATTGAATAATTAAAGAGAACATTTACAGTTTATTGTATAAAGATTCTCATCTCCTTTAGTAAATCAGCTTAATAATAATTATTATTATTATACAGGATTTATATAGCACCAACAGTTTGCGCAGCGCTTAACAAAATGATATACGAAGTAAGGCACTGCCTCTGTACAGCACAGCAACGCAGTGCGCAAATAAATACATAAAGTTTTTCTGTACTTGTGCAGAAGGACCTTGATGGGCCCGGGACTTTTTTGTGCGAAAACTGCGCGGTGACAGACAAATGCGCATGGTGAAGATCTGGAGGGCTGGGCTGAAGGCTTGTATTTAGTTATATGGCTTTCACTGAGGCTGGTGGGGAGGCTAAAGGTGTTACTGTCCTTTAGGGCCCATTCTGTTGCAGTGCATTACTGCACATGTGTTATGGCACGTGTTAGCATGCGTTGTGTTTAGGAAGCCCAGTCATTATGAATGGGCCGCTTCCAGCACATCACAGCAAATGGAAAAACGCACATGACCCTTTTTTAGCAACGCAACATACCACAGCGCATAGAATATGAATTATAGCGCGCTATGGTGCGTTTTCTGTTGGGCTTTACTGTGCAATGTGCTGGGGTGCCATTCACAATGAAGAGCACCGCAATGTGTTTCCATAAGTTGGGGTAACACATACGTGTGAATGGGCCCTAAGTCTGATAAATTAGTTTTACCGTGCCAAACACTAACCTAATTTGCTTTTCATTGTACATGTAACAGCTAGAAAAATGACTTCTGCTCATTGTATACAGAATGGTATTTGGCTTATTGTGTGTTCATAGATATAAGTTGATTTATTATACCCATTCATGTAGCTCTGAATTATTCACCCTGGCCTGATTCTGGTCTAATGTCTCTGCCACATACATAACCACAACCCACAGGAGGGCCAGAAGGGTTGTTGGAAAAAAAAGCCAGGGCACTCTGGGTGAGGGGGAACCCACACTACTACTGAAGAAATATACTGTATACTCACCGGCCACTTTATTAGGTTCACCTTGCTAGTACCGGGTTGGACCCCCTTTTTTGCCTTCAGAACTGCCTTAAAGTGTTTGTGAACCCATTTATATAAGACATGTCAGTCCCTCTATTAGAGCCTGGCATAGCACACTATGTAAGTTGTTTTAAAAAAACGAGTGTTCTAAATACCGATTTTGAGCTGTCTTCAGGTCGGTCACGTGACTCGCGGATGCTTTCCAACTCCGATGGATGGCTTCTGTGGGAGGGGCTGTGATCTCCCTCTGACGTCAGCCGGGGCGATCACGTGGCCGCTTGTCTCCTTCTACAGAAGCTCTGTCTCATAGCTGTAGAGCGGCCGCGAGTCACGTGACGGGCCTGAAGACAGCTCAAAATTGGTATTTAGAACACTCGTTTTTTAAAACAACTTACATAGTGTGCTATGCCAGCGGGCTGGCAGTGACAATTTTGCGGTTTTTTTTTTGTTTTTTTTTTCAAGAATAGCGGTGTGTGTGTGGGGGGGGGGGGGGGGACGGCGCAGAGACAGACACAGAGAGGGAACTGACAGGCAGGAAGGATGGGGTGAGGGGGAAAGAGGAGAGCAGAGGGGACAGCAGCATACTTCCTAACATTTTGAGATGGGAATGAGGGACACCTACTAGAAAACGTATGTAGGCATAGGACACGCCCCCTGCCACACCCCCTTAAAGGGTACATAACCAGAAAAAAAAGGTTATTTAAATCCACAAGTGCTTTTTTTTACCACTAATATTTCTTTATATTGGCTTTTAAAATTGACAAATGCAGCAATTTAGAAATTGGATGGAAGGTTTAGCACTGGGAAACACTTTTTGAAAGATAAGTAGTGCATTTTATATACACCTATATAGATCAGACCAAAATGAGGGACAAATGAGGAGGAATGAGGGACAGCAGGACATTGTTCCAAATCAGAGACAGTCCCTCGAAATCAGGGACAGTTGGGAGCTATGCAGCAGCGTATGATGCAGGGACGTACTCTGACCACGGTGGTAAGGGCTCAGCGGCCCTGATTTTTGTGGTCAGCGCAGAGAGGACATACAGGAAGTGGCAGGTTCAGGCAGGTTTTTTTACATTTAAGAGCGGGGCAGATTACACAGCACAAGCACTATGCTGTGTAATCTGCTTTAAGAGACCAGGGTCTGTATTTTTTTTTTGTTGGGTCCACCTCTCATGACTACCGCTTTACGATTTACATGCTGTTTTCTTCTTCAAAAAATGTGAGTCTCTTTTTATTCATTTTTAAATAAATCCAAGTTTAAAAACGTTATCACGCTATGTGAGTGTTTTTCCCTCACATGCCACACATATTATTGGCCTATGGTGTACCCAGTGAAGAGGAAGCCGTGCTGATTTCCTTTCCCCTTCTCTGTGTGACGACGACATTTGACCAGCTGTTACATTCAGACCTGTCGGTCATCAAGCCTTTTTGACCTGTTTTGGCATATGCTATTTCAGGCCAATATTTCTGGTAAGCCTCTATGATTCCTGGTGACGGTTCTAGCACTGATTCCAATCCTTTGTGCACGTTTGGTCTCCATGTGGTCCATTCACCTACTAGGTTGCTTGGTCTAAACAACCCTTCCGCATGCCCAGGAAACACCTGTCCATCATCGTTTATGCACTATCATCACAGTTTTCTCACTTATTATGACATGGACTCTATTTATTATATTATTTTGTGATGTTTTTTTCACTTATTATTGTATTTAATGAATGCATTTAAGGTTTGTTTACCAATCACATTCTCATCACATAAGCACTTTTTGGTTCACACTGAAATGTTTGCTCTATAATCACTCAATATTTTAGAGTGTTTATTCTTTAGATTGATTTCAATTATTCTTTATGTATGGAGTTTAGAAACCATTAATCAGACTGAGACAGAAGTACAGTTAAATCACACTCGTTAAATAATAATAACAAAAAGGGAAACAGAGTAAACATAGTCAAAACATAGCCAGAGTTCAGGAACAAGTCAGACAAGTCAGACAAGCCAAAACGTCAGGGAGCCAGAGATGAGCGTAGTAGAAAAGCAAGCAGGATCTGGAGCCACAAGGAATGTCAGCCAAGCAAGTCTTTAACAGGAACACAGGAGAGCGTCTCTAGAGATGTGACCAAGGCGAAAGCAGAGATCATCTGGGCTGGACGGCTTAAGTAGGCAGGACTGACGAGCAGGATATCACCAACAGGTGAGTAACTGTGGAGAGAAAGGAGCTGCCAATTAGCTGACAGCTAACCCAGCCCTGACACCATCAGAAGATGAGTACACTGTAGTCATAAAGGGATGGACATGGTCAGCAACAATACTCAGGTGGGCCATGGCATTTAAACAATGCTCAATTGGTCCTAAAGGGCCTAAAGTGTGCCAAGAAAATATCCCCCACACCATTACCCCACCACCACCAGCCTGAACCATTGATACAAGGCAGGATGGATCCATGTGATAACACAAACTTGCCACCACTCTCATTTATAGCTGGCTATCGCAGTAAGCAGCATTGGCAGGCTAAAACAGGTACCAACAAGTGTCTGGGGAATGCCCAGGAAAAAGCCAAAGTCTACTTACCACCAGCTTGCAGACAACCAAATTGACCTATCTAACAGGAGGGATCCATGCTTTCATGCTGCTTACGCCAAATTCTGACCCTACCATCATTATGTTGCAGCCGATCTCGAGACTCATCATACCAGGCAACGTTTTTCCAATCTTCTATTGTCCAATTTCGGTGATCCTGTGCAAATTGTAGCCTCAGTTTCCTTTTCTTAGCTGACAGGAGTGGCACCCAGTGTGGTCTTCTGCTGCTGTAGCCGATCTGCTTCAAGGTTCTATGTGTTGTGCATTGAGATGATATTCTGCATACTTTGGTTGTAATGAGTGGTAATTTGAGTTACTGTTGCCTTCCTATCATCTCGAACCAGTCTGCCCATTCTTCTCTGACATCCACAAGGCATTTTGGTCCACACAACTGCCGCTCACTGGATATTTTCTCTTTTTCGGACCATTCTCTGTAAACCCGAGAGATGGCTGTGCGTGAAAGTCCCAGTAGATCTACAGTTTTTGAAAATACTCAGACCAGCCCATCTGGCGCCAAGAACCATGCCACGTTCAAATCACTTAAATCACTTTTCTTCCCCATTCTGATGCTCGGTTTGAACTTCAGCTAGTCGTCTCCACCACATTTAGATGCCTAAATGCGTTGAGTTGCTGCCATGTGATTGGCTGATTAGAAAAAATTTTTGCCAGGTAATTGAACAGGTGTACCTAATAAAGTGGCGGTAAGTCTATAGAAATGCATCAACTCTTTATCATAGTCAATATTTGATCCAATGCTGCATCTGTCCCCCCGGCGCCTCTACACTGAGAATCGAGCGATCGAACACCACCGATCACTCGGTTTTGACAGCTCCATGAGCAGAGAGCTGTAGACTGTCAGTCACAGCTCTCTGCTCTGCCCCCTCCTCGCTCATTGGAGCGTTGAGCTGTGGAGGGGGCGGAGAGACTGGCTCAGGCTCTAAGCGGCTCCCTGAGAGGCTGAGCCGGGTGTCGGTCCAGAGACCTGGCAGATCCCGACTTCTATTGTCGCGATGACGCGGACGCTGGACCAACTTCTGTGACATCAGCAGAGAGCGGACTTCAGCCCACTCTCTACTAAAAATGGGTCACAGGAGTGCAAAACGAACTGCACTCCTGTGAGCCACATTGGCTGTACTTCTCCTTTAAGGCCTAAGCTGTAAAGGGCAGGCGCAGACCAGCACAGAGCCCACTCACACTTCTGTAGCAGATGACGCACGTCTGAAAAGGAGGGTTGCATACTGTTGTCATCATCCACAAGAAACTTTATTCGAGACTGCTCAAACATGGTTATAAGCAGAAGTCCACCCCCATTACATCAGAAGTTAAGAGTCCTCCGCCCTCCCTTACATCACAGTGCACCCTCCTCATCATGTGCTGCTGCCGGGAAGGAGTTGGGGCAGAGCTGAGAAACAGAATGTGCAGGGTCTGAAGGAGGACCAGAGGAGGGCTGGAGTCAGTTGCCAGAGTCTTCTGAATGCTGAGGCCAGGGGAGGTGGAGACAAGGGGGTGCTGTGGCTGCACAGAGAAGTACAGGATCTGTAAGAGGAGTTCTGTTCTCGTTTCTGCTGCCGACTGCTGAGACAGGGGGTGGGGGAAACAGAGACCAGCCTCTCTTCGGTTGCACGGAGAAGCACAGAGTTCTGTTCTCCTCTCTTCTCCTGACCAGTGGCGGCTGGTGCTCAAAATTTTTTGGGGGGGCGCAAACAAACTGAAAAATTCAGAAAAATACTTTAAAAAAAACCCCATCAATTGCAGCCTCACTGTGCCTATCAAATTGCAGCCACTTTGCCCATCAAATGCAGCCATTGTGCCATCAATTGCAGCCGATGTGCCCAGCAAATGCAGCCATTGTGCCCAGCAAATGCAGCCACTGTGCCCATAATATGCAGCTACTGTGCCCATCGAATGCAGCCGCTGTGCCCATCACATGCAGCCACTGTGCCCATCAAATGCAGCCACCGTGCCCATCATATGCAGCCACTGTGCCTATCAAATGCAGCCACTGTGCCCATCATATGCAGCCACTGTGCCCATCAAATGCAGCCACTGTGCCCATCAAATACAACCACTTTGCCATCAAATGCAGCCCCTATGCCCATCATATGCAGCCACTGTGCCCATCATGTGCAGCCACTGTGCCCACTAAATACAGACACTGTGCCCATTATATATAGCCACTGTGCCCACCAAATACAGGCACTGTGCCCATCATGTGCAGCCACTGTGCCCACAAAATACAGCCACTGTGTCCAGCATATGCAGCCACTGTGTCCACCAAATACAGTCACTGTGCCCATCATATGCAGCCACTTGTGCCCATCATATGCAGCCATTTGTGCCCGTAAAATTCAGCCACTTGTGCCCGTCAAATGCAGCCACTTGTGCCCAGTATATGCAGCCACTTGTGCCCATCAAATGCAGCCACTTGTACCCATCATATACAGCCATTTATGCCCTTCAAATGCAGTCACTTGTACCCAGTATATGCAGCCACTTGTGCCCAGTATATGCAGCCACTTGTGCCCAGGTTATGCAGCCACTCGTGCCCACCGACCCCCTTATTCGTGGGGCTTGCGGCTCTGGAAGCACCCCCAACCCCCGCCCCCCCCCCGCACGTGGTTCTGACAGACCCCCGGCAATTACCGCGGCGCTAGGCAGCAGCTCCTCTCAAAGACAGTGCACAAGAGCGGTGGCGACCTCCGCTCCAGCGTGTGTATCCTCCGCTCCTCTTCCTAAGCGCCAGCCATCTAATAGGGTGGCCTGGCGCTTTGGCTAATCGGGAAACAGGCCTGACGCTCTACCTCCTGATTGGTGGGGAGGAAGGTTAGTGTGAAAATAGCTAAAATTAATTCGCCATCGTCACACAATTGGGTGGGATCAGGGCGCACTCTCTGCGCCCCGAGCCCACCCTATTTTGAAGCCTATTGGAGCCTCTGGCTCTAATCAGGTGCCTCAAAATGTACCACCCCCTCCCAATCTCGATAGGAATCCATGCGTCTGGCGTCCTGAAAGGGGCCCGGGCGCATGGATGAGGGGCGGGCCCGTGCGCCCACAGTGCATGGGTCGTCACTGCTTCTGACTGCTGAGACAAGGTGGGGGGCAGACACGAGAGGGGTGCCCCAACTGCAGGAGAGGTGCAAGGGCCACATGAAATGGCCTGGGGGGCTGGATTAGGCCCACAGGCTTTGTGTTTGACAAATGTGTGGTATAGAGTGGTGACCAGCAACTTAGGCTGGCAGATTAAGGCTAGGTACACACTAGATCAGGGTTTCTCAACCAGGGTTCCTCCAGAGGTTGCTAGGGGTTCCTTGAGCAAAGAACAAATTCTACCTCTCAGATAAGTTCCCACTGACAGCTTTGATCTTTCTAGCTATCTGTAAGGGGGTATTCTTCCCAATGACCACAAGTGTGAGGAGTATTCTTCCCACTGACCATCACACTAATGTATCATAGGTTGTAGACACACCCTTTTTCCACGAAAATAAGACCTGATTGTCGGTGATGGCTGCAATATAAGCCCTACCGCTCAAATAAGCCCTAGTTAAAGTCCTTGTAGGTCTTATTTTCAGGGTAGGGCTTATTTTCGGGGAAACAGGGTAGGGCTTATTTGGGGGGTAGGGCTTATATTGCAGCCATCACCGACAATCACGCTAGGTCTTATTTTCGGGGAAACAGGTTAGTTATTTTTTAGCAGGGTTTCGCCGAGCCTGGAAAGTTATATTAAGGGTTCCTCGGTGTTGAAAAGGTTAAACTAGACCATGCTCTGCAAAGTGATCCACAGTAAATCTCTTTTCAGAATGCAGTAAAGCAGCTGCTGTCAGGTGTTCAGTGATCTTGCCGCCTCTTGATTGTCTGTTTTTTTTTTTGCCAAACGGCAATTTACAATGGGACTCATGCAGACATGGCCCCATTGACCAAGTTTGACAGACAGTGACAATTGTCATCTCTACATGCTGCATTAAATTAGTTTTGCTTTGCAGCCACAGCATGTGAATAACCCCCTCTGGCTGTAGTGTAGACTTTAGGGGGTGTCACGGACCCCCGTACTCAAGAAGAGTCTGTCTGCCGTATACGCTTCCTTTGTCCGGTACCAGCACGATCCAAGGTCCTTTAGCCCACCCAGTCACTTGTCGAGACATAGTGTAGGATGGAAAACATAAGACTTTTTATTCAAACACAGGCACAAAGGATATACACTCAGGTGACAACCCCCCCTTCTTTACATAATGACACAGGGCGGGGTAAACTACATTCAGTAACAAGAGACACACAGGTGTAGTCAACTTTCCAGCAGTAGACCGTCTTATCAGCAGGGAGGGCTGTTGGAGGAATTCCCCCCTCCCTCCACCCTGCCCCCCGGACTATAAGATTGAAAAACATATACATCCCAAAATAGGTTGCTCCCAAGGCAGACAAACAATAGAACAATGGGATACAGCCACACCTTAAACAATCTAGTAAAAAGTCTACAACAGATTATGAGACCAAGCTCATGCAATATTGCAGCAGTTGGAAAGGTGGAATTTATCTTCATATTTTCTTGAGGGATATTATTCAGAAATATTACTGTCCAAAGTGAAAGAGCCCCTTCATTCTTTAAACACAAACCACACATATAAGACCCTGGATAACAGAGGTAACACGAAATTCTGAGTCCGTTGTGGTAGTACGGTGAGTTTGATTTGTGCAGATCAGACTGGGGTTCTTGGACACCCTGTGCCCCTAATAGACACAGGGTAACTTACACATAGGAGGGGCTGGGGCAGCTGGGAAAGGAGTTTCCAGAGCTCTCTAAGGTAAGCTGGGTTCCACAAGCCCCCTGCCCAAAGTGACTCCCGCCACACATCTCCCCTTTCGGCAGGACACTAACACAGAAGGAGACTCCAAACTGGTTGACTTTGAAGTTAGTTCGTAGTTCCAGTCCCCCAATGCCCTTACCCACACAGTACCCCAAACGCATTGTCCCAAACAGAGCATTACTCACCCAGACAACCTCCGCCTCTCTCGTAGAACATACCCGCTGCTGGGGAGAAGTGCGGACTGGTTCTTCCCCCTGGAGTGCTTTCAACCACTGGAGATAAGACAGGGTGGCTGGGCTCACTCCATCATGCCCTTGGGGTTCTGGGCCGACTGCCCAGCATCCCTGGGGTATACATACCTCCCAACTTTTTGAGATGGGAATGAGGGAAACCTATCAGCAAAAGTAGGCAGGCAAAGGACACACCCCTTGCCACGCCCCCTTAAAGGAGAATTGTACAGAAAACAAGATCAGTTAAACCCACAAGTATTTTTTTTTACCACTACTATTCCTTTATATTGGATTTTGGAATTTACAAATGCAGCAATTTAGAATTTAGATGAAAGGTTTAGCGCTGGAAAACACTTTTTGATAGGTAAAAAGTGAATTTTTATATACTATACTATATAGATCAGACCAAAATGAGGGACAAATGAGCGGGAATGAGGGACAGAGGGACATTGCTCCAAATCAGGGACAGTTGGGAGCTATGGGTATACACAAAGAGACTGTAGTCCCATTCTGTCACGTACCTAATGGTTTGAGCCCGAATTGCAGAGGAAGGCCTCTCTTACCGCTCCCACTCTCGGTCCCCTGGTAAGGTAACAGAAGACAAAGGAGTGAGGAGTGGCATGGGTGCCTGGCAGGATCAACAGATTAGCAAACTGGGTCAGTTCAGCAGACAGGATCAGCTCAGCAGACAGGATCAGTGCAGCAGACAGAATTAACTCAGGGATAGTTAAACAGGCCGGGTCAGATATCAGATCTATAGATACGTTTGGAATCATAGATGGAAGACAGTAAGCTATTTGCACTGTGAAGTACTCCTCAAAGATCACAACAAAGACTGGTAGACTGACAAAGAAAGGAAGGGGAGAGGAGCTGTGCTGTCAGTGCCCTCTGTTTTGAAGATGAACTTCTCTACAACGTCTACAGCTAAGGAGTGATATCGATCCAGCATCCTCAGAGATCCTTAGGTTTTTGGGAGACCGAATTCCCTGGGCTTGGTGAGACCATTTCATTGGTCTTTTCAGTCGGTAAGGAGAATACAAACTCACTTCGGGTGTTCGTTCTCTTTGGATGAGGGATCCTATTTTCACGATCTGTTTTGTTGGAATATTCACTGATTAATCTCTTTATTGCAAGATTATTGGGACTTATCCACTCTTTCACTTTTTGGACTTTACCTTAGTTTTAAACACAGATTGTTTTCATGTATGGTTTTGAGATCAATATTTCATTACCCTTTTTAATGTTTACTATGTATGCATTTCTTTATTTATGTATTATTACTTCACTGTATTTTGGAGTGTTATATTCATTTGTTCTAGTACAATATTGGTGATTTATTGCTCGCGGTTTTTATCTAATAGTTCACAGATATTTAATTTCTGGAGTTGGAACTCCGCTTTAGTTTTTATTTTCAGACTGTTTTCACCATTTCAGGATGTTGATATAAATTTCTTCTCTTGTGTCATTTTTTTTTTGGGAATATCATTTTTATGATATTAGCGCTGCACCTGTATTTTAATTTATGACTTTGGGTTTTGTATTGCAGACTTTTGGTGCTGGCAGCTCTTTTTACTTGATTTATTTCAAGCATAATACATCTATTTCTAGCGCAGCGTTTGGCTTTCTGGCCTCTTTACTCAGATAACAGGATGGTCACAGGTAAGCCTGCCCTTTTCACAGGTAAACCGTCTCAGATCAGATTTTAGGCACACAACACTGTAGAGCAGACAGCGGGGACCGTCTGCAACAGGCATGTTTAAATAACCCGTCTGGCGCCAACAGGGGTGCGCACGCGCGCAACGGCACCCGTGATCGCGAGCCATGGGAACTGGAACGCCTGATACTGGCAGGATCTTCATGACATTGCCCCCCCCCCCCCAAGGGGCAGCCTCCGGATGCCCATCCGAGCGAATTTCTCGGGATGGGCCCTCTTGAAGGAATGAACCAAACTCTTAGCGTGGATGTCGTTCTCGGGCTCCCAATAATTTTTTTCGGGTCCATACCAATTCCATTTAATCAGGAACTGGTTCTGGTTTCTTCTTCTTCTGTAGTTCAGGATAGCTTCCACTTCAAATTCCTCCTCACCATCAGGAGGAATGGTACTTCGCTTAGGAAACGGATTGGGAATAGAAGGTTTCAACAGCGATACATGGAATACTGCATGGATTTTTAATGAGTCTGGAAGTTCCAATTCGTAAGCTACTTCGTTGATATTTCTTCTAACCGGGAATGGTCCTAAGAACTTGGAGCCCAGCTTTTTTGAAGGACATGCCATCTTCAAGTTCACAGTGGATAACCACACCAGGTCACCGGGTACCAGTACCAATTCCCCTCATCTCTTTCTGTTGAAGGTTGTTTTGTTGTGCTCCTGGGTTCTAGTCATGGTTTCTTGCAAAAGTTGGTTTTTGGCTGAGAAGAAGTTCATTTTTTCCTGAACTGCTGGCACCGTACATTCGGGAAGGGAATTTGGCAGAAACGAAGGGTGGAAGCCATAGTTGGCAAAAATTGGGGTCTGCTTGATGGCGGACTAAATAGAATTATTGTAGGCGAATTCGGCCAATGGGAGTAGGGAAATCCAATCATCCTGTGCAAAAGAGGAAAAACAGCGTAGATACTGCTCAAGAGTTTGGTTAGTCCTCTCAGTTTGCCCATTAGACTGGGGGTGGTAGGCGGAAGAAAAAGACAATTCAGTATCCAGAGCCTTGCAAAGGGACTTCCAGAATCGGGAGGTGAACTGCACCCCCCCTGATCTGAGACTATGTTGGCTAGTACCCCGTAAAGTCTGATGATTTCTTTAATAAATACCTGTGCCGTTTCAGTGGCTGAGGGAGTGCCCTTCATGGGAACAAAGTGTGCCATTTTTGACAGACGATCAACTACCACAAAGATAATGGTATGATCTTCTGCCGGGGGGGTAGTTCAATGATGAAATCTAGGGATAGCATCCTCCATGGCCTGTCTGGAACAGGCAAAGGTTTAAGTAGGCCCCAAGCCTTGGTTCTATGACTCTTATTCCTGATACATGTAGTGTAGGTATCTACAAATCTTTCACAGTCCTCCCGTAACTGAGGCCACCAAAAGGTATGTTGTACCAAGTCGATGGTTTTGGTTATGTCGTAGTGCCTGGCTAGTACATGGTCATGACAGTTCTAAAACAGGTACCCGTAGGTCCTCGGTAATGTAGATCTTGTCCTCGTGCCAAAGTAACCCATCTCTGGCCTGCAGTTTTTGTTCAGAGGATGGCATCTGCCCCAGAGAAGCTTGTTTGAGGCGGGAAAGTAGATCTTCCTAAAGCAGAAGAAAATTTCCAGGAACGAGGATGGTATCCGGAGGAAAAATTTCTTTGGATTTATGTAACATCCGTGACAGAGTGTCAGGCTTTGTGTTTTTAGAACCTGGGCGATATGTAACATGGAAGGAAAACCTGGAGAAAAAGAGCGCTCACCTGGCTTGTCGTGGCTTCAGTCTTTTTGCGGATCTCAAATATTCCAGGTTTTTGTGGTCAGTGAATATCAGAATTGGATGGGAAGCTCCTTCCAGTAGATAGCGCCATTCTTCCAGCGCAGATTTAATCGCTAATAATTCCCGATCCCCCACGTCGTAGTTCTTCTCTGCTGTTGATAGTTTACGTGAGAAGAAGGCTACGGGGTGAATAATATTGCTCCTACAGCAATTTCGGATGCGTCCACTTCCAGAACAAATGGCAGGGAGGAATCTGGATGTCTCAAAACGGGGGCAGAGGTAAAGAGCCCTTTGAGGGTCTCAAAGGCTTCTTGGGCCTCAGGGGACCAACGGAAACGGGTTCCCTGTTTGGTTAACTGAGTGATTGGTGCAACGATAGCCGAGAACCCTTTGATGAATTTGCGATAAAAGTTGGCAAATCCAATGAAACGTTGGATTCCCTTTTTGTCTGCTGGGACTGGCCAGTCCAGAATTGCGGCAATCTTCTGGGGGTCCATCTTGATGCCTTTACTGGAGATAATTAGACCCAAGAATGGTATACTTTCCTGCTTGAATTGACACTTCTCGGCTTTTGCATACAAACCGTGTTGACGAAGCTGGGCCAACACACTCTTGACATTCAAGGGAAGAAGAAAAAATTAAAATGTCGTCTAAATAGACGATAAAAAAAAAAGTCCAAAAAATCCCGGAGAACATCGTTAAAAAAGTATTGAAAAGTGGCAGGGGCATTGCACAACCTGAAGGGCATCACCAAGTACTGGAAGTGCCCAAATCGGGTATGGAAGGCAGTCTTCCACTCATCCCCATCCTTGATACGGACCAGATTGTAGGCTCCACGGAGATCGAGTTTGGTGTAGATAATAGCGGCCCCCAGTCTCTGAAATAACTCTGGTACTAAAGGAAGAGGATAACGTTTTTTTTCTGTAATTTTATTCAATTTGCAGTAGTCCAAGCAGGGTCGGAGGGTGTGGTCTTTCTTCTCAACTAAGAAAATGCCCGCGCCCGCTGGAGACGTGGAAGGGATAAACCCCTTCTTCAGGTTCTCATCAATATATTCCTTTACCTTCCCTTGCTCTACCTCTGTTAAGGGGAAGATCCTTCCGAATGGAATTTCAACTCCGGGGAACAGTTCAATGGGGCAGTCATAGGCTCGGTGGGGTGGTAGAGCCTCTGCCCCCTGTTTACTGAAAACATTGAGAAAGTCATGGTAAACTTCAGGAATGACCTGACGTAATTCGGCTTCCGAGTTCTGCATAACAAGGTAGATGGCCTCGGAGGATCAGGAGAGCCACAGAACTGCTGGCAATAAGGTGAGGAGAAGGTAACTGCCCCTGTGGCCCAGTTGATGGCCGGATTGTGGGCCTGTAGCAAAGGCATACCGAGGATTACGGGAAATAGTGGGGAGGAGATGTTGTCCATTCGTAGACGTTCTCGTGGGAACTGGAGATGACAGCAGGTAAGGGAACAGTCTCTTGGACTACTGTTTGCAAAGTCTTTCCTGGAAGCTGAAATGAGACAGAAAGGGCAAGGTGAGATGAAATCTTGGCTAGAGGTTCCGTGTAGTCAGGAGATATAGAGAGACACTTACGGAGTTTTAGAGGGCAGTTTCTGACGTAATGCTCAGATTCTCCGCAATAAAGACGCAGGTTGTTTACTCGACGTCGTTGACGTTCTTCTGGGGTAAGAGAAGGACGAAGGACCCCAAGCTGCATGGGCTCAGGTGCGTCAGAAGTGGAGACTGCTTAAGCAGCAGGTGCTGGATGCCGATGACTCGGGACCCTTGGAAGCATCCAGGTTGGGCGAGAAAAACCCGTAGCTCTTTTGGCCCTTAGTTCTCTCAGGCGTCGAACGATCTGTATGGCCAAATCGATCAGCGCATTCAAAGTCTGTGGTACACCAACACTAGCAAGTTTGTCTTTCAGAGAATCAGAGAGTCCCATGCGGAACTGATGACGGAGGGCAGCGTCATTCCAGTTCGTATCTGCGCTCCACCGCGTAAATTCAGCCACATAATCCTCTACTGCCCTTCGTCCCTGCTGGAGGGCACACAAGGCGGCTTCTGCAGTTGCTAAAAGCTGAGGATCTTCGTACAGCTGGGCCATTGCGTCAAAGTGAGGTTGGTTAAAACTGATCGAATTAGCAAACTGGGTCAGTTCAGCAGACTGGATCAGCTCAGCAGACAGGATCAGTGCAGCATACTAGAACATATTTGGGGGGCACACCATACAATGCGTTTAAATTCAAGATGGTGCTGCTATAAGACCTACAAACAGTACAAATATTTTACAGCGCACACATACAAGAATGACATTTCCTGCAGGGCTAGTTCAAAAAAAACCTGAACATATTCAAAAAATACGGGGGTTTGGTCACACTATATGGTCATATAGTGCTAAGCCCACTTACTGCGACAAAGTACCCCGAATTAGTGGGTCCTACTCTAGTAATAGAATGGAAGATCCTTTGTCTCAAACATGGGAGCTAAACTCCTCTATGTGGGAGAACTGAAGGGATACATCCTATGCACTGGTGACCACTAAATAAGAGGTAATGAGGAGGGGAAGGGGTGCTCCAACCCAAAAAAAACTGGTCAGGGCATATTACAATATACAAGAACATATTTGGGGGGCACACCATACAATGCTTTTAAATTCAAGATGGTGCTGCTAGGATGAGTGCAGCAGACTGGATCAGCTCAGCAGACAGGATCAGTTCAGCAGATTGGATCAGCTCAGCAGACAGGATCAGTGCAGCAGACAGGATTAACTCAGGGATAGTCAAACAGGCCAGGTCAGATATCAGGCTGGCAGCAAAGGTACAGGGAGGCAGGCAGAAGAATAGTCACAAACAGGCCAAGGTAGGATGCAGGCAGATAACAGGGTGGTCACAGGTAAGCCGGGTCTTGTCACAGGTAAACAGTCTCAGATCAGATTTTAGGCACACAACGCTGTAGAGCAGACAACGGGGACCATCTGCAACAGGCAGGTTTAAATAACCCGTCTGGCGCCAACAGGGGTTGGCGCCAGACGCACAACGGCACCCGCTATCGCGAACCACATGAACTGGAGCACCTGATACTGGCAGGATCTTCATGACACATTCACTTTTACTAGATGAAAATCCCCCAGTGCTTGCCAAGTATGGCTGACATCCTCCTGTCTCAGTGCCGGACCATTTTCTGGGGTTGTGTCAGTGAAGACCGACGTCCCATCCAGTTTCACAGGTACTCCATATTCTGTTAGTTGAGGGCAGAGGCCAGCAGTACTCTGCCCTGTTGCCAGCCCTTCTGCTGGGTTGCTGTCAGTTAAGACCGAAGTCCCATCCAGAGAGGCGGCTCTAGACTTTGTGAGGCCTTAGGCAAAATTTAGACATGAGGCCCCACTCACGCCCATAATGGGAAAAATAATATAGGTGATAAAAATTAACTGTATAAATGCATATATTAACAGCCTTAAATCCTATGAACTCACAGTTTCTATAATTTTCTCTGACCACTTATTCTGTATTCAAATATCATTAAACATAGGATATTTCTCATATATATATATATATATATATATATATATATATATATATATATATATATATATATATATATATATACACACACACATACATACATAAATACATACACACACACAGCTTCTTACTCATTATCCTCTGTGCTGTCTCCTAAATGTGAAATAAATTTGTCAACAAAGTATAAAACAAAAAAATCATTTTACAACATATTCTTGCACATAACCTGTTTAATGTAACAACAAGCATGCAACAAGTGATTTTTTTTTTTACAAAAATGTAAAACATAAAAACAGATAAATATGTAACTTTGCATATTTGCTCATTAGTGCATGGAACATAGGAGGTATAAAGTGCAATATTTTTCAAGTAACATAAAATAACTTACTTTCTTGCACTCTTCAGAAAAACTTCAATAAAAAAAAAAATTAAATGGGAACTTTAGTCAGAAAATGAAGTCCTGCTAGATCCCGCCAGGCCCCTTTTGCAGGTATAACTTTCTTTTACAAATAAGTGTCTATACTTTTTAAAATTTAGTAGTACACTGTTTCACCCATTGCACATGCTCAGTTGCTCTCCATTTTTAGACACTACCGAGTTTGTAGAGGCAAATCTGCCGACAGTCTTAAAGTGGAATTAAACTCTCCTATCCTTTACAGCCAAGGAAGCTGCTTCTGTTTGATCTGGAACTACCATGGTGCTGCACCAACAAATGCCTGTCAATTCTGAACAAGTGTCTGTTTAGGGTGCCTTCAGGAAAACAGCCTGGTGTAAGGGTGTCCTATTAGCATAGACTTATGCCTGGGTCGTTTCTCAGGCCCTTACTGAAAGCCAACCAAAACAAAAAAAACAAACCCTTTGTTTCAAAATACAACAATATTAATACAATGCAAAATAATAAATGATTCACTATAAACTCGCCCTAACAAATAGTGAAATCGAATAGCAGCGCTAACTTATATTACCTAAAAAAAATGTATGTGAAAATAAGATGTGACTAAATAATTAACACCACCCTCTATCAACACAATGTGACCTGTGCTTATAATCAACATACAATGTGTATAAAATCTGTATGATAAAAGATTTTAAAGAAATGTATCAAAAATTTGTTGCAAACATATACAGTCCAATGATCCGTGAAACGTAGTGATATTAGTGGTAGTCCATAACATAATATAGTGTAGATCTTCAATAACAAAATCTTCCACCACACCACTGTGACTTGTGAATTCCACTCCCCTTCAGCAAATAAACTCACCAGCTCCTTTTGCCTTACACTCTCGTGTTCGTCTTAAAGGCTTTTTCCCACATAGAAGGGGGCAATATGATGACCTCCAATTAATCCCCGTTTGGTATCCAGAGTATATATGCAAAGCTCTCTCCACATGTAAAAAAGAAAAGTTTGATTTGATTTCACTATTTGTTAGGGCGAGTTTATAGTGAATCATTTATTATTTTGCACTGTTTTGAATATTTAAGCGGCTGCTTAGAGTGAGGCTTTAGTCCTATGAGCGCAACGTTTGACACATAGGAGGGGGCGGATAACCTGTGTATCATACTAGTGACACATTTCAATATTAATACAATACCACAATATTTGTGCTAACTATAGTTGAGGCTCATACACAACCCTCCTGGGAGGTTTTAACAGTAGTCAACTTTGTTAATTTTTCAGTATCAGAACAGTATCAAAAGTTTAATTCAGCAAAAGTTGGAGTTTCAAAACATTCTCCTACATTTTGCAGTTGTAAATTCATCTATCACAGATGAATAATTTAATTTTGAAGCCAGATCACGTTCAATGGACAAAACTGCTAAGGCAGATAATCTCTCTTGGCTCATAGTTGATCTTAAGTATGTTTTTATTAATTTTAGTTTTGAAAAGCTCCTCTCAGCTGATGCAACAGTAACTGCAATTGTTAAGATGACTCTTAATGCAACATAGATGTTTGGATAAACGTCAGTTAAATTGTTAGCAATGAGGTATTTCAAGGAACCGGACATATCCAATTTCAGGGGAACAGTACGCATACACATTCGTAGCTCTTCATACAATTCCAGACCTCTTATGTCAGAATCAGAAGAATTGGGTAAAGTAAGTAGGGCTTCAAGTTCTTTGCAGTTTTGTAATAGGTCTTTTTCAGATTTTATGCATAAAAAGGAGATATCATATAAAAATCCAAAATTGCTAAACCTTCAAAGCGAGGCTCAGCACTAGCATGAATCTTGTCGGGAATAACATTGAAATATTCTGCTCTAAACCTGTCTACAGGGTTAACAACTGCTTCATCTGGACACTCATAATCAAACATTCTTTTGGTCCTGCGTATTCTGAACTGTCGAAATTCCCTTTGGAATGTCCATTTCTTCAGAAATTTCTCTGGCAGTAACATTTTGTCGATATTCTTTCAGCCAGCACAGGAATGCCTCCAAATGTTTTACTGCAGTGTCCAGCTGCATACAAGACTTTTGCCACACCTTGCTGATAAGGTTGATTTTTACTAAAATCTCATACCATACAATCAATGAGAGAACAAACTCGTATGACCAAATTTCTTCTTTTAGTGAATTACATTCACTACAGAAAGCAGGATCAGCATTCTTCATTGTCATCTCTTCCAGGCACTCAGCGATTTCTTTTAGTTGGTAATGGACAGCCTTTTCACTGTCAACTCTGCACTCCCATCTGGTTTCTGTCAATGGCTTGAGGGTAATATTTACCTTCTCTTTTAAAATTGCCCATCTATTGGATGAGCCAGAAAACAATGTGTAAAGTTCTTGCAAAACCCCAAAAAATAATATTGGCTTTTGCACAAGATGCTGCTGCATCACCCAGAACCAAATTCCAACTATGACAACCACAGGGAGTGAAAAAAGCTAAAGGATTGATATTTAATATCCTGGTTTTTACAGCACTTTTCTCCCCTCACATGTTTTCTCCATTGTCATATCCTTGACCACGGCAATTTTTGATGTCCAAACCTGATTCCTCAATTTCCAGCAGTATGGTTTTAGTTAATTCTTCAGCTGTCGTTTTGTCAACTGGTAAAACTCCAATAAAATGCTCTTCAACCTCTCCTGATTTTTCATCAACATGTCCTAATACCACAGTCATCTGTTTAACGTGGCTCACATCCCTAGTGCAATCAAGAATTATGGAATAATATTTTGCTTGAAGAATTTTTTTCAAAAACTTTCTGTTTGACAAGTTTGGCCATCAATGAAATGAGTTCATTTTGTATGTTTTTTCCCAAGTAATAGTTGTGAATACGTTTCTCTTCAATTTGCAAGTGTTGACGAAGAACATTATCAAACCTTGCACAAAGCTTTATTAGATCAATAAAATTACCACTATTCTCTTCCTCTAAATTATCTCTGTGCCCTCGAAATGGTAAGTTATGGCATGATAAAAATTGAACAGTGGCTTTAAGCCTTTCCAGAATTTCATGCCAACGTTGCTTTTCCAGGAGTATCTGCTTTTGCACCGACGCATCAATAGTCTTCCCACATCTAAATCTTTTCTCAGTTTCCATCCATGTGATGATGTTCTCTAAGTGGTCAGAACTGTTTTCATGAAGACCAAGTCGATTGCTCAGGTTCTTCCAGTCATTGCAGCCATCAGACACTAAAGCGCTCCATAGTGGTGAGAACAAACGACGGGCAAAACAGAAAACACAGTCCTTGCTTCTGGAATAAACTAACCAGCACCTATCTTGTGTTTCCTTGTTGCTTAGAACCCTTAAAGTTAGAAAAATGTCTTTTTCCACTGTCTAATGGAAAAGTTACCTTTTCTTCCCTTACTGGTCCTTTCTATAACAGATTCTGTCTTTATCTTCCACTGGGAAAATCCATTCTCCAGGATCATAACTTAGAGGCTGATATGAAGACTCTGATTGCTCAGAACCTGAAACATGAGGCTTTTCTCGAATTCCTTCTTCTGTGCTACACAAAATGGTACACAATTCAGGGTCAGCAGAAGTGCTTGGCTGTGAATCATCTTCTTTTTCATTCAAAACTGATTCCATCGTCTCATGTTCACGCTCAGGCACCTCTTCACTCGTACTTATCTTGTCTGTCTTCAAAAACGTACGCATAGAGCCACATAATTCCTGTTTGGATTCCTCAAAAGCAATATTCTTTTTTCTTTTTTGGTGACCAGATTCAAATTTTCACCCTTTGTCATGTTCTCTTCTACTTTTATGCATATTTGTTTTAAAATTATGGAAAACTAAGGTAAATTCTGCTAATCTAGTAATTACACACAGTGTGATAACACACACAGTTTTAGAACAAAATGAACACAATGTTAAAAGACCAATGCAGGAACAGAGTTGAATTGATCAAAGTGGTTTCTGCTTCTGGTCTCCCAATTGGTCAGACTGTTTTCATGCTAAATCACTTCCTTGCTGTTGTCACGCCCTCTATAAGAAAACAAATACACTGATTAATAAGTGTACTTGTATAATGAGTTTTTCAGTGTATATCTGACACAAAGCTAAGAGGCAGTCCAATCCAGTTAAGAGGTAGTCCAATCCGTGGGACAGTCAAACCCAGCTATGGGAGTGTGACAGTTCAATCCAGCTATAGGACTGTGACAATCCAATCCACTAAGAGAAAGTCCAATCCAGATAAGGGACAGGCCCAGATAAAGGACAGTCCAACCCAGCTAAGGGACAGTCCAACCCAGCTGAGGGACAGGCCAACCCAGCTGAGGGGCAGCGCAACCCAGCTAAGAGGCAGCGCAACCCAGCTAAGGGACAGCCCAAGCCACCTGAGGGACAGTCCAGCCCACTTGAGGGACAGTCCAGCCCACCTGAGGGACAGTCCAATCCAGCTAAGAAACACAGTCACAGACCTCACATCCATGAAACAAGAGATGGTCAGAGACTGCGTGGCCATGATACAGGAGATGATCAGAGACTGTGCGAACAATGATACAGGAGATGGTCAGAGACTGTGTGTGGACAATGATTCAGGAGATGGTCAGAGACTGTGTGTGGACAATGATACAGGAGATGGTCAGAGACTGTGTGTGGACAATGATACAGGAGATGGTCAGACTGTGTGCGGACAATGATACAGGCGATGATCAGAAACTGTGCGGACAATGATACAGGAGATGGTTTGAGATGCAGCCTCACTGTGCCCAATCAAAGGCAGCTTCACTATGCCCCATCAAATGCAGCCTCACTGTGCCCAATCAAATGCAGCCTCACTGTGCCCATCAAATGCCACCACTGTGCCCATCAAATGCCACCACTGTGCCCCATCAAATGCCACCACTGTGCCCCATCAAATGCAGCCTCACTGTGCCCATCAAATGCCGCCACTGTGCCCAATCAAATGCAGCCTCACTGTGCCCAATCAAATGCAGCTTCACTGTGCCCATCAAATGCATCCTCACAGTGCCCATCAAATGCCACCACTGTGCCCCATCAAATGCAGCCTCACTGTGCCCCATCAAATGCAGCCTCACTGTGCCCAATTAAATGCAGCCTTACTGTGCCCAATCAAATGCAGCCTCACTGTGCCCCATCAAATGCAGCCTCACTGTGCCCAATCAAATGCAGCCTCACTGTGCCCATCAAATGCCACCACTGTGCCCACCAAATGCCACCACTGTGCCCACCAAATGCCACCACTGTGCCCCATCAAATGCCACCACTGTGCCCCATCAAATGCAGCCTCACTGTGCCCATCAAATGCCGTCACTGTGCCCAATCAAATGCAGCCTCACTGTGCCCAATCAAATGCAGCTTCACTGTGCCCATCAAATGCATCCTCACTGTGCCCATCAAATGCCACCACTGTGCCCCATCAAATGATGGAAAATTTTGAAAAAAAAAATCATGTTTCATAGTTTGTTATAAAATTTTGCAAACAGGTTATTTTTCTCCTTCATTGATATGCGCTGATGAGGCAGCACTGGTGGGCACTGATAGGCTGCACTGATGGGCATGGATAGGCACAGTTAAGGCGGCACTGATAGGCACAGTTAAGGCGGCACTGATAGGCACAGTTAAGGCGGCGCTGATAGGCACAGATAAGGAGGCACTGATGGGGACAGAAGCGGCATTGATGGGCAGAGATAAGGCGGCACTGATGGCCACTGATGGGCCCTGATGGGTGGCACTGATGGGTGGCACAGATGGGTGGCACTGATGGGCACTGATAGGTACCACTGATAGGTGGCACTGATGGGTGGCACTGATGGGCACTGATGGGCGGCACTGATGGGCACTGGTAGGTGACACTGATGGGCACTGATAGGTGGCACTGATGTGGTGCACTGTTGTTGAGGCACCGATTGTGGGCACTGATAGGTGGCACTGTGGGCACTGATGGGTGGCACTGTGGGCACTGATGGGTGGCGCTGGTGGGCACTGCTGCCTGTTGCTAGGTGGCACTGGCAGAGGGCACAGGTGGGCACTGATGATCTGGTGGCGCTTGCCGTGATCGGGACTAATGTCCCTCTCACGGCCGCCGGTGATCGTCTTTTTTTTCCTCCTTACGCTGTCAGCGCGAGGAGAAAAAATAGCCGATTACCTGCTCTGTTGATGTCACATGATCAGCTGTCATTGGCTGACAGCCGATCATGTGGTAAGGGGTCGGGATCGACCCCTTACTCCGATCTGTGATCAGGCGAGTCTCATAGACTCGCTGATCACAGAGCGCGCGGGGCGCGCAGGCCGCTCGTGCACAGGACAATGTCAATGGACGTAGTCCTGGCAAAGCAGGTCCGCACTGTAGCTGTCATTTGGCTATAGTGCGGATCTCTAGATGTTAAACCTTCAAAGCGAGGCTCAGCATTAGCATGAATCTTGTCGGCAATAACATTGAAATATTCTGCTCTAAACCTGTCTACGGGGTTAACAACTGCTTCATCTGGACACTCATAATCAAACATTCTTTTGGTCCTGCGTATTCTAAACTGTTGAAATTCCCTTGGAATGTCCATTTCTTCAGAAATTTCTCTGGCAGTAACATTTTGTCGATATTCTTTCAGCCAGCACAGGAATGCCTCCAAAATGTTTTACTGCAGTGTCCAGCTGCATACAAGACTTTTGCCACACCTTGCTGATAAGGTTGATTTTTACTAAAATCTCATACCATACAATCAATGAGAGAACAAACTCGTATGACCAAATTTGTTCTTTTAGTGAATTACATTCACTACAGAAAGCAGGATCAGCATTCTTCTGTGTCATCTCTGCCAGGCACTCAGCGATTTCTTTTAGTTGGTAACGGACAGCCTTTACACTGTCAACTCTGCACTCCCATCTGGTTTCTGACAATGGCTTGAGGGTAATATTTACCTTCTCTTTTAAAATTGCCCATCTATTGGATGAGCCAGAAAAAAATGAAAAAAGTCTTTGCAAAACTCCAAAAAATAATTTGGCTTTTGCACAAGATGCTGCTGCATCACCCAGAACCAAATTCCAACTATGACAACCACAGGGAGTAAAAAAAGCTAAAGGATTGATATTTAATATCCTGGTTTTTACAGCACTTTTCTCCCCCCGCATGTTTTCTCCATTGTCATATCCTTGACCACGGCAATTTTTGATGTCCAAACCTGATTCCTCAATTTCCAGTAGTATGGTTTTAGTTAATTCTTCAGCTGTCGTTTTGCAAACTGGTAAAAATCCAATAAAATGCTCTTCAACCTCTCCTGATTTTTCATCAACATGTCGTAATACCACAGTCATCTGTTTAACGTGCCTCACATCCCTAGTGCAATCAAGAATTATGGAATAATATTTTGCTTGAAGAATCTTTTCAATAACTTTCTGTTTGACAATTTTGGCCATCAATGAAATGAGTTCATTTTGTATGTTTTTTCCCAAGTAATAGTTGTGAATACGTTTCTCTTCAATTTGCAAGTGTTGACGAAGAACAGGATCAAACCTTGCACAAAGCTTTATTAGATCAATAAAATTACCACTATTCTCTTCCTCTTAATTATCTCTGTGCCCTCGAAATGGTAAGTTATGGCATGATAAAAATTGAACAGTGGCTTTAAACCTTTCCAGAATTTCATGCTAACGTTGCTTTTCCAGGAGTATCTGCTTTTGCACCGACGCATCAATAGTCTTCCCACATCTAAATCTTTTCTCAGTTTCCATCCATGTGATGATGTTCTCTAAGTGGTCAGAACTGTTTTCATGAAGACCAAGTCGATTGCTCAGGTTCTTCCAGTCATTGCAGCCATCAGACACTAAAGCGCTCCATAGTGGTGAGAACAAACGACGGGCAAAACAGAAAACACAGTCCTAGCTTCTGGAATAAAGTAACCAGCACCTATCTTGTGTTTCCTTGTTGCTTAGAACCCTGGTGTAATGAAAGTTAAAAAAAAGTCTTTTTCCACTGTTTAATGGAAAAGTTACCTTTTCTTCCCTTACTGGTCTTCTGAATATAACAGATTCTGTCTTTATCTTCCACTGGGAAAATCCATTCTCCAGGATCATAACTTAGAGGCTGATATGAACACTCTGGTTGCTCAGAACCTGAAACATGAGGCTTTTCTCGAATTCCTTCTTCTGTGCTACACAAAATGGTACACAATTCAGGGTCAGCAGAAGTGCTTGGCTGTGAATCATCTTCTTTTTCATTCAAAACTGATTCCATCGTCTCATGCTCACGCTCAGGCACCTCTTCACTTGTACTTATCTTGCCTGTCTTCAAAAACGTACGCATAGAGCCACGTAATTCCTGTTTGCATTCCTCAAAAGCAATATTCTTTTTTCTTTTTTGGTGACCAGATTCAAATTTTCACCCTTTGTCATGTTCTCTTCTACTTTTATGCATATTTGTTTTAAAATTATGGAAAACTAAGGTAAATTCTGCTAATCTAGTAATTACACACAGTGTGATAACACACACAGTTTTAGAACAAAATAAACAAAATGTTAAAAAGACCAATGCAGGAACAGAATTGAATTGATCAAAGTGGTTTCTGCTTCTGGTCTCCCAATTGGTCAGACTGTTTTCATGCTAAATCACTTCCTTGCTGTTGTCACGCCATTTATAAGAAAACAAATACACTGATTAACAAGTGTACTTGTATAATGAGGTTTTCAGTGTATATCTGACACAAAGCTAAGAGGCAGTCCAATCCAGTTAAGAGGTAGTCCAATCCGTGGGACAGTCAAACCCAGCTATGGGAGTGTGACAGTTCAATCCAGCTATAGGACTGTGACAATCCAATCCACTAAGAGAAAGTCCAATCCAGATAAGGGACAGGCCCAGATAAAGGACAGTCCAACCCAGCTGAGGGACAGGCCAACCCAGCTGAGGGGCAGCGCAACCCAGCTAAGAGGCAGCGCAACCCAGCTAAGGGACAACCCAAGCCACCTGAGGGACAGTCCAGCCCACTTGAGGGACAGTCCAATCCAGCTAAGAAACACAGTCACAGACCTCACATCCATGAAACAAGAGATGGTCAGAGACTGCGTGGCCATGATACAGGAGATGGTCAGAGACTACGTGGCCATGAAACAGGAGATGATCAGAGACTGTGCAAACAATGATACAGAAGATGGTCAGAGACTGTGTGTGGACAATGATTCAGGAGATGGTCAGAGACTGTGTGTGGACAATGATACAGGAGATAGTCAGAGACTGTGTGTGAACAATGATACAGGAGATGGTCAGACTGTGTGCGGACAATGATACAGGCGATGATCAGAAACTGTGCGGACAATGATACAGGAGATGGTTTGAGATGCAGCCTCACTGTGCCCAATCAAAGGCAGCCTCACTATGCCCCATCAAATGCAGCCTCACTGTGCCCAATCAAATGCAGCCTCACTGTGACCATCAAATGCCACCACTGTGCCCATCAAATGCCACCACTGTGCCCCATCAAATGCCACCACTGTGCACCATCAAATGCAGCCTCACTGTGCCCATCAAATGCCGCCACTGTGCCCAATCAAATGCAGCCTCACTGTGCCCAATCAAATGCAGCTTCGCTGTGCCCATCAAATGCATCCTCACAGTGCCCATCAAATGCCACCACTTTGCCCCATCAAATGCAGCCTCACTGTGCCCCATCAAATGCAGCCTCACTGTGCCCAATTAAATGCAGCCTTACTGTGCCCAATCAAATGCAGCCTCACTGTGCCCCATCAAATGCAGCCTCACTGTGCCCAATCAAATGCAGCCTCACTGTGCCCATCAAATGCCACCACTGTGCCCACCAAATGCCACCACTGTGCCCCATCAAATGCCACCACTGTGCCCCATCAAATGCAGCCTCACTGTGCCCAATCAAATGCAGCTTCACTGTGCCCATCAAATGCATCCTCACTGTGCCCATCAAATGCCACCACTGTGCCCCATCAAATGATGGAAAATTTTGAAAAAAAAAATCATGTTTCATAGTTTGTTATAAAATTTTGCAAACAGGTTATTTTTCTCCTTCATTGATATGCGCTGATGAGGCAGCACTGGTGGGCACTGATAGGCACATTTAAGGCGGCACTGATAGGCACAGTTAAGGCGGCACTGATAGGCACAGTTAAGGCGGCGCTGATAGGCACAGATAAGGTGGCACTGATGGGGAACGAAGCGGCATTGATGGGCAGAGATAAGGCGGCACTGATGGCCACTGATGGGCCCTGATGGGTGGCACTGATGGGTGGCACGGATGGGTGGCACGGATGGGTGGCACTGATGGGCACTGATAGGTACCACTGAAAGGTGGCACTGATGGGCGGCACTGATGGGCACTGATGGGCGGCACTGATGGGCACTGATGGGCGGCACTGATGGGCACTGGTAGGTGACACTGATGGGCACTGATAGGTGGCACTGATGTGGAGCACTGTTGGGTGCTGACAGACAATCACACCACAAAGATGCAGGAGATGGTCAGAGACTGTGCGGAAAATGATACAGGAGATGGTCAGACAATGGTACAGGAGACAGTCAAAGACTGTGCAGACAATGATACAGGAGACGGTCAGAGACTGTGCAGACAATGATACAGGAGACGGTCAGAGACTGTGCAGACAATGATACAGGAGACAGTCAGAGACTGTGTGCGGACAATGATACAGGAAATGGTCAGAGACTGTGTGTGGACAATGATACAGGAAATGGTCAGAGACTGTGTGCGGACAATGATACAGGAGACAGTCAGAGACTGTGTGCGGACAATGATACAGGAAATGGTCAGAGACTGTGTGCGGACAATGATACAGGAAATGGTCAGAGACTGTGCAGACATGATACAGAATGCTGAGGGAAAACAACAGAATGAGCATAATTGATAACTTATCACCACTGTGCCCCATCAAATGCAGCCTCACTGTGCCCCATCAAATGCAGCCTCACTGTACCCAATCAAATGCAGCCTCACTGTGCCCCATCAAATGCAGCCTCACTGTGCCCAATCAAATGCAGCCTCACTGTGCCCATCAAATGCCACCACTGTGCCCATCAAATGCCACCACTGTGACCCATCAAATGCCACCACGGTGCCCCATCAAATGCAGCCTCACTGTGCCCATCAAATGCCGCCACTGTGCCCAATCAAATTTAGCCTCACTGTGCCCAATCAAATGCAGCCTCACTGTGCCCATCAAATTCATCCTCACTGTGCCCAGTCAAATGCAGCCTCACTGTGCCCCATCAAATGCAACCTCACTGTGCCCAATCAAATGCAGCCTCACTGTGCCCATCAAATGCCACCACTGTGCCCCATCAAATGCAGGCTCGCTGTGCCCATCAAATGCCACCACTGCGCCCCATCAAATGCCACCACTGTGCCCCATCAAATGCAGCCTCAATGTGCCCATCAAATGCCGCCACTGTGCCCAATCAAATGCAGCCTCACTGTGCCCAATCAAATGCAGCCTCACTGTGCCCATCAAATGCATCCTCACTGTGTCCATCAAATGCAGCCTCACTGTGCCCAATCAAATGCAGCCTCATTGTGCCCAATCAAATGCAGCCTCACTATGTCCATCAAATGCCACCACTGTGCACATCAAATGTTGCCAGGGGACAAATTACGTGCAGCCGGTCTGGAAAGTCACCGGCCGCTTATGGTGGCGCCAGTCCCCCCCGGCCAAGCATGCCCATAATATTTACAAGTGCGGTGCTACATACAGCAAGCCAGCTGCCCGCCCACCTGCCCGCCCGCCTGCCCGGGCTGTATTTGTGCAGGAGGCGGCCGCAGGAGCTGGGACTCAGGATGATGGGTCAGGGGGGGCTTATTTCCGTGCGGGGCGGCTTTTTTGCCGCCCCTGCAAAGTGCCACCCTAGGCCTGGGCCTTGTTGGCCTAGGCCAAGACACAGCACTGAGACAGGGTACAGACCATGAGACAGACAGGTTACTGGGGACAGACTGTGAGACAGACAGGGTACTGGAGACAGACCGTAGACAGACAGGGTACTAGAGACAGACCGTGAGACAGACAGGGTACTGGGGACAGACCGTGAGACAGACAGGGCACTGGGGACACACCGTGAGACAGACAGGGCACTGGGGACAGACCGTGAGACAGACAGGGTACTGGGGACAGACCGTGAGACAGACAGGGCACTGGGGACAGACAGTGAGACAGACAGGGTACTGTGAACAGACTGTGAGACAGACAGAGTACTGGGGACAGACCGTGAGACAGACAGGGCACTGGGGACAGACCATGAGACAGACAGGGTACTGGGGACAGACGGTGAGACAGACAGGGCACTGGGGACAGACCGTGAGACAGACAAGGTTCTGGGGACAGACCGTGAGACAGACAGGGTACTGGGGACAGACCGTGAAACAGATAGGGCACTGGGGACAGACCGTAGACAGACAGGGTACTGGAGACAGACCGTGAGACAGACAGGGTACTGGGGACAGACCGTGAGACAGACAGGGCACTGGGGACAGACCGTGAGACAGACAGGGTACTGGGGACAGACCGTGAGACAGACAGGGCACTGGGGACAGACAGTGAGACAGACAGGGTACTGTGAACAGACTGTGAGACAGACAGGGTACTGGGGACAGACCGTGAGACAGACAGGGCACTGGGGACAGACCATGAGACAGACAGGGTACTGGGGGACAGACTGTGAGACAGACAGGGCACTGGGGACAGACCGTGAGAAAGACAGGGTTCTGGGGACAGACCGTGAGACAGACAGGGTACTGGGGACAGACCGTGAGACAGACAGGGCACTGGGGACAGACCGTGAGACAGACAGGGTACTGGGGACAGACCGTGAGACAGACAGGGTACTGGGGACAGACCGTGAGACAGACAGGGTACTGGGGACAGACGGTGAGACAGACAGGGCACTGGGGACAGACCATAAGACAGACAGGGTACTGGGGACAGACAGGGTACTGGGGACAGACCGTGAGACAGACAGGGCACTGGGGACAGACAGTGAGACAGACAGGGTACTGGGGAAAGACCGTGAGACAGACAGAGTACTGGGAACAGACCGTGAGACAGACAGGGCACTGGGGACAGACCGTAAGACATACAGGGCACTGGGGACAGACCGTGAGATAGACAGGGTACTGGGGACAAACCGTGAGACAGACAGGGTACTGGGGACAGACCGTGAGACAGACAGGGTACTGGGGACAGACTGTGAGACAGACAGGGTACTGGGGACAGACCGTGAGACAGACAGGGCACTGGGGACAGACCGTGAGACAGACAGGGTACTGGGGACAGACCGTGAGACAGACAGGGTACTAGGGACAGACAGGGTAAAGACCATGACCATGAGACCATAGAAAGACAGGGTAACGTACAGACAGCATGTAGTAGAGATGTACTATACCTGCTCCTCGGTCCCCTACCCTTCTAAAGGGAGCATGAGAAGCTGGTGACAGGTGATGTTGTCTTTGAGCTCCCTGCAGGATGCAGTGCAATCTGGGAGTTGTAGTCTCTGCAGAGCACAGGCACCAGAGAGCCAAGTCTGTTGTCTGTGCTGTGAAAAACTACAACTCCCGCCATGCACTGGGGCCGCCGACTTTGGGGGACAGGCTATGAGGAGGGCGCCGCGGCGGTGGAGCCTGCTATTGGATGCAGCCTGAGCCGACTGAGCCGAGAGCTCAGCTCACACAGACGGCGCCGGCATCAGTCGTGCAGCGCTGGCTCACCCTACTGGCTTGCATGTGCACACGGTCACGTCACGGGGGATATTTGCTTCCACTCCCGAGTCCCCACACTTACGTCTTTTCAGGCAAGTTAGGCAGCCGCGGCCCGCGAGGCCCTTGTGGGGGCGAGGCCTAAGGCAATCGCCTAATTTGCCTAATTAAAGAGCCGCCTCTGCCCATCCACTACCACAGGACATCCATCTTCTGGTATTTGAGGGCAGAGGCCAGCAGCACTCTGCCCTGTTGCAAGCTCTTCTGCTGGGTTGCTGTCAGTGGAGACCACAGTCCTATCCACCAATATCAGCTCAAGCTGCAGTTGTGAGGTGCCAATTGCATTCTCTCCCTGGAGCTCCTGCGGAGTTGATTGTTGTGGGCAGAGGTCAACAGCGCAATGCTCTGAAGCCAGCTCTTCCGCTGAAGGCTCACCGGGTTGTTCCTCCTCAGCAGAAAAGTCTATTAAATCCCCAGTCTCTGAAACTGGTGTCTGGGGATTGAGGTTCACCATCTCCTGTCCAAAGAACTAAGAAGATGCTACTGGTGCGGGGCAGAGTTTAGTGATGTTCGGCCCTGATGCCAGCACTTCAATTTTCAGGATGGCAATCTCCGGAGTTTCCGCTGCCGATTCTGGGGCATGCTGCTGAACGTGTTCTAGCAGTTTCCTGTATGCCCTTTCCAGATGATTTTCTTTCCTTAGCAAATAGATCAGATTTAAGATCTGAATCCCCCTCGAGACCGAGCATGGCCTCTCTGTATTCTTGCAGGTCCTCAAGGGTAGGTTCCCCTTCATCGTCAAACACAAAACCATCTTTAAGGCTCTCCCACAGCAATCCAGGGCCACCAAAGTCATATCCCTCCGGAGAGCATTCTGTTGTCTCCCCTAAATATTCTTGCTCTGCTTGCCATTGCAGAGCCCAATATCGATTGTCCAGCTCTATCTCCTGCTGGACCAGCCTGTCCAACTGGGACACCCATTGCTCCTGGGGACGCTCTCCCAGGAATGCCATCCACAACTCCCGTTGGTCACTGGCCCATTGCTCTGGAAGCACCTGCCCTCGTGTGTACCATCGACCTGGAGGGCTCCAAGCCAGACCTGCACCTGAATCTGATGCCTGATCTCCAGGTATTGATCTGCAGACACACTCCTGGGGATTGCTAAAAAGGGCGCTCCGCAGGTAAGCTGGGTTCCACAAGCTCCCTGCCCAAAGTGACTCCCGTCGCAGGGGGGTAGTTGGGGGCAGCATAACTGACTGTTTTAAACTACCCCTGGCCGTCCCTGTGAAAGAGGCCCTAAGGAAATAATTGCCCTATGAAATAGAGAAATTTGAGGGATCTGAAAATACCCTGTACACCAGGGACTTGCAGCCAGGGAAGGCAGGTGAGGCAGAGCTTCGAGGATCGTAGCTCAGCAACCTAAGGTCACAGAGACCCCAAATTTGGGGGAGGGGGGGGGGGTATGTAGCCTAAGTCCTACCCCACCATTGGGGCTCCTACGACCTATGGTTTCGGAGACCAGCCTGTCAGAAGCTACATACAGAGCGGCCAGTTTAAATACAAGCTGGCACACTTTGTTTGCAGCAGACTGAGAGGATGAGCTCACAGTGCCTCTCCTCACTTCTTGTCAGAGGCACTGACCTCAAATGGACAGTTTTTAGTCTTGGACCAAAGCCTGGTAAAGTATTTAGCCCCAGCTGACCAATAAAAATACTGCAGTGGAGGCACGCCTCTCACTGCAGTGTCATAGAAGGGGAAGGAAATAACATGGGTTTATGTGTAGAAAATTTACCGATTATCTCATATTTTTCTCACACAGTTAGGAGGGAGAATGAGAATCTGCTGCTGTTGAAAAGGTACTGTTATAATCAAGCTAAATCATATATTAATATTATGCTATATGTTATAAGATAATAATTTATTATTTATCTATTTACTGTGAAATTACTGTTTGGAAGTTATAACTTCAAACTTCGGTAATTTGTCAGTTAAGCCACCTGCTTGAGTACAGTTTTTGAAAATATAGTAAATTACCTTATAAACAATATATAATAATTATTTTTATATTACTTATGGTAATTAACCCCTTGCCACCCAGGCCAATTCTGACACTTCTCTCTTACATGTACTAATCATAATTTTTTTGCTAGAAAATTACTCAGAACCCCCAAACATTATATATACTTTTTAGCAGACACCCTAGGGAATAAAATGGTGGTCATTGCAACTTTTTATGTTACACGGTATTTGCGCAGCAATTTTTCAAACGTGTTTTTTGGAAAAAAACAGTTTCATGAATATAGAAAAAAGAAACATTAAAGATAACCCAATTTTTTTTGTATAATGTGAAAAGTGATGTTACGTCAAGTAAATAGATGCCTAACATGTCACGATTTAAAATTGCGCACACTCGTGGAATGGCGCCACACTTCAGTACTTTAAAATCTCCATAGGCTACGCTTTAATTTTTTTTACAGATTACATGTTTAGAGTTACAGAGGAGGTCTAGTGCTAGAATTATTGCTCTCACTCTAACGATCACAGCGTATGTAACCTGTGTGTGTCTGGCTCTGATACTAGCCAGTGCCTCGCCAGCCACTGACCTCACCACACGTCCCTGCTGAACACACCATTGTAGTAGCAGATGAATTAGAATCAAAACCGTGTGCAAGGAAGGTGGTGGTCTCTCTCCTTTTGTTCTAATCTAAGTATCTACTTGTCTATAGCTAAAAATCAGTGGAACTACATTCTTACAAAATAATACTTTTATTGAGTTAAACAGTTCAGCATGTAGGCAGGTGCAGTCTAATTTCTCCACTGCAGGTGGTGCTCCCGCAGCGGCAGTGCAGAGGCAGAGAAAGTCAAGAGGACCATGGTTCCCCTATGGTTTCCTGGGTCACTGAGACATTAACCCATTTGGATGCTGACAACCCATGTGACTCTGGAGGCCATCTTGGGTCAGGCAGAGTCTATTTAAGCGAAACAAAACCAAAGAAATACCCGGCTCAAACTTACCAACCAGCCTGCTAACAAACCGAATTGTCATGAAAGAGAGAAAGGGAGAAAAAGAGAGAAAGGGAGAGGGTCAGAGAGTATGCGGAGATGATTCTAGAGACGGTCAGAGAGTGTGCGGATATGCTACAAGAGACGGTCAGAGAGTGTGTGGAGATGATACAAGACACGGTTAGAGAGTGTCCGGAGGTGATACAAGAGACGGTCAGAGAGTGTGCAGAGTTGCTACAAGAGATGGTCAGAGAGTGTGCGGAGATGGTATAGTAGACTGTCAGAGAGGGTGTGGACATGGTACAGGAGAGGGTGAGAAGGTGCAGACATGGTAGAGGAGAGGGTGAGAGGGTGCAGACATGGTACAGGAGAGGGTGAGAGGGTGCAGACATGGTACATGAGAGGGTGCAGACATGGTACAGAAGAGGGTGAGAGGGTGCAGACATGGTACATGAGAGGGTGAGAGGGTGCAGACATGGTACATGAGAGGGTTAAGAGGGTGCAGACATGGTACATGAGAGGGTGAGAGGATGCAGACATGGTACAGGAGAGGGTGAGAGGGTGCAGACATGGTACAGGAGAGGGTGAGAGGGTGCAGACATAGTACATGAGAGGGTGCAGACATGGTACATGAGAGGGTGAGAGGGTGCAGACATGGTACAGGAGGGGGTGAGAGGGTGCAGACATGGTACATGAGAGGGTGAGAGGGTGCAGACATGATGGGTGAGAGGGTGCAGACATGGTGGGTGAGAGGGTACAGATATGGTACGTGAGAGGGTGCAGAGATGGTACATGAGAGGGTGCAGACATGGTACATGAAAATTGGGACTGTTGGCTAGGGTGGTATATAGTGCTAGGTTAGGTGATATAGTGCCAGGTTAGGTGATATAGAGCCAGGTTAGGGGAGTATATAGAGCCAGGTTAAGTGATATAGAGCCAGGTTAGGGTGATATAGAGCCAGCTTAGGGTGATATAGAGACAGGTTAGGGTGGTATGTAGAGCCAGGTTAGGGTAGTACATAGTACCAGGTTAGGGTGATATATAGTGCCAGGTGAGGGTGGTATAAAGAGCCAGGTTAGGGTGATATATAGAGCCAGGTTAGGGTGGTATATAGAGCCAGGTTAGAACGTCCAGTAGGTCATCATTACCTCATGGCCACTCACCTGCAACATCCTGGTGCCTGCAGGAGGTGGGTGGATGGCAGCTCTGTTGCCCACGGGATCTCCATGCGGCTAGCAGGTCTTGTCTGTGTGTACAGTGGAGAGGGGAGGGGCCCCCGACCCAAGCCGGGCAGCTGATCGGCTGCAGTGTAAGTGAATTGCTCTACTTGTACACTGAAGAGAGAAGCCGATTAGCCGATTAGCTGCCTGGGCGTCGGAGGCCCCTCCCCTCTCTGCTGTACACACGGAAGAGACCTGCTAGCTGCATGGAGATCACCCGCGGCCATGTCTCTTCACAGCCAGGAGCTGTGGCCGAAGATCCCCCGGGACAAAGCCAATTTCCCGTGATTTTTGGGGAAAATCAGGACTGTTGGCACCTATGCATCTGCTGTCCGGGCCCCCCTGTAGCCCCTTTTCCCCGCAAAGCTGATGGCTTCCCTCCTCTCCTCTCCCGCCATCAGCTGCTGCAGGCACACTGGGGACTGTTTCAGGATAAAGAGCAGGGGAAGGGGCCGGTAAATATGTCATTTACTGGCCCCTTCCTTTTCTGAATTAACACAGTGAGCGATCGGTACCAATCACTCCTGTGTGTATTCATCGCTTAAGCATAGTAAACTGTGTTTACTATGCTTCAGTCTGTGAATGAGCAGGAAGCCTCAGAGCGCTTCCTATTCATTCATTTGTGCATCTGAGGCTGCAGAGAAAGGGACTGATAAATCTATGTCCTCAGCGGCCACTTTCGACCGGGGTGGCAGAGGGCCCTGTCAGGTAGGCTGTATGGGGCCCCGTCAAACTTATCAACCAGCCTGCTACCCAACAGAATTATCCTGTCTAACAGTATGCATTAAAAACAGGGGTTTAGTTTGCACACATTTGCAAAAAAGTGCAGTCTAATTTCTCTACTGCAAGTGGCGCTCAACTGCAGCTGCAGTGCAGAGGAAGTCAAGAGGAACATGGTTCCCCTATGGTTTCCTGGGCCACTGGGGCAGCAATCTGGTTGGATCTGAAGACCATCTTGGGTCAGGGAGAGTCGATTTAAGACCATGGCTCCTAAGTTTGGCGTGCATTTAGGATGTGGGTAGTGTAAGGACAGTTCACCCGTCTGTCAGGGACAGTAATAGCGGAAGTGAAAGTTTCCAGATGAGTAGGGAAAACTAGGGATCCCCCACTTTTCCTGGAAACCTCCCAGCATAGGGTCAGACCAGTCAGGCCGTATTCCACCCCTCAAAACAGACACTGTCAGATCTGCTGCGCTACAATCTGCTGTTTACATGTAAAAGTTCCCAACTGGGCTTATTGTACATTATTATAACTTGACTACAATACAAGTACTTTCTATTTGCAACTAAACAGTGTGTGAGTTACTGCTGCTGCACCAAGCTGCACCCTCCCACAAGCAGGTGGTGCTATAAGGTCCTTTTTACATGCTTTCCTCTAGTTGCTTACCACCTGCTGCAAAAAAAACATGTTGCCTCATTAGCTTAAAGTGATTGTAAAGTCTCGTTCTTTTTTAAATTAAAATAACAAACATGTTATACTTATCTGCCCTGTGTATTGGTTTTGCACAGAGCAGCCCAGATCCTTCTCTCCTCGGGTCCCTGGCTGGAGCTCCTGGCCCCTCCCTCCTGTTGAGTGCCCCCGCAGCAAGAAGCTTGCTATCAGGGCACCCGAGCCGAGCAGCAGCTCCGTGTATCCATTCAGACATGGAGCCGCGGCCCGGTCCTGCCCCCTCTCTCTAATGATTGGTTAAGTTTGATTGACAGCAGCAGAAGCAAATAGCGCCACTGCTGTGTCTCAGCCAATCAGGAGGGAGAGTCCCGGACGACCGATTCACTCGTGGACATCGCTGGATAGAGATGGGGCTCAGGTAAGTATTAGGGGGGCTGATGCACAAAGAAAGCTTTTTATCTTAATGCATTCTATGCATTCAGACATAGAATGTCTCAAAGCAGGTAGGTTTTGCTGTGCTGTCTGTTTAGATAACCCATAGAGCTCTGGGAATCCTTTGCCACATACTAAATGTTTGGAAGACAATGCACCATGTACAGTATATATAGTTTAAAAACAAAACAAACAAAAAACAAAATAGATCCTAAAGCAGAGTTCCACCCAAAAATGGAACTTCCGCTTTTCGGAATCCTCCCCCCCTCCGGTGTCACATTTGGCACCTTTCAGGGGGGAGGGAGGAGCAGATACCTGTCTAATACAGGTATTTTGCTCCCACTTCCGGGCATAGATAGCCGAGCCACCCGCGGGTATCTACGCCACTTCCGGCGCCTTCTCCGTCCCCCCCCCGCCATCTTCTGGGAGACACATAGGTCCCAGAAGACAGCAGGGACCAGTGAGATCGCGCAGCGCAAGTCGCGCATGCGCAGTAGGGAACCAGGAAGTAAAGCCGCAAAGCTTCACGTCCTGATTCCCTTACCGAAGATGGCGGCACCTCCACCCGAGAGCCGAGGGACGGGTCGACATCGCGGGCGCCCTGGACAGGTAATTGTCCATGTTTTAAAAGTCAGTAGCTGCAGTATTTGTAGCTGCTGACTTTTTAAAGAAAAAAAAAATTAGGCGAAACTCCGCTTAACATATTGCATTTTCCTTTCAAACCTAATTGTTAAAAACGTATAATTGGGCTTATAATGGTATTTATCCCATTACAATGCCATAACGAAGTCTTGGTGTGTGTGCATAATGTGCAGCGAGCAAACATTGCCATAATAAATATAATGATTACACAATTATTCATCATTTACAGTAGACTATACACAGGAATTTGGGAGGGGGACGGGGGGGCTGAGTTCTGGGAAATTGAATGAATGTGGGTGTATACTGTCCATCAAACACACGCATCACAGCTGGATAACAGGGCATAGCCCATGACTGTGGCACAGAAGACATAACGGTGTAAATTAAAAACATTCAAATTGTATGTTCAGCCAAAACAATTTTTTGTATTGGATAGAGCCCTATTGGGGTTTTTGTATTGCTCTTGGTTACTTTTGCAGATTTTCTCTCACTTCTTTCTGGTGAAATAGGTGTTAGCAAGGCAGCAAAGGAGGGGAAATATTGGCTTAGTTCACACCTACGGGTGCAACCATGCATAGGTGCCCTTTTTTGTGCGTCCCATGCATCGCATATAGAGCAGCCTATTCATTTCAATGGGCTGCCCTACGCCTGAGAAACACAGAAAAGAATTCTCTTTCCCAAAAACCGCTTTTGCAGATGCAAGGGGTGCCATTTACAATTATTGGCACTGCCGCGTGTCTGCAGAATGACATCATGTATGCATGTCGGGAAATCAGGAAATGGCAAGATTTTGTGCATGTCCCAGGTCTGAGCTAAGCCTGACAAATGACTTGAGGGTTTATATCTTATTTTCTCAACTTTGTTCACTAATGGGTTCACACATATGCGATGCGAGAACCCGCGCGATTCCAGTGCGGGTTCCCTCATCGCATGTCACCCGCCAGTGCTTCACACTGTCCTATGCGAACCGCTGCGGGTGTCAATAGAAAGTTAATGACACCTCCAGATCGGTTCGCCTATCGCAGTGCGAACAGTCAAATGGTGCAAAATCGGATCGCATAGGTGTGAACACTCTTGCGATCCGATTCCAGTGCGGACCAAAAAAGGGTCCTGCACCATTTTGGTGCGAATGCAATTTCAGCCATACTGTTTCGATGGCTGCAATTCGCAACGCACAGACATCGCAATGCGGTGCGAATCACATGCAATGCCTGTCATCGCATATGTGTGAACCGGCAGTTATTGTCACAGCAGTCTGTGCAAAAAATTTTGATTTTCTGCTTCTTTTCTGACGCTTATCTGGCACAAGGTCACCTTCCTCTTCATTATAAAGTTCCACTGCTGTTTACTCCTGATTTTTGTTATTTTTGTTTGCCTACTTTGATCTGACCAGCTATTATTTGTCTTTTATTTCCTATTATTTCTACATAATAGTAATCCAAGGCAAATACCAAAGATTCCCCAATTTAGCATTTATCGTACATTCACTGAACATCTGTCGCATTGTATTGCATTGCATAATGTTGCTAAGTGTTATGTTTGCCATTTTTTACATATGCCAGTTTGTAACACTAAAGGCCCGTACACACGATCAGAAAATCGTACAAAAAAATACCACTTTCTAATCGATTGTAAGATAATCTGATTGTTAATAAATGACTTTTGTCCAAAATTTTCCGAAGGGAGAAACATGAAAAATGTTCTCGTACGATACCAGATCGTATGATTTTTGTTTAACCCTTTCATGACTTATGCCGCGTACCCACGGGTGGACTTTTCGACTGGACTGGTCCGACAAACTTTCCAGCGGACTTTCGACGGACTTCCAACGGACATTCTAACGAACGGACGTGCCTACACACGATCACAACAAAGTCCGATGGATTCGTATGTGATAACGTACACCAGACTAAAATAAGGAAGGTGATAGCCAATAGCTGCCCTAGCGTCAGTTTTTGTCCGTCGGACTAGCATACAGACGAGCGGATTTCTGGGTCCGGCGGAGTTACGATGTAAAGATTTGAAGCATGTTCCAAATCTAAAATCCGTCAGATTTGGGACTGGAAAAGTCTGCTGAAGGTCCGGTGAAGTCCACACACGATCGGATTGTCTGCTGGATTTGGTCCGTCGGACCGGTCCGATCGAAAATTCCGACCGTGTGTATGCCCCATAAGCCTATTTTTGACATTTGGTGTTTGCAAGTTAAAATCCATATTGTTTGCTAGAAAATTACTTAGAGCCCTCAAACATTATATATATTTTTTTAGCAGAGAATCTAGAGAATAAAATGGTGATTGTTGCAATATTTTTTATATCACACGGTATTTGTGCAGCTGTGTTTTAAACGCAACTTTTTGGGAAAAGGGACACTTTCATGAATTTTAAAAAACCAAACAGTAAAGTTAGCCCAATTTTTTTGTATAATGTGAAAGATGATGTTACGCTGAGTAAATAGATACCAAACATGTCACGCTTTATAATTGCACGCACTCGTGGAATGGCGACAAACTACGGTATCTAAAAATCTCTATAGGCGACGCTTACATTTTTTTTTACGGTTACCAGGTTAGAGTTACAGAGGAGGTCTAGTGCTAGAATGATTGCTCTCGCTCTGACGATCGCGGCGATACCTCACATGTGTGATTTGAACACCATTTTCATATGCGGGCGCGACTTCCGTATGCCTTTTCTTTGCTGCGCGAGCTCGCGGGGACGGGGGTGCTTTAAAAAAAAATGTTCTTATTTATTTTTATATTAATAAATTGTGTTTAAAAAAAAAAAAAAATTTAATCACTTTTATTGCTGTTACAAGGAATGTAAACATCCCTTGTGACAGTAATAGGTGGTGACAGGTACTCTTTATTCCTTTGCACTTCAAAGTATTCAGATCGCCGTTTTCGGCGATTCTGAATACTGTATACTTTTTTAAAACCAGCGCCATTGGCAGCCGAGTAAACGGGAAGTGACATCATGACATTCCTTCAGTGTTTACGATTAGCCTGCAGCTGCGGGCATCATCCCGGTATAACCCCCGAAAGCCGAGTACGCACATCTGCATACGATCGGCGGGAAGGGGTTGAACTCTTCGCGGCAGGCTACAGCGTGGTCGTACTTTGCCTGGAGTCCATCATATGACGTCCTCTCGTGTGCGTGCTGACTGCCCCCTGCGGCGTGCATCGGCAGTGATCTGTGATTGTTGCGTCCTTCAGGACACAGCGGATCACAGATTGGGTTAAAGAGCCAATCACGGCGGCTCTTTACCACGTGATCAGTGGTGCCCAATCACAGCTGATCTCAATGTAAACAGGATTCGCCAGTTATCGTCAATCCTCCCCTTACGCTGGCAGCGTGTGAGGGGAGGAGAGCCGAAAAACGGCAAGTCCACACAGGGGACATCTGCATTGACAATCTGAGCACTGGTCATCAATGTCCTGATGATCAGTGCAGTCCCAACAGTGCTGCTAATCAGTGCCCATCAGTGATGCCTGTCAGTACCTATCAGTGCAGCCTCATCAGCACACATCGGTGAAGGAGAAAAATTACTTATTTACAAAATTTTATAACAGAAACGAAAAAAAGGTTTTTTTTTTTCTTTTTTCAAAATTTTCAGTCTTTTTTTGTTTATTTAGCAAAAAAATAAAAAAGCCAGTGGTGATTAAAGCGGTTGTATAGTCCAGAAAAAAACAAAACAAAAAAACTATAAGGCAAAGGCACTTACATTCAGGAACCGAAAGTGTGCATGAGAGACATAATCAGTGGAGAACTGGGGGTTAACGAACGGGTCATCAGAGGGAGACACCCATATACCGTGAACAAGACATTCTGCTTTCATGAGTCTGTACATATCTAGAAGGGGAAAATCTGTGACTCTAATGGGCAGATACGGATTTGTAGAAACATTTACACCTAACGGATGGTTGTTTCATACAGGTTGTTATGTTGTCATATGAAGGTCTGGTCAACGTGGGTGGGATAGGGTAAGATAAACCATCAGCTGCAATCTAAGAAAAGTTTTAAAGCCTTACATTTTTTCTGTAAACGAAAGTTGTCCTCCCCTGCTCATACCTATTGGAAGAGGGTTGGGGAGGGATAGCTACAGGTGACCACATGCATCTCAGAAGTACTTGCTATGGGTTCACAAACCTCCCCCCCCACGGTGTACCAACTCGATGTTATTGTAATATGTTCTTGGGTTTTGGATAGTAAGCTAGTGACCATACCATGCAGGATGGGAGTGACCTCCTGAGCTATAATGGTGGAAGTTAGGAACCATTGATGTTGCACAGAGGTCAGTGCCAGCCGGTTTGGGTGGAGAAGGGGGGGAAATTCCCTCAATTGGGGGGAGGGGCGGGACCTACAGGTTCGAAAATTACAACAGCAATCTCCCACACTCCCCCCCCGGTTTAACCAGGGAAGGGAGTGGCGGTGACACTGCGGGGATGGGCACGGCCACACTGGCTAGTTACAATAATCAGGTCTGCCCACACCGCAACAAAATGCCAGATGGCATAGACAAGGAATTGTTAGAAATACTGACCAGACCGGAGAGTTTCAATGGAGGGAAAAGGACTGTGCCTGTGTAGGCAAAAAAGTTTTCACACCTAATGTTCGCAGGTATTTAACAAAACCTTGTAATTAATGACTTAACAAGGGGGTCACGTATGACTACATATGGAATTGCATATATGTTAATGCCTGTTCGCTTGCCTACTTATGTGTTGTTTTTATGTTTTTATGTTTTTTCCATATTACATGCCAAAGTTTTAACATAGGGCTGGGGGGGCTGGTCGGGACCGGGTAGACTCCCCCGGTCGTAGTCTAACCTCCTCCCCAAAAGGGCGAAGCACCTCCCCGGTGATAACCGGAGTGTGTTTCTTTGCAAAATTTTGCATACAATTGTTTCTTGACAGTTAGAGCTGGACAGGACAATTTCTGGTACTTACTGTCCGCTCTACTCTTAGAACTATTCTTGCTCTCTCTTTTCTATTCTATCCCTCCTCTCTAATCCCCCGACTTTGTATTTTCCCATACCAACCCCTCCTACCCACTCATAACCCCCTCCCCCCTGTTGACACTGGCGTGATGGACCACGTTAATATTTTTTCACTGAACGCTAAGGGATTGAATGTCCCTGAGAAACCCCGTATGCTCTTGAATGATCTTAAAAGAGCTAGAGCAGATATAGCGTTTATACAGGAAAACCATTTCAAAACAGGTGCACCACCATGCCTGAAAAACCGGTATTTTCAGACAACTTATCATGCCACAAATCCAACGACAAAATCAAAAGGTGTGTCAATACTTCTTGCAGGGAAAATACCCTGGACCTGCCGTGACACTAAAGTAGACACCGAAGGACAATAGGTATTTATCAAAGGGCTAATAGGAGAAGTGCTGGAAACTCTAGCTACGGTCTATGCACCAAATGACAGACAAGATACATTTATACACAATACACTGGCCCTCCTGATGGATTTTACTGAAGGGCATTTGATTCTGGGAGGTAATTTTAATATACCCCTGAGCCCAACAGTGGACACATCCTCCGGTACCTCATCTCTGCGAACCAGTATACATAAAACGCATCACTAGAGATCTCCTTGAGGCCCAACTGATAGACATATGGAGGCTCCACCATGCAGGGGAAAGAGACTACACGTTTTTTTCACATCCCCCCCCCCCCACACACACACACACACACACACAAAGTATACTCTCGGGTTGATTATTTCTTGATACCACATAGCCAACTAGAAGCAGCGCACAACCCAATGATAGGTAATATCACTTGGTCAGACCACGCACCCATCACTATGCGTTACACCATATCTCAGACCTTGACGACCAAAACCAAGTTCTGGACACTCAACGAAAGTCTATTACAGACCCCTACGGTGCTGACAGATGTTACTAAAGAACTGAACCAATATTTTTCAACTAACGACACTGACAATTGTGACCCAGGGATACTTTGGGAAGAACACAAGTCCGTAATCAGGGGGGTTCTGATCAAGCACGGAGCTCATATTAAACGAGAACGAAAAAGAAAAGCAAATGTTGCTACTTCTACATAAGATACACGAATTAGAAACCAAGCACAAGAGGAACCCAGTACCTTCACTAGAAACAGAATTACAGACTCTCCGCAGATAAACAGTAGACATACTACAGTATAAGGCTAAAGCGGCATTACAATCCTGTAGGAAACTTACTTATGAATCTGGAAACAAATGCGGGAAACTTTTGGCTAAAGCAGTTAGAAAACGGAGACTACACACATATATTCCCCAAATCATCTCATCTCATCACAGGAGAGTCATGCCTACCCAAATTGCCATTGAATTTAAGGCCTACTACTCTTCCTTATACAACCTACCGCAACAGCGTAATAGTGACGCTGCAATAAGGGACTATCTTAATTTGTCAGGCATTACCAAACTTTCAGAGGAAACTGGAGCCGCATTGGAGGAACCCATCAAATTGATGGAACTGCAATGCGCCATCAAAAGTATGAAACCAGGTAAAGCGCCAGGCCCAGATGGGTTTACCCTTCAATATTATCAAACCCTTCTACCAGTACTAGGCCCCTACATGATTAAACTATTCAACAATCTTACAGAGGGAGGTCACCTACAAAGAGATACCTTGAGAGCACACATCTCCCTCATACCTAAGGAGGGCAAAGATCCAACCCAGCCTATATCTCTTCTGAACATAGATCTCAAACTCTTTACTAAAATACTGGCCAACAGACTATCCCAGCATATGACAGACCTGATACATTTGGACCAAGTAGGTTTCGTTTCTTCAAGAGAGGCAAGGGACAACACCACCAAGGTACTTAATTTGATCCACAGGGCTTTAGTGACCAAAACACAGTGCGTCTTTCTCAGCACGGATGCTGAGAAAGCCTTTGACCGGGTGAGGTGGAAATGAATGTCCTCCGTTCTCAAACACATCGGACTCGGGGAGAACATGCTACATTGGATCTCCAATATCTATTCTATACCGATGGCTCATGTCAAAGCCAATGGAGTCCTCTCTGAACCCTTCACCATCGCCAATGGTACCAGGCAGGGCTGCCCTCTGTCACAACTTCTCTTCGCCCTAGTTTTAGAACCCTTCCTGTGTACGATACGCCAGAACGCAGATATACCTGGAATTACCATAGATCAGACCCAATATAAAATATCTGCCTACGCAGATGACCTTTTATTTTCCCTTACTAACCCAGTGGTATCCCTCCCAAACCTACTCAAAGAATTCAAGAGATATGGGAACATATCCAATCTAAAAATTAACTTTGACAAATCCACAGCTATGGGCATTAAAATGACACCCGACAACCTGACTCCCCTGAAAACTACATTTAATTTCAAATGGTCTGACAGCCATCTTAACTGCCTAGGAACCAATATTCTCAATGACCTGACACACACATTTGCACTAAATTTCCCCCCAATGTTATCCAAAGTAAGAGAGCTGCTCGAGGAGTGGAACAAAGGACTCCACTCCTGGTTTGGCAGATGCAACCTTATCAAAATGTGCATCCTCCCGAAGTTTCTTTACTTATTCCAAGCACTACCAATTAAGATCCCACCTATATATTTTAAACAAATACACTCAATGTTTACTAAATTTATATGGTCCCATACAAAACCACGACTACGCAAGCGTTACCTGACGCTACCAAAACACTATGGAGGACTAGCCCTTCCTGATATAAAACACTATTATCAAGCGGTGCACCTAGGAAGAATTATTGATTGGAACAGGCATGAACAAACCAAATTGTGGACTCAAATAGAACGCGCCCAGGTAGGGGTCCCACTAAAAGGAACGATTTGGTCTTATGATCGGCTACCTCCAGACATGACGACACATCCTATCATAGGTGCCACGCTACAGGTGGGCTCCACAATAATCAATACAACATCCCTGACATCAAGACAATCTCCAATAACCCCAATTCTAGGCAATCTGGCGTTTCTGCCCGGACTAAACCGATCAGAGTATGAGACACTGTGGATAGTGGGTAAAGACTGCGCCCTACATTATATAGACAGGGATCAATGGGCTTCGATCCAATCACTGATGAGCAATGCTGGGGGCTTCCAGCTTCCATTTTGAAAGGCGATCCGTCTACATCACTTCATTTATTCAATACCGGAACTGGTGCAATTCAAACGCGACCTGACAACATTTGAGGACTACTGTAGAGACGAGGGGCTATTACCCCAAGTACTCTAAAAAACATATTCTCTGCTTAATACCCCAGCAGAACAACCAGATTTACTGTTCCTGCAAAAATGGGGAAGTGACCTACAATGCACTTTCACTGCCATACAAAAACAAAACAATATCAGATTCTCTCTAAAATCATCTATCTGCACAAGAATACATAAGACGAACTATAAGATTTTAACAAGGTGGTACTATACACCTCAGTTACTACACAGATTCTTCCCTAATACAACAGATATATGCTGGAGATGCCAAACAGACAAAGGAACACTCCTCCATATCTTTTGGTCCTGCTTACTACTGCAACACTTTTGGACAGCAATAGAGACAATCATACAAAAATTTACAGATCACACAATCAGGAGAGACCCAGCGTTCTTCCTGCTGCACACCACCACAATCCCGGCACAGTCGTATAAGAAATCCATAAGAGCCCTTTCACACTGGGGCGGTTTGCAGGCGCTATTGCGCTAATAATAGCGCCTGCAAACCGACCCGAAAGTGCCGCTACTGTCATTCCAGTGTGAAAGCCCCGAGGGCTTTCACACTGGAGCGATGCGCTGGCAGGACGGTAAAAAAAGTCCTGCCAGCAGCATCTTCGGAGCGGTGAAGGAGCGGAGTGTATACCGCTCCTTTACCGCTCCTGCCCATTGAAATCAATGGGACGGTGCGGCTATACCGCCGGCAAAGCACCTCTGCAGAGGCACTTTGCGGTGGTATTTAACCCCTTCTCAGCCGCTAGCGGGGGGTAAAACCGCCCCGCTAGCGGCCGCATACCGACGGTAAAACGCCGCTAATAATAGCGGCGTTTTACCGCCGACGCCACCCCCCGCCCCAGTGTGAAAGGGCTCCAATACGACACTTACTCAGTGCTGCAAAATCCTGTATTCCAGCTATATGGAAACAAAACATCCCCCAATCTATTGGATTGTGGCTGCGTAAAGTAGAAGACATAAAAAAACTGGAAGATTTAGTGCTTACAGCACAACACAAACACGAAAAGCATTCTAAAACTTGGAAGTTATGGAATATTTTCATATTCTCTGATGAAAGGCAGACCTTATTAAACTCTTAAAGGTCACAACGAAACTCACAGACTGAAAGGTAACACCACTACCTCATCCATCACATCCTTGTTAAACTATCCCCCCCCACTCCCCTCCCCCCTCTCTTTTTTCTTACTTTCTCTATCCTTTCTTCCCTCAATCGAGGGTTCTATCTTTAGTTGGTTTGATGCCAGCCTTTCTCTCCGGTTTCGCCATTGTGGTCGGGACTCAGGCAATCCGACTGTGTGTGCGGCCCGGTGACTGAGGCAGTATCATAACTAGTTGTTTATGAGATAATGAATGGCTATGGACACAGTGGGTGATGGATAGAATGATATAGCACAGTTGTTTTTTTCTTTTTTTCTTCTATCATATTTTATGTCACCCATATTGTAGATAAAATCTGAGTCTTCTCTTGAAGACTAATATGTACGATTGATTGCCTATTATGACCACTGTTGTATTGTACCTTTTCTGTACTCCTTCTCTTTGAAAAATTCAATAAAACTTATATTTGAAAAAAAAAAAAAAACGATAATTCTCCCGCTCTACAAGACAATGGTCCGGCCGCTCCTGGAGTATGCTGTCCAGTTCTGAGCACCAGTCCTCAGGAGGGATGTACTGGAAATGGAGCGAGTACAAAGAAGGGAAACAAAGCTAATAAAGGGTCTGGAGGATCTTAGTTATGAGGAAAGGTTGCGAACACTGAACTTATTCTCTCTGGAGAAGAGACGCTTGAGAGGGGATATGATTTCAATATACAAATACCGTACTGGTGACCCCACAATAGGGATAAAACTTTTTCGCAGAAGGGAGTTTAACAAGACTCGTGGCCACTCATTAACATTTGAAAAAAAGTGGTTTAACCTTAAACTACGTAGAGGGTTCTTTACTGTAATGCCCCGTACACACGGTCAGACATTGATCGGACATTCCGACATAAAATCCATGGATTTTTTCCGACGGATGTTGGCTCAAACTTGTCTTGCATACACACGGTCACACAAAGTTGTCGGAAAATCCGATTGTTCTGAACGCGGTGACGTAAAACACGTACGTCGGGACTATAAACGGGGCAGTAGCCAATAGCTTTCGTCTCTTAATTTATTCTGAGCATGCGTGGCACTTTGTGCGTCGGATTTGTGTACACACGATCGGAATTTCCGACAACGATTTTGTTGTCGGAAAATTTTATAGCAAGCTCTCAAATTCCGGAAATTCTGATGGAAAATGTGTGATGGAGCCCACACACGGTCGGAATTTCCGACAACAAGGTCCTATCACACATTTTCCGTCGGAAAATCCAATCGTGTGTACGGGGCATAAGAGTGGCAAGGATGTGGAATTCCCTTCCACAGGCGGTGGTCTCAGCGGGGAGCATCGATAGTTTCAAGAAACTATTAGATAAGCACCTGAATGACCACAACATACAGGGATATACAATGTAATACTGACACATAATCACACACATAGGTTGGACTTGATGGACTTGTGTCTTTTTTCAACCTCACCTACTATGTAACTATGCAGCATTGCATGACCGTGCAATTGTCATTCAAAGGGCAACATGCAAGTAGGCAAGTGGTTAATTAGTACAGTTTTCGTACGAATATACAATACGAATACACTACAACGCATGACATCACTGAATTTTTAATCTGTCGTGCAAGAATTTTCGTAGTTTAGTAACCTCTTCATTTTCGATCTGGAAACTAGCATGCAAAAAACCCCCCAAAAAAACGAACGATCATTTGTCTGATAATCTTATTGTGTGTAGGCTTAAGAACTGAACTTATATTATATGAATATTATATGATATTCCTTATTTTATATTGTCTTTTTATCTACTTTCTTTTATACAACTCATAAATCGTGCAGCAAACAGCATCGCTCGAGGCTTCACGCCCCAAAAGAAGCTCCTGATCCTTTTTTTGGGCGACAAGCTTCACGAGATGCAGTTTTCTGCGTTTATTGTGATTTATCGCGTGACAACCGTGGCACAACCACACTGCTTTTTTTAGGTGGCATCTGAAATTCGCGTTGTGCGATTTGTCATTTTAGCAGAGCCTTTTGGAATCGTGGGCAGAATCACGGCACCGCAATTTAAAACACCCAGGTGCGAATGCAGCCTGAGAGGTGACTCACAAGCTCTGTGAATAAGAAAAGAATAAAAAGGAGGAAATTAAATAATACAGGAGTGGGGAGATGAAAAAAAGAAAATAATAAAGGTAATATTACATAACAAATAAGAAGAAGCCAAGCACATGAAAAGCTGTGTTTGGTTTCCTGGACTTTAAACACTGAAAATGCAGAGGAAGTGACAGCACGAAGGGAGGGGAGTGCAGGAGGGGAGGGGGGTGTATTATTCCCGTATACAGATTAAAGACTAGGGCCCCAGAGGGCTGGGAGAGTCATAGAGCCAGCAGATGAGAGCTGGAGGCAGCCCAGGGTGCTAGGTTGGCTGGATAGGTGGGGGGGTACAGTGTGGGAAGTGTATGACGAAGAGAGTGTGAGAGCGGAAAAATAAAGAGGAAGTGAGAGGAGATCAGAAAAGCAAGAGAAAATCTCAAGAAAGCAAGACGGCGAACGCACGCCTGCACCCAGCGTGCTCCCAGGATAATGACAAGACCAGCTCCTGATAACAGGTGAGATACTAGCCCAACTCTCATCTCTCTTTACCTTCTATGGACAGCCCCTAGATATTCCTGGGAACTTGTTTTTCATGTTTTTCAGTAGCAATAAGCGAATTGATTTGTATATCAGACTCACCGGCCAATCCGAGACTTGCAACATTTTTGGGTCCTCCTAAATGCGTAAATGCAAGGCGGTCCAGTCTGCGGAGAATTATACAATGCAGAAATGTATTTGATTGATTATAGGTATTTATATAACACCGACAATTTACACACATTCACATTCATCCTTGTGTTCAAGAAGCTTACAATCTAAAGTTGGCCAGAGATGGACTGAAAAATTCAGATGGTTCAGCAGGGACCAGCCAGATTTCAATACGTCTATGGCCATTCCCACTCGACAGAAATCAATCTATTGATCAACTTTTGTCAAATGAGATATTGGAAATTTTTCATTCGATCAGCAGCTGCAGCGCTGATCAATGTATTCAGTGGGGGGGGGGGGGAGGGGGGATGCGCTGTCAGAATACAATAGCGCAGCAGGGAAGATTTCTTCATCCACCTCACTTGTGTGGATGGGGGAATCCATTTATTTTTTTCCAAAAATGACCCATTTATGGCCAGCTTAGGGCAGCATTTCACAACCTTTTTTAACACAGAGAAACTATTGAAATGAGTTTGGGGTCTCAGGGAACCCCTACTAATAGTTACTATATCTATAACTATATGGATAAGTAAAAGAATAAGAAATGAGCGATACTTTGCATATTTGTCACCCACCCTTTATGACAGTTAGGTTCAGTAACAGCAATTATATGAAATCAAAACAATAAAGGAAAAGTAGACAGTGAAAATTGTAGTGTTCTTTCATACTAGTGTTTGGATTTGTGATTTGCCCCTTACAATGGTGGTTAAGAACCTTCTTAAATTAGTGGTCAGTGAGAAAAACCAATTATATTGGCAGTAATTGGTAGAAGGTCCTCTTACACTGGTGGTCATTGAGAGAAGGGTACCATTACACTGATGGCCAGTGAGAGAGAAAGACCCCATTACCTTGGTGTTTATTTGGAGAGAAGGACTATATTACACTAGTGGCCAGTAGGAAATAAGGACCCCATTACTTTGGTGGTTATGTTTTGAAGAGAAGGACTATATTACACTGATGGCCAGTAGGAGAGAAGGACCCTGTTACCTTGGTGGTCATTTGGAGGGAAGGACTATATTACACTGATGGCCAGTAGAAGAAAAGGACCCATTACCTTGGTGGTCATTTGAAGGGAAGGGCTATATTACACTGATGGCCAGTAGGAGAGAAGGACCCCGGTACCTTGGTGGTCATTTGAAGGGAGGGACTATATTACACTGATGGCCAGTAGGAGAGAAGGTCCCCATTACCTTGGTGGTCCATTGGAGGGAAGGACTACATTACACTGGTGGCCAGTGGGAGAGAAGGACCCCAGTACCTTGGTGGTCATTTGAAGGGAAGGATTACAATACACTGGTAGCCAGTGGGAGAGAAGGACCCCAGTACCTTGGTGGTCATTTGAAGGGAGGGACTATATTACACTGATGGTCAGTAGGAGAGAAGGACCCCTGTACCTTGGTGGTCATTTGGAGGGAAGGACTACAATACACTGTTGGCCAGTGGGAGAGAAGGACCCCGGTACCTTGGTGGTCATTTGAAGGGAGGGACTATATTACACTGATGACCAGTAGGAGAGAAGGTCCCAATTACCTTGGTGGTCCATTGGAGGGAAGGACTACATTACACTGGTGGCTAGCGGAAGAGAAGGACCAGAGCTGTTTTTAAGGCAGGGCAAAAGGGGCAGCTGCCCTGGGCCCTGTCATTGCTGTGGGGCCCAAAGCAGCTGCCTCATACTTGCCAACTATCCCAGTTTAAATTCCCTTGCCCCTTGAAGTTTTAGTCCCGTGCTGTGTCCTGATATCTCAGTGTGAAATGCTGCTACTAATGCTGCTCAGTTCTGCCCTATTGTTTTGTACAAATGACTCACTTGCAGACCCTGTGTTTACATGTAAATAACCGGCAATCATATGTAAATAGCGGCGGCATTCATATGTAAATAGCCGTAAGCGGCGGCGTGGATATGTAAATAAAGGCGGCATTCATACGTATATCATGCCCCCTACAGTGTGGAGATGATGTGCTGTAACCTCTAGCAACCAATCAGTGAGCAGTATTACTGTACAGTAATCTCTAGCAACCAATCAACAAGCAGAGATCCTGTGCTGTAACATCTAGCAACTAATCAGTGAGCCGTAATGTGTGCTGTAACCTCTAGCAACCAGTCAGTAAGCAGTAATGATATGCTGTAACCTCTGGCAACCAAACACAATCGCTGCCTGATCTGATACAATAAACTGATTTTAAGTCTAGCTGCTATTTGTTGTATGTCTCAGAGCAGGTTGAGAGCAAAATTGTATGGGGGGTGGGGGGGGCAAGAAAACGTTTGCCCAGGGTCCAATCTATATTAAAGACAGCCCTGATAAGGACCCCATTACTGTGGTGGCCAGTGGTAGAAAACCATTGAGAACAGCGGGGGGGGGGGGGGGTCAAGTGATCGACACTCCCGGAAGTATTGATTTCTAAAGAAACTTGTGGTACTTTCCTGACTCACTCTATTCTGTAATAATGAATAACATTCAATCTGGAGAGATAATAGCCCAGGAACATTTGATTTTGCTGGCATTCACATAGAACAAATGTACATGCAGTTTTGCAAGATGAAAAGCTCTGCATTTTTTTTATAAATACACTCCAATGTGCATATTTTCTAGAAAATGATCTAATATAAAGTATCCAACCTTATTCACACTTCCGCAGTCTTGCTGTTTGTAACGACTGGTTCCACCAAAGCAGAACTTTTCTGACTGGCCTCACCTCTGGCCGAAATCATCGCGTACAATGCAGAACTAGTGGCCATGGCTGGTACTGTATTGTATGTGATGGCGTAGGTGTGCTCACTCAAATTCTACTGCCATAGAGAAGAGGACTTGAGCACTGGCTGCCAAAGGACTGTGAAGTAAGGGAAATGTTTCTCCTATTAGATCATGCACTAGTGAAATAATCTTTCGATTCCCTATCCGCTGGGTGGGGACAATTACGGAGTTCTGGACTGTACTTTAACTTGGACTTGGAGTAAAGTTTTTTTTCTTGTTTTGGATATTGTGGGAAAGGGTTAGAACATGCACTGTGTCTTCATTTCTAGACCTTCTGCTCCAGAAACCAAGAAGAAAATCAGTAGAAGCCCCTGAACAGGTAACAACTGTCATTTTTCAACTGTCATTTTTTTTCCATTCTCTTCTCTTGCTGCTGACAGTGGCCACCAGGACCAAAAATAAAAATGAATCCCCTCAATTGGGACACACAACAGGAAACACCTGCCATATAGTCTAACTAAGCCTAAATAGTAAAATTAAATGGTTAAAATATAGCAGATAAAAAATAATATATCCTATACAATTGGGACACAAACCATATTATAATTGAATTTCGATTAAAAAAAATACCTCTCCTTTTCAATCAGCAGCTGATTTAAATCTCTGTAAAATTCAATGCAGTATTACAACCTGGAAGCCTTCTGTATGTTGTTGGTGTACACAATGCCCCCCCCCTGAAATGTCATTCCTGCTTGTGTGATTGGCTGATTGATTTTCCCAGAAGTGTGCAATAAGATAAAAAGTCAAATTTTAGGTACCCCTTGCCAAAGGAAACTCAGTTTTGGGGAGATACTCTGCAAGGATTAAATACTTCTAATGGAATGCAGACCCTGCAGCTTTTCTCATTAGAACACTGAGAGTGCACCAGTTGATTACAATGAACTAGGTCCTCCCATTCGGATTCAGTATCCAAAGGACACGGCGAAACAAACAGCTTTTTCTTCAGAGCAGACACAGGTAGGAATCTGCTGCAAATTTTGTTAAAACCCTTGCAATGTATATTGATCACCAGAGTGAATTTGTTTCTCAACAAATGTGATTACTCTTTAATCTTTAAAATCTCTAATTATTTTGGTTGGAGACACCTTTTAAATGGGGTATGGAGAGGGCTGCATACTGTAGTAAACCGGCTGTCATTGTTTACTAAGGAGTGGCTTTCAGTGCTAATTTAGGGAGTTTTTTTTTTTTTTTTGTAGTTTCAGCAGAAAAACTTTGCTTACCTGTCTTTCAGGTTAATCCAACCCTAATATCATGGGGTTTTTTTCAAATTTTTTTACAAATGTGTTTCCTGTTTTCTCTGTCTGTCCTAGGGTGGGATGTCTGACGACTTGTGGATTAAATCTCTCGTTGGAGGTCTTGTCATCCTAATTTTTGGCATCACTTCTTCTACAGGTAATCAATGTGCTCCTCTCTGCCTGTATTTTTTAATTAATTTTATATAAGCTGACTATCACAGTGTTGGGTAGCTCCTCTGTAGTGCTAGAGGTAGCAACCAACAACAGGTAGGACAAATGCTATAGTGGTGTAAGTCCTCAGACACATGGTCAGTGGTGTAAGCCCTCAGACACATGGTCAGTGGTGTAAGTCCTCAGACACATGGTCAGTGGTGTAAGTCCTCAGACACATGGTCAGTGGTGTAAGTCCTCAGACACATGGTCAGTGGTGTAAGTCCTCAGACACATGGTCAGTAGTGTAAATCCTCAGACACATGGTCAGTGGTGTAGGTCCTCAGACACATGGTTAATATTGGCAGTCTTCAGACACGTGGTCAATAGTGGCAGTCTTCAGACACATGGTCAATAGTGGCAGTCTTCAGACACATGGTCAAGTCTTCAGACACATTGTCAGTGGTGTAAGCCCTCAGACACATGGTCAGTGGTGTAAGCCCTCAGACACATGGTCAGTGGTGTAAGCCCTCAGACACATGGTCAGTGGTGTAAGCCCTCAGACACATGGTCAGTGGTGTAAGCCCTCAGACACATGGTCAGTGGTGTAAGCCCTCAGACACATTGTCAGTGGTGTAAGCCCTCAGACACATGGTCAGTGGTGTAAGCCCTCAGACACATGGTCAGTGGTGTAAGCCCTCAGACACATGGTCAGTGGTGTAAGCCCTCAGACACATGGTCAGTGGTGTAAGCCCTCAGACACATTGTCAGTGGTGTAAGCCCTCAGACACATGGTCAGTGGTGTAAGCCCTCAGACACATGGTCAGTGGTGTAAGTCCTCAGACACATTGTCAGTAGTGTAAGCCCTCAGACACATGGTCAGTGGTGTAAGTCCTCAGACACATTGTCAGTAGTGTAAGCCCTCAGACACATGGTCAATAGTGGCAGTCTTCAGACACATGGTCAAGTCTTCAGACACATTGTCAGTGGTGTAAGCCCTCAGACACATGGTCAAGTCTTCAGACACATTGTCAGTGGTGTAAGCCCTCAGACACATGGTCAAGTCTTCAGACACATTGTCAGTGGTGTAAGCCCTCAGACACATGGTCAGTGGTGTAAGCCCTCAGACACATGGTCAGTGGTGTAAGCCCTCAGACACATGGTCAGTGGTGTAAGCCCTCAGACACATGGTCAGTGGTGTAAGCCCTCAGACACATTGTCAGTGGTGTAAGCCCTCAGACACATGGTCAGTGGTGTAAGCCCTCAGACACATGGTCAGTGGTGTAAGTCCTCAGACACATTGTCAGTAGTGTAAGCCCTCAGACACATGGTCAGTGGTGTAAGTCCTCAGACACATTGTCAGTAGTGTAAGCCCTCAGACACATGGTCAATAGTGGCAGTCTTCAGACACATGGTCAAGTCTTCAGACACATTGTCAGTGGTGTAAGCCCTCAGACACATGGTCAAGTCTTCAGACACATTGTCAGTGGTGTAAGCCCTCAGACACATGGGCAAGTCTTCAGACACATTGTCAGTGGTGTAAGCCCTCAGACACATGGTCAGTGGTGTAAGCCCTCAGACACATGGTCAGTGGTGTAAGCCCTCAGACACATGGTCAGTGGTGTAAGCCCTCAGACACATGGTCAGTGGTGTAAGCCCTCAGACACATTGTCAGTGGTGTAAGCCCTCAGACACATGGTCAGTGGTGTAAGCCCTCAGACACATGGTCAGTGGTGTAAGTCCTCAGACACATTGTCAGTAGTGTAAGCCCTCAGACACATGGTCAGTGGTGTAAGTCCTCAGACACATTGTCAGTAGTGTAAGCCCTCAGACACATGGTCAATAGTGGCAGTCTTCAGACACATGGTCAAGTCTTCAGACACATTGTCAGTGGTGTAAGCCCTCAGACACATGGTCAAGTCTTCAGACACATTGTCAGTGGTGTAAGCCCTCAGACACATGGTCAAGTCTTCAGACACATTGTCAGTGGTGTAAGCCCTCAGACACATGGTCAGTGGTGTAAGCCCTCAGACACATGGTCAGTGGTGTAAGCCCTCAGACACATGGTCAGTGGTGTAAGTCCTCAGACACATTGTCAGTAGTGTAAGCCCTCAGACACATGGTCAGTGGTGTAGGTCCTCAGACACATGGTCAATATTGGCAGTCTTCAGACACGTGGTCAATAGTGGCAGTCTTCAGACACATGGTCAATAGTGGCAGTCTTCAGACACATGGTCAAGTCTTCAGACACGTGGTCAATAGTGGCAGTCTTTAGACACATGGTCAATAGTGGCAGTCTTCAGACACATGGTCAAAACAAACAGCAGACAGTAAGGTCCTTTTTCAGATGGATGGTAAAAATGGGTGGCTGAGCTGTGGATTTATTGCCCCCTGGCCGCCCACCCGAACTGTAAAATAACAGCTTTTTACATGCTGAGGTCAGGACATTTTTAATTTGAGGTACAGAGTTTGACAAGCGGCACCACTTGTGAATCTATCCCATTAAGTTCAATCAGACTGCCTTGCAACCGTGTGCAATGCACATGATGGTGGCACGGTAGTGTGGCATTATAGGTTTTAATCAGGCTTTGAGGAGGCAACATACCACCTGTCCAATGCCCTCTGAAAAGCGATCTCAGCATGCAAGTCCACCCCAAGTGTGAAAGAGCCCTAGCAGAGTAAGGAGGCTGACAACTTTTGGCACCTACAAATAGGTCTTAAACAGAGTCCAGGAACCAGGAAATTGGAGCTATGGCTGACCACGGTAAACAATACACAAGAATATTCCAAGGCATGAACAATCCTACAGAACTCAGAGATAGACAGACATCTATTCAGGACATAAGCATACAGACGAACCTGCTGACCAGGCACTAGGTGGAAGTTCGCTATATAGGTCTTAATGAAGGGTGTGTGTAGGCAGGTTGGCTACGGGTTATTTCTTTAATAGCTGACCCAGGCTGGGAAGGGGTTAATGCTGTGTTGTGCTGTTCCTGGGCTTTTTGGATCCAGCCTGCCCATCCGTGATAAAAAAAAAGTTGGAAGGATTGGTTCTGGGGGTCGCCCTTGGCCGAACATGTTGTGAGTGGCGTAGAGGAGGACTGCTGCACTTTGCAGTCCGTTGGAGGCATCGGGGATCCGGAGATCAGCCAGAACACCTAAAAATGGACCACTACCTTTTGAAAGTATGCCTGGGCAGCCAAATTTAGATAGATAGGGATATTGTAAGGTTGGACTGTACTGCTAAGGCTTCTAAGTAAAGTTGCATCAACTGTTCTAAGCCTGGTCTGAACTTATTCAAAGGGGTGCATGATGGTTCTGATGAATAAAAGTACTTGGGTCAGTAAAGCACATGCGGGGTATTAAGCAAAGCCACTGCAAAAGGTCTACTCCGTAAGTCTAGCAGGAGGAGTAATACAGTTGCTACAAGTAACCAAGTACTAGTGCAAGGTATATTGCAGCCGGTCATTCAGTGAGCTACCTGTTTTAGGTGACGGTTTCTCCAGTAGCGAGTGTGTTGGTGATCTGGCTCCCTCCTCAGTGGTCGGTCTCCTGTAACAACCAGGACTGAACCTGCGGTACAAAGACCCTTAATGTGGCAATATGGTACGGAAAGGAAGGAGTTAACAGGTGCACGCATGAGGTCTGCCCTATGTGCACGGCGGGACCCCTACTGGTACTGGGAGTGAGGTAACAGGTGAAGAGGGCTCAGGTTCAGCGGTGTCCCTCTTAATACAACCTACCTCAGGCAACAGTGTTTAGGACACTGGGCAACACTTTTCAGAGGAACTTTATACTTTTATTACCGCAGACAATGCTCATTTCTAAGTCGGGAAACTGCCTTAAAGCGGAGTTCCACCCGTTTTTTAGTTTATTCAAAGTCAGCAGCTACAAAAAGTGTAGCTGCTGACTTTTAATAAACAGGCACTCACCTGCCCCACGGTCCAGCGATGGAGGGCACCCGGAGCCTCGCTCCTCCCCCCCTCCTCTCCGCGGCGCCGTAATAGCAACTGTGGACACTTGGCCGTGACAGCTTACGGCCTCGCGGCAAGTCACGCTGTGCTCTGCTATTGGCCAGGCAATCTTCTGGGACCTGTGATGTGTCTCAGAAGATTGCTGGCAGGGAGGGGCCGCCTAGGGGGAGAGGAGGAGTCGCCTAGGCAGCCGAGAAGAGGAAGCAGGAAGTGGGACAGGAAGTCCCTCTAAGTAGAAGGTACCCACTCCCCCCCCCCCAAAAAAAAATGACATGCCAAATGTGGCATGTAAAGGGGCGAGGAGTGCTTAAAGTGGAAGTTCCACTTTTGGGTGGAACTCCGCTTTAATGTTAAATTCTCACATGACTAGGGTATAAAAGATGCTTTGTTCTCCTAAGTGCTGGACCACCACTCCACCTCTAACCTTTTCTTAAGAAAAAACCCATGAAACCCATGATGGAGTTTAATGGCCATAGCAGTCTTTTATTAACATTAAAATTAACATATCAACATATAAACATATGAACCTATAAACATATGCAACATATGAACCTCCAGAACAGTCTGACAAATAGGAGTCGCAAGGTCCTTGTGGGCATCTACTTCTAGTACCTGCGTAACCACTGAAAATGTTTAGGCCTCCAGCTGCAAAAAACACTGACTACTCGCAGATACCACCAACCATATTAATGGGAGCCGTCCCAAGGACAGGTCCCAGCCATAATAATGGGAGCCGTACTGAGGACGGGTCCCTACAAATGTACGTATTTTCCCATAATCAAATCCATGTAAGGACCCTTTACCCCACCAGCTGCCATGACAATCCCACCAGATCCCGGTCCAACCTCAGACCAAAAAACACTGAACACATTAAGGGCAGGAGGGTGGGCAGTTGTCTCAAGCACGCTCTCTTTCCACTGAAGACTTGAGACCCTCCTACAGATCCCCTTTCTGCAGCCCCACTTGCTACCACCCACCCCACCAATCATATAAGTGCTAATTTAATAATGTTTTAAACTGCCCAGAAACACCTTTCCCTTTACCAAAGCCCATTTAACCCTGTCATGGAGGCCCTGCGTTCATGCTTTTTTAAAACTCCGGACCTTTTCTTGACCGCAGTCCCCGCCTGATCACAGCCATTGGTGAGCATGTAAAGGTACCCTCACGTGCAGGGAAAGTGGTCCCACCCACATGTGCTCATCAAAGACAGAGCTATAGTTTTAAATAAAGACCAGCAGAGGGAAACTGTTCAAGGCTGATTATTACAGTGACGCACTGGATTATATGCTGTTAGAATTTACAAGGCTGATTCAGGGAGTAACAACTGCAGAGAAATGCTGTTTCTCAGCCAAGGTAACGAGTCCTTAAAGGACAGGTGTTCTTTAAGAAGAGATGCTACTAACTAAGTACCCAAGCCTTCCAAATCTATTTCTAAATACATTTACACACCTCAAAAATAGACTTCATTGTCTTGCACCAGCTATAGAAGAGCTTATATGCAGCGTTTATTCCAGGACTTTCCTGGGCAGGCCAGGTACTGAAGAGATGACGTCTATAATTGTATTTCTGAAATTCCTGAGGACATTGTTGGGGAGGGTGGTGCATTGTAGAGGTTTTTAGCAAAAGGATCAATTAGAGAGAGACAATCTGAAAGTAAACAACCTCTGCTCTCTCTTTAAAATACTTATAATGCTTTGCAACACCTGTGTCATAGGTGCTTTTTGTATTTTACAAATATTAGAACAAAAAAAAGATATACGTTGTAAAACATAATTAAAAAATATATATACATTTAAAGCAAACCTGTGCTTTGCCTATGCAGGGAGCATAGAAATTATGCTGTAATGTCAGGCATGTGACTCACTCCCCTTCCTCTCATGTAACTTCTCTGGTGCTTTATTATTGGCCCTGCATAGTCACCCATCCCCGTGGAAGCTCTGACTAGAGGAACTTAGGGATGCCGCTCTTCTGAAAAGCGATTCACATTTAGGTTGCTTTTCAGAGGTGTTTGACAGGCCACATGTAGCGCTGGTAGATTTGCAATCTACCATCTGATAGGTAAATTTAGTAAATTGCTCGTTAGGGGAAGTTAGATTTGCCTCTGTTCCAGCTTGGCTGACGTTGCATGTGTTTCCATACTGGGCCGGTGGGTGTCGTTGTTACTATTGGCTAGTGTTGGAAAGGCAAAGTGTCAAAGCGTATGGATGCTCTTCTGTCCCGGAGACATCTCGGTGGAAGTGGTCCTCCGAGTGGGATTCTGGGAGAGGGTATTTATGGGACAGATGCCATGTTTTAGGGTCGTTTTACAGCCACCTGCTGGCCCTCCTGGCCGACAGGTATGCGTTAGAGTGCTACCTCGTGGTCCTCCGTTCCGGAGGCCCGCGCCGCTGCTGTGCATGGGTGGGCCCAGAAGCTTGTCTGGGGCCTACCACAGCAGCAGAGGAATGGTCCTGAGCTGTCTATCCAGAGTGAAGAAGCTGGACAACCGGGGAGATCCCAGGGGGGGACCTGTCATGGAAGGATCATGCAGAGTGCTGGTCTGGAGAGGGGCCTGGTGACTCGGTTGGAGGACGTATCCTAAAGTAACTTTACAGCATAGTGTTGCCGGGTTTGGCTTAAAGGTTCAAGCACTGTGACTGACTTTCACTATAAAACCAATACATCCTGTGGGAGAGGATCGTACGGGTTCATCCCAAGCAAGTCTGTGGCAGAGACTTTTGTTCGTGCTACATACTGGCTGCTAAGCAAGTGAGAGAGGCTTATCCAGGCGAGCAAAGAGTGTGTCCCACGAGGGGAGCACATTCTACTGTAATATTCAACTCTAAAGGACATTTGTCTAGAATCCTACAGAAAGGTATTTGACCTTTCCCAGCAGTTTCCCCTCTGCCTCTTTCCTGCTACTTCCTTAGTTAATTGTTCAATAAAGCATTGAAAACGTACTCAAGTGTTGGTGCTTGTATCGTCCGGAGGTAAACTCAACGGAACCCCTAGACCCGGTGCCGGTGAAACAGAGGGAAGGAGAGTGAAGGTAACAAGCCCGCTTTAAACCAGCAGCTCAGCGGAGAGTTATTGCTACACATACATGGGCTCCTTATCTCCCGATAACCCTATAATTGCCGTACTACTGTGCTGCAATTGTGTGCATTGCACATAGTTATGGTGCGGTTGCAGTGGCCCCATAGAACTATTTTAGTCACGTTCAGAGGTGGCACTGCTCACCAAAAGCAACCTCTATCACAGCTTGCAAGAGATAGCCCATGCTACTAGGTATGGGGAAACGTGGTTTCCTCCCTGTAATATCGCTCGGGTTATTGTTCCATGACCCTGGGAGTAATGGACAAGGTGGCAGTGTCTCTTTAAATGTTTCTTTTTTATCGGCAAACAAACAAATACAGTAGAGCCCAAACTGTTACGGCCCGTCACCTCTACCTGTTCCACTTTTCACACACTACGCACATTTTACCCCGTGAGTGCGAAGGGGGCCTTTTCATTTTCCTTTTAAATAATGAACTTACACATGACTGTACATCAGATATAAAAAAGATATAAAAAAGCAAAATCCTGAGCTTTTCATTTTATGTAACAAATACGTGTATAGTAAAAGCATTGTAATGCAAAGGGCTGCAAACCACCCCCACCCTCCTGATCTTGTGTTGTTCTGTCCTTTCTACAAATCTGAGCTTAAAGCTAATTCCCCAGGCTCGGAAAGTAATTGCAGAGTTCAATGTCCGCAAACAAAAGTTTACGGAAATTCCCTGATCATGTCATGGATCATTTTAGGGCTTGTCTTCTGCCAACACCTACCCAGGTGACGCAATACAAAAATGCCGTTCATAGATCTGGAATTAAACAAGTTAAACTCCTGAAATATAGAAGCTCCATCATAGGACCCAATGTTATAACCAGGGTGGGGACAAGAGAGGGGCGTGAGGGACAGTCTCCCCAGGTGAAGCAATACAAGAATACCATTTATTGATCTCCAGCAAAACAAGTCATGTCACTTTTGAAATATAGAAGCTCCATCATAGGATCCACTGTTATAACCAGGGCCGGGGCGAGGGAGGGGCAAGAGGCGCAGTCATCTAGGTGAAGAAATGCAAAAATGCAATTTATAGATCTCCAACAAAACAAGTCACGTAACTCCTGAAATATAGAAGCTCCATCATAGAATCCACTGCTATAACCAGGGCCGGGGCAAGGGAGGGTCAAGAAGGACAGTCGCCCCAAGTGAAGCAATAAAAGAATGCAATTTATAGATCTCCAACAAAACAAGTCAGGAAACTCCTGAAATATAGAAGCTCCATCATAGGATCCACTGCTATAACCAGGGCCTGGGCAAGGGAGGGTCAAGAAGGACAGTCGCCCCAAGTGAAGCAATACAAGAATGCCATTTAGAGATCTCCAACAAAACAAGTCAGGTAACTGCTGAAATATAGAAGCTCCATTATAGGATCCACTGGTATAACTAGGGCCGGGGCAAGGGAGAGTCAAGAAGGACAGCCGCCCCAATTGAAGCAATACAAGAATGCTATTTAGAGATCTCCAACAAAAAAAGTCAGGAAACTCCTGAAATATAGAAGCTCCATCATAGGATCCACTGCTATAACCAGGGCCTGGGCAAGGGAGGGTCAAGAAGGACAGTCGCCCCAAGTGAAGCAATACAAGAATGCCATTTAGAGATCTCCAACAAAACAAGTCAGGTAACTCGAGTCCTGAATTATAGAAGCTCCATCATACGATCCACTGCTATAACCAGCGCCGGGACAAGGGAAGGGCAGCAGGGACAGCCGCCCGAGGTGTAGCGCCTTCCTGTGGGAGTGGGGGCGAGGGTGCTGTGCAGTGAGCACTGCACCTCAATGCACTCTCCAGATCAATGGTGGGAATGTTAGGATGGTTCCTTCCTGGACACCTGTCCCCTGAGGGGAAGGCTTATATAGACCTGGGTCAGGTCTATAACTAAGATGAGCGCACACACAGACTGCTGGAGGTGCATAAGGTGTCTTGCTTATTGAGCACACAGAAGGATTAGGATCTGCACAGATTTACCACTTGATTTGGACATTGTTACACTGTTCACCATTAATTGGAATGTTTGGTGTTATTGATATCTTTATGAAGTGTTATCATTTATTACACTTGACTTGTCACTTATTCGTTTAATATTTAATTAAGTTTAGTTGTCATTGAAGGGATTTTGGATTTCACTCTGTACTTAATACTTTGGATAAGAGTCACTATCACCATTAATTATCTGAGTTCAAATGTTTCATCAGAAGTCTTTTCACACATAAGAAGTTTAGCGCTTCACTGTTTTTCATCTTCATAGGTGTTAGCAGCAAAACCCACAAATATTTATATAGTATATATTTTTTTTACTGTACATACACATAGTAGCACAGGAGATCATACACACACTATATTACCAAAAGTATTGGGACACCTGCCTTTGCACGCACATGAAATTTACTGGCATTCTAGTCTTATGCCCTGTACACACGATCGGACATTCCGACCACAAAATCCGTCTGATGTTTTCCGACGGATTTTATGCCAAACTTGTCTTGCATACACACGGTTGCACAAAGTTGTCGGAAAACCGGATCGTTATGAACGCGGTGACGTAAAACACGTACGTCAGGACTATAAACGGGGCAGTAGCCATTAGCTTTAGTCTCTTAATTTATTCTGAGCATGCGTGGCACTTTGTGCGTCGGATTTGTGTACACACGATCGGAATTTAAACAATCTGATTTTGTTGGCCCACCCTTTGCAGCTATAACAGATCCAACTCTTCTGGAAAGGCTTTCCACAAGGTTTAGGTGTGTGTCTATGGGAATATTTGACAATTCATCCAGAAGCGCATTTGTGAGGTCAGGCACTGATGTTGGATGAGAAGGCCTGGCTTGCAGTCTCCACTCTAATTCATCCCAAAGGTGTTCTATTGGGTTGAGATCAGGACTCTGTGCAGGCCAGTCATGTTCCTCCACCCCAAACTCGCTCATCCATGTCTTTATGGACCTTGCTTTGTGTACTAGTCCAAATCATTTGGTGGAGGGAAGATTATGGTGTGGGGGTTGTTTCTTCAGGGGTTGGGCCTGACCCCTTAGTTCTAATGAAGAGAACTCTTAAGGCGTCAGCATAGCAAGACATTTTGGACAATTTCATGCTCCCAACTTTGTGGGAACAGTTTGGGGATGGCCCCTTCCTGTTCCAACATGACTGCACACCAGTGCAAAAAGCAAGGTCCATAAAAACATAGATGAGCGAGTATGGAGTGGAGGAGCTTGACTGGCCTGCACAGAATCCTGACCTCAACTTGATAGAGACTGCTAGCCAGGCCTTCTCATCCAACATCAGTGCCTGACCTCACAAATGCACTTCTGGAAGAATGAGCAAACATTCCCATAGACACACTCCTAAACCTTGTGGACGGCCTTCCCAGAAGAGTTGAAGCTGTTATAGCTGCAAAGGGTGGGCCAGCTCAATATTGAACCCTACGGTCTAAGACTGGGATGCCATAAAAATTAATGTTTCAAGTTGTAAAGCGCTGCATAAACTGTTGGCGCTATATAAATCCTGTATAATAATAATAATAATCATGTGCGTGTAAAGGCAGGTGTCCCAATACCTTTGGTAAATTAATATATATGTGCATAAATATTATCAGTTGGGTACCAGCGCCATACCACGCCAAGCCGTCCCTGCCTACTCGTTCCTGGGTGAACACGTGTCACTTCCCTAGGGTTGAGGGCTAGGGTTAAATGTGGGGGCTAGGGTTAGGGTTAAGGGTTAGTGTTAGGGTTAGAATTAAATGTTAGAGTTAGGGTTAGAGTTAGGGTTAGAATTAAATGTTAGAGATAAAGTTAGGGTTAGAGTTAGGGTTAGAGTTAGGGTTAGAGTTAGGGTTAGAATTAAATGTTAGAGTTAGAGTTAGGGTTAGAGTTAGGGTTAGAGTAAGAGTTAGCGTTAGAGTTAGAGTTAGGGTTAGAGTTAGTTAGGGTTAGAATTAAATGTTAGAGTTAGGGTTAGAGTTATAGTTAGGGTTAGAATTAAATGTTAGAGATAGATTTAGGGTTAGAGTTAGGGTTAGAGTTAGAGTTAAGGTTAGTATTAAATGTTAGAGATAGAGTTAGGGTTAGAGTTAGGGTTAGAGTTAGAGTTAAGGTTAGTATTAAATGTTAGAGATAGAGTTAGGGTTAGAGTTAGGGTTAGAGTTAGAGTTAGGGTTAGAGTTAGGGTTAGAATTAAATGTTAGAGTTAGAGTTAGGGTTAGAGCTAGGGTTAGAATTAAATGTCAGAGTTAGAGTTAGGGTTAGAGTTAGATGTGTGATGGAAAAATCTGGACAGCCGCACTCCGGATTGGAAAAGTGAAAAATAAAATCCTCTTTATTGAAAAAGTAATAACATGATTAAAATCCGTACATGGCTTTGTTGGGATAATGCAGCATAACCGCTATTAGGGTTAGGGTTAGAGTTAGAGTTAGCGTTAGAGTTAGGGTTAGAGTTAGAGTTAGGGTTAGAGTTAGAGTTAGAGTTAGAGTTAGAGTTAGGGTTAGAGCTAGGGTTAGAGTTAGCGTTAGAGTTAGGGTTAGAGTTAGAGTTAGGGTTAGAGTTAGAGTTAGAGTTAGAGTTAGAGTTAGGGTTAGAGCTAGGGTTAGAGTTAGCGTTAGAGTTAGAGTTAGAGTTAGGGTTAGAGCTAGGGTTAGAATTAAATGTTAGAGTTAGAGTTAGGGTTAGAGTTAGAGTTAGCGTTAGAGTTAGAGTTAGAGTTAGGGTTAGAGCTAGGGTTAGAATTAAATGTTAGAGTTAGAGTTAGGGTTAGAGTTAGAGTTAGCGTTAGAGTTAGAGTTAGCATTAGAGTTAGAATTAGCATTAGAGTTAGGGTTAGAGTTAGGGTTAGCATTAGGGTTAGGGTTAGAATTAAATGTTAGAGTTAGGGTTAGAGTTAGAGTTAGTGTTAGAGTTAGGGTTAGAGTTAGTCATGCCCCGTACACACGATCGCACATTCCGACAACAAAATCCATGTTTTTTTTTTACGGATGTTGGCTCAAACTTGTCTTGCATACACACGGTCACACAAAGTTGGTCAGAAATTCCGAACGTCAAGAACACGGTGACGTACAACACGTACGACGAGCCGAGAGAAATGAAGTTCAATAGCCAGTGCGGCTCTTCTGCTTGATTCCGAGCATGCGAGGCACTTTGTGCGTTGGAATTGTGTACACGCGATCGGAATTTGCGCAAACGGATTTTGTTGTCGGAAAATTTGAGAACCAGATCTCAAATTTTGTGCGACGGAAATTCCAATGGAAACTGTCCGCTGGAGCCTACACACGGTCGGAATTTCCAACAACAAGCTCCGATCACACATTTTACGTCAGATAGTCCGACTGTGTGTATGGGGCATTCGAGTTAGAGTTAGGGTTAGAATTAAATGTTGGAGTTAGAGTTAGGTTTAGAGTGAGGGTTAGAGCCCACGAAAGCGTGTGTGAAAGTTCTGATCCTCTCTTGTGGTTAGACGCTCAGCGCTCTGTTAGATTTTGGTGACAGAAATAGAAATGAGAAGTGAGCAGAGGTATGAGGCTGGGGTTGCATGGTGGTGGTGGGGGTGGTGTGGGTGGTGGTGGTGGGTGGTGAACTCCCTGCTGGGCGATAACGGATGATGGTTGCAGTGACCGTAACAGAAGCATTGAGTATAAGAACTGTCTCCCTGCTGCTCCAAAAAAGTTTAACTCCTTCTAAAAACGTTTCACATACAACTGCCGGGTTGATTTTAGCAAAAATTGCTCATTATTTTGAATCGCTCTTCAGAGGGCATTTGACTTATATTGTGCCACCTCCTGTTTTTTTTTTTTTTGTTTCAATATTTTTATTGAAGAGATATCAGGTTACAAATAATACGACCTTGAACTATACGGCATATATACTTGTAATACATCGTTACAAACAAAAACAGGAACATGAACCAAAATGTTACATATATAATTCTCTAAGACACGTACATCTGTGGCACAAAGTTTAGGACTGAAACTAAGGCATAAGGTCTGAAGTTTTTCCTAGGGACCGGGTGTTAAACCTATGCCACACGCACCCCCAACGGGAACTAACTGTGCGTGGGTGAGGTTGGAAATACCTTAGGATCATGCCTTTAACTAGCCGTTCTCTCCGCTATAGTCCTGTTAGTGGTAAGTCCTATTGTTGCTGTGGATAGTCGATGTGATTTCTTTTGACTAAGATCTGTCTTTGGGGATAGTGAATGTGTGTGGGGATGCAAAGACTAAAATAAAGAGGGTGTTAGGAAAGGAAGGAGGGGGTGGGGAGTTCAAGACCGAGTGTGGGGTTTGTATGTGAGGTAATATGTACCATCTCGTCCTCCAGGCCGAGCTATGAAGGTTTCAACATAATGTTGTTATATTCTGTCGTTTCTTTAAAATGTAACCAGCAAGCCCATGTTTTATAAAATTTAGTCGGCGTATCCCGAGCTTGATGTATTATATCTTCCATCTCAGCTATTTTCCCTATTCTACGGAGCCATTCAGAAGTGTTGGGAGGGGAAGTAGTCCGCCAGTGCGTGGGAATGCAGAGTTTCGCTGCATTTATGAGGTGTAGGGTAAGAGATTTTTTATAGGTTGATGGTGGTATAGATGTATGGTGTAAGAGATATTGGGCCGGTGAGAAGTCAGGGGTATAGGTTGTGATCTGCGAGGTAAGTCAGTGAACTTCTGTCCAGTATGGTTTGATTAGGGGACACTCCCACCAGATGTGTAGTAGAGAGCCGTGAGCGGTGTTGCATCTCCAGCAAAGTGGAGATACCTGGGGGTGGAATTTGTGGATTCTGTCTGGGGTTCTATACCATCTGGAGTATATTTTGTACCCATTCTCTTGTGCGGTTACATTTATAGATCCTTTATGAATGTGAGTATATATGTTATGCCAGTCTTCTTGTGTAAGGTTTGTGGATAATTCTCTCTCCCATTTTTGGCGTGCCGCATCTTCCATGGACGGTGTGTCGGGGAACAGTAGAGAGTACATGTCTGAGATGATGTGCCTCTGAGGGCTGAGACTTGTGCATAGGGCTTCGAACGGGGTATGGTCTCTATACTATTTGGATTGTGGATTCGAGCTCTGTAAAAAATGACGAATTTGGAGATATTTGAAGAAGGGTATGTCCGTGTCAGGAAGTCGGGTTTGGATGTGTTGGAAGGATAACAATTTTCCTTTATCAAAGAAGGATTCTGCTCTGATGGACCTCGGTGTAGATTCATCATCAGTGTCAAGGTTACACCTCCTGTTTTAACCCCCTTAAACCATTGCATGCAGTTGCGGGGGCACTTTCAGTTGAATGGGTTGTGTTTGGTTGGCGGTACTGTCCACAAAACACGACAGAACGGGTCGTTTTCGTTGCGTCACAATGCAAAGTATTGCAGCTGTGGTATATGTACACCTTCCTCTGCAGGGAGCAGTGGGAGCTTGGTAAAAATTGGGGCAGTTGGGGCGCAGGAGGGGAATAGAGGCAGTGAAAATGTGGCTCGACCGTGTGTTTTTACAACCCTCCAGCCACAAGTGTAAATTAAATCTAACCCTTGGTTCGCAGCTATGCGTTTTTTAGTGCGCTTTGCAGAAACACAGTACAGTCCATTCAACATGGTGTTCTATGGATCTAGTTCACATCTGTGCGTTTTCAGGCGATGAGTTTTTTGGAAAGAGTCTAGGACTTTTTTTTCCCGCAGCAGATTAAGCTTGGGGTGTAAAAGACTTCAATGGACTCACACAAAAATGATGCATTTTTCATTCGTTCCTGACCTCAACTTGATAGAACACCTTTGGGATGAATTAGAGCAGAGACTGCTAGCCAGGCCTTCTCGTCCAACATCAGTGCCTAACCTCACAAATGCGCTTCTGGAAGAATGGTCAAACATTCCCATAGACACACTCCTAAATCTTGCGGACAGCCTTCCCAGAAGAGTTGAAGCTGTTATAGCTGCAAAGGATGGGCCAACTCCATATTGAACCCTACGGCCCAAGACTGGGATGCCATAAAAGTTCATGTGTCAAGTTGTAAAGCGCTGCATAAACTGTTGGCGCTATATAAATCCTGTATAATAATAATAATAATCATGTGCATGTAAAGGCAGGCATCCCAATACTTTTGGTAAATTAATGTATATGTGCATAAGTATTATCAGTTGGGTACCAGCACCATACCACGCTGATCAGTGCCTGCCTGCTCGTTCCTGGGTGAACACGTGTCACTTCCCTAGGGTTGAGGGCTAGGGTTAAAAGTTGGGGCTAGGATCAAGGGCTAGTGTTAGGGTTAAATGTTAGAGTTAGAGTTAGGGTTAGAGTTAGAGTTAGGGTTAGAATTAAATGTTAGAGTTAGGTTTAGATTTAGGGTTAGAGTTAGGGCTAGAATTAAATGTTAGAGATAGAATTAGGGTTAGAGTTAGAGTTAGGGTTAGACTTAGAGTTAGCGTTAGGATTACAGTTAGAGTTAGGGTTAGAGTTATGGTTAGAGTTAGAGTTAGGGTTAGAGTTAGGATTAGAGTTAAAGTTAGGGTTAAAGTTAGGATTAGAGTTAGAGTTAGGGTTAGAATTAAATGTTAGAGTTAGAGTTAGGTTTAGAATTAGGTTTAGAGTTAGAGTTAGAGTTGGGGTTAGAGTTAGACCGGACTTTACGGCAGACTTTGCCCAGCGGACTTTTCGACTGACTTTCCGAATGAACGGACTTGCCTACACACGATCAACCAAAGTCCGACGGATTTGTACGTGATGACGTACGACCGGACTAAAACAAGGAAGTTGATAGCCAGTAGCCAATAGCTGCCCTAGCATCGTTTTTTGTCCGTCGGACTAGCATACAGACGAGCGGACTTTTCGACCGGACTCGAGTCCGTCGGACAGATTTGAAACATGTTTCAAATCTAAGTCCGTCAAACTTTTGAGAAAACAAAGTCCGCTGGAGCCCACACACGATTGAATTGTCCGACAAAATCCGGTACGCCGGACCAAGTATGCCATAAAGTCCGAATGTGTGTGTACGCGGCATTAGAGTTAGGGTTATAATTAAATGTTAGAGTTAGAGTTAGGTTTAGAGTTAGGTTTAGAGTTAGAGTTAGGGTTAGGGTTAGAGTGAGAGTTAGAGTTACGTTAGAATTAAATGTTAGAGTTAGGTTTAGAGTTAGAGTTAGGATTAGAGTTAGAGTTAGGGTTAGAGTTAGGATTAGAGTTGGAGTTAGGGTTAGAATTAAATGTTAGAGTTAGGTTTAGAGTTAGGGTTAGAGTTAGGGTTAGAATTAAATGTTAGAGTTAGGTTTAGAGTTAGGGTTAGAGTTAGAGTAAGGGTTATAATTAAATGTTAGAGTTAGAGTTAGGTTTAGAGTTAGAGTTATGGTTAGAGTTAGGGTTATAAATGTTAGAGTTAGGGTTAGAGTTAGAGTTAGGTTTAGAGTTAGGGTTAGAGTTAGAGATAGGGTCAGTATTAATTGTTGGGGGTTAGGGTTAGTGTAACACTAACAACAGTAACAATTACCCCTACCCTGAATGATTACCAGTAACCCTAACCCTAACATTTAAACCTAACCTAAAAACATTTAACCCTAACCCTAGTCCTTAACCCTAATTCTAGCCCCTAACTCTAGCCCTGAACCGTAACCCTAGCCCTTAACCTTAGTCCTAGACCTTAACCCTAACGCTAACATGTGACTTTGGACACATAAAAGTTCCTCCACAACTGTGATGCTACTTGAGTGCCAGAGAGTGTAAAGTCGCATCAAAGTCGTATCAAAGTCACACTACATGAAAAGAACTCTCCTATTAGCCAAAAAAACGAATGAAAAATGCATCATTTTTGTGTGGGTCCATTGAAGTCTATTACACCCCAAGCTTAATCTGCTGTGGGAAAAAATTCCCAGTCTCTTTCCAAAAAACACATTGGCTGAAAACACAGCCAGATGTGAACTAGATCCATAGAACACCATGTTGAATGGACTGTACTGTGTTTCTGCAAAGCGCACTAAAAAACGCATAGGTGCGAACCAAGGGTTAGATTTCATTTACACTTGTGGTTGGAGGGTTGTAAAAACACACGGTCGAGACCCATTTTGACTGCCTCTATTCCCCCCCTGCGCCCTAAGCTGCAATACTTTGCATTGTGGCGCAGCAAAAACGACCCGTTCTGTCGTGTTTTGTGGACAGCACCACCCGCCAAACACAACCCATTCAACTGAAAGCGCCCCCACAACTGCATGCAATGGTTTAAGAGGGTTGAAACAGGAGGTGGCATAATATAAGTCAAATGCCCTCTGAAGAGCGATCCAAAATAATGAGCCTTTTTTTGCTAAAATCAACCCGGCAGTTGTATCTGAGACGTTTTTAGTAAGAGTTAAACTGTTTTTTGGAGCAGCAGGGAGACAGTTCTTATACTCAATGCTTCTGTTACGGTCACTGCAACCATCATCCGTTATCGCCCAGCAGGGAGTTCACCCTCCACCACCACCCACATCACCCCCACCACCACCCACATCACCAACACCATGCAACCCCAGCCTCATGCTTCTGCCCACTTCTCATTTCTATTTCTGTCACCAAAATCTAACAGAGCGTTGAGCCGTCTAACCACAAGAGAACTTTCACACACGCTTTCGTGGGCTGTAAACTCAGAAATACAACTTCATAAAAGAGAACAAGTAAAGTCGGCCCAGCCTATGGACTTTACAATCAGCAGCAAGTGAGAAGTAGCATACAGCTTCCTTTCTTCATTCACATTTGAGTTGCTTATGTCTTAGATGCTCATAGCTGAGTATACTGTGTACTGCTCCACTTTTATGTCAATTTTCTGTTTTATTGCATTGCATGAGGTTATTATTGTTCTGACTGTAGTATGCTGACATCTAGTGCCAGTTTTGGGCCATTACAACTTGTTTACTATATGATTTTGGTTTCTCCCTCTGCCTACCCACCCGTTTGGTGCTAGTTGGTTGAGTCCTGCGGAGACCCTCCATGTTTCTTCCATGCTCCCTCAGTCAGTGTTAGTGCTTTTGCAGAGACAGGGCTTCACCTCCTCTCGTCCACCGTATAGACAAATGACGTCAGGCGGGATCCCTTTCTCGTTCTGGGATGACGTCATATGACCTCATCCCAGAACGCACCGCACGGCAATTGCGGCTCTTTACCCATGTGATCGGCTTCGTCCAATCACAGCTGATCACATGTAAACAGGGAAGTGCCGTTTATCGGCTGTCCTGGCCTCACACTGACAGAATGAGAGGAGAACCGATCAGCGCCATCTCCTCACAAGGGAGGCCTGTACAAATAATCAGCCCCAACAGTGCCCAGCAGAGATGCCAGTCAGTGCCCATCAGAGACATACCAATTTGTGCCCATCAGAAATGCCAGTCAGTGCTGCCTTTCAGTGTCCATCAGTGCCCTCTCATCAGTGCCGCCTATCATTGCCCATAAGTGCTGCCTATCAGTGCCCACTGCCCATCAGTGCCACCTATCAGCGCCACTTATCAGTGCTATTAATGCTTATCAGTGCTGCATATCAGTGCCTCCTATCAGTGCTGCATATTTCTGCCTCTTCATCAGTGCCCATCAGCGCAGCCTCATCAGCGCACATCAGTGAAGGAGAAAAATTACTTATTTACAATATTTTCTGACAGAAACTAAGGAAAAAATTTTTTTTCACATTTTTCGGTCTTTTTTCTTTTTAGCAAAAAATAAAAACCCAGTGGTGATTAAATACCACCAAAAGAGAGCTCCATTTGTGGGGGGAAAAAAATGATTATAATGTAATTTGGGTACAGTGTAGCATGACTGCGCAATTGTCATTCAAAGTGTGACAACGCTGAAAATTGGCCTGGGTAAAGAGGTAAAAGTGCCCAGTATTGAAGTGATTAAAGTGATATTAAAACCACTTCCGGACCGTCCACCGTCGTTATACGTCGGTATTTTGAAGAGAAGTATCGTAGTTATGGCAGCAGCTAGCTGCCATAACCCCGGTATCCTCTTCTTCAGCGGGCGGTCCGCTTCAAGATAACAGTGGTCGAGATCACTTTTATCGGCGGCAGGAGAGGGCCCCCCCCCTCCCGCCGCGCTCCGGTGACCCCTGCCGCTTACCAGGGCCGTCGGCAGCAGTGGAGGTGATCGGATCCTTTCCCTAGCCTGACATGGAGACGAGTGAGGGGAAGATGGCCCCCACCCATCTCCATATCATTGCAGGGCGGAAGGGACGTCAAACGAGGCTAAGTGCCGAAACGCGTCAGCTGTCACATTTTTATGGTCATGTTATAATAAAAGATTACAAAAGAATTTCCAGAGTTGCCAGCATTTCGTTTTCTAGGTCACTACTGTGCATCCCGGCACACAGGTACTGTACTGGAATGTAAAATGAGTGTACATTCTACAGAAGACTGCAAGCAGAGGTGGGCTTATTTTATTTGCAGAAGAGACATCCCAGGTCTCCTCTCTAACAAAGAGCTGCCTGCTCACTGTTTTTTCTGTTTAGACTTCTGTTTTTTAGTTTAGTTTAGTTTTAACTGCGGAAGAGAAACGACAAGTCACCAAGCTGGCTGCACTGTGTGGCAGAGCTGTATAAATGTCAGGACTGGATGGGCAGAAATGTAAATCCTTTGGCAGAACAGCTCTCATATACGGTTGTGCTCATAAGTTTACATACCCTGGCAGAATTTATGATTTCTTGGCCATTTTTCAGAGAATATGAATGATAACACAAAAACTTTTCTTTCACTCTCGGTTAGTGTTTGGCTGAAGCCATTTATTATCAATCAACTGTGTTTACTCTTTGGCTCAATGATATTGAGGTCGGGAGACTGAGATGGCACCTCCAGAACCTTCACTTTAGTCTGCTGTGCCAATGAAGGGTCGATTTGGCCTTGTGTTTTGGATCATTGTCATCCCCAAAACATCAACGATCCACCTCCATGTTTCACAGTAGGAATGGTGTACCTTTCATCATAGGTCTTATTGACACCTTTCCAAATGTAGTGTTTATGGTTGTGGCCAAAAAGCTCATTTGTGATCTCATCACTCCAAATGACTTTATGCCAGAAGGTTTGAGGCTTGTCTCTGAACTGTTTGGCGTATTGTAAGCGGGATACTTTGTGGCATTTGTGTAGTAATGGCTTTCTTCTGGCGACTCAACCATGCAGCCCATCTTTCTTCAAGTCCCTCCTTATTGTGCATCTTGAAACAGCCACACCACATGATTTCGGAAAGTCCTGTATTTCACCTGAAGTTGTTTGTGGATTTTTCTTTGCATCCCGAACAATTTTCCTGGCAGTTGTGGCTGAAATTTTACTTGGTCTACCTGACCGTTGTTTGGTTTCAACAGAACCCCTCAGTTTCCACTTCTTGATTAGAGTTTGAACACTTCTGATTTGCATTCTCAATTCCTTGGATATTTTTTTCATCCCTTTCCTGTTTTATACAGTTTATCTACCTTTTCCCGCAGATCCTTTGACAATTCTTTTGCTTTCCCCATGACTCAGAATCCTGAAACGTCAGTGCAGCACTGGATGAAAGATGCAAGGGTCTGTCAGGAGTCCAGAAACTCATTGACCTTTTATATACACACACTAATTACAAGCAAACAGATCACAGGTGAGGATGGTTACCTTTAATAGCCATTCAAACCCCTTTGTGTCAACTTGTGTGCATGTTATCAGGCCAAAATCACCAGGGTATGTAAACTTTTGATCGGGGTCATTTGGGTAGTTTCTGTTGTCATTATGATTAAAAAAGAGTAAACACAGTTGAATGATAATAAATGGCTTCAGCCAAACACTAACCATGAGTGAAAGAAAAGTTTTTGTGTTATCATTCATATTCTCTGAAAAATGGCCAAGAAATCATAAATACTGCCAGGGTATGAAAACTTATGAGCACAACTGTATGTACTTCAACTGTCTATTTTTCAGTAAGCGCCCAAATAGGTCTCGTGTTGCTTGTACTGGAAAAACAAGGCATGACTGCTGAGGTGCAATAAGCCCAGGTCCCAACCATCACTTGTCATACCTTACCCCTTCTTCCAAACCAATAAGAACCACACATACAACCAATAACGTTGGAAAGGGCAAGGCCACAGCTTTATTTAAAATCAACATTAATATTAACCTTTTGAACCGTGCCAGTCACAGTTGTACTGTGAGCACTCAACTACCAATGTAAAAGGGAGATGAAGGAGGGGCCTGTCCTTACCATCAGTGCCGGACCGGCCGTCAATCTCCCAATTACCATCCGGGCATCAAAGGGGTTCCATATTTGCTGGCAAGGTTACCAAAACCGCAACACGCTGTGACATACCATCAAAATTAGGGCGGGAGGGTGGGCAGCTCTTCCATTCTTCCGTCCGAAAAGGACCATAATCCCCTGGGGTGCCAAACTCCTGAGCTCAGGCCCAACCCTTTTCCCCTTTTGTACCAATCCTGAACTATCACAACTTTCCTGCAACTCCTCCCTGGCCATGCCCCCATCAGTCAGGGCTCTCTCTCCCGATGGGCTCAAGAGGCTCTCATGACTGCTGAGGTGCAATAAGCCCAGGTCCCAACCATCACTTGTCATACCTTACCCCTTCTTCCAAACCAATAAGAACCACACATACAACCAATAACGTTGGAAAGGGCAAGGCCACAGCTTTATTTAAAATCAACATTAATATTAACCTTTTGAACCGTGCCAGTCACAGTTGTACTGTGAGCACTCAACTACCAATGTAAAAGGGAGATGAAGGAGGGGCCTGTCCTTACCATCAGTGCCGGACCGGCCGTCAATCTCCCAATTACCATCCGGGCATCAAAGGGGTTCCATATTTGCTGGCAAGGTTACCAAAACCGCCACCAGCCAGTCAGTGATCCACTGACGGGCGCCCCACCGCAGCCAGCGCCTGTTCCACCCCCCTCTGAAGTCCCAGGTTAAATATATCCATGCCAATGTCGTTGAGGTGAACACCATCCCTTCTCAACAAGTCATTGTTGTTTCCCTCCAAATCTTTGTGACGGACAACGACCCCCCCGATCCTCCGAACAAATTTTGACACCTGGGCGTTGACCTTTCTACGAAAATTTTCTAAACAGGGTCCCGGAACTTCTCTGGCCCAAATAGAACGAGGGACAATCTCTGACCATACGAAAGTCACACTGGTAAACATTGCAAGGCATTGAGCAATATCACCTTTCATGGCAGCAATAAGATCCACGGACCGGGTGTAACCTACGTCGTTCCCTCCGGCGTGAACCACCAGGACAATGTGACCGGACACGCGGGTACGGAGGTGCCAACATTCCCACAGTACCTGATGCCAACGCAGCCCGCGCAGGCCCAGCCAGCGAATCCTTGCCACGTCTGAAGAGAGTCCCAAATTTCTCCCATAGTTCCGGATCTCTGCGCGACGAGCCGCCCAGAAGACAAAGGAATCGCCCAAAATCCAAACTTGAGTCGGGGAAAAACCTGCAATTAACACAAAAGGTGAGGGCGAACATACAGCGAAAAACGAGACGACTCCCATCTACCCAGCCGCTGAAGTTCCGTATCGGAAAACCCTAAGCCAGAAGCGGCGGTGGCAGCGCCTATGCGAAAAGAGTGAGTTGAAAATTCGCCCGCTGGTAAGCCTAAAGCCTCGAGGCAAAAACGAAAAACTTTTAAAAATTGGAAGCGACTCAACGAGGAGGAGTCAGCGTGCACGAAAAAAGTGGGAGACGGGGGGCGCGCGGAAAGAAAAGGAACGGCCAGAGACACAGGACAGAATGGGCCGCCACAGTGGTGCAGCACCACTCGGCGGCCCCTGCCAAGGCTGTCAGTCTTCGAGGAGCGCAATAAAATGGTGACACTGCGCTCCGACAGGACGACATCCTCCGATCGAATACCCCCAGTTGAAGACCTGGATTTTGCGACTAATTCCCCGATGCGAAAAGCCCCAAAAAACGCCCATGAGAAAGCTACTCGGAACAGCAAAATCTCAAACTCGGATGAGCACACCTCCGGCAACATGGCCAAAACATCCGATAAAATCTGTAAAGAAATGGGGCGCCTGGAATCAGGCAGATGAGTGATGCGTTTCCAGCCCCTCAATATCCGACGCACTGGAAAGGCTTTTGTGACATCCCCCCACCCCAGAAGCTGAAACCAAAAGGATAAGGCGGACATGGCCGAAGAGACAGTGGAACCCGACACTCCCTTATCCTGTAACTGGACCAGGTAAGCAAATAGGATCAAACGTCTATCATCCGGAGATGAAATAGAGAACTCACCGCCCGACGCTTGTGACCACTCGTGCCAGACCCGACAATACGACGCCCACGTCCTCGGAGAAAGCGACGACCGAAGCAGTTCTAACAATCCCCGGAAACGAGGTTCCATAAGTGGGCCGGACAGGGGAAGCCCTCCAGCGAAGCCGACGGAGCCAGGGAACGAAAACGGGGGTACTGTTGGCGGGAAAGAGCATCGGCAATGTCATTAGAAACTCCCGGAACGTGTTTTGCCCTAACATAAATGTTAAATTGCAAACATTTTAAAACCAAAAAACGCAACAGTGACACAACTGGGGGGGAACTGGCCGATTGCTTGTTCACTACCTGCACTACGCTCATATTGTCTGACCAAAAGATCACCTGACGATTGCGCAACTGCTCACCCCAAAGTTCCACCGCTACTATGATCGGGAAAAGCTCCAAAAGGGTGAGATTGCGCAATAAGTCCATGCGGGCCCATGAGGCCGGCCAACATTCCGCAGACCACTCCCCCCGAAAGAAGGCACCGAAACCACAGGAGCCTGCCGCATCAGTGTACAACTCCAGCTGTGAGTTCGGTACCTCCTCCCGCAACCAACAAGACTGACCGTTGTAGGATTGCAAAAAGGTTAGCCAAATATCCAAATCCGCCCGCATGGGCTTGGTGATCCGAACGTGGTGGTGCGGGGCCGTAACGCCCTTCGTGGCCCAAGACAAGCGCCTGCAGAAAGCCCTCCCCATGCGTATGACCCTGCACGCGAATACAAGGTGTCCCAGCAGAGATTGCAGCTGCTTCAGTTGAAGCTTTTTCGACCCTTTCGCCAAACGCACCAGGGATAGAAGCCTGGTCAGCTTCTCCCTCGGCAGGCGAAAGACCATGGCCACTGTGTCAATCTCGATACCCAAAAAGGATAGTACCGTTACTGGACCCTCGGTCTTGTCAACGGACAGTGGGACGGCGAAACGCCGACAAACATCTTGAAAAACAGAGAGTAAGCGTTGACACTGCCCACTGTCCGAGGGACCCACAAAAAGGAAATCATCCAAGTAGTGCAGCATGGACTGAGATCCGGCCTCCCGGGCTACCACCCACTCAAGGAAGCTACTAAATAACTCGAAAAAGTAACACGAAATGGCGCAACCTATAGGCAGGCACATATCGAAGAAATAGCTTCCCTGAAAGTAGCAACCCAGGAGGTGGAAACAATCCGGGTGGACCGGGAGAAGGCGAAAAGCGGATTCAATGTCCGCTTTTGCCAAAAGAGCGTAACGCCCCGCTGCCCTGACGAGGTGAAGAGCCTTATCAAATGACGCGTAATGCACCCGCGATTCCTCGCGATCAATTCCGTCGTTGACAGAGGAGCCGGAAGGGTAGGATAAGTGATGAATTAAACGAAATTTACCACTCGCTTTTTTGGGGACCACGCCTAGAGGGGACACCCGCAGGTTGTGAAATGGGGGAAGATCAAAGGGGCCCGCCATGCGCCCCAATTCCAGCTCTTTCTGGATTCTTTGGGCCACTACGGATTCAAATTCCACTGCCGATTTTAAATTAGCCGACATGGTAGGAGCGTTAGACGGGGAAAACGGTATCCAAAAACCTCGATCCAGGCCATCCTTTAGAATCAGGGCCTCCCTACGAAGGGGGTAACGGTCTAGCCAGGGCAACATCTCTAGGACGTTCACCGGCGTCCTCCGGCTTAGGAAGGTCTGTCTTGGCTCCCGCTCTGGAAAGTGTCTGTTTTCCCTTCCTGAAGCACCGGCTGGAGGGGTGAGCGCCCCCACAGCTAGAGCACTCATGCCTGAAACGACAGGCGGAGTACCACTTACAGTGGCTTTCGTTGAAAAGCCAACAGACACCTTTTTTGGGGGCGGCCGACGCTCCGGATTGAGGAGCGCCGACCGCGGACTGAAAGGACGCCGGCCTATGAGGGCACATTAGCAATAACCATAGGCTACCATCCTGACAGTCGAAACGAAGCTCCTTGCGCGCAGCCATCTTCTGTCTAAACTGGGTATCATACTGGAACCAGCATTGACCCCCATAAACCTTGTACGCTCCCCAGATAAGGTCCAGATAGCAGAACAAGGAGGTCGCCAACTCTGGGTAACGCTCACAGAGCACACCCGCGTAGGCGCAAAAACCCTGCAGCCAGTTCCCAAATGTTCTGGGAAGCTGCTTGACTTTATCGCCCTGTGTAGTGACGTCCACCCGACGGGATTTGTCGACCGTTTCCCTGTCCGACGGAACTAGAGCGAGGAAATCAACGAAATCCCGACGCCATATTCTTTCCTTCGTCTCCTCCGGTATGTGGGCACCCGTGGGAGCTACCGCCCACAAGGCCCCTCCGGAAGGAGGGGAAAGATTCGCCGCCGCGCCCGAAACGCCCATGCTAGAGAGAACCGACCTGACCACCGACACTATACGGTCTTCAGGGCCCGATACGGAATCATCAACAGACCTCCCCCAAATCAGTTCACAATCATACTCACTGATCCTTGGAGGCATCACCGATGGATGATCGACGGGCGAGGCGGTGTCCCATACGACTCCGGGAGACTGCAGGCTGGAACAGCCAGCGCCGTGAGGAGCCACGGGGCCGTGTATGTTCGGGCCGTCCCGGCCGACTGATAGATCCAAAGGCGGGGGTCCCTCCCCAGACGCTGAAGGGGCCCCTTGGCCGAGGGCAGGGACTGTGCAGGTGCAGGAGCGTCTCGGGATTCTGTCCGGCTGATCCGGGGCGGAAGCTGCCGCCAGCCCGGATCCGGAATCTCCCGCCCAGCCGGGCGCAGGGAGACTGGCGTTACCCGCCATGTTGACCGCATAGGAGGGGTTAAACCCAAGGGACTGGAGAGGGGGAATCCGCGAGCCCTCCGCCCGACTGGGCGCTGGGGGGCGTCCGAGAGCACGGGGGGGAATGGCATCCGTGGGGGCCGAAAAACCCGCACCCGCCCTGCCAGGCGCAGAGGGGGCACATCTCATCCGGGATGGTAAATGACATGGCGCGGCCTGGGTCTGGGACCTGTCCGCCACCCGTCCGGGCGCAATGGGAGTCCCGTCCTGTGAAAAACCCGTTCCCGATGGCCCAGAAGCTGCCGAGGGCCCCGCCCATGAAGGCGCCGGGGGACCGTGCGACCTGGCCACTCCCGGACGATTCGCGTCCCGGGATGAATTACCCCCCACCCAGCCGGGTGCTGAAAGGGCCACATTATGAAGGGCGCCCTGGCCATAGGAATCCTGGGCCAGCTGCGACCCCACCCTGTAGGGCGCAGGATGAGGCAGCTCGCACCCATATGTTCCCCCATGCATGCCCCCACCATCACCCCCCGCCCAGCCGGGCGCAGAGGGGTGCTGGGGACATGCATTGCCTGTGCTGTGCACGGCCAGATCGAATCCTCCCGCCTGGCCAGGCGCAGGGAGCGAGCTGGCCGCTAGGGGGCGCCGGTATCGAACCGAGGCGCCGTCGACGCTGCCCGAGGGAACGAAAGCCGCCGCTGGAGCGGGCGAACAGCTCCGGCCCCCTCCAGCCGCCCTGCGAGAGGACAGCCTGGTCGAGGAGCGGAGCGGCCGCACGCCCGCCGCCCCCCCGCTGCTAGCAGGGGCGGAAGCAGGTACAGACCAACTCGAGGCCGTGGGCTGGAGTGCTCCTGCTCCATCCAGGCCTCGCACCATACCCAGGGAAAGGGAGGGGGGGGAGGGGGGAGCTGCGGAGCGGGGGCTACGGGAACGGGGACACCGAGGGGGGGGCCGCGAGCTATTCCTGATGGCCGGGGAAGGCGACCGACGAGGGGGGGCACGCCGCGAGCGGGCGGCCGACCCCCGCTTCCTGGCTGCTGGAGCCCTGGGAGCCCGAACCGGAGAGGGATGGATGGGGGGGGGAGGGGGGGAGCAGTGAGAGGCCGCAGAGGGGCTGGGGCTGAAGCGAGACGGTGGACGGGCACGTCTGCGGGCCCTGCGTCCATCCGACTCGGGAGGAGGAACAGGGGAAGGGGCAGTGGAAGGGGCAGGAGAGGGCACCCCAGGGGATAAGAGGGCAAAGAGCCAGTCGGCCTGACCCCTGAGGGCCAGCTCACGGACCTTAGCCAGGAGGTGATCTGTGTCCATAGCTGGAGCCGCAGGGTCAGGTCCGAGCTCTTCCATTCTTCCGTCCGAAAAGGACCATAATCCCCTGGGGTGCCAAACTCCTGAGCTCAGGCCCAACCCTTTTCCCCTTTTGTACCAATCCTGAACTATCACAACTTTCCTGCAACTCCTCCCTGGCCATGCCCCCATCAGTCAGGGCTCTCTCTCCCGATGGGCTCAAGAGGCTCTCATTTTGTTATTATTGAAATGGGTTGCAAAAGTTGGTGGGGCACGATTCTAATATCTCAATTTTAGGGATTCCCCTGGTAAACCAATAAATGCCTTCCAATCCTGAGATCCAAAAACTGATTCTGCCACACATTAGTGTCACAGTCCCAGAGTGGTTACCGGTGTGGTCTGTAACATGGATTGTGGATAATCCTCCATATGACGATACCTGTGACCGGGGCTTTTTCTCAGCGGGAACGCACTGCTATGCAGTTCCAGCACCTCCAGCTATGAATGTATGTACGCAGAGGCGGCTCTTGGCTTTGTGAGGCCTTAGGCGAAAACCTATACATGAGGCCCCAATCACGCTCATAATGGGGGGAAAACAAATTCAAGATGCACGGATCTAGCACACAGTTCATCAGCACCACTTCCAGGGCACCCTCCTCACCCACCAGACATATACAGCCAATAAAACATTTGGGACCCAGCAAGATGGCAACCCCTCTAAGAATTTCCTGTGTCTTGGGAGAATGGGGAGGGGATGTCACTGAGTCATTCCACATTCACAGAGGAAGTAGAGTGGGGCATCCCAGCACAGAGCAGGGGGAGAGAGGGGGTAGAGAGATAGGGGGGAGGGATAGAGAGCGGGGGTGGTGGGAGGGGGAGAGATAGAGGGCGGAAGAGGGAGAGAGAGATGGGGAGGGAGAGAGAGAAGGGGGGGGAGAGAGAGAGGGGGAGAGAGGAGGGAGAGAGAGGAGGGGGGAGAGAGGAGGGAGAGAAATATGGGGAGAGAGAGGGGGAAAGAGAGAGGGCGGAGGGAGAGAGAAAGGGGGAGTGAGAGGGAGCAAGAGATTGTGAGGGGGGGGAGAAGGTGAGCCAAAGGGGAGAGGTGGAGGGAGAGAGGGGGGGTGGGCGAGAGGGGGAGTGTCACGTACCTTACAGCAGAGTCTGAATGTTGAGGGAGGCCTCTCGCACGGTCCTGGTCCTGACACCCCTGGTAGTGAGGACAGGGAGTGCCGGGGCACAGAAGGGTGCAGGTGCCTGCGGCTGGAGAACTGGAACTTGGAGATTCGGGATCCTCCGGACACTAGATGGAAGATAGGTCACCAGAACTGTTAGTAGAAGCCGGGCAGGCGTGGGTTCAGGGAAAACTGCAACGTCAGGTCAGGCAAAGGTTGGCAACGGGCTGGCAGCGAGGTATCCAAAACAGAAGACAGTTCGTGGTCAAGGTCAGGCAGAGGTCGGCAACGGGCAGGCAGTGCGGTACAAAGTCAGGAGGCAGAGCCGTAGTAGATAGTCCAAGCCAGAGTCGGTATGATCAGCAAGGTAGGTAGCAGACAAGGGAGATCCGAGAGAGTGGTCGGGAAGCCGGGTAATCAGGAGCAAGGTAACAGGTCACACAGATGTCAGGAAATCAGGAACTAGCTGAAGACGATCCAGCACTAGTGTCAGGCAAGGACCTTGTTTATATATGGCGCCGGGATTGGTGGACGTGAACGTGCGTGCGTGAGAACGTACACCCGCTCGTATGGCTGTGCGGGTGCGTGCACACGTTCGTACGGATGCGCGGTTGTGCACGTTCGATCCGGAACTCGCTCGTATCTGTCGGGGACACCGCGCATGGCCGTTAGACGCTACTGCATGGAGACGGGAGCTAGTGCTGTGAGTTCTCTGACATTGCCCCCTCCTTAAGGGCAGCCTTCTTCTTCCCCATTCACAATTATAGCTTCAGGGGGTCCTACCTCCCGATCTGGAAAGGAATTTGGTACATCGACCTTGAGTAGTGAAACATGGAAAACAGGGTGGATCCTGAATGAATTGGGAAGTTCGAGTTCGTAGGTGACTGAATTAATCCTCTTCTTGACTGGGAAGGGCCCTAAGTATCTAGGTCCCAGTTTTTTAGAAGGGCATGCCAATTTCAGATTCTTAGTAGCCAGCCACACACGATCACCAATCTTTAGCTCCAACTCTCCCCTTTTTTTCTTGTCGAAGAATCTTTTATTATCTTCCTGTGCCTTAGAGATAGTTTCTTTAAGCAACTTATTGTTTGCAGCAAAGAAATTGAGTCTGTCCTGGACAGCAGGTACAGGAGAGTCTGGTACGAGTACTGGCAAAAAGGAAGGGTGAAACCCGTAGTTGGAGAAGAATGGTGACTGGTTTGTGGTAGAGTGTGTAGCATTGTTGAATGCAAATTCCGCCAAGGGTAGCAATGAGGCCCAATCTTCCCGAGAAAAAGACGAAAAACAGCGTAGGTACTGTTCCAACGTTTGGTTGGTGCGTTCAGTCTGCCCGTTGGTCTGGGGGTGATATGCTGAAGAAAAGCTCAATTTGATGCCTAGTGCCTCACACAATGACTTCCAAAATTTAGATGTGAATTGTACTCCACGGTCAGAAACAATGTCACTGGGAATTCCGTGGAGTCTAACAATCTCTTTAATAAAAATTCTGGCAGTCTCGGTTGCCGACGGAGTCCCTTTCATAGGGATAAAATGTGCCATCCTGGAAAAACGGTCAACGACCACAAAGATGGATGAAAATCCATCAGAAGGAGGAAGCTCGACAATGAAGTCCATTGCAATTTTATCCCAAGGTCTTTCGGGGATGGGCAGTGGTCTCAGTAGTCCCCATGCTTTGTTCTTGTTACTTTTATTCCTAAGGCAGGTCAAGCAAGAGTTTACATAAATCCTACAGTCCTTTGCAAGGTTGGGCCACCAGAAATGCCTTTGAATTAAGTCCATGGTCTTGTGACCCCCAAAATGGCCCGCTAAGGGATAATCGTGACAGACCTGTAGAATGGTGGTACGTAGACCTGGGGAACAAAAATCTTACTCCCTTGCCAGAAGAGCCCATCTTTTTCTTGGAGGTTAGTTCCTGGGGGTATCGTTGTCCCTAAAGATGCCTGACGGATCTGTGATATCACACTGGATTGGGTT